>CM040124.1:274311576-274911576 GCA_022559845.1 Amorphophallus konjac | reverse complement strand
TAGGAGAGGGAGAGAGGCTAAGGCGCACTAGGGTGAGAGGGAGAGAGAGATTGGGGCGCAAGTGAGAGAGAGGGAGAATGCAAGGGTTAAGAAAAATCTCTAGCAAAAAAAAGACTCATTTTCTCTCCATGGAATGGGGTTTTTATAGGCACAATGTGGTCAATGGAGGGTTGGGATTGATCTAGAAGAAAATGGATGGATGGGATTAAGGGAGAATGACATGAAAGAGGGGGAGAGAGGAGGTGGGCGCTCCCCTCCCTAGGGTTTTGGGCACCCTCTCCTTTGTTTCCTATTTGGTGGAGATTCTCTCCCCATTCTCCTCCTTGATTCTCTCATCATTCTCCTCCTTGATTCTCTCTATTTAAATCTTTGAATTATCTTTTCCCTCCAACAAAAAATAGGTAGCGGCTGCACTTTGACTTGGTAAACTTGAAGGGGCGCGCCCTAGGGTTTCTTCTCTTGGTCCTCTGACTCTTTTACCCCTAGATTGTCCTGCAATTTCCTTCGGTGTCCTGTACACACCAATTTCGATTTAGTCCACAATAAATTATTAATGGCATAGGTAAATTAAAAGTGCTTGTAATTATCCTATAAGAATGAATGCCAATGCCCCTCAAGCCCCCGTTATTGAATGACACATCAAAGTATTTTAATTTTCATGCAAAGTGCAAATTTTGTGCGAGGTTGATATTGGCTATGAAATATGCATAGCTACCCCTTAAAAGTGCTTAAAATAGTGTGTGTGGTGTGAATAATCATGTAAAGATGGACACTTATTAGTATGATAGGCTCACTTCATTTCTACTTGAAAATTGATTCAAGAGAGGTTAGATTGATCAAACCTGCTTCACAAGCACTTTAGGTAAAGACATATTAGAAGTTCAGGTTTATGTCGGTGATATCATCTTTGGAGACACTAATGATGCTTTACGTGATGATTTTGCAAAAAAATATGTAGGCAGAATTTGAGATGAGTTTAATGGGTGAACTGACATTTTTCCTTGGTTTGCAAGTAAAACAAACATCTGAAGGAATTTTCATCAACCAAGCCAAATACACCCTAGAATTGTTGAAGAAATATGGAATGCCAGACATGAGGTCAATGTCAACGGCAATGGCCACAACCACCAAGTTAGACAAAGATGAAAAGGGTAAAATAGTATATTGTACACTGTTTCGAGATATGATCGGACATTACTTTACCTTACAGCATGTCATCTTGACATTCAGTACAGTGTATGTCTCTACGCCCATTTTCAGTGATGTTCTATAAAGTCTCATATGGTGGTTGTTAAATGAATTTTTTGATATTTGATTGGCATAGTAGATTTTGGTTTATGGTTTTCCATTGGTAGCTCTTTTGATCTGGTTACACACACCGATGAGGACTATGCTAGATGTGTTGTTGATCGTAAAAGTACTAGTGGATACTGTCAGTATCTTGGTGGGTGCCTAGTTTCATGGGCCTCCAAGAAATAACATTCAGTAGCTCTCTCAACGGCTGAGGGTGGGTATGTAGCCGCCGGAAGTTGTGAGGCCCAAGTACTTTAGATGAAAAATCAATTACTTAATCTGAATGTTGAAGTGAAATGTGTTTCAATCTTATGTGATAATACCAATACAATCAACTTGTCAAAAAATCCTATCTAGCATTCTAGAACTGAGCACATTGACATTCGGCATCATTTTCTGAGAGATCATGTAGGCAATGGAGACTTTGAGTTGCAATTCATGATACCAATAATCAACTGGCAGACATTTTCACAAAACCCTTGAATCAAGAAAAATTCACAAAAATAAGAAGAGAGATTGGCATGTGTAAGGGTGAGAGCATAAGTACCTAGGTCTACATTAGGCTAACTATTGCATGTGTTGGAAGGTCATTTGAATAAGGGGTAGATTGCATTAAGGACATGCATATCTTGCTTGGTTATTTTTAGTTTTTGTATGATGATATACCACCCTACATGCTTGAATGTAAATATGTATATTGCCCATTCTTGAAAAATATTCTATGGCCAAATACTCCTTGATAAATAAATGTATATCTAGTTACTAAAGGATCTGAGGCATTTTATAAGGGGGCTTGTTAGAGGAATTCTTGAGGCAATGATTTTCAGAACCTTTCCTCTTTTTCAAATCACCCATCCATGCTTTGTTTGCTCTCCAAGTCAAGTCTTTTCCCTAAAAGTAAAATAAGAAAAAGAAAAAGAAACAAAAAAGGGGAAAGAAACAAAAAAAAAGAAAAATGCCTTGCAAAGGGTGCAGGCCGATCAGTTTGATCGACCGACACTCGGGGCCCGATCGACTAAAACTGGTCGAACCGGTTCGGCGAATGCTTTGACTGAGATTCATTTTTAACGGGTTCTTCACCCCTTTCCTCACTTCATTCACCCCATTTGAACCCAAAGCCCATTCCTTGCTTCTTCCATGCCCAAAGCCCACATTTCCAACTCTAGAACTTCATTCTTTGATCTCCACCCAAAATTTGACTCATTCTTCGCCGTGCATCGTCGAGCTCTTCCGACCGCGTGTGCGGACTTGGAACTCACTTATTGGCTTCAAGATCATGTTGAACTTTCTTCGAAGCTCTTTCCAAAGTCGGTGTGCCATCCATCCCATCTCCTACCAAAGAAGGAGGTGAGTTCCCCAAGAGATTTTGTTGTAATTTCCATTCAAATGGCACCTAGAAGAAGCCTTGTTTCCCAGAATCCCCGAAAATCTACACGGAGAGAGTCTAGCTCTAGGGGAGGTAATGCTCTTGCACAGAACCAACCCCCGCAAAAACCTGCACCTACGCCCATGGCTCTTTGGTTTCTAGACTAATCCTTAAGCCACGGTTGGTCGATTTTTTGAAACTTGATGAGATGCTGCCATATCTAAGTTTCACTTTTGAAGGACAAGTTGAGTGGATTGATTTTATGACTAGGCACCAAACATACTACCCTACACTAGTTCAACAATTCTATTAGAACTTGTTTATGAGAAATGACAACCTCTATACAACTATGAAAGGAGTTGGAATTGTAGTGAATTGTGAAACTTTCCAAAGAGCCCTAGGAGTTTTTGCAGTTGGGCATATAATAGGAAACACCGATGTTCTAGTTGAGGACACTTTTATCATGATGACCTGCAGTCCATATGTTTCTGGTGTTAGCAATCTCCTCAAGCTAAATGCTAACCTTTTTCCACCACTTCAGAGGATCATTCATCATATTTTTATCACTATTCTTTCTCCTAAGGGTGGCAGTAGAGATGAAGTCACAGAGGTTCATAAATTTCTCTTTCATTGTGTTTTAAATGGATTACAAGTAAATATGGGACAGCTCATGATAGATTTGATCACTTTATGCCGCACACAAAGAAGGAGATACTTGCCATATGCTACCCAACTTACTAGAGTATTTGCTTATGCTAGGGTCAACTTAGACAATGATGTGGTTGCACAAGTCAGGTAATATGATGTGTACAACAGACACAAGCTACAGACTTACATGCACTACAGGTAGCATATAGGTGAGGATTTGTATAGGAATGTGGGTCAATATGATGAAGATGACAGTGATGATGAAGAGGAAGAGCCACACCACCAAGGGGCTCAAGCAGAGGCACAACCAGCAGCTCAAGTGGAGGAGCAGCCTCCTCCACAGTCTATGGAGATTGAGATGCCACCACCAACCTATCTAGAAGGGTCTTCTGCCTAGGGAGCTAGACAGCCCTATTGGGATAATGAGGCTTTCGACAAGCGGCTCACGAGGATGAAGACCCATATGGAGTCTTTTGGGGGGAAAATCTCCCAATCTGGTGCTATACTAGACACCCTTTCTAGTGACACCTTTTCTCAGACCCTGGATCACCTCTCTCAGCACATGGCTACTATTACAACGAGTCACGAGAGTTCTCGTCGAGCTTTTCATACCACAAACTGCACTCTTGTGGGCATTCAACACCGTCTACAAACTCATGAGAGTATCCTTGCAGACATTCAGCACCATTTCTACTATGAGGGCCCTTCTGGTGATCATGCCCAGGACCCTCCTGCTCCGCCTCGTTAGTGATTGCTTTTGGGTTCTCTAGTCTATTACTGATCCACTTCCTTCTGTATTCCTTTCCCCTCTTTTGATGATGACAAAGGGGGAGAAGTAGTCTTATGTTTTGCATTTCTGTTATGAGTGGTTGTATGAGTGCCTTTTGCATTTGCATTGCATTTTAGAAGTCATCCTTGCATGAGTCCTTCACATGTATGCACTTAATGTAATGTATCTTTAATGCACTTAATGGAATGTACTAGTTTTTTGACTTAAATTGGCATTTCTAGTTTTCACTTCTTATGTAGATGATGCAAATAGAGTGATTTATGAATGAAATGGCATGCTTGTATTGGTTTGAATGGTTTGACTTGAATGGACTGGTTTGGTTACACATGTCTTAGATGATACAAATTTTCAACTTGGTTCTGTATATCCAATAGTGCTGTGGAGAAGGGCAGATCAGTCTGTATGGAACCCTTCACTATGCGTGAGTGTAAACTCCGCCTTATACTAGGACAATGTTGTGAGCTTGAAAAGATCAACGGTTTGGCTTATCTTGTGGGTACAGGTGCATGGATGTGAAATGGAGGTGAAATGCATTTTGAATGAGAAATGGTCTTTATGCATTGTAATGTGGCTGAATAGTTTTGTGACTAAAAATTGTCCCATATATGTATAGTTTGTGTGGATGGTCAAATTGGACTCAACGGCATGCCGATGAACTTTATTGAGTAGAGCTTTGTCATCATCAAAAAGGGAGAGATTGTTGATCAGTTTCTCCAGTTGATTTTGATGCTAACAAAATCTCGACCTTGTTTACGGTCTCAAGCTTCATATATGTGCCTAAGTGTGAGTACGAGAGGGTGATTTAGTTCAATTCGAATAAATTTAAAAAGGCTCACAAAGCCTAAAAGAAGCCCAAATGCATACTACAAGAATATCTAAGGTAAGGTCGTACATATGGATGTGATTCATGGGCTAACACTGGTATGTCTGCAGGGTCTACACGGTTCGATCGACCTAAGCAACTAGGCCGGTCTACTGATTTTCCTAGAAGGATGAAGACTAAAACCTTACAGGTTTCGATCGACCGAACTGGGCATTTCGGTTGATCAAACTTCCCAGAAACTTTGGGCCTGAAAATTTATAGGGTTCGGTCAACCGACCACCTACCTTCGGTCGACCGACCCCTGCTCAGCCCCTTTCTTTGACCAACTTTCTTCAAGTGTGTGGAGAAGTCTTTGCCTTGGACTTTGGACTCCTTAGGCTTCCATCTCAGCCCTAGAACGTGGACGGTTATTTCTAAAGATCCCCTGGTCACCCTAGGTAATATAAAAACTTCTTTTAGAATAAGAAACCCTAATCTAAGCAAGAAGGATCTAAGGGGAATCATCAAGGAAGAAGACAGTTGCAGCAAAAATAAGAGAAGCCTTGCATGAACAGTGTAATACCCTGGGTCAATCAGATCTTTTATCGGAGAGCTTTCAGATCATTTTTGTGGGTCCTGAGTTGTGTTTTACGATACATGTGGGTTTTTCTCTCATATAAGTTATAGAACCCAGTGGAGAGTTTATTATTGAGTTTATCAACTCGAGGATGCTACAGTTGCGTTATGCTCCTTCCGAGAATCGTTTAGACTATTTTTTCATATTTTTTTGAATTAGTGCATTTTCAGGCTAAAAATCAGATTTCACGAAAATTGAGAAAATTCCTAATTTCTATTTTCTTATAACCCTCTCTCTTTCTTTCCTCTCTCCTCACGTCTCTCACTTCTCTCCCTCTCGTTCTCTCTCCTCTCTTCGCGGGGCGCGCGACTGTGGCGAGGTGGGAGAGGCAGAAACATCATGGAGTTGTCGTGAAGCGTGCTGGTGTGAAGGATGGAGTGTGGCATTGGTGCGATCCCTCAATGGATTTAAAGCCGGTGTGTTTGGGTTCATGAGATGATTTTCGGCGTGGTTTAGTCGCTTCGGCGTGCGAGAACTTCGGTGGAGGTAGGGAGATGGATGCTCTTCTTCTCGTCTGTGTTCCCTCGTGATTTCAAGCCGAACTGTGCGTGTATGAGCGGGTTTTGCTTCATCTGGGTGAAAGCATGCTTTGGGGGGTGTGAGATGAGTTTGCTCAGCGACGGTTTATAGCCTAGTCAGTGTTAATTGAACCCCTGGCATGTCAGGGTTTCATTTTCGCTCGTTTAATTGTGATTGGTTATCATTTGGGACCGGTATGAGCCTGGGAACCCATGTGACTCATTTTGGGTCGATTCGTTGAAATCGCCCATTTGTTGTCGTTTATGCGTTGTTTGGATCCCCTCCAGATTGTGGAATGTTTGTATGGCCATTAGGATTGTTTCCCCTTCGTTTTAGGGCGAACGGGGCGTGGAAAGGCCAGGTTTGGCCATTCCCCTGGTTTTCTAGCCGTGACACCTTGGCAGTCCTTTCAGAGACTGCAAGGGGTCATCTGGCGGTCCATTGGAGACCGACAGGCTCTGTGGTTTGTCAGTTTCATCTTATGTCAATTCAAGTCTTAGCGGTCATGCGATAGACCGTTTGTGCTTGCTAGCGGCCCATTGGAGGACCGCTAAGCTTTGTGAAACGGTCTATTGGAGACCGTTAGGTTGTGTCTAGTAAGTCGGTTTGGCCAAGCGGTCACGCGATAGACCACAAGGCTGGCCTTGGCGGCCCTTTTGGAGACCGCTAGGCTTTGTTTATGTCTGTTTAGTGGGTTTTTAAGTCAGTTTGGGCTAGCTGTCCTAGCTCCGACCGCATGGTGTTCTTAGCAGCCCTTTGGGTGACCGCTAGGCTCTATTTGACTGGTTAAGTCGGTTTCACTGTTTGGAGTTTGATTGGGCGTAGTGGTCTAAGGATTGACCGTTAGGGTTCCCCTTGCGGCCCTGAGGTAGACCACCTGCCCCTATGCTTTCTATTTTCCATTATTTTGGTCTCCTATTGTCTTGGTTTACTCTTATGGTTTGCCCGTTGTCCCGTGGATGTCTTGGATGTCCTATGAGGGCTGTGACCATGTTGTGGGGTAGCCAAGAGTGCCACTATATCGCATAGTGTTCCATACTGCTTCAGGGTCATTATTAGTTTCCGGTCAACTTGGTGTGATCCAATGGTTGACACGTGATCTTGTGAGTGTCTCGTCTATCCCATGTGGATCGAGACATGGTTTTGGATGCCGTGAGGTATTGTCTTACATCGGTTTACGTGTCCACGTGCTTAGAGAGTCTTGGTGATTACTCAGGTCTCCGTGATTTGTATCATGCAGATGTATGGATCTGGTGATCCTATGTTGTTTCCTTTATAGGTGTTTTACCGTGACTTGGCTTAGGGATTAGGCTGATTGGCGGTATGTTACCACTTTTGTGTGACGATCTTGACCCCGAGTCTTGTGACTCAAGGATCGTAGTCAGCAAGTCTAGTTGTATGTCCTGAGTCTGGTGGCAGTTTGGTGTGCTGCCTTGTGTCTGGTGCTTGGTGTTTTGTAGTACGTGCGATAGTGCGTGCTTAGCCTGTCCATACTCCAGCACTGATGTTTTGGAGTCTCTGTGTCTAGTAAGCCTCCGCTAGTCGTAGCCTAAGGACACTTTCCTATTTGTCGGTCCACTTAGGAGTGGTGGCGAGGTGAGTTCCCGATATACGGTTTTTAGGCTAGTTACCATGGGCCCCTTTGCTTTGCAGTAGCGTCCTACTGGGGGGAAAAACTAGCTAGAGGCCTAGCTCAAGGCATTGAGCTTGTGTGTGCACACGTGGTCAGGGGCGTTTGGACGAGCACCGACGGGCGTGACCCTCACCTGTCACTCGTTACAGTTGTTCCTTGTACTTGATTCTGTGAGTGTCTCAGTTACCGCCATTCTCGGTGTGTGGGAGATACTTGTGGCGCAGTGTAAGATGTTAGTGGACGCATCTGGCTATTCTTCTAGTGAGGAGGTACTTCTGTCACATGACGCATGACTCTCGTGGCTCGTGTTTTCATGACCAGTTTTTGAGTAGCCTATGTGTGGCTTCACTCGAGGTCTAGTCTTGAGTAGCTTACACGATGGTGAGTTCGTGTATGTTCGTGCCTTTGATTGTGTAGGTCTTTTCTAGGGCTTTTTGCCTATTCTTGTAGGCTTTCGCTTTGGAGCTAGTGCTATGTCGATGGATCGGTAACGCCTGACTTTGTGAGATTGGGGTTCACCTTTCTATTTGTGTTTGGAGTAGCTTAGAGAGCCGAGGTTCGTTCAGCAGCTGTGTTTCTATTCAGTATGGCTTTACTCTTTCTTTTAGCTATTCTTACTCCTACTTTTACAGCTTTACTGTTGTAGTTTAGCACTATTGTTACTTCTACTCTTGCTTTACTGTTTAGCGTTGTTGTCTTGCGTTGTTTCCAGTGGAGATTTGCGTGACCCCTACTGAGCCAGTGACACGAGGCTCACCCCTGCTTTTCAGGTGTGGTCGTTCTTCATCCTCATGGTTCGTGATGTGGTGCGTCAGTTCATTGTTGCCAGCGTTGCCTGAGTCGGGCTTCCCCTAACTTGAGAGTATGTTCCCTTTTCTGTTGGACTGTACTTATCTTTTTTTGGACTGGACTCTGTTAATTTAAATTGTTAATTGAAAAAGTAATTTTATTTCTGTTACTTTAGCAATCCTGATCATTGAAATGTAATTGATTACTATTATATCTGGAAGTTCAATGTACTCTCACACACCTTTCTATCCCTTTGGAGCTTTTCCGCTCTCTGGAGGCCTCACAGGTTCCAAGTGGTATCAGGTTTACCCGGTATCTAGAGTCTAGGTCGTCACAGTTGGTATCAGAGCGAGAGTTCAGTTTTGTTCAAAATTTTTCTGAGCTAGCTGAGCTTCTGTTTGTGAAGTACATGGGAATTTGAGATATTGCAGTATTTAGAGTCCTTAAGGTCCAGTACAGTCGGCTGCTGGTATTGGTTTTGCGATTGTTTATTGTTTTACTTTCGTGTGTGGTCTTGTGTGTGCTGAGTTGGCACTGTGCGAGATGGTTTTGCTCTCATCAAGATGTGACGGAGTATTCTTCTTTCGTTGTGGTGTTTGTCTCGGTTATGCTGTACTTGACAGAGTTTGTCGGCTGGCGTGAATCTACAGTGTAGCGTTCGAGATTTTTCTGTGGTGTTGTTTAGGTGGCTGGTGACTTTATCGTTGGTATGATGACCGTGCACATTCTTATGTTGTTTTGGTCGTCCCAGTTTGAGATTTGTTCAGCCCCTGAGGTGTTAAGCTTGTGTTGAGGTGGTCGATTAGATGCCTTGATTGAGAGAATGCTCAGGCGAACCTAGGACTTTCCTTCCTGGTGAGCTACTGTTAGACGAGATTGATTCTTCTCATCTTGTTTGGTAGCGATTTTTCGAGGTAAGCTTTGGAAGTGCTATCTGGTGAGGCCCTTGTCATGTGTCTGCTTAAGTGTGGACAGTGTTAGTTCTGAACCAGATCTACTCTTTGTTCGACGGTTGCTTGGCTTTGGACCCAGATTTTGGTGTTGGGGGCCATTGTGCACTGTGTTCGACGTGTCGTGTTTGGCGATTGTTGTGCTATGAAGGTTCAATAATTGTTTCAGGCCGTAAGGATAAGTTGAGACAGGTGTTCTTTGTGCTTTGTGCTGAAGCTGGTACTCTTCTTGGTTTGGACTTAGGCGACTTGTGATTGGTTGTTAGCAGGATCGATACTCGTGGCGTGTTATATTGCAATTCCATGAATTGCGATGGCACCGAGTATGTACTGAGATGCGGATACCGAGCTATTTCTGATGCGTGTGTGCATTGTATGAGTGCGCAGTGGAAGCGTGTGGGCTCATAACCCACAGGTCGAGGATCGTGAAGTTGGAAGATTCTGGCCAGTCGAGAGGTTTGTTTTCCTCGATGTGACTTCGTCTTGGCTATGTGTGCCTTGATGTTGTGAATTGTTGTGCCATTGTTGGGAGATATTCTGGTTGTTGGCACTGGCATTTATGAGAATTGGGGAATGTGTCGGTGACTATGCTGGTCGAGTACCCTTTGTCTCTGTATTTTTCTTGGATGTTATGCTCTCGGGACATGCTTGTGGTCCTTGAGATGCATTTTTTCCAAGATTAGTGTTGTTGTTGTGGGTCCTTGTTGGTGAGTTGTTCGCAGTATGTCTTGTATATGTCTTAGCTGTGTGTTCAGCTGTAATTGTGCCTCGATGTAACCCAGCTTGCAGTTGTGTTCCGTGGTTTTGTGTTGAGAACGAAGCTGGGATTCTGCAGGTTGTTGTTATTGTTGGTTGGTGGTTGTGTTCAACTTGGGAGGAGTTCCCCGTGAGTTTGATTTGGCATTGTGTGGACCAAGGTCTTGTCGGTTGGTTTGGCTATACTCTTCTGCCGTGGTAGAGTTGGCATGCGACTCAAATCAGATGTAATGTCTGAGTGAGGACTGACTTGATTGTGCTCGTGGTCCAGTGCTGTCGTTGGCGTTCTGTGTTGACACTATGGAATGCTTAGATACCACGTAATGTAGATCTAGAGGGGGGGTGAATAGATCTTCACCCCCAAATTATATCAACCTAAGCAACAAGTGCAGAATTAAATCTGCTTAAGCAGAATAGTCAACACAAATGCCAAAATCACAGAGACAGAAGAATTTTAAGGTGGCTCAATATCTTCCAGAGATCTACGTCCACCCCACACTCAAATCAAGTGTGGCTTCACTGCTGATACACAGCTTCCAAACCGCTGATCCACTGCTTCGGGGAAAACTTCTCAAAACACGTTGAACCTTACAGCTTAAGCTATTAGAGGAATCCTCCTCTACCGCTGAGCCTTACAGCTTATGCCACAATCGCTGACTCACAGCTTGCAGTAACTAGAGTTCAAAAATGGAAGAGAAAAATCAACGAGAAAAATAATGTAGCTCCCAATGTAGAGCAAACTGGCGATGGTTATGAACCATACGGGAGGAACATCATCAAATCACCCTTCTCTCACAACTAAACAAATTCTATCAGATTCTCTCAGAACTCTTCTTCTCTCACGATCAACTGGCTCTCACTTTGTACTCTCTTCTTTTTCTTCTCTTGAGATCTGATCTGCTCTTGTATATCTTGCTTTTCTTCTGTATGTATATATAAACTGGCGATAATGCCTCTTTTATATATGGTAGGCGAGGGGCGTGTGGATGCCATGTTTCCCACCTAAACATTGATGCAGATCGTATCCCCATCTGTCCAATGTCAAGATCGCTGAGCTATGGCGTTCCATGTGGAAGAAACACTGGCTTGCTTATTTCCTTGGATCATGTGCCAATCATAAGCTTCTTGGAGTCTTGTGCCAGCTACTAGCCTTTCTAGGAACACGTGCCTACTTCAGTTCGAGCTCACGTGCTGCTTAGATCCTTTTAGATGGAAAAGAGACATTTCGTCAAACATCTTGTAATCAGTCATTTGTAATATGCACAGACCTAAGATGTGTGAATGGGACAGCGTGCACAAACTTTCATATGCTTTATGCAAACATGCACCGGCTGACTACACTATATGCATCGACCATCTAAATATCAATATGAGTGTGCACTAGCTTAACTCAGCTCACGGTGAAAACCTGCATAGACCTAATTGTGCTAAATGCAAAACCTGCACAAACATGTATGCGCATGAGCCAAAAGCTATACATACTTTACTTGTGTAAAATTGAAACCTGCACAAACCTTCATGTGTGCAAGATAAAACCTACACAGACCATACATGACATGAAGCAAAAATGTGCACCGACCTTATCTGCTATAAATGAGATATGCACAGACTTGTAGTGTAATACTTAACAGTAGTTGCACCGACGTTGCGTGCAGATGATCAAGGCAGATGTGCAAGCTATGCACCGACCTTGTATGCTCACAGTAAAAACCTGCACCGACTTTATTCACGCATGTACAAACATGCACAGACGTTAGAATCACTGAGAGTGAATGTGCATAGACCTTGGTGTACACAATGCAGTATGTGCACAGACTTTGTTGTGCAAAATGTGCACAGACTACATTATGCATATTTGAAAAACATGCACAGACATGCACAGACTTATGTCATACAACTAGCACAGACCACTGAAATATGCACCGATGCTATATGCTGAACCAACCAAATATGCACTGATGTAATGTGCATTTATCACAACATGCACAGACCTTATACGCCTAGTAAAGAATGTGCATAGACCTTGTTTATCACAAGGCAAACCTGCACAGACCTACTATGACCATCTAATGATTCTGACCTAAATAAGATTCATCAAAATTCACACTGCTACCAGGGTACAAGATGAAGTCAACATGGTCAACTCAACTGTTGCCAATCACTCAAAACATAATCAAAACACAATCAAATCACAACAGTTTCCACACTGTTGATCAGCTCTAGAGGAGACCCCAACATTCTCCCCCTTTTGATGATGGCAACACCCAAAGTCATGGTGTATTTTGATGAGTCAAGTTTAATCCAGTATAGGACATATATCTCATAAACACAGTCAAAAGAATGCAATAGATGCCCCTCTTTATCTCCCCATGAAAACCAATGCATACAATTTTCTCTCCTCCTTTGCCATCAACAAACAAGGAGTGAGGAAGGTAGGATGTAGTGCCCCAAAATTTATATAAATAATTTCTAGATTATTTTAAGAATTTTTTGAAATTTATTAGGAAATTATATAGCTTAAATTGATTATAAGGCCCAATTATGTTAAATAATTAATCCAGCTTTGATAAATGAAGCCCAAAAGATTTAAGGACCAAGCCCATTAAGTTTGGCCTTTTAGCCTATTCACAAATTTTAAAGGATAAATACCCTTTTTATAGATAATCATGTCGATAAAACAAATAAAATAGTTTTATTGGGTTTGAACTCTGTGCACAGTAGCTGTAGCGGCCTATCGTGCGACCGCCATAGGCATGTAACGCACCAAGAGTCAACTGTTACACTCTGTCAGTTCCGTGAAGTAAAGAAAGAGCAAAAAGATTAGATTTTTACAAGTCTACCCTTTAGGGATCTTGATGGGAGGACTAGTAAATGTGTTAAGGACTCTCAGAAGTCGATCTAAGCTTTAACAAGGACTCTAGAATCAATCTAATCATCAAACCCTAGCAAAACCTTATAAATAGGACCTAGTTTTGACCTGCGCGACCCCTACATTGGCTCGCGTGGAATCAAGGTAAGACGACCTTATTTCCGGTAGGTTCTTTAGAGGTTTTTGTTCCTTATACAGAGGACTAATCTTCCTCAAAATTTCGTGCTAGGTGATCGACTACACAAGGAGCTAGAACCTTGAAAAGTTGCTGGTTCGACCATAGCAACCTAGGAATCTGAGCGAAAGTCTGCTGAAGATCAGGACATTAGAATGACTAAACGAGGCATTTAGAGTTTGATTCTTTAGAACTTTTTGTTCCCATTAGTTTCATCTTCTTGCCCTCCAAATTTCACGTCTTTAGGTCAAGAGATTGAGGAGTTAGAGCGACATGAAGTTGCTAAAAACTCACAGGAAGGGAAGAACTAGGGCGTGTCTTGCAGTCCCAAATTGGAAGTTGAAAGCCCAGTAAAGAGGTAGGTCATGTCATGAACGGCCAGAATAACATGTTAGGGATAAAAGCCCTCTGGTTTTGTTTGATTTCATGCAGTATAGGCCGAGAATTTCATGTTTTAGTAGGTCTATGCATACATGCATATCTTTAGCCTAAATTAAAGATAAAATATATTCTCTTGTTATTTCACTGCAACCTATGCATCTAGATGGTCTTTACTTGGTCTTGTCATGACTAGAGTAGTTATTTATTTTGATTCTTCTTGCATGGGACGTTTTAAAGCATAGTTCTTTTACTTTACTGTGAGCAGTGCTCTGACGGATTATAGTTAGACCGTCACAACACTCTAACGGTCTTACGATAAGCCATCACACCGCCTGTTATACTTCAGTTTCTCTGTAATCTCTCACGGACCAAAAGTAGTGCGTCACAGTCTTCGACGACTCCACGATAAACCGTCACAGCCATATGACGCGCCTATCTTAGACTGCCAAAGTGCTGTGTTCTGTCAACCCGAGACAGAATTAAAAATAGTTAACTTAGCTTATAAATAAAGCCTAGATATCTATGTTTTGACCTATTTTCATGACTTTGAATTTACAAATTGATTCATGCACTTTGAGTTATTTTAAGTACATGTTAATTTTATTTGCCAAAACTCTATAGTTTTGTATTAAAAACATGATTTTAAATATTGTATTGACGGAGTTTTAACATGGTTTCACATCGTTACACATTCTATCTCATCTATAGAGTCAATTTCTCTAGGTATATGGCATATATTCCGCTATATGACCATTAGTTCACACTTTTGCATAATAGGAACATATTCTTGAACTTGAGGACCTCTCTATTGGATATTCCTTCTAATGGACTAGGAAATCTTGTTTCAAGACCTCCGTAATTCTCCGCGAGCCTGGGATTCCCATTAGGATGCCGAGTTGGTTGTACCCTTAAAGCCCAATTGTTAGAAAGCACTATCGATGTTTCTTGGTTTTGACAATGTAACGGCCTATTACTCGACCGCCAGGCTTGTCTAACGGTCCAGTATACAATCGTCACATTTACTGAGTCCAATTTATTCTTTCTGGATTCAGCCCGTTGTAACGGCCCAATAATAGACCGTCACGTTCATGTAACGGCCCATTAATTGACCGTCACAATTCCTGAGTACTTTAACCCGAGGTTTGACCCAAGGGTTGATATTCCAAAGTTCCTAGATGAAATATTTATGATCTAGGACTTGTCATATTGTTCAAAATACTTAATTTCAAATTATGAAAGTTAAGAAACGTACCATTATACTGCCAATTTATTTCCATGGCATAACCTAGTTTAATATGTTTATTGAGATTCTTTATTTCAAATAGAAGCATTCTTATGATGGATTACTTTATCATGAACCTATTGTTGAAATTGCACGTTCTTGGCCATATTGTTTACATGCGTGGAAGTAGCTTGATTTATACTTGAAGATGCGGATCGAGCACTGAATGTGTTCAAGGGCTCTATGCTAGTCCCCTCGGCTGATTGTCGGAAACATACTATTATAAACCATGGGGTATGATGCTACTGGCGTCGCATTGTGCTGGGAGTACATTCTCTATAAATAAGTGAAATATCCACGGCTCGTGAAGTGAAAATCCATGACACGATCTATACACGTACATGACTTTCTAGCTTGTTTCATGATATTCCACAAAAATTCATGAAGTACTTGCTACTAAGGAGTACATTCTTGATTGTTACATGACTTTCTAGTACATTCTTGTTCATGAAAGGCCATATCATGTTCTTATTACATTCTTGCTAGATCATACTTGCTCATTCTACCTTACATGATCATCTTTGTTACTTTGGTTTAATCGCATGATTGATCGCATTCACATGATTTGATCTTATTATTTAGAGCTAAAGACATTAATCACTTTAATAATGCCTTCATGTTGATGCGAAGATACCTACTGGGCAAGTGTGCTCATTACCTATTTCCAATCTTTTCAGGAGATGGAAGTGATTCAAATTCAGATTCAAGTTATACAAGTAGCGGGTTCGAGAGCGAATTTAAGTCGTATCAAAATGAGAGTGAAGACCTAGGAAGTCATTCTTGTTTAGAACGAGTCTTGTAATTTTCCCTTTCTTGAGTCTGATGGATTGAAGAAGGTTGAAAAGTTATTGTATTTGAATAGTTTGATTATTAATGAAATAAAGTTAGAGTTGAGTAAATTCGTGTACACTTGCATTTTTTTGGTTGTCTTGTGCTCTGATCGTTCTTGCTTGCAAGAGGCTTGCCATGCCGGCTGTTCACGTTCCTCGAGCTAGTCTTCCGCTGTAATAAAGGCTCGAGACGTGACACAGGATTAACAAGGCAAATAGGAGAAAATGAATAGAGTGACACCCTGACCAATAGTTCATTAATAAAGCAATTTATGTCTCAAGGTCTTCAGAGAATAAGAATCAAGACTCTGCATTCATGATTGATTTTTGGTTTAAGAGTAATAAAAGGTAGAGTGAATACACTGTACTCTTTTAATAAGGTTGCAGAATCCGTTAATAGCAATAAACTAGAGACACATTAGCCATGAAAGACTTGGTCATAGCTATATCTTACTTACTTCAAAACCAGTGAAAATCTAAGAGAGTGACTAGAATATGTATTGATGTTAAACAACTTGACACTCAATAAGACTTTGATAACAGGGGTTACAGCTGACCTTTTTAGTGTTGATTCTTTCTAACTTATTGAACAGTTAGGTATCAATTATACTGTTGACATTAGGGGTACACGTTGGTTAGACGCCAGTACCCCCAGTTACTAGGCACAAAGTACCAACATTATTTCTGATCAAAAATAGCAGTCATGATTTTCACCTTTTTACATGAGGGTATACGTTTATCAGACGCCAGTACCCCTAGATACACAGTGAAACCAATCCTACAGATTTAGCCATAAGAACAGAGGTGACATGAAACACTTCATGACATGAGTTTTCTCTATTTCATTTATAGAGTACTCAGTTTTTCAATGCATTCATTCATTGCTCTGCCATTTTAATTATGCATTTCTTTTCTTTAGGCACATTCTTTTCTTTTAGCTACCCTTTTTAATTCTTCAGAGTGTTTTGTTTAAAACCAATACACACTTCCAATTTCCTCAACATAGATTACACTTTCTGATCAGTTTTCAGACACAAGCATACTCAGTCTATCACAACATGAGACTGAGGTTGAGAGCTATTAAAAGTTTTCCACATCCTTATTTTAGGAATACAGTCCTGAAACTTTAAGGTTTATTAAAGTCAAACCATTATTTCATTCATGAAGCAAACATGATTCTTAAAATAGAAGATGTGAGATTTATATTGCTTAAGGTAATGAACCTATTGACAGACTGTCATCAATTCAGGATGGGAAAGAGATTGTGAAACACACAGGCAGCTGTAGAGAATAAAATTTTATTCAAGATAGATGATCTGATAAGAGTCTGAGGTCCAAAGAGTTTTGAAATGGGGTATTTACAGAGGACTGTTCAGAATTCAGATAGATGAAGATCAGAAAAACTACCCCTGACAGAACAATATAGTTAAACAAAAGCTCCCCCTGTCTATATGCATGTTTATTTAACATTAAGACATAGCTAACCATAGAACACTAGACCCAGCATTTAAGAAATGCAGTGCAATGCATGTCCTCTCTTGATTCATGGTACATGGCAGAGGATAGTCCTCAACACATGGTATGGGCTTTCAGACAGACAGAATCTATCTTTCCACCACATATCATTTTATATACCTCTAAAATCAAGATGACTCAACTATGACACAGATAAAGCTATTGTCAAGCAGACATGAACCATTCACAAGAAAAATTAGAACATTTATTTAAAGCATTTTCAATTGACAGGCACACATCTGAAATCTTATTCACAATAGATTTGGTAGGCAGACACACATCATATCACAACCCTTCCTCTAGAATGAAGAAGAATTATTCATCATGCTGAAATTTACATAAACCTAGCTCTCTTCTTAGGAATTTAAATCTGTCATTACTCAAAGGTTTAGTAAAAATCTTAGCAAGCTATTTTTCAGATTCTATAAAGTTCAGTTCAATTTCATTCTTGCTTACTTCATCTCTTAGAAAATGGTTTTTGATTTCTATGTGCTTAGTCCTAGAGTGATAAATATGATTTTTAGTCAATGCTATAGCACTAGTGTTATCACACAGAATTGGAATGCATTTCAATTCTATCTGATAATCAAGGAGTTGGTGTTTGATCCAGAGCACCAGGGCTGCATAATTTCCTGCTGCGACATAGTCTACCTCAGCAGTAGATAGAGCAATAGTGTGTTGCTTCTTAGAAGCCCAATATACTAGACAACCACCTAAGAAATGGCAGTATCCACTAGTGCTTTTTCTATCTATCCGACACCCAGCATAATCAGCATCAGTGTAGGCTATAAGGTCTAGCTCACACCGAGCAGGATACCAAAGGCCTAGTTCTAGGGTGCCTGACCGATACCTAAAAATCCTCTTAACTGCACTAAAATGTGACTCTTTGGGATTAGCCTGAAATCTAGCACATAAACACACAGCAAATTGAATATCAGCCCTAGATGCAGTAAGATAAAGAAGGGATCCGATCATACCTCTGTACAATTTGGTGTCAACTAATTTACCTTTTGGGTCATCATCAAGACTAGTTGATATACCCATTGGTGCTATTATTTCCTTCAAATTTTCAAACTTGAATTTCTTTAACAGGTTCTTGATGTACTTGGACTGAGTTATGAATGTTACTTCCTTAGTCTGAGTTACATGCAATTCAAGGAACAATTTTAGCTCACCCATTGAGCTTATCTCAAATTCCTGTGTCATTTGATCAGAAAATTCCTCACATAAAGTTGGGTTAGTTGATCCAATGACAATGTCGTCCACATAAATTTGCACGATGAGAATGTCTGGATGACATACCTTTGTGAATAAGGTTTGGTCAATTTCACCTCTTGTGAACTTCTAATCTGTGAGGAACTTACTGAGCATGTCATACCAAGCTCTAGGGGCTTGTTTCAGATCATATAAAGCTTTATTCAACTTATATACATGATTAGGAAAATCTATACATTTAAAACTAGGAGGCTGTTTTACAAAGACTTCCTCGTTTATTTCCCCATTCAAAAATGCAGATTTCACATCCATCTGCTGAAGGGTGATTCCTAATGAGCATGCATATGCTAATAGGATTCTGATGGCCTCTAACCTAGTAATAGGAGCATATGACTCTTTGAAGTCAATACCATACTCTTGATTGTACCCCTAAGCTACCAGTTTGGCCTCATTCCTAATGACATTACCCTTCTCATCTGTTTTATTCCTAAACACACATTTGGTTCCAATGACAGTCCCATGATCAAGAGGTGGAACTAGGTGCCATACCTTGTTCCTATCAAATTGATTTAATTCCTCGTGCATGGCATTTATCCAATGCACATCACTAAGAGCACTGTCAATGTTTTTGGGTTCTATGTGTGACACTAATGCAAAGGAGTTTAATTCATTCTGAGTTCTGAGATAGGCTCTGGTCCTAGGGGATTTATGCAAATTACCAATTATATTATCTGTAGGATGATCTTTAAGAAATCTGACATTGATAATTTGATTACTTTGAACCTCATTTACCTCCCCCTAAGAACCAGGCTCCTCTGCATCACTATCTTCAGACTGGTTTGCAGGATTTTCATTTTTCAGAATTCCTCTATTATTCTATTCCCTAAACAAACCATTCTCAAGTTTAGTCATTGTTTCATCAAAGACCACATGTGGATATTCTTCTATTGTCTTAGAGTTTAAATTATGTACCTTATAGGCTCTAGATGTTTCTGAATATCCTAGAAAAATTCCAGGATCACTCTTAGGTTCAAATTTATCAAGATCTCTTTTAACATTGACATGCACAAAACACTTACAACCGAAGACCTTGAAATAAGCTAGTGAAGGCTTCTTACCTTTAAGAATTTCATAAGGAGTTTTCTGGATGAATGCCTTACCATGGCTCTGTTGACTACATGGCATGCAGTGTTAACTGTCTCAGCCCAAAATTTCCTTGGTAGGTTACCTTCTACCAGTAGGATTCCTCCTTTCTACAATGCCATTTTGCTCTAGAGTTTTTGGAGAGGAGAACTTGTGAGTTATGCCATTATCCCTGCAGAAGTCATAAAACTGTGAGTTATCAAACTCACCGCCATGATCAGTCAGTATATTCTGAATAGAATTGACATTATACTATTTTATTTTCAAATAGAATTTCTGAAATTCATCAAATGCTTCATTTTTGTGTGTGAGGAAAAACACCCAAGTAAACATAGAGAAGTCATCAACTAATACAAAATCATATCTTCTATTTGATAAACTGGCTGACCTTGTGGGTCCAAAGAGATCCATATGAATCAGCTCATATGGTTTAGAAGACATGTTTTCTGTTCTAGACTTAAATGACTTCCTAGTCTGTTTGGACTGAGTTCATGCCTCACATACAACATTATCAATTTTAAAAGATATTTCAGGAAGTCCTCTAACCATTGAATGCTTATTCAGTTTGTGTAGCACTGTATAGTTGGCATGACCTAGTCTACGATGCCAAAGATAGGCTAGATCATCCTTTTTAGCAGGAAGGCACAGGTTTGAATGTGCTACATCATCCAGGTCAACTAGGTAAATGTTATTGACTCTTTTACCAGAAAATTTAACATTGTTAGAATTAGGCTCATAAATGTTGCAACTTGTAGAGTCAAAAACTACCCTATGACCTTTATCACAAAGCTGGCTAATACTTAACAGATTATATGCAAGGGGGAGATTGTTGTGCCCCTTGTGCATTGATGATAATGTGGTGTTTTAATGATAGCAACATGAATGAGTCACCATATTGTTTTGCTAAGAACATCACATTGAATGATAGCAACATGAATGCATATGACTGATCTATTCTGTGGAGAATGCATGAGTGTGCTATGTCTGATCTGTTCAATCATCAAAAAGGGTAAGATTGTTGTGCCCCTTGTGCTTTGATGATAATGTGGTGTTTTAATGATAGCAACATGAATGAGTCACCATATTATTTTGCTAAGAACATCACATTGAATGATAGCAACATGAATGCATATGACTGATCTATTCTGTGGAGAATGCATGAGTGTGCTATGTCTGATCTGTTCTGTGGAGAATGCATGAGTGTGCTAAGTCATGCAGTGTTCCATACTAAGTGCATAAATTGTTTTGTGCTTGATTTAAGGTCTTTGCATTGCTTCTCTGCCGATATGTTCAGTCTGTAGTTCAGCATGTCTATACATTGTCTAGCGCACACACACACATCAAGTCTGTATAGCCAGATCGGTCAAGTCTATGCAGCCATCCACTTGCAGCATTTCTTCAAGTCTGTATAGCCTATGTGCAGCCCGCCTTCAGAGCATATACAAAGTCTATACATCGCATGCATGTTCAAGGGTTAAACTCTGTACATTCTTCAGGTGCATTATCTCAGCAAGTCTATACATTGGACTTGAGCATATAGGAAGTCTGTACATCATCCAGTTGTTGCATGCGTCTGTTAAGAAGTCTGTACATTGCCTTGCTTCAGGCTGAGCAAGTCTATACATTGCATGCACCTTCACTCCAAGTCTATACATTGCATGAGCATAGTCAGAGCTCTCAAGTCTATACATTGGCAAGTCTGTACATTTGCCACCATGCATTAAGTCTCAAAGTCTGTACAGCCAGTGCATATGTCAAGTCTATACACTCCTTATCTTTACCTACGGTCAGAACACAAAGTCTGTACATTGGGCTATCACATAAAGTATATACATCCCTTGGCTAGAACTGTGCAAGTCTATACATCGCCAAGTCTGCAGATGCAAGTAAAATCTATACAACGTCTAGTGTCTTACCTCGTAGTCTATGCATCGGCCAGGAAAGTCTGTACATCGCATCATCTCATGCATCGTCTCAATCAAAGTCTATACATTGCAGCCTGTTCGTGTTCAAGCTTTCAAATTCTAGACATTGTTTTGTAGCACACACACGAAGTCTATACAGCGCTGCATAGACTAAGTCCATACATCAGTGTCTTGTGCATGAATCATTCAAAGTCTGTACAGCCTGTGTTCACAACACAAGTCTGTACATCATTCTACTTGCACAAATGCCAAGTCTATACATTGGCTTTGCTTACACGAGCTGAAGTCTATAAATTGTCCACTTGCAGCACTAGCAAGTCTGTACAGCGGTTGCCTTCATGCCCATTAAGTTTGTACATCGTCTTGGTGTAGGCGTGGTAAAGTCTGTACACTGCATCGCATGCCCTGCACGCACAAACAAAGTCTGTACATTCATATGTGCATTGTGCATTGCTCTTGGCAGAGTCTGTACATCATTATGCTGCCTTGTGCCGTAGGAAGTCTATACATTCTCTATGCTCGAGATTTGACGCCCACCAGAAGTGGCGTCACTTCTGAAACAAACGCCTAAGTGTAAGGCATCTTTTTGTTGAGCATCGCTTCATCAACTCTATACATTGTCTGCTTGCATAACGTTGAGTCTGTACATCACTTAAACACTCATTGCACTCTAACTCCATACACTGCTTTGTGACCTACATGTGGACTCATTATCATTGTGGATATTTTGCTTGATGCATTCTGCATTACACACTTCAAAGCCTGTACATCATGGTCGCATGCATCTAAGTCCATACACTGCTTGGTGACCTGCATGTGGACTCATTATCATTGTGCATAGTTTGCTTGATGCATTCTGCATTACACAACGCAAAGTCCATACATTGCAAAGTCTACACACTACATCGGTGAGCTGCATACACTGCATCAAGTCTATACAAAGTCTGCACACTCATTGTCAACAAGTCTGAACATTGATGTAGCACGCATGCAGAGTCTATACACTCATAACCTTAGCCATTGCATTCTGTGCTTCAAGTATTCACAAAGTCTGTACATGCTTTAGCTTTGCATTCACAACGTGAAGTCTGTAAATAGCCCCACCCCTCTCTCATTTGTAACAATTATGCTTGAATATTGAATCCATAAAATTTCCACACCTTCTAGTTCCCTCTCAATATCTCCCTCTCTCTCTCTCTTACTATCACTCTCTCTAAGTGGGTTGTGCCCCCTCTCTCTCTCCTCCCCACCCCAATTTCGAAATTCATTCTCTGTCCTCCCCATTCACCCCTCATTAAGGCCCCTTCCCCTTCCCCTTCCCCATGCACTCATTCAATTCCCCCTCCAACCCCTAGGTGGAAACCCCTTCTCCTAGGCATCTTTCCACTCTCCCAAGCAACCCTCCCTCTCCCCAAGATTGAAAGAGCCCTTCCCTAGGCAAAATTTCGAATTCCCTCTCCCTTGGGCTGTGCCCTTTCATCTCCCCACCTCCCTAACCACCCAAGGTCACACCCCCCCTTCCCCATCCACCAAATAACCCCTTGTTCATGCCCTTCTCCACACCCTCTCCTCCACCTATTCTGTCCCTGTTGCAGGTTTCAGAAAAGTAGTGATTTGCAGTAGCAGCCACGACTTCCCCTGAAGGCTCCCGGTGTCATATTTTATATTGCTGGAATCGTCTCCAAGTCTTCTTTCCAACGGTGGTACTTCTGCCTGCATCCGAGTTCGGAGCTGTCCGGAGGAACGTCATCTTCAACGACTGCGCAATCTGTCCCAGACTGAAGGCCAGAGCGATCTTGGAAGCCTTTCAGCAGCCAACCTCGGAGGAATTCGATCACTCTTCCTTCTACAAAATTCTTCTTCATCTAGTCCTCCATCAGTAGCAGAAGGAACAACGCCTATCGCCCGCCCGAGCTATTTGTTCTGAATTTCTCTGCCGGAGTGTGCAGTCTGCCCCCTGCAAGTCCAGGTTTGACCTGTCTTCACTTCTCCGGCCACCATTCTCATCTCCGACCTCGGATTGTGGCCCTGTCAATTTCGGCTCGAAGCTACTTCGACCATGATCGCGTCACCACCTGTTTCGTTTGATTTAGAGTTCGGGAGCGACCGCAGTGCCTTCTGCAATCCACTGTTTCAGTTCTGCATCAGTTAGAGGCAAAGTGTTGTTATCCTGCTCCAGTCGCCGGTCCGATCAGCCCCGAGCTCCAGAGCTTCTCAAACAATTCAAGAATCATCCTCGGCCAGCTGGGGAACTTTTGGCACTGGTTTCATCAAATTTGGAGCTCGGTTGAGTCCGTGGCAGCATCTTTATCGACAACCTGTTCAGCAAAACTGAAGAGTGGCAGAACCGGCGAAGCTTGGAGAGTCGGCGTTCTCTTCATAATTTCCCCACCCCGCTTGGCCGGCTGAAGGCCCCTCCCTGCGTGGAGGTAATCTTGGTTGTAATAAGTCTAACCCCCACCCCAAGAGCCCCCCCTCTTGCGAGAGGTGTAGTTCATGTAATAATATTTTCGCAGATTTGAAGCGACACCGACGCTGCTTGCGGGCACAAACCCTTGCCTCCCCGCTCGCCCCCGTCTTCGGCCGGAGTTGGCGTCTTCACGCCGGCTAGGTAAGCCTCGGTCACCCTTTCCTTGCTGGTCAATATCACTTGCTTAGCTTAGAATTCTTGCTTTGCTGCGTCGGACGGAGAGCGAGGGCCCGGCCCAAATTGCCGAACACGTGAGTGTCCATCGCGGGCGAGTTGTGAGCGAGCCATTTCAACCCACACCCATGGTGTGACGGCCACCCGTTAGTGGGCATCCCTAGCCCAATTGGGGTTCTCCCCAAGCTTGCCAAGCACCGGAGCATCATTGTCCCACCCCGGACCCTCTCCATTATCATTTAGTTGCCCACGGGCACAAGTGTGCAACAAGCGAGTGAGCCGCTCGAGTGGTATCATCGCCAATTTGCTTGCTTGCAACATTAGGTCCAAGGGTCATATTGTCTTGCGGTCATCACCCCAAGGTGGTGTCACATCACTGGGGAGGATGGTTTTATCCTGTACGCTATAGTTGCGGATGGTATCTTGACTTTGATTCTCCCAGCTTAGCAATATTATTCTAGAGTATTTTATATTTTATATTTTCTTCACATTTTTTTAATGATTTCGTTTATTTTAGCCCAGCATGCATCATACGCATCTTTTGAGCCTTCATGACCCATGGTTTGCCAGCAAAATGTCCCACCAGTGGTGGTTAGCTATGCATTTAGTGTTTGGGTAAGAGGAACTAATTCCACTCTGAGTTGGAAGGTTCTCGTTGGTTTATTCGATTGGTTTGGTTGATTAAGAGGTCCCCGTCTGGAGCTTCAACCTGTTTCCTTTACTTTTACTGCCTGCTTTTGGCCTCCTCATTAGACCGCGGGATTGTGTCCCCTATGAGGTTGGTCTTATCGATTTGTTTCATTTCGTTTAGTTTAGTTCCTCCAGACTGGTGTCGCTTTTGGTTGAATCATTCCTTGCATTTGGTTCAGAATTTTCTGAAAAATTCTTATCGCTTGTTGGTAAAAAATGGGTGTCGTTTTACCTTAACGCAAACTTTTCAGTCCTCTCCGCTTCATCTCCAAGTTCCATGTCACTTTCGCTTCACCTCCGCTTGCTCCCCTGCAAAGAGGACGTTAAGGAGGGGCATCTGTTGACACCCGTTTTTGTCGATAAGTTGAGTTATTTCTCTTACTCCCATTTGTTGATGCCTCGAGTTGTCCATCACTCGTTAGGCTATTTTCTGGCACGTTTTGGGCCAATTTTATGGGTAGCCTCCCTCCCTGGCTAGGTCCGAGTTGATTCAGGGCTTAATGGGATTGGGTTTTGAGCTTTTCTATGAATTTCAAACGCCCATGTACATGTACGGTCGTCATCCAGCCGTTCAACCATATGTGCGGTTGATACATGGTCGTTCATATATTTATGGGATATTTGGCTGATTTTTTTAATTATCACCGACAAGCATATATACGGCCTAGACATAGCCGCATAAGACCATTATGCAGTACCTCATAAGCCGTTCTTCTTCCAGAGTCCTACGTTCGACTAGTTTTCAGATAATTGTCTATTTATTTCATTTAGCTTGATTTTCCACCGACAGGCATAGACGGTTTCCTCTTGGCCGCTCTTGTAGATGTAAGGTCTGCTATCAGCCATTCATCTATCAGAGTCCAACGGCAAAGATTTTGGTCAATTTGATGGATATTTGGATAATATTTTATATTTATTTGAATTTCTACCGACAGGTTGAACGGCCAAGAATATGGCCGCACATCCCGTTGGGTGGTTTATCGTGAGACCATCCATCCTCTCGAATCCTGAAAGATTAACAGATTTTCCCTCTCTATCCGTGGTTTTGTCCCAAACTTCTCCCGTCATTTTCTCCGCGGATATTGAGCCATTTCGAGTGCCGTTTCTTTTGGATGAGAGATAATTCGATTATCTTCATCTTTCCTTTGATTATCTCGACCTGAAACTACCTAAAAACCTTAATTTAGGGGCTGGCTTCCTAGGCTCTATAAATAGACCCTAGAGGCTACCTTCGAGGGGGGGGGGGAGGATTTCAGGTCATGGCGAAGGCCTGCCGAATCCTTGAGTGACCTACGACCAGGGAGGGAGGCCTTCTACCTCCATATAGGCCTCCGGTCCAGGGAGTAACTTTCGTTTTGAGTCTTTTTTATATTTGATAGTCCGTCATTCCCTTTTGGTTGCATGCATCATTCTCCACGTTTTTCTTCACTTGCACTATCATTCACATACCCTCCCACATTTTTGATGCCCCCAGGGGTTTAAAACTCCCCAGGTATCCCCCACTTCATTTAGTTATGTTTATTTCCTTTCATGTTAGCAATTACTACACTCTATAGTTCTGATATTGGGTTTTTCTTTGTGTTTTACACTCTATTTCGCAGGTCAGCAACTCACTAACGCGAGGCCCATCCTTTCTGGCCGGCCAGAAAGGGTGGAAGTTGGACTCTTGCAACTTCTGGTGTGGTGGTCTTGTGCGGCTTCACCCGGACCGTTCAAGATGAGGTGCGGTGGATCTTTGACCGTTCTTCTTCTTCCTACGATCTTCGTGGAACCGTTCATCCGTCAGGAGTGCTTCATCCCGCGTCCTCTGCAGCGCTCTTAGACGGTCTGTTGTGAGACCGTTCTTCACTATAAGCGGCTCCTACTGAGCCGTACATCGTTGCAGCGCTGCAAATAAAAGGCGAGTACCCCCCCTTTCCAAGGTACGACGTGTTTATAACGTTTGGCACCTTGGTGGCGATCACACTTGTTTATCTACTTCTGTCTCCTTCTACCATCCATCTATTCATATTTTTCATATCGATTTAGTAGAAGGGATGGAAGAGATCTTTTAAGCCGGTATAGAAGAGAAAGTAAAAACATATCAACAATCGACTTCCAACCCGCTCCTCCCGAGTTGGAGGATGGCGGCCAGGTGACCGTCGACGATCTTGTGGAGATCAACCTGGGCAAAGATGAAGCCCCTCAGCCTACATTCGTGAGTGCTCTCCTTACCGAGGTAGAGGAGCAAGACTACAAGCAACTCTAGCTTGAGTACAAAGACTGCTTTGCCTGGACATACAAGAAGATGCCAGGGCTAGACCCCTCCGTAGCGGAGCACGACCTAGCCATTTCTCCCTCAGTCGCTCCGGTCAAGCAACCACAGCGGCGCATGCGCCATGAGCTGGAGCTCCAGGTTTTTGCCGAAGTCCATAAAATGGCGGAGGTCAACTTCATTGAGCCGTTCATCTATCCGATCTGGCTCGCCAACATAGTCCCAGTCAAGAGAAGAATGGTCATGTCTACATCTGCGTCGACTTCTGGGACCTCAACAAGGCCTTTCCGAAGGATGACTTCCCAGTCCCAATTACAGAAACGATTGTCGATATGACCACCAGTCATGAAGCCTTGTCTTTCATGGACGGGTCATTGGGTTATAACCAGATCCGGATGTCCCTCAAAGACAAGAACCATACATCCTTCAGATCCCCCAAGGGGATTTTCAACTACAAGCGGATGCCCTTCGGTCTGAAGAATGCCGACGCTACTTACCAAAGGGCCATGACCAAAATATTTGACAACATGCTGCACAACACCATCGAATGCTATGTCGACAACCTCGTCATCAAGACCAAAAGGCACAAAGACCATTTGCGGGATCTCCACCTGCAAGTCTTCGAGCGTCTTCAGCAATATGGGCTCAAGATGAACACCATGAAATGCGCCTTCGGCGTATCCAGCGGCAAATTTCTCGGCTTCGTCATCTGGTACCGAGGAATCGAGGTGGATCCCAACAAGATCAAAGTAATCCGGGAGCTTCAACCACCCAGCAACATCACCGAACTCAGGTCCTTCCAAGGGAGGCTGGCCTATATTCGGAGGTTTATCTCTAACCTCTCCAGTCGGTGCGCGCCTTTCAGTAGGCTGATGAAGAAAGATGCCCCGTTTACATGGGACTCGAAATGCCAAGCGGCTTTCGAGCAAATCAAGGACTACCTCCTTACTCCCGCAGTGCTGGGGGCACCAATCAAGGGAAAACCGCTCATTCTTTATATTGCTGCCATGGACGCCTTATTAGGGGCTCTGTTGGCGCAAATCAATGAGGAAGGTAAAGAGCAGCCCCTCTACTACCTCAGCCGGATGATAATCGGTGCCGAGTACCGCTACTCCCCTATGGAGAAGGTTTGCTTGGCAGTGGTGTTGTAAGGCCCGTGCCTTAATGGATCCTTCGTGGTATTTGTTCTATTAATTGGTCTGGAAATTCCGGCTTTTTCCTGGATTTTTAGGAATTTGTCTGGCATTTTTCCGGATTTGTTCGGAGCTGTTTGAGGGTTATTGAATATTAATAAGATTTTTATATATATAATGATTATATTATATATATATTAATTTTATTTATTTTTTTTATATATCTCTCACCCTCACTCTCTCTCCCCCGTCGATCTCTCATTTCACCCTCTCCCTCTCTCTCTCCTCCGTGCGGCCACCTCCTCTCCTCTCTTAGGGATCGGGGTCGAGACGGCGTCGGATTGAGACGAGGTTGGCACCGTTGGATTCCTCGCGTCGAGTAGAGCGCGTGGGTGTCCACTTCGGCGTGGATCGGTGATCGTGGGAGCGAGGTGGAGCGTGGAAGCTCCGTGGCTATTCCTCCTTGCATGCGGCCCGTTCGACGGTTTCGGCTTGCGAAAGGTAGGGGGATGGAACCTCGATCTTGCTAGGATCGTTTCCTTTAGCTCGCTTGTTGATTAGCACCCCGTAGCATGCATGATGTTCATATTTCCATTTTTGGGGTTTTAGCCTAAATCTTGAGTTTAATGCGTTTTAGGCCTTGCATGTGCTAGATTTAGATGTTAGATTGTTGTCTAGCATGCGTGGTTTGACAGGTTATTAGGTTTCTCGTCGATACCCGGCGTTTTCAGCCGTCCGGGAGGGCTTCGGTTTACAAACCGTACCCGCCCGTAACCCAGGTGCAGTGACGGTCCTGCCAGGAACCGTCACTTGCCCGACGGTCCAAGGTGGACGCGTCACTACCAAATAGCGGCCCAATGGGGGTGCGTTACTTGGAGAGTAACGGTGGGGCTCCCATCCGTTACTCATCAACTGTTTTCCGTGATTTTGGTCAGGCGGTGCGCCCGGCGGCCAGTCGGCCGACCGTCGTTTCGGTCCGGCGCGCCTAGACCGGGGCGTTACTTCGCCTGCTACCATTTAGAACGCTGATAGGTGGTTTGAGCCTCGGGTGGATGTGACGGCGGTGACCCCACGCGTCGCTTCGAAGTAACGCGCAGGGCCCCTACCGTTACATGCCTTTGGTGCCTCTTGAGCTGGAATCCTGAAGGGAGTGACGGATGGGGACTGGAGCGTCATTCTTGAAGTAACGCGCCGACCCCCGACCGTCGTTTGCATGTGGCGCGTGGGTCCTTGACCGCCACTTCCCTGATGGCTGCAATATATTCCCAGCCCATTGCTTATGCGTTCCGTTCTATATTCATGCCATAGTTGTATTGTTTTACTATATTGTGGCGTGTTTTATGTGCCAATAGAGTAGCTTTTCTTTCCAGGCAATGGAGCCACTGTTGTTGCCCTAAGGTCTGTTGAGTACCGACCCGCTTGAGGATGGCGGAGGGGTATATTTCCCATTCACGGTTTGTAAGCTAGTTCCGTGGGCTCCCAGCCAATGGTAGCGTCCTGCCAAGGGAGAAAACTAGTTAGAGGGCCTGGCTCAGGCTAGAGTCAGTGTGTGCACACGTGGTCGGAGACTGTGGACTGACGCCGACGGGTGTCACTCCGACTGGTCACTTGGTCTGGTACTGTTTGCGCGCTTAGCTTGTCGCTTGTCGACTGCGAGTGCTTGAGACGCAGTGTAAGCCGTCAGTGGACGCATCTGGTTTCTGCTCCAGTGGTTGTCCTTCCTTGTTGCTTGGACTAGTTGCAGCTCATTCTAATTGGTAGTTTTAGCTTTAATCGCTTGCATTTAATTAGTAGCGGCATGTGTTAGCTGTTATACTTGCTTAGATAGAGTTTACAGCTTTCTTGTGATTAGATATTCATGCCATTGCCTGTGTATTTATTTGAATGCATGCTTTAATTGCTGTTAATTATGCATGTTCGCTTGTTTAGTGCGAGGTAGGGATCCGCGTGACCCCTACTGAGTCTGGCTGTGACTCACCCTTCTCCTTTCAGGTGAGCCGCGCCCGACATCTCCCGGAGTTTAGCGTGCTGTTTCGGGACCGTTCCTTAGCTGCCAGCTGAGCACGAGCTGCCTTTTTGAGGCTTGTGTTGTACTTTTGCCGGGGTATGCCCCGCGTTGTTGTGCCCTGTGGACTAGTGTTTGTGACTCTGGACTAGTTATATATATCACTCTGGTTATTTTAAATTGCTTCCGCACTTGTGTTTAAATCTTAAATACTTATTTGTATTGCGCGCCCCAATTCGCAATTAATTATGCATATTCCTCAGCTAACCCCCCACTAACCCTTCAGAGGCCTCATCAGCCTCTTGGGTGGCCTCCCCAGTTCTTGGTGTCGGTATACTGATGTTATCGGTATATCGGTATCCTGAACTCTGGGTCGTCACAGATGGTATCAGAGCTTGAAGTTGAGGATTTGCGTAAAGAATTGGAATTGACGCTTGGTCCAGAGCTAGTCCTGTTGTTGTCTCTTGCTGGCATAGGATGTTTTCCGTATGATTGATGGATTTCATTGTTGATTGTGTTTTTGGCAGCATAATTATGCCGCCTCGTCGAGGAAGACCTCCTCGAGCTCCTCGTGTTCCTCGAGATGCGCCCAGGGAAGATAGCGGTTCTGCACCTCCTCCTGCAGTTCCCGCTGTTCCTGTCGTTCCAGTTGCTCCTCCAGTGCCGATCGTTCAAGCTGAAGTGCCTGGCAGTCGAGGCAAGGCTTTGAAGGAATTTCTGATGTTCAATCCGCCTGCTTTCGATGGCCAAGCTGATCCAGAAGTCGCGAGGCAATGGATGGATGCGATAGAGCGTGTTTTTGTCTCGATGGAGTGTGCTGAAGATGAGAAAGTCATGCTCGCTGCCTTTCAACTCCAGGGTACGTCCATTGCGTGGTGGAAAGCCGAGTGGCAGATTTCCTTTCGATCCAGACCTCTTCGGCAAATCACTTGGGCAGAGTTCGTTGCTGCTTTTGAGCGTGCCTATACTCCTGCCTGCTTGCAGATGGATAAGATGTATCGGTTTATGGAATTGACCCAGGGCAGTATGACCGTGCTTCAGTACAGGAATAAGTTCTTGGAATTGGGTCAGTATGCGCCCCATGTGCTGGCCAGCGAAGCTTTGAAGACCCAGCAATTCTTGCGAGGGTTGAGGCCAGAGTTGAAGATGCCGTTGATAGCGAGTCGTGTTGCGGATCTCGATACTGCGTGCCAGACAGCTGTAGCTTTAGAGCTGGAGATGGCGAGACCGGGTGGATATCCCCAGGCAGGGTCAGTGCAGCCGGTGGCTCAGGTTCAGCAGGCTTACCGACAGCCCGTGCCTAGTGTTCCTTCGGTCCAGTCAGAGGTTTCCAGTGCTTCCTCTCCTTCTAAGCCCAAGTTCAAAAGGTTCAAGAAGAAGAAGAAGTTTGTTCAGCAGCCGTCCGGTGCAGATTCTGTTCAGCAGCCGACAGCACCTTCTTCTCAGACTCGACAGAGCTCAGCTGCTAGTCAGCCGTGGACGTGTCGGAGATGCGGTGGTCATCATAAGGGCCAACCGTGTTCTCTTCCTGTTGTTTGCTTTAGGTGTGACCAGCCAGGTCATGTGGTTCGAGATTGCCCGCTGAGGCCGAATCCATTGCAAGCTCCTCAGTTTTCTCAACCTCAGCCGCAGTTTAGACCTCCTGCACCTCAAGCTCCACAGCAATTTTTCTCTCAGGCGTCGGCGTCTTCTCAGCAATCTTCAGTTGGTTCTAAGAAGCAGAAAGGCAAAGTTTCTCATTTGACAAGAGCTGATGCTGCTGCGTCCCATCTTGTGGAAGGTACGATTATGCTTTATGGTCATTCAGCTCATGTCTTATTTGATTCTGGTGCTTCTCACTCTTTTATTTCTGAGGATTTTATGGCTTGTATTGAGGAACCAACTTCTGAGCTGTCTTGTGAGTTGTTTGTGGAATTGCCTTCTGGAGATTTCATGGTTACTCCCTTGTGTTTGGATGAGTCTCCTGTGATGATTGATGATCACCAGTTGCCGGCGAGATTGTATGCGTTGCAGCTGGCAGATTATGATGTTATTCTGGGAATGGATTGGTTGGAGCATTATGGAGCTGTGGTTGACTGCAGATCGAAGAAAGTCTATTTTCAGCCCCAGGGAAAATCAGCCTTTTATTTTCAAGGTATTCGATCCCGTTCTTCTCGTATGATTATTTCTGCTATTCGAGCCTACAGGTTGCTTAGCACAGGTTGTCAGGGATTCCTTGCTTCAGTGGTGGCTGTTGAAAAACCACGACGGGATGTTTGTGATATTCCGGTTGTCTGTGAGTTCCCTGATGTGTTTCCTGACGAGTTGCCAGGCTTGCCCCCAGAGCGAGAGATTGAGATGGTGATTGAACTGATTCCAGGTACTGGCCCCTTAGCAAAGCCGCCGTACCGAATGGCTCCAGCTGAATTGAAAGTACTGCGTGCACAGCTACTAGAGTTACTGGAGAAGGGTTATATTCGTCCCAGTTTTTCTCCGTGGAGTGCCCCAGTACTGTTTGTGAAAAAGAAAGATGGAAACCTGAGGCTTTGTATTGATTACAGGCAGCTGAATCAGGCGACTATCAAGAATAAGTATCCGCTCCCCAGGATTGATGATTTGTTTGACCAATTACAGTCTGCTGCTGTCTTTTCACGGATTGATCTCGATCTGGCTATTTTCAGTTGCGGATCCGGGAATCTGATGTGGAGAAGACTGCTTTCAGTACTCGATATGGTCACTTTGAATTTTTAGTCATGCCGTTTGGTTTGACTAATGCCCCAGCAGCCTTCATGGATCTAATGCAGCGTATCTTTCGTCCATTTCTGGACCATTTTGTGGTGATCTTTGTTGATGATATCTTGATATATTCTGCCTCTGTTGATGATCATGTGCAGCATTTGAGGATCGTTCTGCAGACTCTAAGAGATCACGAGCTTTATGCGAAACTCAGTAAATGTGAATTCTGGCTTCGGGAGATTCATTTTCTTGGCCATGTGATTTCTAGTGATGGAGTAGCAGTAGACCCTGCAAAGATTGATGCCGTTTTGAGTTGGCAGAGACCGAGGACCATCACGGAGATACGAAGTTTTTTAGGATTGGCTGGGTATTACCGCAGATTCATTCAGGATTTTGCGAAGATTGCAGCACCGATGACTAATTTGACACGGAAGGGTGTGCCGTTTGTCTGGTCGGATCAGTGTGAGGCTAGCTTTGTTGAATTGAAAAGGCTGTTGACTTCTTCTCCAGTGTTGACTTTGCCTTCCGACTCGGGTGGTTTTCTTGTTTGTACAGATGCGTCTCGAGTAGGTTTGGGTGCAGTGCTGATGCAACATGGTAAAGTTATCGCATATGCATCTCGGCAATTGAAACAGCATGAAGGAAATTATCCCACTCATGATCTAGAGCTAGCTGCAGTTATTTTTGCCTTGAAGATCTGGAGACATTATCTGTATGGTGAGAAATTTCAGATTCTTACTGATCATCAGAGTTTACAGTATATTTTCTCCCAGAAAGATCTGAATCTCAGGCAGAGGCGATGGATGGAATACATGAAAGATTATGACTTTACACTCTCCTATCAGCCAGGTAAAATGAATGTTGTGGCTGATGCTCTGAGCAGGAAAGTACAAGTCAGTCATTTGTTGCTTCATGAATGGAAATTGTGGGAACAGCTTCCGAGCGAGGCATTGTGTGTAGAGATTCCTGCCGATCCGAGGATGGCAGTTTGTGCTAGCTTGGTTTTGGGTTCAGCTTTGTATCAGCAGATTCTAGAAGCCCAACAAGCTGATTCTGATTTGGCCCGTGTTATATCAAGATATGATGTGGAATTTGATGACGAGCTGGTCGTCAGTTTCCAGGGCAGATTGTATATTCCTGTTGATGATGATTTGAGGAATGAGATTTTGAGTGAAGCCCATGGTTCCCGTTTTGCTATTCACCCTGGTGTCACCAAGATGTATCAGAATTTGAAGAAGCAGTTCTGGTGGCCCGGCATGAAGAAGGACGTGGCTATTTTTGTTTCTAAGTGCTTGACTTGTCAATTAGTTAAAGCCGAACATCAAAAGCCAGGTGGTCTGCTTCAGCCATTGGAAATTCCGATGTGGAAATGGGACCATGTTACTACAGATTTTGTGGTGGGTTTGCCTCGAACTTCTCAAGGTTTTGATGGAATCTGGCTGCTTGTCGACAGATTGACGAAAACCGCCAGATTGTTGCCAATTAAAGTTACTTGGAGTGTGCAGAGATTGGCCGAGCTCTATGTGCAGAAGATCGTGCCATTGCATGGAATTCCTGTTTCACTTGTGTCAGATCGTGACCCGCGTTTTACCTCTGGCTTCTGGCGTAGTTTCCAGAAAGCTTTGGGCACTGAGTTAGCTTTCAGTTCAGCGTATCATCCACAGTCAGATGGACAGTCAGAGAGAACTATTCAGACTTTGGAAGACATGCTGAGATCGTGTTGCCTTGATTGGCAAGGTTCGTGGGGTCAGCATTTGCCACTTGTTGAGTTTGCTTATAATAACAGTTTTCACTCCAGTATTGGCATGGCTCCTTATGAAGCGCTGTATGGTCGTCCTTGTCGTACTCCTCTGAACTGGTTTGATGTTGGGGACCGACTGTTGACAGGACCGGACATGGTACAGCAGTGTTCTGATGTGGTTCGTCTGATCAGACAGAGATTGTTGACGGCTCAGAGTCGACAGAAAAGTTATGCAGATCGGCGCAGACGTCCACTACAATTTGAGCCAGGAGATATGGTGTTTGTTAAAATATCTCCAATGAAGGGTGTTTCCAGGTTTGGGAAGCGTGGAAAGCTTAGTCCGCGGTATGTTGGCCCTTTTCCGATTGTTGAAGCTATTGGTTCAGTGGCTTATCGTTTGCAACTGCCGGCGGCCATGCAAGCTATTCATAATGTGTTCCACGTGTCTCAGTTGAGGAAATACGTGTCTGATGCTTCTCATGTTCTCGATGATTCAGTGTGGCCCGAGGTGACTGCTGATTTGTCCACGCCAGAGTTTCCTATCCGAATTGAAGACCGTCGTGAGCAGCGGTTGAGAAATAAGGTTATTCCTCTGGTAAGGGTTGCTTGGCAGCGTCACTCTGGTAACGAGTCTACTTGGGAGCGTGAAGATGAAATGCGTCAGCTTTTTCCTTTCTTGTTCCAGTGAGGTATAAGTCCTTTCTCAGTTTCCTCCTTTTCGGTTATTGTAAATTTCGAGGGCGAAATTTCTGTAAGGAGGGAGGGACTGTAAGGCCCGTGCCTTAATGGATCCTTCGTGGTATTTGTTCTATTAATTGTTCTGGAAATTCCGGCTTTTTCCTGGATTTTTAGGAATTTGTCTGGCATTTTTCCGGATTTGTTCGGAGCTGTTTGAGGGTTATTGAATATTAATAAGATTTTTATATATATAATGATTATATTATATATATATTAATTTTATTTATTTTTTTTATATATCTCTCACCCTCACTCTCTCTCCCCCGTCGATCTCTCATTTCACCCTCTCCCTCTCTCTCTCCTCCGTGCGGCCACCTCCTCTCCTCTCTTAGGGATCGGGGTCGAGACGGCGTCGGATTGAGACGAGGTTGGCACCGTTGGATTCCTCGCGTCGAGTAGAGCGCGTGGGTGTCCACTTCGGCGTGGATCGGTGATCGTGGGAGCGAGGTGGAGCGTGGAAGCTCCGTGGCTATTCCTCCTTGCATGCGGCCCGTTCGACGGTTTCGGCTTGCGAAAGGTAGGGGGATGGAACCTCGATCTTGCTAGGATCGTTTCCTTTAGCTCGCTTGTTGATTAGCACCCCGTAGCATGCATGATGTTCATATTTCCATTTTTGGGGTTTTAGCCCAAATCTTGAGTTTAATGCGTTTTAGGCCTTGCATGTGCTAGATTTAGATGTTAGATTGTTGTCTAGCATGCGTGGTTTGACAGGTTATTAGGTTTCTCGTCGATACCCGGCGTTTTCAGCCGTCCGGGAGGGCTTCGGTTTACAAACCGTACCCGCCCGTAACCCAGGTGCAGTGACGGTCCTGCCAGGAACCGTCACTTGCCCGACGGTCCAAGGTGGACGCGTCACTACCAAATAGCGGCCCAATGGGGGTGCGTTACTTGGAGAGTAACGGTGGGGCTCCCATCCGTTACTCATCAACTGTTTTCCGTGATTTTGGTCAGGCGGTGCGCCCGGCGGCCAGTCGGCCGACCGTCATTTCGGTCCGGCGCGCCTAGACCGGGGCGTTACTTCGCCTGCTACCATTTAGAACGCTGATAGGTGGTTTGAGCCTCGGGTGGATGTGACGGCGGTGACCCCACGCGTCGCTTCGAAGTAACGCGCAGGGCCCCTACCGTTACATGCCTTTGGTGCCTCTTGAGCTGGAATCCTGAAGGGAGTGACGGATGGGGACTGGAGCGTCATTCTTGAAGTAACGCGCCGACCCCCGACCGTCGTTTGCATGTGGCGCGTGGGTCCTTGACCGCCACTTCCCTGATGGCTGCAATATATTCCCAGCCCATTGCTTATGCGTTCCGTTCTACATTCATGCCATAGTTGTATTGTTTTACTATATTGTGGCGTGTTTTATGTGCCAATAGAGTAGCTTTTCTTTCCAGGCAATGGAGCCACTGTTGTTGCCCTAAGGTCTGTTGAGTACCGACCCGCTTGAGGATGGCGGAGGGGTATATTTCCCATTCACGGTTTGTAAGCTAGTTCCGTGGGCTCCCAGCCAATGGTAGCGTCCTGCCAAGGGAGAAAACTAGTTAGAGGGCCTGGCTCAGGCTAGAGTCAGTGTGTGCACACGTGGTCGGAGACTGTGGACTGACGCCGACGGGTGTCACTCCGACTGGTCACTTGGTCTGGTACTGTTTGCGCGCTTAGCTTGTCGCTTGTCGACTGCGAGTGCTTGAGACGCAGTGTAAGCCGCCAGTGGACGCATCTGGTTTCTGCTCCAGTGGTTGTCCTTCCTTGTTGCTTGGACTAGTTGCAGCTCATTCTAATTGGTAGTTTTAGCTTTAATCGCTTGCATTTAATTAGTAGCGGCATGTGTTAGCTGTTATACTTGCTTAGATAGAGTTTACAGCTTTCTTGTGATTAGATATTCATGCCATTGCCTGTGTATTTATTTGAATGCATGCTTTAATTGCTGTTAATTATGCATGTTCGCTTGTTTAGTGCGAGGTAGGGATCCGCGTGACCCCTACTGAGTCTGGCTGTGACTCACCCTTCTCCTTTCAGGTGAGCCGCGCCCGACATCTCCCGGAGTTTAGCGTGCTGTTTCGGGACCGTTCCTTAGCTGCCAGCTGAGCACGAGCTGCCTTTTTGAGGCTTGTGTTGTACTTTTGCCGGGGTATGCCCCGCGTTGTTGTGCCCTGTGGACTAGTGTTTGTGACTCTGGACTAGTTATATATATCACTCTGGTTATTTTAAATTGCTTCCGCACTTGTGTTTAAATCTTAAATACTTATTTGTATTGCGCGCCCCAATTCGCAATTAATTATGCATATTCCTCAGCTAACCCCCCACTAACCCTTCAGAGGCCTCACCAGCCTCTTGGGTGGCCTCCCCAGTTCTTGGTGTCGGTATACTGATGTTATCGGTATATCGGTATCCTGAACTCTGGGTCGTCACAGGTGTTCACAGTTAAGAAGCTGCGGCATTACCTCATGTCCCATCGAGTCGAGCTTATATCCAAGCACGACCCCCTGAATTACCTCCTTCGACGACCCGTTTTCTCAGGCAAACTAGGAAGGTGGGCTCTCCTACTGATGGAGTACGACATTACTTATGTCCCTAGAAAAGTAATCAAGGGACAGGGTATGGCAGAATTCTTGGCAGCTCATCCAGTACAAGATGACTCACCCTTCAACTCGGAGCTCCCGGACGAGGAGTCCCTTGCTGCTCAATCACAACAACCGGTTGAACAGAGTGGAGATGTCTTGCATTACTGGTAGCAAAGCACTCTCACAACCATTGTTGTTCAATCACAGCAACCAGTTGAACAGAGCGGGGATGTCTTGCATTATTGGCAGCCAAGTGCTCTCACAACCAGCGTGCCCTGCTGGGAGCTCTACTTCGATGGCGCTTCCCGAGGGATCACCCAGAGCAACTAGGATCCAGCCACCACGGCAGGTGCCGGCATTGTTTTCCTGACTCCTCAGGGCAGTGTTTTAGACAATTCTTGTGCCCTCATGAAGTCTCTGACCATCAATGAAGTAGAGTATGAAGCTCTACTCATTGGGCTCCATATGGGCATTAAATGTCTCAAAGCCTACGGGGACTCTCAGTTGATAGTCTAGTAGGTCCTCGACATCTATGACGTGCGGAAGCCAGAGTTGGTTCCATACCATACCGTCGTCACCAGATCGACGCAGAAGTTCTATTTCTTCAAAATAGATCACATTCCCAGAAGCAGCAACGCTCAGGCGGATGCCTTAGCAAAATTGTCCGTGGCCCTCAAGCTCCCGCCTGAGGGCGAGGTCGACATCATCATCAAACATAGGAGGCTGATGCCCAGCTCACTCGAAGGTAACACCGGGCTCACCATTTACAAGGTCCATGACCTTGACCAGAGCACGCCTCCAGAAGAGGATGATTGGCGTGTTCCCATCATCAAATTCAAGAAAGGGTGGCTCCCCCCTGACCGAGCTCAAACGGTCCAGCTACTCCACCGAGGAACCTCGTACGAGTTGATTGGCAACTCTCTATATAGGCTCATCCACGAGAAGGACAAGTCAATTCTTCTGAGATGTGTCTCCCTCGTCGAGGCTCGACCCGTCATGCAGGAGGTCCACTCCTGGTTGTGCGGCGCACACCAGGCCGGAGATCGAATGAAGCACAACATCAAGCTCAAAGGCTTCTATTGGCAAACCATACATGTGGATTGCCTCCAATATGCCCGTACATGCCATCAATGCCAAGCCTTTGCCCCAGTACCCAGAAGACCTCCAAACCCATTACATCCTACAGCCCCCACTTGGCCATTCGCTGAGTTGGGCATGGACATCACGGGGCCTTTCTCGTCATCTTCCAAGGGCCATAAATACATCTTGGCCACGACTGATTATTTCTCTCGCTGGGCGGAGGCTCTACCTTCGCGAGAAGTCACCGGAGAGATGGTTGCCAGATTCGTCGGGCACAACATCATATACGGATTCGGTACTCCCAGTCGCATAGTGTCCGATAACGGGACACCATTCAAGAATAAGGCCATATACCAGTTAGCGGCCAAATTCCACATCGACTGGAGAACCTCTTCCGTCTACAACCCCCAGGCTAATGGTTTGGCAGAAGCCTTCAACAAAACCCTCTGTAAGCTCTTGGCTAAGATGGTTAACCACTGAAAACGTGATTGGGGAGAGAAGGTCTTCGAACCATTATGGGCCTATCAGACGGTCTACAAAACCCCCACGGGGTGCTCGCCGTTCTCCCTTGCTTACGGGACAGAAGCAGTTATTCCCATCGAAATCCAGTTAGCTTCTTACCGTGTGACGATCCACACCGACCTTGCCGGCCCTGACATAAATGAGTACCAGTGAAGGCTAGAAGAGCCCGCCGATCTAGAAGGTAGGCGGCTCGAAGCCTAAAAACACCTGCAAGTACACCAGGCCCGCATGGCCCGGGCCTATGATAAGCTCATCAAGCAGCAAGCTTTCAAGCAAGGTGACCTTGTCATGATCAAGGAAAAGGAAGTCATGGCAGGGCACTCCAGCGAAAAACTATAGCCAAATTGGCGAGGTCCGTATATTATCCAGAATGTCTACGAGGGCGGGTCTTACACAGTCGTCGATCATAAAGGCCATAGACCATCCCCACCTCTCAACAGCAAACATATGAAGCTATACTATGCACCAGAGCACGAGTTCGCGCGTCAGCCAGACTGAGGCGCACATCCCAGCTACAACCAGTGAGGCCAGTCCTTCCCCATGAAGGATCTAACCGGCCGGTGCTCCCAGTCAAGCACCCCAGCCCGGTTCCCCAGAACCACCGCCAAGAATCCTCGGGGACTAATCTCCTGTCCTTGTTCCCGCTATTACGAGAGCACGGGCACTTCTGCACTGGCACCAGTCTAGCCTCCAGGCTCCAAGGAAAGTCAAAAAAAACAACAAAAAAATGGGGTTAAAAATGGAGATACCCTGGCAGACCCAGTCATCCTCACCACAAGGGGGTGATTGGGGGGCAAAAAGGCCAGTAACCCGACTAAGGTGCAAACCTGAAAGGGTGCCTCAAGAAAAATTGGGAAACCCCTCGACGTGAAAACCCGTAAGGGTGCATCGGAAAAAGTGAAAGGGGGTCGGCTCTAGCGAAAACTTGAAAGGGCGGTAGAGCCGATAACGAGAAGAAAAAAAAAATTCCTCTCCCCACCAGTCAGAACAACCTTCCACCCACTCCTCTGTGGGCCGTTAGCCTCACCCAGAGCCAGTCTTCAATCAAGTTAAACTGCTAGAGCACAAACCCTATAATTCCCAATTGGCCTCGCCCAACACTCATTCAGTCCAGCCAACCTTCGGCCCTTGCTTCGACACTGCAGTACAACCAGTCCATGTGACAGTCGAGCTCCCAGTCACCATCCCAGTAGACTTTCATCCCAGCACATCCTCAGACACCTGTCATTCTATGCCACTACATCCTATATCCCCTGCAAATCCAGAGCCTTCAAGCTTCGTCATGATCCCAGTTCTCTCCTACAATCCCTGATCCACCAGCTATAACGCCAGTCACATTCTGCCACCACGGAGTGGCCCTCAGCACCGTAACGTGACGATTTCCAAAAGACGTTGCTAAAGGTGGAACAATATCCAGTCGTCTATGGTCTCCAGTTCTAGGTTACGTCCCCTGACAGCGGAATGCTATGGACTCAAATTCCTCAAAAAAAAGAGAACAAACAAACAATGGAGTTAAAAATAGAGATACCCCGGCGGACCTGGCCGTTCTCATTACAAAGAGATGACTGGGCGCAAAAATTACCACCGACCCAACTGAGGTGAAAACCCGAGAGGGCGTCTCAGGTAAAATCGGGTAACCCCTCGGTGTGAAAACTCGTAATGGTGCACCGAAAAAAGTAAAAGGGAGCTAGCTCTAGCGAAAACCCGCAAGGGTAGTAAGGCTGGTAAAGAGAAAAAAAAACTCTCTCTCTCCCTCTTTCCTCTTCACTTACGAAAGCCATCGGTTACGATACTCCCCGATGGCGGGGTTAAGGTCACTCCACAACAATGGTGGCCACTACACCACCGAGTGTCGATCATCTCGAGTGCTTGTTCCAGTCCCAGTCACCAGTTCCAGTTTCAGCCACAATGCCTTCACAGGCCAGCCGCCAGCTTCCAGTTCCAGTTTCGGCTACAACGCCTTCACAGGCTACCCGCCCAGCTTCCAGTTCCAGTTTCGACTACAACACCTTCATAGGCTAGCCACCCAGCTTCCAGTCCCAGTTTCGGCTCGAATGCCTTCACAGGCCAGCCGCCTAGTCTCCATTCCCAGTTCCGGCTACAACGCCTTTACAGGCCAGCCGCCCAACTTCCAGTTCCAGTTTCGACGACAACACCTTCACAGGCCAGCCGCCCAGTTTCCAGTTCCAGCTCCGGCTACAACACCTTCACAGGCCAGCCGCCAGCTTCCAGTCCCAATTCCGGCTACAATGCCTTAACAGGCCAGTCGCCCAGTCTCCAACCCCAGTTTCGGCTACAATGCCCTCGCAGATTAGCTACTTAGCTTCCAATTCCAGTTTCGGCTACAAGGCCTTCACAGGGTAGCCGCCAGCTCCGGCTCCCAGCTATCGTACCATTCAAGGTCACCCAGTTGGCTTCAGCTCGAGTCCCCATTTCCAGTCACAGTCCCAGTTTCAATTTCCAGTCCTTGTCCCAGGCAACCCAGCCAGCTTAATCCCAGCTTCCCAGACACATGCGAATCGCATTTTTCGGCTAACAGCATAACGCTAGCCAATACTCCACCATCCAGTTTAGGGTCAATACACCCTCCAGAATCACCTCTACAACCCTAAACCATGTAAAATGGCCCGTTCTTGTGGGCCTACATTGGTGCCCTGGAATGCGGGCTTTCATCCCCCAAGAGGATTGGCCCCTGTTGTGCCCTTGTGTGGTTTTGATGATGGCTGACACACCATGAGTCACACTGAGGTGTGCTGACTGTTTGACTGCTTGAATATCTGATTGTTTGCTTGAATAGCTATTCATGAATATGGCTAGATTGTTGGATATTATGTTTTGATGATGACAAACACTATGACTCTCATATGTTTGATGTCATATGTGTTTTCTTATGTTTTGATGATGATATAGTTTACATGTTTTGATGATGACAACGCTACGAGCCTTAGTGGAGAACAAAAAATATTTCTCTGTGAAAAATAAACTTTCGAGTCACCTCAGTTATTTTCAGGGGTTGTCCTCGTGTCGTTATTTGTACCATCGCGTGCTGAACACTGCAGCACCTCGTGCTGCTTTCTGTGCCACCTCGTGTCGCTCCATCTGTGTCACCCCTATGTCTTCGAGTCTTATTTTTGGCCGCTTTACTTCGAGTCTTCTGTATTCGTGTTGTTTTTGGACCCCGTGTCTTTCTTGCTTTGTGACCACACTTCGTGTCGGTTTTTGTTTTCGTCTTCGAGTTGTTTTCAGCCCGTGTCGTCCTCGTCTTCGAGTCGTTTTCCTGTGTCTTCAAGTCATTTTAGTATAAAGTGTTGTTTCACTTTGTGCCGTTCCCTTTGCTGTTTGATATTTCGTGTTGATTCTCGTATTGATTCACCGATGACCTCGAGTCAACTTAGTCGTTTTGATTGGTCATTCTTCGTGTTGTTTTTATGTCTTCATGCTATTTTTGTGTTTGAGTCTTCATGTTATTTCTATGTTTGTGTCTTAGTGTTAATTTTATGTCTTCGTGTTGCTTCTTTCTATCTTCGTCCAGGTTTCCTCTGATCGCGTGTTTTACTACCGTTTTACTCCGTGTTATTTCCTTCTCACCTCGTGCTGTTCTCATCTGACTTCGTGTCGTTCTCTTTGTAGTGTTAGCCTTGTTACTGTGGTACCTCATATCGTTCTCTCTTTATCACGTGCTGTAGTCATCTTATGTACCTCGTGTCGTTCTCAGTATAGTGCACCTTTTGTTGTTCCTACACACCTCGTGCAGCTTTAGCTTGAGTGTCAACCGACTTATTTCAGGTATATATATAGAGAGAGAACCCTGAGTATTAATGGTTTTAATCTCTTTATAGGAGAAGAAGAAAAATAAAAAGAAGAAGGTGGTCCGAGGAAGAATATTCCCCAGTGACTGGGCGGCATGTGATCCGAGGCTGGAAGGGCAGACAGGATTGTGACACGTGTGCTGAAGCTGGCTGAGAGATTGACACGTGGCCAAAAGTTCTGGGTGGGAAATGTGGAAACCTCACGCGCCCTGGCTGCTGCTGATGCTGCTATATATACGAGCCTTCTTCCACAGATGAAGCGTGATCGAAGTTGAGAGAGTAGAAGCTGTGAAGAAAAAGCAGAGTGCAGAGAGGTCTTCGATCCAGTGAAGAAAAGAAAGAAAAGAAGAGAGCAGAGAAAAAGTGAGAGTGAGTGTGAGTGAAGAAAAGAAAGAAAAGAAGAGAGCAGAGAAAAAGTGAGAGTGAGTGTGAGTGAAAAAAAAAAGAGATCGAGATTAGAAAGAAAGAAAGTGATCGATATAGAAGAAGAGAGTTGCAGAGAGGCAGTGAGCAGAAGCAGAAGAAGAAGAAGAAGAAGAAAGAAGAAGTGAAAGGAAAAGCCAGAGAGAGCCTGCGAAAGAAAAGAAAAAGAAGAAGTGAGAAGAAGAGAAAGCGAGAGTGATAGAAGCTTCAACTGAAGATCTGTTCCTGCTGGGCCGTGGATCAAATCCAGGCCAACCAGCTCCTGCAAGAGCCACAGTCTGAGTTTACTCTTTCCAGCTTTCTGTTGCTACGTTTTCTTTGATTTTCTTTTCAACTATTCACTAGTTGTTCTTCCGATTCTCTTGTGTGAGGTCGGGTTCCCTCCGATGTGGAGGAAGAGAGGCTTGCGTCTCTGGTTGCCTTTGACTGGGAGTCATCGGTTGTTTCCCTCCGGTTTGGAGGAAGGGAGGATGGGTCCTCCGGTTCTGGGCTTGTAGGTTTCGAGTCCAGGGGTCCCTCCGGTTGGGAGGAAGAGAGGTCTGAGACCTCTAGTTTGTAGGTGACTTGGTGTCACTTGTGCTTCCCTCTGGGTTTCAGAGGAAGAGAGACTTGGGTCTCTAGGTTCCCCTCCGATTTGGAGGAAGAGAGGGTTGGTCCTCTGCTTCTAGTCTTGTGGGTTGCAAGACTAGGTGTTCCCTCCGGTTTGGAGGAAGAGACACTGTGCGTCTCTGGTTTCCAAGTGGCTGGGAGTCACTTGGGGTGTCCCTCCAGTTGGGAGGAAGAGGGGAGGTTGTTCCCTTGGTCAAGCTGTTTGGCAGCCTTTGTTGCAGACTGAGTTTGCTGTGCTAGTGTTACTAGTGGAAGCCTCACTCCGGTTGGGAGTGAGGGGTGGACGTAGGTCTTTGGACCGAACCACCTAAAAAGCCTGGTGTTCTTTTGTGGTTTGTTTGCCTTATGTGTTCATTTCTCTGCTGCGCTCACTAGATGTCTATTTAGGATCGAGTGTGAGTTTATTCAATTGGACTGCTTTGCAATAGCTTCCTAAGTTTTCTCAGTTTATATCTGCATCCGCTTTTAATTCCACACATCTAAGCGGTAGAACTTAAATTGGGTAAAATTCCTTGAAAGATCCATTCACCCCCCCTCTGGATCTATGTTCATCTATCGCACCTAGCTAACAATTGGTATCAGAGCGGTTACTGCTTCAAGATCCAACGATCTGCAGTGATCCCCGTGCTTCTCGGTGCTCATTCCGGTTTGCTGCTCCTTGATTGTTTTTAATTGATCATAGCCTACAAATGGCTCTTCCACTGGTTTTCAATGGGTCTAACTTTGATTCATGGTTCAATAGTTTGCGTAACTACGTCAATCTAGATAATCCCGATTTGTGGAAGTTACTTACTCATGGTCCTCATAGGTTACCACGAAAAGAGTCCAAATGGACTGATCGTCATAGATCAATGCATAGAGAAAATCAGAAAGCTATAAATCTGATAAAAGCATCCATTAACAAGGCCTTACACTTTCGTCTTCATGATTGCAGGTCTGCTAGGGATATTCTGGACAAGATGAAACTAACGTGTAGAACAGGGAAGGAAAACTGCATGTTGGCTTATTGGAGCGACCATAGCAGTAGCCACAGTGATAAAGAAGAGAACGAAGTTCAGGTAACACCCTTTGCGGACTATGCCTTAGATGATTGGGTAGATGCTTATGCCAAGCTGTTAAGATCTAGCAATAAATTGAGCAAGAAAAACAGATCTATGAAAAAATGGTTAGATAGGTTTGAGAATACTAAACTTACTGGTGAGGACAGTGATACTCTGAAAACTGAAAATCAGATATTTAGAAAACAGCTGACTGATCTTGATTCTATTACTACAGATCTGGAATATCTGAAATCTGAAAATGCTAGACTCAAAAAACAAACTGAGGAATCTGGATCTAAATCAGTGAGCCTTGAAAATGAAAATAGATTGATTTCTGAAACCTTGGAGACTGTCAGATTAGAAAACTCAGAACTTCAGAAAAGGCTTGAAAATCTTCAATCTGAAGATGAACAAGAAGTGTTTAGTGAATGTCAGACCTCCTTAAGTGTTTTGAAATTTGATGATGAAATCCTGGAACAAAATGGTAAAATGAGACAGGAGATCTGCAAGCTAAAACAGTTAAATACAGCTATGTCTGAGAGACTTATCACTCTTGAAAAGGGGAAGAGTGTTAGCCTGGATAGCTCTGATGAGCTAATGAAAGCTGAACAGGAAATTGAAAGTCTTAGGACTGTTAATCAAATGTTGAAAGAAGATGCTGTTTGCTATAAAAAGAAAGCTGATGAATATGAGATCCATGTGTCAAAGCTTGGATCAGAAGTTACAGAATTGAGGAAATCTCTTGAGAAATTTGTCAGTGGAAAAGAAAATCTTGATAAAATTCTTGGATCTAAAGTGAATCTCCGAAGAGAGGGTTTGGGCTACAAACCAATAGATAAAAAGAGCTTTAAAAGTAAGCTTCAAACTTCATTCGTGAGTAGCTCTAAGTCTGGCAGCACATCGAATGTGCATATTTTTGAATTTAGTGCTAAGAAGAATCAAAATTCCACTGACAGCCCTAAGTCTGAGAAACAAGTTCAAAAACAGGAAAAGACTGTTCATGTTCAGAACAAAGATTCAAGGAACTTTCATGATAAAACTGAGAATGTTGTGCCTAAATTGAACAAACACATTTATGCAAATCAAAGGAAAATGTCATGCCATTACTATCATAGGTTTGGTCACTTGATGCATGAATGTAAATTGATGGAAAAGGATGATAGAATGCATGCTAGGAAGTACAATGACAAAAACAGTCCTGTTGAAAAGAAAAGAAAATGTTATTGTTATCATTGTGGAAAAACAGGTCATGTTAGTGAACAATGTTGGTTTGCCAAAGGTAAAGGTAAATATTTTTCAAATTCTAATCATGTCAATTTGTATGAAAATCAGCATGTCTTTAAAAGGAACAAAAATGGGTCCAGAGGCAAACACATGGTGTGTTCCACCTGCAGCAAGTCAGACCATAGGGCGGTTGACTGCTGGCTTAATGTTGGTAGAAGAAATTCCATTTTCTGCTATCACTGTGAGAAACCTGGCCATACAGTCAAAGACTGCTGGCATTCTCAGAGAAAGAAAGTCAACTCTAAATTTGTTAAACAAAGTGTGTTTGGTAGGAATAAATCTATTCAAACAAGAAAATCCCTCACATGCTTTGAGTGTGGAGAGCAAGGTCACAAGGTGACTGATTGCTGGTTTTCTGACCATCTGAAACAAAGTGGTGGTAAAAACAGAAACATTCATGCTCATGAATTCAGCACACATGCTTACATGCATAGTAAGAAATTCAGACCGAGTGGTTCATGTGATTATTGTGGTCGGTCTGGACATTCCATGCCTAGTTGCTATATGAAAAAGTATGATGATATGATGGCTCAGAAGCTTTGGAAAACATCCTATCAAAATGCCACTAACCTTGCAGGACCCAAGGAAACTTGGGTACCAAAATGTGCCAAGTGAGAAACTTTTTGCAGGTGTGTCTTGGGGACGAGAAATAAAAGGGGTTAATAAACCAAGACACCCTAAAAAGGCAAACCCCACTCCTGCACCTCTCAGGTAAGTCTCTTGACTTTTCAATGAGTCTGCTTAGATGGCATTAGGTATATAGATAGATTTGTTAATTAGTGGTTTAAACATGCATGTTTGCATTTCCATGCAATAGTTGTTGCTTCTGAATATGCTCATTCTGTGACTGCATACATCTAGAATTCATGACTCATGAATGATTTTCAAATGTTTTGAATGCACACCGTCAGGGGGAGCTGCACTGCATATGATGTACATTTGACTAGTCTAATACCCTTCAGGGTCATCATGCCTTTCATGAGTAGTTAATGCATCGAATTGCATCTTAGAGTGGCATCATTTAATCATGAAATTTTTCAAAAGAAAAGGGAGGGTTTCAGTTTATGCATTTAGTGAGGGGGAGCATTTCTCATTATTCATTCATGTAATTGCATGTGTCCATCATACCTCTCATCAAAGCTCATGTCTGATGACTAATACTCACCTTCCTGTTTGAACTGCAATCTTGATAAACTCCTTGATGATTGTAAAATGTATTGTATTTCAGTCTCTTGCTTCAACCCTTGTCAGCCATTGTCATTCATATTATCAATTGGTACTCATTGGCATTTGTTGACTTGGCTGTACCTGAAAAATGCTCTTGCCTTCTTTGAAGTCCCAGAAAGATTTCTTTGCGCATATCTTGATCATAAATCTGAAAACATTATTTTTAAGGAAATTTCTTTCATATAGGACTATGAATGTCTGAAGCTTTCAGCCGGTTGAAGTTTCATGTATTTCTTGTGTTTGCTTATGAATTATCCTTGAAAATATCTGAGTTAGTCTTAATAAACCTTAACCAACCCTTTCATGTTGTATCTTCTAAACTCTTCTGAAATCTGAAATTCTGAAATCATGATTTTGCTCGACTGATTTGTATGAAAATATGTATTATTTTTTAAACATCAGGGAATTTGGTTTATGTCAAATACCAAATCTTGTCAGAGCAATGTCTATGCTCACTGAGAAACACATCTCATTCATCAAAGAAATGAATTGAGATATGTCATGAAGTGCCATAGTTAACTCTGCTTAAATATGTTGATTAAATCTGGCAGAGCAATGGCAGGCACACTGAGAAATACATGTCTCTCAACAAAGAAATGAGTTTCAGTGTGTCATGAGGTGTAAATGCTACCTCTGTTCTTAAGAAGCATGACAGTTAGTCCTTCCAAGCGCTTAGGGATACTGGCGTCTAAACAACGTGTATCCTCTAGTTGTAAGGATGTACTTAACCTAATTGCTCCTGAATATTGTTGTTAAAAATTCACCGCCTATCTAGCATATCATTTGAAATTGTTTGGAAAAGAATCTTCTTTCAATAGAAACTTTGTCAGAGATAAATGGTTTCTTGTTTGTTTATCCTCAATACTATCGATTACATTTCTTGAGGAAATCTTTGAAATTAAGTGAGTAAGAATGAAGAAGGTTAAAAAGGTTTCTCAATATGAAAACTTGGTTCACTTGTTATTAAGAAAACTGATTTCAGATATGAGTAGAAAAGGCTCATGTTCAAACCTTGCATACATAAAATTCTGATCTGGTTTGTTAATGTAGGATCATTCATAGGCTTCTATGATGGAAGAGTCTGTAATCATCTGTTTAAATCAGATTTATGAAAATTGATATTCCATTGAAAATCCTTCTCATTCCTTCTGATTTTTTTTTCTTCTCATATTGGACTCCAGTCGTTCAGACCAAACTGATTGATTCATATGCACTCAGTTCTATCAATTGGTCCCAACTGTTGACTTCCACTCATATCTTGGGCCTACATAAACATGGTGGATGCATAAGGGTTGTATGACTAAGGGGGAGCTAGTCTAACAAATTGCATAACATGCCCTTCAGGTTTTTGTCTCATGCATAGTTCTCATATCCTGCATGAATTCTCAATGACTGTGCATTCATATAGTTAATTGCACTCATATAGTTAATTTTCAACGTTATTTTTGATGAGATGACCTTATGTTTCTGATGCATAAGTCACTGCTTGCTGTGTTCATGGGTCGACCCCATGGGTCGACTCCTGAAATCCTAGAATCAGATCCAATTCAAACTCCCTGTGGGCTTGCTACTAAGTTCCACTTCGTTAGGGGGAAATTTGTTATGTCAGAAACTTAATTCCTACATTTTAATTGAGCTCCTAACTCTTTACATGATTGAGTTCTTCATACTTCAGTGCTCCTGTGTGACATATCTACAGGGGGAGAAGCTCTTAAAAGGATACATTTTGAAGATAGATGTCTCCAAAGAAAAGGCCTCCTTCGAACCATCAACACTCCAAAGGGAAGTATAACATTCCTGTGTTTTATTGAATTGTTTCCCTATTTCATTTTTTTTGATGAAGGCAAAGGGGGAGAAGAATCTCATCTGAGTCAGTGTAACTCATAGTGTTGCCATCATCAAAAAGGGGGAGATTGTTGTGCCCCTGTGTGGTTTTGATGATGGCTGACACACCATGAGTCACACTGAGGTGTGTTGACTGTTTGACTGCTTGAATATCTGATTGTTTGCTTGAATAGCTATTCATGAATATGGCTAGATTGTTGGATATTGTGTTTTGATGATGACAAACACTATGACTCTCATATGTTTGATGTCATATGTGTTTTCTTATGTTTTGATGATGATATAGTTTACATGTTTTGATGATGACAACACTACGAGCCTTAGTGGAGAACAAAAAATATTTCTCTGTGAAAAATAAACTTTCGAGTCACTTCAGTTATTTTCAGGGGTTGTCCTCGTGTCGTTATTTGTTCCATCGCATGTTGAACACTGCAGCACCTCGTGCTGCTTTCTGTGCCACCTCGTGTCGCTCCATCTGTGTCACCCCTATGTCTTCGAGTCTTATTTTCGGTCGTTTTACTTCGAGTCCTCTGTATTCGTGTTGTTTTTTTTTAAGACCCCGTGTCTTTCTTGCTTTGTGACCACACTTCGTGTCAGTTTCTGTTTTCGTCTTCGAGTTATTTTCAGCCCATGTCGTCCTCGTCATCGAGTCGTTTTCCTGTGTCTTCAAGTCATTTTAGTATAAAGTGTCGTTTCACTTTGTGCCGTTCCCTTTGCTGTTTGATTTTTCGTGTTGATTCTCGTATTGATTCACCGATGACCTCGAGTCAACTTAGTCGTTTTGATTGGTCGTTCTTCGTGTTGTTTTTATGTCTTCATGTTATTTTTGTGTTTGAGTCTTCATGTTATTTCTGTGTTTGTGTCTTAGTGTTGTTTTTATGTCTTCGTGTTGCTTCTTTCTATCTTCGTCCAGGTTTCCTCTGATCGCGTGTTTTACTACCGTTTTACTCCGTGTTATTTCCTTCTCACCTCGTGCTGTTCTCATCTGACTTTGTGTCGTTCTCTTTGTAGTGTTAGCCTTGTTACTGTGGTACCTCGTGTCGTTCTCTCTTTATCTCGTGCTGTAGTCATCTTATGTACCTCGTGTCGTTCTCAGTATAGTGCACCTTTTGTTGTTCCTACGCACCTCGTGCAGCTTTAGCTTGAGTGTCAACCGACTTATTTCAGATATATATATATATAGAGAACCCTGAGTATTAATGGTTTTAATCTCTTTGCAGGAGAAGAAGAAAAACAAAAAGAAGAAGGTGGTCCGAGGAAGAATATTCCCCAATGACTGGGCGGCACGTGATCCAAGGCTGGAAGGGCAGACAGGATTGTGACACGTGTGCTGAAGCTGGCTGAGAGATTGACACGTGGCCAAAAGTTCTAGGCGGGAAATGTGGAAACCTCACGCCCCCTGGCTGCTGCTGATGCTGCTATATATATGAGCCTTCTTCCACAGATGAAGCGTGATCGAAGTTGAGAGAGTAGAAGCTGTGAAGAAAAAGCAGAGTGCAGAGAGGTCTTCGATCCAGTGAAGAAAAGAAAGAAAAGAAGAGAGCAGAGAAAAAGTGAGAGTGAGTGTGAGTGAAAAAAAAAAGAGATCGAGATCAGAAAGAAAGAAAGTGATCGATCTAGAAGAAGAGAGTTGCAGATAGGCAGTGAGCAGAAGCAGAAGAAGAAGAAGAAGAAAGAAGAAGTGAAAGGAAAAGCCAGAGAGAGCCTGCGAAAGAAAGAAAAAGAAGAAGTGAGAAGAAGAGAAAGTGAGAGTGATAGAAGCTTCAACTGAAGATCTGTTCCTGCTGGGCCGTGGATCAAATCCAGGCCAGCCAGCTCCTGCGAGAGCCACAGTCTGAGTTTACTCTTTCCAGCTTTCTGTTGCTGCGTTTTCTTTATTTTTCTTTTCAACTATTCACTAGTTGTTCTTCCGATTCTCTTGTGTGAGGTCGGGTTCCCTCCGGTGTGGAGGAAGAGAGACTTGCATCTCTGGTTGACTTTGACTGGGAGTCATCGGTTGTTTCCCTCCGGTTTGGAGGAAGGGAGGATGGGTCCTCCAGTTCTGGGCTTGTAGGTTTCGAGTCCAGGGGTCCCTCCGGTTGGGAGGAAGAGAGGTCCGAGACCTCTAGTTTGCAGGTGACTTGGTGTCACTTGTGCTTCCCTCTGGGTTTCAGAGGAAGAGAGACTTGGGTCTCTAGGTTCCCCTCCGGTTTGGAGGAAGGGAGGGTTGGTCCTCTGCTTCTAGTCTTGTGGGTTGCAAGACTAGGTGTTCCCTCCGGTTTGGAGGAAGAGAGACTGTGCGTCTCTGGTTTCCAAGTGGCTGGGAGTCACTTGGGGTGTCCCTTCGGTTGGGAGGAAGAGGGTAGGTTGTTCCCCTGGTCAAGCTGTTTGGCAGCCTTTGTTGCAGACTGAGTCTGCTGTGCTAGTGTTACTAGTGGAAGCCTTACTCCGGTTGGGAGTGAGGGGTGGACGTAGGTCTTTGGACCGAACCACCTAAAAATCCTGGTGTTCTTTTGTAGTTTGTTTGCCTTATGTGTTCATTTCTCTGCTGCGCTCACTAGATGTCTGTTTAGGATCGAGTGTGAGTTTATTCAATTGGACTACTTTGCAATAGCTACCTAAGTTTTCTCAGTTTATATCTGCATCCGCTTTTAATTCCGCACATCTAAGCGGTAGAACTTAAATTGGGTAAAATTCCTTGAAAGATCCATTCACCCCCCCTCTGGATCTATGTTCATCTATCGCACCTAGCTAACAGCCCCCACATGTAGCCTTTTATTGCCTCCACTACCCAGTACTCAGCCTCCAGTTTCTAACATCGGGTTCCCCGAACCCGGTCCCTGTTGTTCCCTATCACTCATGTTGGTGTATCGTAGAACGAATAAGCACGACTAACGATAAGTGGTCGCCAGTTCACGCACATCACTCCATTCCATCGTGACGGGGAGGGAACAACCCAGTAAAAAAAAGATATGTTGTTTGTCATTAATACTATGTAAAGGAGCCCAAGACATGCCCTTGGGGTGACAAAATCCTTACACTCCGGATATCACAAACAAAAAAAAGAGAGAGAGATACAATCAGGTCTCAGGCTCAGTCCCCTCTAGCACTGCAAGGTGAAAGTCTGCAGTTGTAAGCTCCGCCTCCAAGGTGGACAAGAGCTGGGCACTAGCTCTGACTGTCATCTAAGCCGCCTGCCACTCAGCTCGTACGCGCTCGGCGACTGCCTACTGCTCCTCCCAGACCTTCCTCAAGTCCTCAGCCCGTCTCTCCACCTCCCTCAGCTATGCGGCTCGCTCCCAAGATGCCAACGCAGCCGCCTCGGCGTGGCTCCTCTACTGAGCTACGGCTGACACAAGCTGAGCCCTCTGCTCCTGAGCCTCGCGGAGTCGCAGGTACTCGGCCCAGATTCCAGCTAACCCAGACATCTAGAGCTCTCGTGGGAAGCCGAGCGCGTGGTAGCCTGGGTGCACTCCCGCAGCCGCTGTCTCATATCCCCTGGAGAAGGAAGGGGGTCGCTCTGCGAGTAGCCTCGCGCCCGCTGGAGCAAGGCTGCACCTGCACTCGCCTCTAGCAATGGTTCTGGCGGTGAAGCAGAAGTAGGCCACTCGACCCCTAAATCCAGGGAGAGGTCTCCGGATGCGGCCAGCACTCCAATGGAACCTGCATAGTTCCGACAAACACCAAAGGGGGTGAGCAATACATGTAAGACTTCCTTCGACTGATATAGTGAAAAGCCTGAGAAAAAAGAAAGGCAAGCCTTGACTCCTTACCTGAAGCAAGTCCAACAATCCCTGCGATGTCATCTGCGGGGTTCGGGGAGGGTAGCCGCTCGTCTGCCTCAATAGCATCACTGGTCGAGTCGGAGAGGGCAGTGACTCCTCCACCATCATTTCATTCCCAGCAACCATGGATGGGACAGGGGGCTCCTCCTGTCCGCCCTCATCAGGAGCCGTCGCGTGCCCCTCTCCAGGATCTGACGTTACGGGCAACCCAAGAACGTCAGCACTTCGGCATATAGAGCCGACAAGCATTAAATAAGGATGGGAAGAACCACCATATACCTCAAGAAGTGGTCCCCGTCAGAACCTCCCTACTAGTAGAGACCCTAGAGGATGAGGAGCTCAAACTAGAAATCTCCTCTGTATCCATCTCCGAGCTGCCGTCATCTGGAGAGCTCGACGAGGCCCCTGAAGAACTCCCGGAGGTGGCCAAATTGGAAGCTCCTGCAAGCCAACGAAGCAAACAAGGTCACCATAGGGCCCAGCTTCGTACAAGGGCGGCTCTCCAGCTAAGAGTGCCGAACAGAAAACTCACCGGCTTGAGCACTCCCCTCCGAAACCTTTTCGATGTCGACGATCTCCTCATCGCCCTCAACTGGAACCACTTCAGTGGGCCCCTCTTCCACCATTTCAGCCATGTCACAGGGTAGCTCACCTTCTTCTAGAGGCGAAGGAGCACCTGTAAACAATGCCAACAGGATCTCAGCACTAGAAGATAATCAACACAAAGGGATTAACAGAAATGATTAAGTCCCCAGCTACATACCTGAGGGTCCCATGCTTTAAGACCCAACCAGCCCCACAGTACAAGCCGACACCACAGCTGGCAGGGAAACTTGCTCCACCCCTACCAATAATTGTGGTAACATGCTAGACGCTTCTTCAGCCGTGGACAACATTGAAGCACTCCTCCCTTCAGGCTCTCCCTCAAAGGAGGGAAGGGATACTGAAGGGCCAGTACGAACCAGCTCCTGAATCATCTCCAGAGTGGTGGCTGGATCCTCACCTGGCAAATGGCAACATAAAAATAGTCAGCGTCTGCAGCCCAGCAATTGTATAACACGAGGGCAATCCCCTCTATAGCGGTTCAATACTTACCCAAGCCATCCTGGGTCGCTGTGGGCTCCTGCCCATCAACAGATGGGGGAACCTCACCTCGCATCTCGGAGAGAGCGACGGTCTCTGATGCCCCGGCCACCTCTGTATAACACCAGCAACTATGTCAACTCCCAGAATCAAGTACAGCCATAAACACAACATGCTTGGTCTCAGAGTGGTTTACCTGGCTGGGCATCCTTTGAAACCTTATATGACTCAAAATCGGGAAAGGTCTCAACATTTGGGGCAGTTCCATCCATCAGATGAAGCAGCCCCTCCATATCTATCTCATAATCGACCCCGTCGTCAGGTAGTGGGTCGACCTCCTAAGGAGGCGAGAAGGCCGCGTCAGCCCCGGCCTCTAGTGGCGCTGTGAAGAGCAAATCCAATTGCACAAGATTAGCCGGTCATAAAGGCTGAATCAATATAAAGCAAGCAGGCGGGTATAGCACTTACTCAGAGCCGGTTCTGCCTTAATGTGTTCTCTGGTAGCGGGTCCCCGAGAGGACTCGCCGGCCTCCCTGACTCCAGTCTCTACCCGAGGGCATTTTCGTCGGGGCTGAAAGGCCCTATAACCATCCCCGGAAGATGTCCCTGTGGAGGGATGATCCTTGTCCGCCACAGAACCTGCCAATAAACACAACCACATAAGATGCATCTGCAAGGTACCCTAGAAAACAACAAAGCGCGTGCGGGGGAGGGGGGGGGGGTGTGACGGACTAACGGGGAGGTCCTACCTGAAGCCACAAACGGGGTCAACGGTAGAGGAACCAACTGCTCTGACTTCAAGCCTACGACCTATGTAGCCTTCGCGACCGCATCCTTCATGTCCCTCAGGGTGTAGGTGCACTCGATGTGGGACACGAGCTCTACGGGTCCAGTTGACCCAATCGCATGGGCTATATGGCGCCTCCAGTCGTCAATCGTTGTGTCTTCAAAACTCCCCTTAGGGAGCACTCGGTCCTGTGACCCCCTCTGCTCGAACCCGCATCAGCTAGAAACTGGGTCCACCAAGTCCTCGACGCACCGGGTCGAGGCGCCGCCTCTCCAGTACCTCCAGGCGCCGCCCGCGCCTGCCTAAGTGACTTTAGTGCCCCGTTGCCGCTCCGCCCTACAGACAATGCACCTCGGCTCCCCCGGGGTGCCTACTGTGCCAGCCGCTCCACGTCCCGGTGGATCCGAGAGAAGCGAGTCCGCAGGTACCCTTTGTCTAGTGCGATAAGGGGCAGATCCTCCCTCAAGAGACGGGTCTCCTCGGCTTTTCGGATTGCCGAGGCCTTCTGCCAATACTGGTGACTGTACTCGAACCACCACCTGGCATAGTGGACATCGAATCATCCCATGTGTCCCGGCATAGGCATTCGCAGTCGCTCTGACTCTCGGGGATAGTAGAAGTCCCACCACGCCGCAGCTACCAAATGTGTGTCCCGGCCTCTATACTAACGACCCGCCAAAGGGAACTCCTGATTCGGCGGGATCCCCTGGTCATACCCGAAGTTCTGAGAAAACCTGTGCGGGTAGTACGGCTCTAGGAAGCTCGTCACGGACTAGTGTAGAGGCAGCACCGCTCGCCAGGTGCTCATCACCCACTCTATGTACAACGCCGCATCCGGATCCTGCTGGTAAGGAAGGGCACAGGCTGTCTCGCCATTCGAAGGCACCAGAATCAGGTTGGAGTCCCTGGTGGCACAGTCAAAGGGAATCGCCTCCTCACCCCTGCCGGGCAAGTAGCATAAGACTCTCCTGGCTTCTTCCAGCTGTACGACTGCATCCCCGTCCGGCTACCCGGTAAAGCTGAACAACAATGGTGATGCCTGGTTCACCACGGACCCACGAGACACCAACCCTAGAAACAGTAGGCCAGCCCACACACTGAGGTAGTGGGTCGGGAGAAGCAGACTCCGCTCACCTGGTGCCGGGTGCGCCGCCAGTACCCCCAGTCCCTGGTAACATTGTCCAAAGCCGCTGGGGATAAGGCCAGCCTCCATCCTTCTGCCAGTTGGCACGCATGCCACAAGAGCTATACCCTCAGCTGGCCATCCTCCCCGTGTGGGACCACGAACGTCGCCAACCAGTATGCCAAGTACGCGGCCAGGTGGGTCACGTCTGGCAGTCTATGGGGGTTCCACCCCTCCTGTGGTGCGTAGATGTACCTCGTGTATGTATGGAAACACAGCTCTACCTCTGTGTACTCCTCCCAGGGGGTCTGGTCTCTCGCAAACTCCTGTTGAAAGAAGAAGGGTCCGTTGTAGAAGTGGCAGACCCACACGTTCAGCGGCACCCTAGGAGTCTGCGCTGCTCTCTCTCTCCCGGACAGGGCTAAGTCCCTCCAGGTCTTCAGCAAATACCGATAGTTGTAAGAAACCTGGTATCTCCCATGTCCATTAGTGTGGCTACGATGGAGGTCATCCAGTACTACCTCCTCATACCCCTCGCCGTTGATCGACAGCCTGGAGATTCTATACAGAGATCACAGGTCTAACGAAGTCTCTCCCTCAGCCGTCGCCATGGTATTCCACCTGCGGTTGAAGCGCTCTGCCAACGCCTGTAGAAGCCCCGTGTAGCAGGGTGATAGTTCAAAACGTATGTCCTTAATACGCTCACTACCAAATTTAATTATCGGCTCACAAATTTATTAAAAGAAAATAGTTAAGCGGTGAGACGAGTCGATTCCATAGGGAAATTTAGATTTTAAGATAGAAAACCTTGAGTTCTTTTTAATTAACAATTCATGAGAAAATGGACATTAGAATAAAAGTTGATGAATTTGAAATCAATTAATTTAGATGAATGAACTGGATAAGCTAAGACATGAATTAAAGTGAACAAATGCAAGGAAGCTATTAAACAGACCACGTGTAGAGAAGAAGAGGGGAGAGATGAAGCTGCATAAATAAATAAGAGCTAAGTACTCATTTTTAAGGAAGAACGTGCTTACACTGAATTCATCTAATAAAAAATAACCATGTTTGATTAACTGACTAAGGTAAACAAAATAATGTAATAGACATGAGAAGAAACTCAAAGGCACGATATAAGAATAACAGTGCACAAAAGGAAGGAGGCGCAACATGGAAGGCCTCCGCCCTCCCCTTCTCTCTGTCGCGTCGCCACTGGTGCCAGATAGGGACTGGGAACGCCGTAAGCTTCAGAAGCGCAGGAGATTCTCCGCCGACCTTTACTTCATACCACGGACACACGAGTGGAGGAAGCTCGCCATGGACACCGCATGCACATCAGATAGAGCCTGAGGAGAGCTCAGCAATGTGGGAAGCTCGTTGTGGAGGAGGCTCACGAGCGAGGCGGACAGCTGTCGTGGTGAGGCTCCACGTGAACCGCATGCAGAAGGAAGCTTGCTGCGGCCATACGTTGCTGAGGAAGCTTGCCCCAGACGACACGAACGCGACAGAAAAAGAAACTACGACAAAGGCTAAAAAAAATAGTAACTTAAAACTCCAAAGAAAACCAAGCCTGAACCCCCTCCTGCGTTTCTTGAACTTCCCCTTTATAGGGATACGGCCTCGCCAAGAACTCTACGGAACCACCTCCTCATGCGGTTTGGATGCAAAATGGAATCCATGAGCGAACCTCCCGCGCCGCTACACATTGATCGGATCGCCTCCGTTATCCTCGCCAACGCCCCCTTGACTACATCCCATGCTAGCATCTCGCCGTGAGTGAACGGTTGCCACCCAAAGAGCGGAAGGCCTCCATGCGAAGCTCAGCCAGCCATGTGATCAGCACCCATCGCAAGCCCCCGGCTTGTTCGCGCTACTGCCGTTATTCCTGCGGTGATCATGGAGATGCAAACATCCATCACAGACCCCCAGCGGCCAACCAATGTGGACGCTACCCTGGTGATGCGAAGGCCACCCATCTTCTGCATGCGTTCAGCCATCAACAGTTTGCCACGGTAGCAGCAACTATCTATCTTTGTGAAGCCCACTGCCAACATGCATGTGTTTCGTGCATGCAATTTTAAGCCAAGGGTCTTGCTAATGTATATGCATCTGGCAATGCACGTGATGTCCTTTTTATGCATTCCATGTTATATTGCCGCCACTTTGCTTCCTCATGCCACTCTCATGGTCATGTTACGTGAAGGAAGCCCAATACCACCATGCATGTGTTTCTTATATTCAAATTAAGCCCAAAGTCTTGCCAACTCACGTAGTGCACCTTGCTGCAACTCATGTGATGCCCACAGCCACCTTGCTTGATTCATGCAACCCACATGGCACCTTATGCATATGATTATGATACTTTGTGCTTTTCATACCAATCACCTTCATCTCCACGTGACAATACCAACTCCAACAACCTGCCATTAGAAAATGTTCATATGTTATATATATAATGTTGTTAACATATCATATTAATCAATGCAAATCTTATGCACTCATTATTGTGAACCAATTACTCCCAACTATTTATCATTTTTCATGAAAGCTCAAGTGTTAACAAAAATCTATTTCTATGATCATTTTCACACATAATAAGTAATTTTATTTAGAATTATCTCCCAATCATATAGAAATAATATGTGAAAATATGAAACTATCACACCCCCCAACTTGCTCATTGCTAGCCCGTTAGCAATGCAATCAATTATAAATTTAGGACTAACAAGAGTTCATATATCACGTTTCATGACAAGAAGGTGAGCATCATGATTTAAACTATCGAATACTGCAAGTTCAAGCAATGTATGTCCGGAATAAACTTCGTCAATCCATGTAATTTAGATACTTCCCCAGGTTACAATCATAATTTTTTTTGTATCTCTTTGTGCATGTGATCTAATTTGATTAGTGGATATCAGACAACTGGATGCATGAGCTTTCTAATTATCACTTTAACGATGATTTCCAATTCTACCTATTGTAAATCAGACTCTCGAATTACAGGTAGCTTCACTCTGCCTTATTTCATCATCATTTTTTTTCTCATATATATTTTTTTCTATCATGGTGCTGCACATTCCTTCACCGTTTGACGCGAACCTCAACTCTTGCCTTAGGAGAAGCAGGCTCGGTTACTAGGATCAGGAGCATTTTCCATGATTTGTTTCACATTTTTTTTTCTTCTGGTGCTTTGCACTTATTCGTAGGCAGGTAGCTTTTTCCTCACGATAGATCTTCAATGACTAGGCAAAATTTTCAATCCTCGTCTAAGTTTTAAGCAAAAGAACTCATCATCCTTGTGTTTAATACCTACTAGTCTCATTAGTGTGTGGATGTGTGTGAGTTCAAAGAAAAATCTGAGTGTATTCCGAGGAAGATGCTAAAAACATAACCAACTAATTCACCCCTTAACTCACTGCTGTCACAAGTGGATATTCTAAGCCTTATCATTTTGACAAGTTTCTTATCATGAAAAATGATCCTGAAGCACTTGTTAGGGGTGTCATGAAGGATTACAACATTTTGATGAAAATTTAAGCTTAACCTATCCCCCAACTTAAGTGACATTGTCCTCAATGATATGATTAAAATAGAAAACTAGGACAATATGGAGTTAATGCATTAAGAGGGAAAGGTACAACCTGGGCGAGAAGAAGTCTGTTGGTAGGGACATGCTGCTCCACCTTGTTCCTTGTTCCTAAAAAGAAAAATCAATCATCATTTATTTAATTTTAGAAGAAAGAATTGGGTTGCCTCCCAATGAGCGCTAAGTTTAATGTCTTCAGCCAGACACCAGTGAGTTCAACTTGGTTCAATTAATGCAATTTCTTCCACAATCAGTTCATTTGAGACTTCTTCAATGAAGGGTTTGAGTCTCTGGCCATTGACTTTGAAAGTGTTGCCACTTTTGGGGTCACAGATCTCAACAGCACCATGGGGAAATGAATTAACTACAATGTATGGCCCATCCCATCTAGATCTAAGCTTCCCAGGGAAAAGTTTCAATCTAGAATTGAACAACCAGACCTTTTGATTAGGTTCAAATGTTTTCCTGGAGATGTGTTTGTCATGAAAAGTTTTCATCTTGGCCTTATAGATTTTGGAGTTCTCATAGGATTCCTCACGAAGCTCCTCTAACTCACTTAATTGCAAGGCCCTGTGTGATCCAGCTTGGGTCAAATCCAGGTTAAATTGTTTGATTTCCCAATAAGCCTTGTGTTCTAGCTCCACTGGGAGGTGGCAGGCTTTTCCATAAAGCAATCTGAAGGGTGACATCCCAATAGGGGTCTTATATGCTGTTCTGTAGGCCCATAATGCATCATCCAATCTCTCAGCCCAGTCTTTCCTATCAGTCCTCACAGTCTTTTGCAAAATGTTCTTAATTTCTCGATTTGAAACTTCTACCTGCCCACTTGTTTGGGGATGATATGGTGTGGCCACTTTGTGAGTGATCCCATACTTTTTCAGCAAACTCTTGAATTGATAGTTAGTGAAGTGAGTACCTCCATCACTAATTATAGCCCTTGGGAATCCAAATCTAGAGAAAATGTTCTTTTGCACAAATTTCATGACCACCTTGTGGTCATTGGTTCTAGTTGCTACAGCTTCAATCCATTTGGAAACATAATCCACAGCCACTAGAATGTATTCATGCCCAGAAGATGGTGGGAATGGTCCCATGAAATCAATTCCCCATACATCAAAAATTTCCACCACAAGAATGGGGTTCAAGGGCATCATGTCTCTTCGAGATATATTCCCCATAGTTTGGCATTTTGAGCAAGTTTGACTAAAAGCATGGGCATCTCTAAAGAGAGTGGGCCAATAAAAACCACATTGGCGGACTTTTGCAGTAGTTTTCTTTCCAGAAAAATGACCTCCGCAAGCAAGAGTGTGGCAGAATGTGAGAATGCTTTGATGCTCATTTTCACGGACACACCTTCGAATGACATTATCTGCACAGATACGGAATAATTCTGGATCCTCCCAAAAATAGTGTCTTATCTGAGCATAGAATATATCCTTCTCATTCTTAGACCAACCTTCAGGGGTCAATCCAACAGCCAGATAATTGACAATATTGGCATACCAAGGGGGTTGGATGTGGCTAATGGACAAGAGTTGTTCATCAGGAAAAAAGTCTCTTATGGGCTCCTTTTCTTGCACAAGAATTCTAGAGAGATGATCAGCCATCACATTCTCAGACCCCTTTTTATCCCGAATTTCAATATCAAATTCTTGCAAGAGTAAGATCCATCTAATCAAACGGGGCTTGGCTTCTTTCTTGGACATGAGGTATCTCAAGGCTGAGTGATCAGAGTAGATGATGACCTTGGATCCTAAGAGATATGATCTGAATTTTTCAAGGGCGAACACCACAGCCAAGAGTTCTTTTTCAGTGGTGGTGTAATTCAGTTGAGCATCACCCATAGTGCGACTAGCATAATAAATCACTACAGGGCGTTTGTCAATCCTCTGCCCTAAGACTGCTCCTATAGCAAAATCTGAAGCATCGCACATGATTTCGAAGGGAAGGGACCAATCAGGTGGTTGAAGGATTGGAGCTTTGGTCAGAGCTTCCTTCAAAATATTGAATGCTTGTAAACATTGTTCATCAAGATTGAATGGGATATCCTTGGCTAGGAGAAGGGTTAAAGGTCGGGCAATTTGAGAGAAATTTTGGATAAACCGACGATAGAAGCCGGCATGGCCAAGGAAAGACCGAATTTGCTTAACTGAGGTGGATGGAGGAAGATTAGAAATGAGGTCAATTTTGGCCTTATCCACCTCTATACCCCGCTCAGAAACTATGTGGCCCAACACTATGCCCTCTTTTACCATGAAGTGACTTTTCTCCTAGCTTAGAATCAACCTCTTTTCTATGCACCTCTCCAAAATTTTTGTCAAATTATCTAGGCACAATTCAAAAGAATCTCCAAAGACTGAGAAATCATCCATAAAAATTTCTAAGAAGTTCCCCACCATATCTGAAAAAATGGCCATCATGCATCTCTGAAAAGTGGCTGGAGCATTACATAACCCAAAGGGCATTCTCCTAAATGCAAATGTCCCATAAGGACATGTAAATGTGGTCCTTTCTTGATCCTCTGGATAAATGGTCACTTGGTTATATCCTGAATAACCATCTAAGAAACAGAAATATTGTTGGCCAGCTAATTTCTCCAAGATTTGGTCAATGAATGGTAGGCGAAAATGGTCCTTCTTAGTGGCCTCATTCAATTTCCTATAATCTATGCATACCCTCCACCCTGTGGGTAATCTAGTGGGTACTAATTCTCCTTTGTCATTGCTCACCACAGTGAGCCCAGCTTTCTTAGGTACCACTTGAGTTGGACTAACCCATGGGCTGTCAGAGATTGGGTATATGATTCCTGCATCAAGCCATTTGACTACTTTTTTCTTAACCACTTCTTTCATGTGAGGGTTCAGCCTTCTTTGCATCTCCCTAGATGACTTTGCATTGTCTTCCAGATAAATGTGATGCATGCATACTGATGGACATATTCCCTTAAGATCGGCCACAGACCAACCTATGGCTTCCTTATGTCTTTTGAGGACATCAATCAGTTGGTCCTCCTGAGTGGGTGTCAGATCAGATGCTATTATGACAGGCAAAGTCCTCTCATCCCCTAAGAAGACATATTTCAGGGAATTGGGTAGGGGTTTCAATTCTAGGTGTGGTGGGGCATGGATGGAGGGAAGTGAAGGCTCATGTTTCACATCAGACAAATGTTCAAACTGATGAAGAGCATTGACCTCTGAAATGGGCTCTTTGTCTTCAGCTTTGTCAAAGTTTTCTATTCTGGTCAAGGGAGGGTCATTTTCTACCATCTCATCAATCACATCAATGATGTAACAATCTTCTTCTGCCTTATTTGTTTAGACACCTTGAAGACATTTAGTGTCATCTTCTGATCTCCAAAAGAGATGTCCATAAGCCCAGACTTACAATTGATGTTGGCATTGGCCGTGGCTAAGAAGGGCCGGCCCAATATAATTGGGCTTTGGGCTAGGTCTGATTTAGATTCCATGTCAAGGACTAAAAAGTCAACAGGAAAATAACAGGTGTCTATTTTGACAAGGACATCTTCTACCAACCCTTAGGTGTTCTAACAGATCTATCAGCCAACTGGAGAATGACAGGGGTTGATTTGAGTTCTCCCATACCAAATTTTTGGTACACAGATGTTGGGAGGAGATTGACACTTGCTCCTAGGTCCAACAGAGCATTTTCAAAGGTGACCCCCCCAATGACACAAGATATGAGTGGGGTGCCAGGATCTTTCATTTTCTGGGGGAGTTGATTTAGTAGGACAGCACTAACATCCTCAGACAATAGAATTCTTTCCAGATTCACCTTTGGTTCCCTCTTTTGAGTGCACATTTCCTTGAGAAATTTGGCATATGCAGGTACATGTTGGATTGCATCTAAGAGGGGAATGTTGATGTGGACTTGTTTGAACAATTTCATCAATTCTTCATTCTGAGCTTGATTGTTCTTCTTTTTCTTTTCTTTCCTAGCGTCCAAGGCATTAGGGAAGGGAATCTTAGGTTTGTAGCTTTCATGTGATTCATCTATCTTTGCCTTCCCTTTCTCTTTGTTGATTGCCTCACTATCCACTATAGGAGTGGAATGGGTTCTTCTTCTTCTTGGGTTTGAGTAGATGAGGCTTGATTGGATTCATCAATTTGGTGTGGGTCTGATAAGATTTTACCACTTCTTAAGGCCGAAATGGCCTTAGCATTCTCAAATTGTGGGCCCTTTGGAGGATTTGGGCCTTGTTGGAATTGCCCTTGAGGGGCGAGTGGAAGGGACTGCTGAAAACCAGGAGGATAATTTCTAGGGTTGGGAATGGGTTGACTTGGAAGTTGACCCGGATCTCTCCTTACATTGGTTTCCAAGAGTTGGCCAATCTGGGCCTTCATTTCAGCCATTTGGGTTTGGAAAGATTGAATGAGTTGTTGTAATTGATTGATTTTGTCATCATTTTGGGCCATTGGTGGAGGTTGCATAGGTGGTTGGTAAATTGGAGGAGGATGTGAAGATTGCCCATATGCGGGCTGAGCAAATGAGGGTTGGCCATAAGATGGCTGGCCATAAGGGAATTGAGGTTGATTGGGTGACTGTTGTGACAATTAGCCCCTATGGAAAGTTTGATTTTGAAAATGGGCCTGAGGTTGGGGTTTGGGTTGAAAATTTTGGTTTTGTTGGGGCTTCCAAGAGAAGTTTGGGTGATTTCTCCAGCCCGGGTTGTAAGTGTTTAAAAATGGGTCATTGTTGGGCTTAGACAATCCTTGGGCTGCATAAACTTGCTCCTGGATAGCAGGTGGTAACTGGGCTGCCGCAGGGCATTCATCCACTTGATGGGCTGGGCTTTCACAAAGCACACATGCCTCTTGGACTGGACCTTGGCGAGAGTAGAAAGATGGTTGTGATTGGGCATTGAAGGTTTGTTTATTCAATTTAATGAGCTCGCCCACTTGTTGGGTTAACAGGTCAACTTTCTCTAATTTTTGGGCCAAGGCATTCACATCTAATCTAGGCTCAAATTCTCCCTTCTCTTTTACCTCATACATCCCAGCTTTTCTAAATGGCCCCATTGATTTTTCATATGAAGAAAGAGAGGCATGGTTGATGGAGTTCTCACTCAACATTTCAAAGAGAGCATAAGCTTCTTCTTCACTTTTACTCATAAACGCACCTCCACACGAAGCATCAACCATTTGCCTATAGGGTTCAGTCAATCCTTCATAAAAGGCCTGCACAATCTGCCATTTTGATAGCCCATGATGTGGGCATTTTCTCAATAACTCCTTCATTCTTTCCCAAGACTCATGGATCAATTCCCCTGGGTTTTGAACAAAGCCCGTGATGGCTCTTCTCATTGTATTGGTCCGACCTATAGGATAGAACTTTTTCAAAAATTCATTTTGCATTTCCTCCCATGACCGAATGGGTCTTCCTAAAGTCCCTAACCAATATTTGGCTTTATCTTTCAAGGAGAAAGGGAATAGAGTCAACTTTAGGGCATCGTCTGTGAAATTCTGAATTTTCACAGTGGAACATATCTCCAAGAACTCATCTAAGTGCTTATATGGGTCTTCATTTGTAAGCCCATGGAATGATGGGAGCATTTGGATCGTGCTAGATTTGATCTCATATTGGGCTGCTGGCACTTCCGGAAGATGGATACATGTGGAAGGTTGATAGCTAGAAGGAATGAAGTATTCCTTCATCTGCTTGGGCAATTTACCTTGATTAGCCATTTCTTGAATGGGATTTTGGGCTTGATGGATCACCCTCTCTATTTCTTGGATAGGTTCAACTAAATGTGGAACTTGGGATCTTCTACCTTGCATGAACTCCAAGAATTGATTCCAATATATATATATTTTAATTTTTTGCAAACACTTGTTCAACAAATTAACCTACAAGACTTAGGGCTCCTTGGACTTAAGAGCACAAATAGTGAGAATTCCCCAAAGTTCAATTGCAATCTTGCACACACCGACCTTCAAGTTGGCCAGGTGAGAGGTAGGATCGTGGGAGGTTCCCCTTGCTTTCGCAAGCTCCTAATTAATGAACCACGGATCCACTTAGGCGTAGCCTTTTAACCTCTTGCCTAGACACCAACCTTTAGATGGTGATACAAGCATAATTTCTCTTAAGGTTCAACCACTAAGTGGGCTCAAATGTTGGCTTTCTCACAAATCAACTTGAATCCAGCCCAAGTCCACTACCAAATTTGTCCACTAGCCAGGAAAGAGGTGGGGTTGTGGGAGGCTCCCCCTACAGATGTAGGGTCCTAATTAATAAACCACAATCTCACTTAAGGCGTTTGCCATCGGACCTCTTTCCTAGACACTAGTTTCCAAATTGATAATGGGCCCAAGTGAAATCAAATCTCAAAGTGAACCTGATGTGACACGACCTTGGACTTAAGCAAGCAAGCACATTCGTAATCTAAATGGGCCAATTTGGGCCGCCGCTCTCTCGTCACTCACCCAAGCCCGGGGTAACTTGGCAATGCCAAGGTGAGGTTGAGGGGTTGGGCCCTTGCTGGTAGAGGGCCAGAAAGGCCAAGACTTGATTCCCAAGATGTGGAAGCCCAAGACAATGGGGCCGACCAAGTGCCAAAGGCACCGGTTTCTCTCTTTTCCCACGGTGATCACTTATAGCACAAGAGCTTAAGGATCGGGCTCTCATTCACGGCCAGCGGAGTTTATGAACTAATATTGAAAGAACAAGCACAAATTAGAGCAAAGTTTGGAGCACTTACTAGACCGGTTTGAAGAAACCGGTCCCGCTCGGAGACGAGGGCGAGCGGGGAAGCGTGGGTTCCCCACACGCCGCGCCGGGGTAGCTTGACCTGTTTAAGCTATTACAACACTACACCCCATGCAAGTGGGGGATCGTGGGGAAGGGAAGATGATAGTTACAATCAAAACTACCTCCACGCAGGGAGGGGCCTTCAGCCGGCCAAGCGGGGTGGGCAAAATTAGGGCTAAAACGATGATGAAGTGAATATGCTGAATCTGCCTTCTCTCGGCAATTGTGGACAGACAATCGGTACTGTGGCTGCAGAACGTGATCAGGAATTTTGCCGAGGGCAAGACCAGCGGGAAAATCTTTGTTACTGGAATTGGAGTGCCTCTAATTTTTCCGACATCTTCTGGGGTTGCTGCTGGCCTGGGCAGGAGCTCGAACAGGGACGCTGATTCTCGGACTGATAGCAACTGGTTACTAACAGCAGGAAGAAGAGGTTTCCTCGGCCGTTCCCGAACTCCGAATCAGGTGCTGCCAGAGCCGCTGGAACCGTGGACGAGTCTTCTTTGTAACAAAACTAACGGGGAAGCCGAAAGATGCCGGAGAAGATCAGGGGATCCAGAACAGTGAGTGGGGGTCGGTGTAGACTGTGGGAAGCAGAGTTGCACGCCTGAGGAATAAAATTCGTAACTTCTGCTGCCAAATGCCGAACGGAGTTCCGCTTCTTGGTTCTGAAAGAAGGCAGGGAGAGGAAGAACTTTTCAGAAGACCTCGTGGCCTGATTCCTCTGGGGTTTGTCGTGGTGAAGCTTTCTCTCCGGATCAGGATCTCTGCAGAGCTAGCTCCTGGTTTCCAACAGCAGGTTGCAGAGGATGCCCCGACAGCTCCCGAACTCGGAATCGAGCACCGTCAGAGTCGTTGGAACCGTGGACGAGTCCTCTTCGCAGAAAAACTGACGGGGAAGCCAACCAATGTCAGAGAAGACTAGGGGTGGCAGAGCAATGGCGACTGGTCGGTGCAAACTATGAGTAGCATATCTTCGGGGTTCGTCATGGCAGAGCTTCTAATCTGGCTCAGGTCCTCAGCTGAGGCAGAACTACGCAGTTATGGGAGAATGGACCTCCTGGATGGCACGGAGATCAGAAGAAGATGAAACCACTTCTGTTGCGAAGGAGACTGGTAGACGCTTCCGACGATGGCTCTTGGATCTTCAAACTCGTCCGGAGGAAGTCGTGGTGGCCGCTGAAAGTTGCTGGTTCATCTGCAATCTCTGGACAGCAAACTGCAACTTCGAAGTAGCTTCCAATGACCAAGAAAGAAGAAGGGAAAGTGGGTAGATGAGTGTGGGAGTGACCCCTGGTTGTAAGGGGGTCTTGGAGGGGGTGTTCTAAGGTGTGGGAGGTGGAGAATAAGGTCTGGAAGAGGGTCCAATAGATGGTGGTAGTGGGGGCTGCGAATTTGGTTGGAATGGCGAGAGGGAAAGGATATTCGAAAATAGGTTTAAGGGTGGGGTTAATTTTTTATCTTGGGAATGGGCGGGGTTGTGTTGGAGAAGGGAAGGGGTGCTTGGGGTAGTGGGAAGGGTGCTTGGGAAAGTGGGAGGGGTAGTTGGGGGTTGGATGGTGAGGAGAGGATTGGTGGAGGGGGTCTTGGGAAGGGGTGGAGTATTGATGAGGGTTGTGGGGAATGGGAAGAGGCTTAAATGGAGTAGGTGGGGAGTGGAAGTGGTTGGGAAGGGAGGAGAGAGAAGAAAATTCGAATTTGGGTGTTGAGGAGAGAGAAAGTGGAGTGAAAAAGAGAGATTAAGAGAGGGAAGGGTGGGGAATCTCTCCCCTAGGGTTTCTCACCCAAAAAAATGGAATCTCTCCACTAGATAAAAAGTGTAAACTCTCAAAATGGCAAGTTTTTTTCATTCATTGATTCATTAAGTTGAAATGGGGGGAATGTGGTCCTATATATAGGAAACCCACATTTCTACAAAAGTCCCTGACAAATGACTCAATGACAAATAACCGAGGGGGTAGAGGGAGCCCTTGGGCCAAGCCCAATGAATTGGGCCCAATAGCTAACAAGACAACCTAATGACACTCAAACTTAGGGAAATAAACACAAGACCTAGGAACATGACTCAAATAAATGGGAAAATACATCAAATGATTCAAATAAAAATTACATAGGACTCAAAATTAAATAACTAGACCATGCCGGATGCAATGGGAGGTGATGTCTCCATCAGAACCCTAGGGCCAATGTCTACTAGATTTTATTAGACTTAGGAAATGAAAAATGAAGAGTTGTGGTTTGTAGGCTAAGGAAGGGTGATGAAATCCCCACCTTATGTGATTATGGGTTTTGCCCTTAAGATTGATTTCAAATGAAATGCAACACCACAAAGTCAAACAAGGGGTTCTATGTAAATTTAAATGTCATGTGTGTTAGGGTGCTAGGCCCGGATACAGAGGGGGGTGAATGTATCCTTCTATGTATAATGGCCAAATAAAAACTTGGAAGCTAGAGATAGACACAGAATAGAACCAATTTGATTCAACTCAAATACAAACACTTGGAGCTTACCTATCCAAGCATCTAGCGGAAGCAAATCAAGCAATCTGATGAACCAGTTGAAAATCCTTTTAAACAAAAGAGCAAATATGTAACTGGCCCCCAAATAACCAACTAGCGGAAGCAGCACTAATGAGAATAAGAAATCTCAAGATAATCTGTGAAGGGTGGTAGGAGATATGGAAGAACACACTACAAGCAAACCACTGCTCAAAGATTTTAAGGTGGTTCGATCCTCCAGACCTACATCCACCCCTCACTCCCAATCGGAGTGAGGCTTCAGTAGCAAACGCTAGAACCAAGCAGACTCAGTCTGCAAACAGTTGCTGCCACAAAGCTTGACCAGGGGAACAGCCTCCCCTCTTCCTCCCAACCGGAGGGACACCCAAGTGACTCCCAGCCACTTGGAAACTAGAGGTCGAAGACCTCTCTTCCTCCAGACCAGGAGGGACCACTGGACTTGCAACCACAAGCCCAGAACCAGAGGACTAGTCTCCCTTCCTCTAACCAAAGGGCAACCCACAAGTGACAACCTGTCACTTGCAACCTGGAGATCAGATCTCCCTTCTCCTGAACCAATAGGAGGAACCCGATCCCCAACAGGGCAATCAGAAGAACAAAGATGATCAGAAAACAAAGAAAAATAATAAAGGAAAATAACACAGCAATCAGAAAGCTGTAAAACGAAATGCACAATGTGGCTCTCAACGGAGCTGACTGGCCTGGATCTGATCCACGGTCCAGTGAAGACAGATCTTCAAGCAGCTTCTTCCTTCTTCTCCACGAGCTCTCTCGCTCACTCTCTTTCTCTCTTTCTTTCTCTTCTGCTCTCCAAATCTCTCACTCTCTATCTCTCTTTCTTTCTCTTCTACTATCCTAATCTCTCACTCACCGCTCTCTCTTCACGGCTTCTCTCTTCTATCCCTTCTTCCTCTCTTTTCCTTCTTTTTCTTTATTCTGGATCGAAGGGCTTTCTGCTCTTCAGGCTTTTGCTTCGATCAACCTTCATCTGAAGATGAAGGCTCCATTATATACCTGCAGCAACAGGTGGGTAAGGTGCAGAACGCGTGTGCCTCCGACGCTTCATCCAGAACCTTCCTGCCACGTGCCCTTATAGCATTGCTTCCTTTAGTATCGGATCACGTGCAGCCCAGCCACCGGTGTATGTTCTTCCTCGGACCTGCAAGGAGATAAAAACCATTAACACTGAGGGCCACAAGAACTAAAACTGCATGAGGTATGTGATAGCAATACGAGATGTACTTTACTGAGAACGACGCGAAGTATCACTGTAACAAAACAAACATTACGAAGAGAACGACACGAGATACATAAAAATAAAGCTAACACCACAAAGAAAACGACACGAAGTATCACTGTAACAAAACAAACATTACGAAGAGAACGACTCGAGATACATAAAAATAAAGCTAACACCACAAAGAAAACGACACGAAGTAAGAAGAGAATAGCACGAGGTGAGAAGGAAGTCTCACGGAGTGAAAAAGGTAGATAGACACGCGATCAGAAGGAACCATGACGAAGATAGAAATAAACAATCACGAGGACATAAATATAAGAATAACACGAGGACACGAATACAAAAGCAACACGAAGACATGAATACAAAAACAACACGACATAACAAACTCGCTCGAACTTACAAACGACTCGAAGACGAGGACAACACGAAAATAACATGGAACAATTCAAAGACACGAGGTCTAGGAGAAGCAACACGAAGATAGACATAACAAAGAAACGACTCGAACTAAGAACGACATGGAGACAACACAGTTAGACTCGACTTGAGATGAGGTGAAGTCTGTACAGACATGAATGTTCACATTGTATAGAGTTTGAAGCAAGTGACCGAGGCGATGTGTAGACTTTACCCAATGTACAAACTTGGTGGTCTTGAATGTAGGTAAGGCAACGCAATGTATAGACTTGCTCAAACGAGTGAACAGGTCGATGTACAGACTTGTCCAATGCATGAAGCACAGTCCACTGTATAGACTTGATGCCTTGAAGGTAATGTACAGACTTGATAGTGCAACAAATGGACTTTGAAACGTAGAGGCTGTACAGCCTTGCATAAGACGCTGGGTAAGACGGTGGATGTATAGACTTTGAATGAGACACACAGAAGGACGATCCAGCGTATAGACTTTGAAGAATTAGGAGTGACAAGGATGGAGCGACACGATGTGGTACAGAAAATAGCACGAGGTCCTGCAGTGTTCAGCACGTGCTGGAACAAAACACGACACAAAGACAACCAACAAGCATTGTTGGAACAACACGATGTTGAAAAAGACATCACGAAGTGAAGTGAACACAACCAACACGAAGAATGAAAGGAACAGTACGGACATGCAGGGTATTTAACTCATAGCAATTTTCCTGTTAATCATGGAAATTTCAAATGCATAACATTACGCAAGATATCTGATTAAAATGAGAATACTTAACATAGTGATGCTCATCATCAAAACACTAGTGAAGTCACAAACAAGAAAGTTGTGAATAACAAGGCATGTTGTATAGACTTCAAATTCCACCGAACAGGTATGGACTTGAACAGTGAACGGCTGTACATACTTCATGTGAAAAACCCAATGTACAGACTTTGAATTCGAAGGCCAATGTGCAGACTTCATGCTGTACAGACTTTCCAAAGATAACGTAACGCTGTACAGACTTGAACTGAAGACCAATGTATGGACTTCAAAACAGATGCTAAGGCCAAGAGGAGTGTATAGACTTTCACGATGTATGGACTTGGTGATCTTCAAAGCACAATGTCCAGACTTTGCCACTGTATGGACTTGAAGAAACAGTGCAACGTATGGACTTGATCTCAAGAAATGTAAGCGATGTACACACTTAGCCAATGTGTAGACTTTGCCTTAGACGCTAAATGAGACGCTAAAGTCTGTATAGACTTGGCCTAAGACAATGTATGAACATATCAGCAGAGAAGCAATGCACAGAACAGAAATCAAGAACAGAAATCAAGCACAAGCCAATATATCACAGCATGACTCAAGCATACACATGCGTTCTTCACAATTCAGACATGGCACACTTATGCAATCTCCCACAGAAAAGGTTAGACATATTCAAGACAATGTGGTGACTCATTCATGTTGCTATCATTAAAACATCACATCATCAACAAAGCACAAGGGACACAACAATCTCCCCCTTTTTGATGATGGCAACATAATGAGTCACACTGACTTATCGAACTATTCTCCCCCTTTGACATAATCAAAAAGAAGGGAAATGGTTTGATAGACAAATGCAGCATAACAATGCAGAAAATGAGTCAAGGTTCTTTAGAATGAAGATCTCCCTTATGACCATGAAACAGTTCTCCCCCTATCAACATGCATGATTGACTACTCTCCCCTTAGATGATAATAAACCATAACTCCGCCTGAAGCACTGGAATGGACTCTAGTTATCCAATAAATCAATCTGAAGTCAGCCATTACAAAGAATCTGAATTCTGGTGAAGATACCACAGAATCAGAACTTATTGCAGAACAAGATGGAAGATTCCAATAGTGTGGAGAGAAATACAGTCAGGAATCAATCTGAAATCCACCATCATAAAGATTCTGAGGTTCAGAAGGCTGCAAGTGAACAAGGTAATAATGGGAGTGGCACCTCACATTTGTATGGCCAGAAAAATGCAGATGGAATCAGTCAACTGATAAGAAAGGAGTTGACTATACAGTTTTTGTTGATCATGCATAAATCTGATCATGAGGTATTTGAATGCAAGGTCACAAATGATATGAACATGATTCAGTATGACAAGGAATGCTCCCCCTGAATAGATGCCACTTGATATGCAAGTGATGCATGACATGGAAGCTCCCCTTCAATAAGTGGAATCTATGAGATAGATGAGAAGGAGACCACAGGGGCAGACAAGGAGAAGTTCAGGTCAATGATCTAAGGAAAGTGAGCAGAAAGGTTTTCAAGGAGATATCAATCTCATAAATCCAAAACATAATTTTTCAAAGTCTTCCATTATAGGGACTTATGAATGAGCCTTTTGAACAGCATGGTTTAAACATGATGTATGCAGAGTTTATCAATAAAATTCTATATTAATATCTAAAACCATGTTTAATAAAGATGAACCAAGCCCTCATATTTATCTTGATTAATCTCCCTTTCTCTTACACAATCAAATCTATTGACTTCTTTCAGAATTACATGCACTAGTATTGAGGTCAAGCAATTATGAAGTCATATGATTTTGTCTAGGGTTGTAGCAATTTGATTTTAGCATCAATATTCAGATATTTCAATTTGTTCAACAATTTTTCATGCTACAAATTTTACGAGCAGTCTAGTTCAGTTCACACCTTGTAACTAGAGGATATACCTTGATCAAAGGCCAATATCCCTAAGCACTTAGTGTGACTAACTGTCATGCTATATATGAATAGAGATAGCATTTACACATCATGACACACTCCAAATCATTTCTTGATGAGTGAGTTGTATTTCTCAGTGTGCAAGCCATTGCTCTGCCTGAATTTCAATGAATTCTTAATCAGAGTTAACTAAGGCACCTCATGACACAGTCCTTTGGACATGTGTTTCTCAGTGACCAATGTCATTGCTCTGACAGATATTACCCTTTAGACATTTCAGAAAACTTCATTTGCTTCAAATCAATAATAGTTTCATGTACTTAATCAGTTGAAGTCATGCATTCAAAAGTGCAGATTTCAGAGGTTTTCAAGACACAGCATGAAACAGATGGTTAATGTTTATTAAACATGCTTCAGATATTTTTAAGAGATTTTAAAGTCAAACCTTGAGTACATTAAACTTAAACCACCTGAGTTATTTCAGATATTCATAAAAACATATAATAGAAGATTTCTAGTTCAAAAGTTTTCAGATTTATGATCGAGATAGCCCATTGAAATCTTCGTGAAGGACTGATAGAATTCTGATACCAAATGATACTAATTGTTATCAATTGATAGGAGAGATATTGAAGCTTAAGATTTCAAAAATAATCACGGCTTGTAGTCAATGAAAGGATATGCAATGAATTTTCACATGAGTATGCATTTGACAACCTATATGCAATGCATTGACTCCCCTTAACACTATACATTCAGATAATCTTTTTGGCATTTTTCATGAAATGCAGTACAAGTAACTACATGCATGCAAAGACTCAACATTGAATGCTATGCAAGGATATGCAACTTACTCCCCCTGAAAACATGCAATGTTTGCACTGAAAACTGAACATATGAAACCAATTGATATTGTGACTTGTGCACAATCAAACTGTCCTATCAAATTTTTCAACATGGGCAGCATGCATGGATCAAATTTCAGCTGATCAGATTTTTCAGAAATCAATGGACAGATTTCAAACAGCATTCAGATGCAGTTCAGATTTTTCAATGTACAATATATGCAAATCACATATATGCACTTCAGATGAGGAGAGTTCAGAGGCATCAATTCAGACAATGCAGATGAAGAAAGATTATGCAAAAATAGATTTAGTATGTCATGCAGTAGAACTAAAAATAGGAAGTGTAAGAATTTTACCTGAAAGACTCAGGAAGGGGTTTTCATTCTTGAGTGCCTTGGATCATTACCCCTTTTTAATCCAGTCCCAAGGCACACCTGCATAGCAATGTTATTTTACACAAACAGGTACCCAAGAAGTCTTGGGTCCTGACAAAACAGTATTACTCCTAGCATTTTTTTTCAGCACATTTCTAGGAGCAGTTTTCAGATCTGATTTATGCACATTCTTGTTAGCATGAATTCTATGTGCATAAGCATGAGATTTCTTGTTAACAGAATAAAAATTCTATTTGCCAAAACCAGTTTGGTTTTGATATCCTGCCAGCCAACAGGTTGCAGCCCTGTGACCTGGCTTCCCACAATTATAACATGAAAGTTTTGCAAATTGTCTTACAGGGAATTTAGCATGTTTAAGATTCACGTTTCTACCCTGAGCATGCCAACAATTAATGGCTCTGTGGCCATGCTTTCCACATTCAAAGCATGAAATAGAATTTCTTTTAAAAGAGCCTGACCAGCATTCAGATGTCTTGTGATCAATTTTGTTGCAATTAAAACAGATGATATGCTGGTTCATTGAAACAGATTTGTTTTTATTAAAAACATGTTGGTTTGCAGGGAATTTAGCATGATATGAATAAAAGGTTTTTTTACCACTAGCAAACCAGCAATGAGCAATTGAGTGTCCTAATTTGCCACAATTAGAACATGTGACACTCCTTTTCTGAGGTGAAGAATTTTTATCATGAGATCTCCTAGCATTCTTATCATCCTTCTCCATCAACTTACACTCATGCATCAGATGTCCAACTTTATGACAGTAATGACAGATAATCTTCTTTTTAGATGCATGTGAGTGTGTGTGAGGACTGTGATCAGCAAACACTGATGGACCCTTTTTATTCATTTTCTGTTCTCCAGTCATTTTCTGATTTTTATCCTGTTTCTCTGTTTTCTTAGCCTTGTACTGAATTGGAGATGAAGTAGAAGGCTTTTCTTGTTCAGAAGATTTGACAAAGACAGTTTTCAGGTTGGCTCCATCAACCTTCCTCATGACTGGACTGTAACCCAGTCCTTCCTTTTTAAAATTAATCTTTGTTCCCAGCTTTTTCTGAGCAATGGGCTGTTTGTCTTAAGAGGTGGTGGCTACATCTGAACCACTTACAAAAGATGTCATAACTTTGTTCTAAAGTTCCTTCTTGTTTATCTTATTGTAGCCTAGCCCTTCCTTCCTAGGGTTGATTTTTATACCTAGTAACTTGTCTAGGTTTTTCTGCCCATCAACAAACTTAGACAAGGAAACTTTCAAATCTTGAATTTCATTTTCTAAAGAGGAAATATGCAGCTCATAACTGGCAATCTCTTGTTCACTGCAATTCACGCATTCAGTTAACACCTTGTTGGCAGTTTTATATTTTTCAATTTCATTTTCCAGATTGCTCAGTTTATCAGAATCTTCAATACAAACAGTTTTTCCTCTTTCCAAAGTAAGAAGTCTTTCAGACATGCAACTGTTTAACAACTTTAATTTTTCAATTTCCTTCATATCTTTTTGTTGTTTTTCAAGATCTTTCTGTAATTCTATGTTTACAGACTTTATGACATTAAGTTTTTCAATCAGCATTTTGTTCTCCTATTTACGTTTCTCTGATTTTTCTTCATTTTCTTTAGAGAACCCTCTAAGAGAATCATTTTCTAATTTTAGCTTGTTTAGATCAGATTTAACACATTCAACTTCTTTCAGCAAATCGTTACTCTGAACAGACTCATGACAAGTTTGGCTAAGCTTCTTCTCAAGTTCAGAGTTTTCTTTTACATGATCTTGATTCTCAATTTTCAGTAATGAAATTTGTTTCTTTAGCATTTGAATATCAGACATGCAAGTATCATGAACATTTTTTAGTTCAGCACAGTTTTTACATGGAGAATTAAAACTGTCTGGCCTACTATTCTTCTTCAATTTTTTGTATTGTTTTCTTAGCTGTTCATGAGATTCAAATAATTCAGCATATGTATTCTCCCAATCTTCTAGAGAAAATTCTCGAAGACATTTACCTCATCATTATTATCTTCTTCATTTTGATTGCTGCCTTGATCGCTGCCACTTTGATTGCTTCTGTTGACCATCATGCAGCTGTCCACATCTATCTCCTGAATTTGCTTCAGTGTATCCAAAATATCTTTAGCCGAACTGCAATCAAAGAAACATGAATGGAAAGCTCTATCAGTAGCTGCCTTTATCAGATTTATAGCTATCTGATTTTCTTCATGCTTAGACTTGTGACTGTCAGTCCATTTGGACTTTTTCTTTGGTAGTTCATGAGGACCGTGTGAAATTACTTTTCACAGGTCTGGATTCACAGATTTAACATAATTCTTCAGACTAGCAAACCATGCATTAAAATGCGTACCACTAAAAATCGATGGATGAACCATTGAAAATAAATCAAATTAATGCAATAGGAATATTGATGCACTAAAAACAAATTAGCACCGAAAACCAGAGATCGAATCTGCAGGTCGTTGGACCTTGTATGCAAACACCGCTCTGATACCAACTGTTAGGGTGCTAGGCCCGGATACAGAGGGGGGTGAATGTATCCTTCTATGTATAATGGCCAAATAAAAACTTGGAAGCTAGAGATAGACACAGAATAGAACCAATTTGATTCAACTCAAATACAAACACTTGGAGCGTGCCTATCCAAGCATCTAGTGGAAGCAAATCAAGCAATCTGATGAACCAGTTGAAAATCCTTTTAAACAAAAGAGCAAATATGTAACTGGCCCCCAAATAACCAACTAGCGGAAGCAGCACTAATGAGAATAAGAAATCTCAAGATAATCTGTGAAGGGTGGTAGGAGATATGGAAGAACACACTACAAGCAAACCACTGGTCAAAGATTTTAAGGTGGTTCGGTCCTCCAGACCTACATCCACCCCTCACTCCCAACCGGAGTGAGGCTTCACTAGCAAACGCTAGAACCAAGCAGACTCAGTCTGCAAACAGTTGCTGCCACACAGCTTGACCAGGGGAATAGCCTCCCCTCTTCCTCCCAACCGGAGGGACACCCAAGTGACTCCCAGCCACTTGGAAACGAGAGGTCGAAGACCTCTCTTCCTCCAGACCAGGAGGGACCACTGGACTTGCAACCACAAGCCCAGAACCGGAGGACTAGCCTCCCTTCCTCTAACTAGAGGGCAACCCACAGGTGACAACCTGTCACTTGCAACCTGGAGATCAGATCTCCTTTCTCCTGAACCAACAGGAGGAACCCGATCCCCAACAGGGCAATCGGAAGAACAAAGATGATCAGAATACAAAGAAAAACAATAAAGGAAAATAACACAGCAATCAGAAAGCTGTAAAATGAAATGCACAATGTGGCTCTCAACGGAGCTGACTGGCCTGGATCTGATCCACGGTCCAGTGAAGATAGATCTTCAAGCAGCTTCTTCCTTCTTCTCCACGAGCTCTCTCGCTCACTCTCTTTCTCTCTTTCTTTCTCTTCTGCTCTCCAAATCTCTCACTCTCTATCTCTCTTTCTTTCTCTTCTACTCTCCTAATCTCTCACTCACCGCACTCTCTTCACGGCTTCTCTCTTCTATCTCTTCTTCCTCTCTTTTCCTTCTTTTTCTCTTATTCTGGATCGAAGGGCTTTCTGCTCTTCAGGCTTTTACTTCGATCAACCTTCATCTGAAGACGAAGGCTCCATTATATACTAGCAGCAGCAGGTGGGTAAGGTGCAGAACGCGTGTGCCTCCCACGCTTCATCCAGAACCTTCTTGCCACGTGCCCTTATAGCATTGGTTCCTTTAGTATCGGATCACGTGCAGCCCACCCACCGGTGTATGTTCTTCCTCGGACCTGCAAGGAGATAAAAACCATTAACACTGAGGGCCACAAGAACTAAAACTGCATGAGGTATATGATAGCAATACGAGATGCACTTTACTGAGAACGACACGAAGTATCACTGTAACAAAACAAACATTACGAAGAGAACGACACGAGATACATAAAAATAAAGCTAACACCACAAAGAAAATGACACGAAGTATCACTGTAACAAAATAAACATTACGAAGAGAGCGACACGAGATACATAAAAATAAAGCTAACACCACAAAGAAAACGACACGAAGTATCACTGTAACAAAACAAACATTAGGAAGAGAACGACACAAGATACATAAAAATAAAGCTAACACCACAAAGAAAATGACACGAAGTCAGAAGAGAACAGCACGAGGTGAGAAGGAAGTCTCACGGAGTGAAAAAGGTAGACAGACACGCGATCAGAAGGAACCAGGACGAAGATAGAAATAAACAATCACGAGGACATAAACATAAGAATAATACGAGGACACGAATACAAAAAAAACACGACAACATGAATACAAAAACAACACGACATAACAAACTCGCTCGAACTTACAAACGACTCGAAGACGAGGACGACACGAAAACAACATGGAACAATTCAAAGACACGAGGTCTAGGAGAAGCAACACGAAGACAGACATAACAAAGAAACGACTCGAACTAAGAACGACATGGAGACAACACAGTTAGACTCGACTTGAGATGAGGTGAAGTCTGTACAGACATGAATGTTCACATTGTATAGAGTTTGAAGCCAGTGACCAAGGCGATGTGTAGACTTTACCCAATATATAGACTTGGTGGTCTTGAACGTAGGTAAGGCAACGCAATGTATAGACTTGCTCAAACGAGTGAACAGGTCGATGTACAGACTTGTCCAATGCATGAAGCACAGTCCACTGTATAGACTTGATGCCTTGAAGGCAATGTACAGACTTGATAGTGCAACAAATGGACTTTGAAACGCAGAGGCTGTACAGACTTGCATAAGACGCTGGGTAAGACGGTGGATGTATAGACTTTGAATGAGACACACAGAAGGACGATCCAGCGTATAGACTTTGAAGAATTAGGGGTGACAAGGATGGAGCGACACGAGGTGGTACAGAAAACAGCACGAGGTCCTGCAGTGTTCAGCACGTGCTGGAACAAAACACGACACAAAGACAACCAACAAGCATTGTTGGAACAACACGATGTTGAAAAAGACATCACGAAGTGAAGTGAACACAACCAACACGAAGAATGAAAGGAACAGTATGGACATGCAGGGTATTTAACTCATAGCAGTTTTCCTGTTAATCATGGAAATTTCAAATGCATAACATTACGCAAGATATCTGATTAAAATGAGAATACTTAACATAGTGATGCTCATCATCAAAACACTAGTGAAGTCACAAACAAGAAAGTTGTGAATAACAAGGCATGTTGTACAGACTTCAAATTCCACCGACCAGGTATGGACTTCAACAGTGAACGGCTGTACATACTTCATGTGAAAAACCCAATGTACAGACTTTGAATTCGAAGGCCAATGTGCAGACTTCACGCTGTACAGACTTTCCAAAGATAACGTAACGCTGTACAGACTTGAACTGAAGACCAATGTATGGACTTCAAAACAGATGCTAAGGCCAAGAGGAGTGTATAGACTTTCACGATGTATGGACTTGGTGATCTTCAAAGCACAATGTCCAGACTTTGCCACTGTATGGACTTGAAGAAACAGTGCAACGTATGGACTTGATCTCAAGAAATGTAAGCGATGTACACACTTAGCCAATGTGTAGACTTTGCCTTAGACGCTAAATGAGACGCTAAAGTCTGTATAGACTTAGCCTAAGACAATGTATGAACATATCAGCAGAGAAGCAATGCACAGAACAGAAATCAAGAACAGAAATCAAACATAAGCCAATATATCACAGCATGACTCAAGCATACACATGCGTTCTTCACAATTCAGACATGGCACACTTATGCAATCTCCCACAGAAAAGGTCAGACATATTCAAGACAATGTGGTGACTCATTCATGTTGCTATCATTAAAACATCACATCATCAACAAAGCACAAGGGGCACAACAATGTGATTAAGCAAAAGATAGAAGAACTCACCTTGCCCCGCAATCTTCAATGATGCATTTAACAAAATTAAATAACAAAAACAATTCTAACCTATATGATGCATGATCTAAGACATGGAAATGCGGTTGCTAATCTTGAGATGATGATTTTTATTAAAGTTCAAATGATTTTTTGTTATTTTAATGACCCTATCTAACCACAATATATGAAAAATAGAGAAAATAAACTCAAATGAAGGAGGGAAGTGTGAGTACTTACTTGGAAAAGTGTTCCATCATTTTTCTTTTTTTTTGATATAAATGACAAAGAAAACATACCACTTTTTGTGTTTTTGATTTTTCCTGCAAAAATAAAAAGAAAGAAATTATTAGTGTCAATTTATGTACAAAAATACAAGATCAACGACCTAAAAATCATAAATCTCCCCGGCAACGGTGCCAAAAAATGATAGTTCAAAACGTATGTCGTTAATACGCTCACTACCAAATTTAATTATCGGCTTACAAATTAATTAAAAGAAAATAGTTAAGCGGTGAGACGAGTCGATTCCACAGGGAAATTTAGATTTTAAGATAGAAAACCTTGAGTTCTTTTTAATTAACAATTCATGAGAAAATGGACATTAGAATAAAAGTTGATGAATTTGAAATCAATTAATTTAGATGAATGAACTGAATAAGCTAAGACACGAATTAAAGTGAACAAATGCAAGGAAGCTATTAAACAGACCACGTGTAGAGAAGAAGAGGGGAGAGATGAAGCTGCATAAATAAATAAGAGCTAAGTACTCGTTTTTAAGGAAGAACGTGCTTACACTGAATTTATCTAATCAAAAATAACCATGTTCGATTAACTGACTAAGGTGAACATAATAATGTAATAGACACGAGAAGAAACTCAAAGGCACGATATAAGAATAACAGTGCACAAAAGGAAGGAGGCGCAGCATGGAAGGCCTCCGCCCTCCCCTTCTCTCTGTCGCGTCGCCACCGGTGCCAGATAGGGACTAGGAACGCCGCAAGCTTCAGAAGCACAGGAGATTCGCCGCCGACCTTTACTTCATACCACGGACACACGAGCGGAGGAAGCTCACCACGGACACCGCATGCACATCAGACAGAGCCTGAGGAGAGCTCAGCAATGTGGGAAGCTCGTTGCGGAGGAGGCTCACGAGCGAGGCGGACAGCTGCCGTGGTGAGGCTCCACGTGAACCGCATGCAGAAGGAAGCTTGCTGCGGCCATACGTTGCTGAGGAAGCTTGCCCCAGACGGCACGAACATGACAGAAAAAGAAACTACGACAAAGGCTAAAAAAAAATAGTAACTTAAAACTCCAAAGAAAACCAAGCCTGAACCCCCTCCTGCGTTTCCTGAACCTCCCCTTTATAGGGATACGGCCTCGCCAAGAACTCTACGGAACCACCTCCGCATGCGGTTTGGATGCAAAATGGAATCCATGAGCGAACCTCCCGCGCCGCTACACATTGATCAGATCGCCTCCGCTATCCTCGTCAACGCCCCCTTGACTACATCCCATGCTAGCATCTCGCCGTGAGCGAACGGTTGCCACCCAAAGAGCGGAAGGCCTCCATGCGAAGCTCAGCCAGCCATGTGATCAGCACCCATCGCAAGCCCCTGGCTTGTTCATGCTGCTGCCGTTATTCCCGCGGTGATCATGGAGATGCAAACATCCATCACAGACACCCAGCGGCCAACCAATGTGGACGCTACCCTGGTGATGCGAAGGCCACCTATCTTCTGCATGCGTTCAACCATCAACAGTTTGCCACGGTAGCAGCAACTATCTATCTTTGTGAAGCCCACTGCCAACATGCATGTGTTTCGTGCATGCAATTTTAAGCCAAGGGTCTTGCTAATGTATATGCATCTGGCAATGCACGTGATGTCCTTTTTATGCATTTCATGTTATACTGCCGCCACTTTGCTTCCTCATGCCACTCTCATGGTCATCTTACGTGAAGGAAGCCCAATACCACCATGCATGTGTTTCTTATATTCAAATTAAACCCAAAGTCTTGCCAACTCTCACGTAGTGCACCTTGCTGCAACTCATGTGATGCCCACAGCCACCTTGCTTGATTCATGCAACCCACATGGCACCTTATGCATATGATTATGATACTTTGTGCTTTTCATACCAATCACCTTCATCTCCACGTGACAATACCAACTCCAACAACCTGCCATTAGAAAATGTTCATATGTTATATATATAATGTTGTTAACATATCATATTAATCAATGCAAATCTTATGCACTCATTATTGTGAACCAATTACTCCCAACTATTTATCATTTTTCATGAAAGCTCAAGTGTTAACAAAAATCTATTTCTATGATCATTTTCACACATAATAAGTAATTTTATTTAGAATTATCTCCCAATCATATAGAAATAATATGTGAAAATATGAAACTATCACAGGGGTACCCGTACAAGGTCGCAGTCACAACATATCTAATATCTGCTCGATCTAACAGCACCCAGTAGTGGTGTACTATGCCCATCAACCACTCAGTAGCTCCCTGGCGGTATCTGTAATGCCTTGGATCCTTGGTAGGTCTTGCTGGATCTTCATTGGATCTTTTGGATTTGTTTCGGTGAGTTTCGGTTCGCTTTAGGGGCTTCCGAGTTGAGTTTTACGATCCGTGTGAGTTTTTCTCTCGTACTAGTTACGGAACCCTACAGTGAGTTTACTTGTCAGTTCCTCGACTCGTGAATGCTGCAGCGATGATGTACTCTCCGAGCCGGTCGTTTTGACTATTTTTACGTATTTTTCGGAGATAGGGCCAGAAATCAAATTTTTAAGAAATTAGGAAAATTCCTAATTTCTTTTCCTTTTCCTCTCTCCTCCTTCTCATTCACCGCCGTCGTCTCTCTCTCTTCATTTCTCTCCTCCCGAGCCTCCTTGGCTCCAGCTGCAGACGGAGGGCCTAAGGGCACGTGTTGGGGTTGCTGTGGAGTTGACTGGGTGCGCGACGGAGCGAAGATGGTGTGGTTTTGGCGCGATCCCGAACGGTGGATTCAAAGCTGATGTTTGAGCTCGCGGCGTAGTTTTCAGCGTGGTTCAGTCCCTTCGGGGCACGGTTTCTTCGGTGGAGGTAGGATGATGGTTCCTCACTCCCCCTCTCCGTTTTCCCTGCCATTGCACGTCGTTTGGCGCGGAAACGGCCGAGTTTGGGCTTGTTTAGCCTAAACCATGATTTTTGGGTTTTGTAGGGTTCGCCAGAAAACATCAACCATTTGTAGCTCAGTTAGTGTTGAACTGACCGTTGGGACGTTAGGATCCCATCCATGCTTGTTTCGTGTCGATCGGTGGTCATTCGAGGCCGATAGGAGCCCGGGAACCTCGTTGACTCTTCTAGGGTCGATTTGTTAAAATTGCCCCGATCTAGCGTTTTAACCCGTGCATGTGGGATTTTTAGCCTCCTTATGTAGTTTTTCATCGTCGAGGGTTGTTTCCCCTGCGCTTCGGCGTGAATGGGGCGTGGAACGGGCCGATTTGGCCAACCATCTGTTTTCCCGCCGTGACTGGTGTGGCGATCGTTCCAGGGACCGTCACATGCCCTGACGGCCCCATGATAGACCATCACAGCGTCTGGGTGATTTTTAGTTCTTGGTGGTTTTCAGGGTGTGACGGCCCAGGGGTGGCGCATCATAGCCCTCTGACGCGTTCCGTGAGACGCGTTAGGCTTGCTTTGTCGTTTAGCGCTTGGGTTAAGTCGGTTCCTCTGACGCGCCTGCCCTAGGGCGTCAGGTCTGTGTAACGCGCCTGCCCTAGGCCGTTACATTCTGTTTGACTGATTTTGATCGATTGAGTCAGTCTACCTAACGGTTGTGTTCTGGTGCGTTAGGCGTGTGTAACGCGCCTGCCGCAGGCCGTTACACTCTGTTTGTGGGCTGATTTTGGGTGGTTGTGCCTGTTGGTTGTAAAGGCCTTGCCCCCGTGCGTCACAGTGTTGTAACGTGTCCGGCGTGGACTGTTACGTTCTGTCTGTCTAAGGTTTCAGACGTGGGTCTGTTGGCCCTGACGCATCATCTCCCGTGCGTTAGGTTGGCGTAACGCGCCTGCCCTGGTGCGTTACGTGGCCTGCGTGTTTGGTTTTGGGTCTGTTGGCCCTGACGCGCCTGTCTTGTTGCGTTAGGCCGCTGTAACGCGCCTGGTCTAGTGCGTTACGTGGTTCGAGTGTTGTTTTGGTTTGAGGTCTGTTCGCCCTGACGGCCCGGGTTGGGCGCGTTAGAGCTATGTAACGCGCCTGGTGTAGGCCGTTACGTGCATTGTGCGTTTTTGAGGTTGGTTATGTTGTGACTCCTCTGTGTTGATGATGTTGACAATAGCTTTATTTCATTGGCAGCAGCTTGTTTTGATTGATTGGTAACTATTTATGTTTTGATGAAACCATCTCTGTCAGATTGTCTATGTGTTCTATGCAGTAAGAGTCTATACATCGTCATGCACACACACACAGGTCTACACATTGCACACACACAAGTCTACACACTCAAAGTCCATACATTGCATTGTTGTGTTTGTGCATCGTTTAGAACATAAGTCTATACATTCACATGGCCTGTCTACACGCTCAAGTCTGTACAGAGTTCTTATCTGTCTGACCATCAAGTATGTACATCCACCAGTTGAATTTCCAAGTCTAGACATCGATGAAGTCTGTACAGCTTGTGTGTTCCATGATATCAAGTCTATACACTCCTTGATCTTTACCTACGTTGCACCTGCAAGTCTATTCATTGCAGCTGACTTGAAGTCTGTATAGCCCTTGCTTTGCCAAAGTCTATACATCGTGTCTTGGCTAAGTCAATACATCGTGAACTCTCTCTCAAGTCTATACAGACCTTGCTTTGCTCAAGTCTGTACATCGTCCAGTTCCTCTGGCAAGTTTATACATCATGAACTCTCAAGTCTATACAGACCTTGCTTTGCTCAAGTCTGTATAGCCCTTCCTTTGGCAAGTCTATACATCGTGCATTCTTAAGTCTGTACAGCCTGTGAGGTCCGTCTCACTCAGCGTCTCAAGTGAACTTGAAGTCTATACATTGGAATGTCTTACTTAGCGTCTTTGTGCATGTCACACACTCGCAAGTCTGCACATTGTGGCACGCAGAGTCTGCACAACGCTTTGTCAGCAAGTCTGCACATTGCTATAAGCACGCATGCAAAGTCTAGACAGCCATGGGGAAGTCTATACATCGCATTGCATGCACGCAGGTCTAAGTATGTACACTGGCTGCAGCATGCTCGCATAAAGTCTATACATTGCATCTTAGCATGCTTGCACAGCACAAACAAAGTCTGTACATTCATATCTGCATTGTGCATTGCTCTTGGCAGAGTCTGTACATCGTTATGCTGCCTTGTGCCGTAGAAAGTCTATACATTCTCTATGCTCGAGATTTGACGCTCACTGGAAGTGGCGTCACTTCTGAAACAAACGCCTAAGTGTAAGGCGTCTTTTTGTTGAGCATCGCCTCATCAACTCTATACATTGTCTGCTTGCATAACATTGAGTCTGTACATCACTTGAACACTCATTGCACTCTAACTCTATACATTGCTTCATGTATTCCACTCATAACTCTATACACTGCTTCACTCATTGCACGAAGTCTGCACATTGTGTTACTTTGTTCATACTTTGTTTTGCTAAGTCTACACATTGATGCACGTTTACTTCTGCATATTTGAAGTATGTACATGGCTTAAGCTCTGCATATTTGAAGTCTATAGATGGCATAAGCTCTGCATATAGGAAGTCTGTACATGGCATAGTCTTGCATATCTGAAGTCTATACAGGCTACAGCACTGCATTTACTAAGTCTGTACAACGCCATGGGTCTGCATACGTAGAGTCTGAACACTGCATAGCTTCGCATTCACAATGTCTGTACATTGCTTCAGCAGTGCCTTCATACAGTCTTTACATCGCTTAAACCTTAAACTTACAATTCTATTTCGACTGTCTGACAGGGATTCTTTGTAGAGACTGATGACTGGGCACGTGATCCGACGATAAGGGGAGTAACCAGATTATGACACGTGTACTGAAAGCCTGCTGGATGCTGCCACGTGGTCCAAGCCATTGGGCGGGAGATGTGGAGAGCACACGCTCTTCCTGCTGCTGGTATATATATGGAGTTTCTTCCTTCAGAAGAAGCTGATCGAAAAGAAGCAGCCAGAGATAAGAGAAAAGAACAGAGAGTGAGCGCTTGCACGATCCACAGAGAAGAAGAAAAAGAGAGAAGAAGAGAGAAGAAGAGAAAGAGAGAAGAGAAGATTGAGAGAGTTGAGTTGAGAGAGTCTTTTCGAAGTCTTGTAAATCAGTCTCTTGGTTCAGATACCAGAGCTGATACTGCTCAATTGAGCTAAAATCGTTTTGGTTTTCCATTTCGTTTGTTTCTGTCTTTACTGTTTTCGAAACTCTTTTATTATCAAGCTGTGAGCCAGCAACTGTAGTGGAGGTTTCCACTGGACAGGTGAAGCTGTAATCCTCAGCAGGCGAGACCAGGTCTCGGACGGCTAAGCTGTATCGCCCAGCGGTTGCAGAGGATTTGTTCCTCTGGTCGGCAAGCTGTAAAGCCCAGCGAAGCTGTGTATCAACGGTCTGTTGGCAAGCTGTGAAGCCCAACTGTTCAAGCTGTGAGTCAGCAGGATCCACATTCCAGTTGGAGTGTGGGGTGGACGTAGATCTCTGGATTGAGATCGAACCACCATAAAGATCGGTGTCTACTGTGTGATTGCCTGTGGTTTGTGTAATTTCATAGTGTTCCTTCTGCCGTTCAATAGTTGCTTGTTTTAATTCCGCATTAGAGTTCAACTGTGTTTTAAAATTAGACATTAGATCTATTCACCCCCCTCTAGATCCACTCTCAGTGGTAATAGACTGCGTCCATCTAACATAACAGTTGGTATCAGAGCCTAACTCTTCTACAGGGACTTACAGCCCGAAGAGGAAGGTACAGATGGATGCTCAAGGGATGATCGCTGAAGGACACTCAACCACCAAGCCCCCTTTCTTCGATGGATCTGACTATGCATATTGGAAGAACCATATGCAAGTATTTTTGAGGGCGAAGGATTATGAGATCTGGAAGGTAGTCAGCAAGGGACCTTATGAGCTGTCCCCTAATGAGGAAGTCTGGACCAAGGAGGAGATCAGAAGGTCTACTCTAAACTGGAGCGCCATAAATGCAATTCAATGCTCTCTGAACCCCACAGAATTTTCTCGAGTATCAGCTTGCAGCTCAGCTAAGGAGATGTGGAATGCACTGGAAGTTATTCATGAAGGGACTTCTCAGGTTAGAGAGACGAAGGCTAATTTCCTTGTGTCAGAATATGAAGCCATCAAGATGAAGCCAAATGAGACCATCAAGGAGATGTACTCTCGATTAACTACCATCACAAATGGTCTTAGAGGTCTCGGGAAGGCTCAGATAGAATACGATGTAGTGAGGAAGATATTGCGTTCCCTGACTCATGCTTGGCATACTAAAGCTACAGTAATGGATGAGTCAAGGGATTTGCGAAATACAAGGGCAGATGAGCTAATTGGCTCGCTGATGGCATTGAGATTAATCTGCCAAAGATAGAGGAAGCTGAAAAGAAGAAGAAGCCAATCGCTCTGAAAGCTGGTGCCAGCAAATCCAGCAAGTCCAGCAGATCCAGCTCTAGTGGATCATCATCCTAGGAGAGCCTGAATGAACAAGATATAACTCGTACTGAGATGGCAATGATGACCAGAGAGTTCAGGCGGTTCCTCAGGAAAGAAAGAGGACGATTCAGCCAAAAGAAGTATAGTGGCGGCCGAAGGGATAAAAGGTATAATCATAACCCTACAAAGAAAATTGAAACTAATACATGTTATCAATGCAGGAAGACAGGCCATCTGAAAGCTGACTGTCTAGAGAATCAGAAATACAAGGACAAGTCAAAGAAGAGGAACACGAAAGGAAAAGCTATGGTGTGTACCTGGAGTGATGAAGATGAAGGCTCCTTGAGCAATACCTCTGATAGTGAAGCCGAATCTGAAAAGCCCATTTGCCTTATGGCAACAAGCTCTGAAGACAGAGAGGAGGATTCAGATGAGGTAACTTCTCGATTCGATAATTTTACTATTGTTGATTGGGTAGATGCCTATCATGAAATAGCTGATAAAGCAGATGACATTAGAAGGGAAAACATGCATCTAAGAAGAAAGATTAACTCCATGCAAAATGATACAACTCTAACTGATAAAATTACATGTCTTGAATCTGAGAATAATAAACTCAAACTCACATGTTCTGAATTAGAAGAAATCAAGAATGAGTCAAAAGCCTCTAAAGAAGATAATGAGAGGTTAGAAAAAGAAGCTGATGAATGGAAGTTGAAAATTCAGAAATATGAAAGTGAGATAAAAATTGTGAATGAAAAATTTCAAGCTGTCCTAAGTGTGAATACAGAACTGAAAAAATCCATTGAAGACATTCAAAAGGATAATGAGGACAAGCTTAAAACTATTGAGAAAATGACCCAAGGTTCAGATAACCTAAATACTTTGTTAGGGTCAAAAGTCAACTTCAGAAAAGAGGGCCTTGGATTTAATTCTAGTGCAACAAAAAGCTTTGGAATGAAAACTATTTCATTTATCGCACAAAAAGAGAAAGGACCTCTAATCAACATGAAGTCAAACATTTTAGTGAACAAAGCTGTAAATCTGAAAAAGCCCAGTGCCGAGGAGAAGGGCAAACAAAAGTTGAGTGAGCCTAGTAGAGATAGCACATCCAAGCAAAATCTCAAAGCTCAGTCTCAGGTTAGGGGTCAACCTACACAGTCTTATAAACCGCATGTTAAGGTCACCAAGTGTCCACCATCACCACCACCTCTGAAGAAGACCCAATACACACCTATGAATAGGTCAGCAGGGTCCAAGGTGCAGGGGAGGCAGAATGCTTTTAGAGCTCAACCCAAACATTTCTACCAACCTAGAGCCCAGTCCCACTTCTTTGCACAGTCAACCTATCCAAATAGGTCAGGATGGAATAGGACTCAAGGAAGGTTTACAGGTTATGGACATCAGGCTACACAGTCCTATAAACCTTACACTAGAAATTGGGTTAATGGGTATGGCTCTTGGACACCTAGGAACCAACATTTCCACAGCCAGCCCAATGATTACTATGGCCAAAATTTCATGAATACACCCTGGCCAAGGCACTGGCACAGAAATAATCAATCTGTAAATAATCATGCTAGTGTCAACAAGAAAAAGCATAACAAAAAGAAATCTGGAAAATCCACTGAACAGAACTGTTTCAAACAAATGTGGATTCCTAAAAGTCCGCTTTCTTATTTTAATTACTTTTCATCTTCTCTAGAGCCCAATCAGTCTTGGGTTCCAAACTTCTCTACCTGATTGTGTGTGCAGGTATGCCTGGCAGCCAAGAACAATTTGTGGTACTTGGATAGTGGCTGCTCCAGCCATATGACAGGAGATAAGGCCAAGTTCTGCATGCTGGCAGAGAAACAAGGAGGCCTTGTCACCTTTGGTAGCAACACAAATGGTAAGATTGTTGGGACAGGTAAGGTAGGTAAGTGTACTACTTGTTGCATTGAAGATGTCATGTTGGTTGAAGGTTTAGCATGTAATTTACTTAGCATCAGCCAACTATGTGATAAAGGATGCAAAGTTCTTTTTGACTCTCAATGCTGCAAAGTTTTTGAACCTGATTCCGAAACTGTTAAATTTTCTGGTAAAAGGATAAATAACACTTACATGATAGACTTAGATGATATACAACATTCTAACCTATGCCTTACTGCTAGCAGAGAGGACTTAGCATTTTTATGGCATCATAGATTAGGCCATGCTAGTTACACTGCATTGCATAAACTGAATAAGCATAGCATGGTTAGAGGACTTCCTGAACTTTCCTTTAAGAAAGAAAATAAAATATGTGATGCATGCACTCAGTCAAAGTTAACTAGAATGTCATTTAAATCTAGAACAGAAAGTCTATCTTCTAAACCCTATGAGCTGATACACATGGACCTTTTTGGGCCAACCAGGTCTGTCAGCTTATCAGGGAGGAAGTATGGGTTTGTCATGGTAGATGACTTTTCTAGGTATACTTGGGTATATTTCTTATCACATAAAAGTGATGCATTCTCAGAATTTCAGGAGTTCTGTCTTAAGAAAAACCAGAAAATTGAAAATATTTTAACTGATCATGGAGGTGAGTTTGAAAACTCACAGTTTGATGAATTCTGCAAGTCAAATGGAATTCATCACAAGTACTCCTCACCAAGGACACCCGAGCAGAATGGAGTTGTGGAGAGGAGGAACAGAACCTTGGTGGAGATGGGTCGTACACTCTTGGTTGAAGGTGGTCTGCCAAGAAAGTTCTGGGCTGAAGCAGTAAATATTGCATGTTATGTAATTAACAGAGCCATGGTAAGACCTTCTACCCAGAAAACACCCTATGAGATCATAAAGGGAATGAAGACAATGGTGATATTCTGAAAGAAGGGAATCCTACAGGCAAATCCGAAGATGAGGAAGGAAATGAAGAGCTTCATGAAGAAGAGCCTACAGTTCAGGGGGAGGTAAATGAAAATCATGATAATGAAATTGTCAACATTAGATATCTAAAAGATCATCCTGTAGATAATGTGATTGGCAATTTGCATGACCCTCCTAGGACTACAGGCCACTTAAGAATTCAAAATGAATTGAATGCATATGCCTTTGTATCCATTGATTGTGCTCTTAAGGATGTGCATTGGATTAATGCCATGCATGAAGAGCTCAATCAATTTGACAGGAATAAGGTGTGGCACTTGGTTCCGCCTCCTGATCCTGAAACAGTCATAGGGACTAAATGGGTATTCAGAAATAAAACTGATGAATCAGGGAATGTCATTAAAAATAAGGCTAGACTTGTAGCTCAGGGGTATAACCAGTAATTTGGAATTGACTTTGAAGAGTCTTTTGCCCCTGTAGCCAGGTTAGAAGCTATCAGAATCTTATTGGCTTATGCATGTTCCCTAGGAATAAATCTTCAGCAGATGGATGTAAAATCTACTTTTCTGAATGGGGAAATCAGTGAGGATGTCTATGTGAGACAGTCTCTTGGCTTTAAATATTTAGACTTCCCCAATCATGTGTATAAACTTCGAAAAGCTCTCTATGGTCTTAAGCAAGCTCCTAGAGCTTGGTATGACAGGTTGAGCAAATTCCTCACTAATAAGAACTTCACAAGAGGTGTAGTTGATCAAACTCTGTTTACTGAGGTAAGTCATTCAGATATTCTTATCATTCAAATTTATGTGGATGACATTATGTTTGGGTCAACTAACCCCAAATTGTGTGAGGAATTCTCTCAGATAATGACTAATGAGTTTGAAATGAGCTCAATGGGTGAGCTCAAATTATTTCTTGGACTGCAGGTGACACAGTCAAAAGATGGAACTCTCATCTCTGAGTCCAAGTACATAAGAGATTTATTGAAGAAGTACAAGATGGATAACCTCAAGAAAATAGCTACTCCAATGGGTACCTCAACCAGTTTAGATGAAGATCCTCAAGGTAAACTAGTGGACCAAAGGTTATATAGAGGTATGATCGGATCCCTTCTATATGTTACTGCATCTAGGCCTGATATTCAATTTGCAGTGTGTTTATGCTCTAGATTTCAGGTTAGTCCTAAAGAATCACATCTTAAATCTGTGAAAAGGATTTTTAGGTATTTACTAGGCACCCAAGAGCTAGGTCTTTGGTATCCTGCCAAGTGTGAGTTAGAACTTCTAGCCTACACTGATGCAGATTATGCTGGGTGTCGAGTAGATAGAAAAAGCACTAGTGGCTACTGTCAATTCCTTTCGCTGTCTAGTATCTTGGGCATCCAAGAAGCAACACACAGTTGCTTTGTCCACAGCTAAAGCTGAATATGTTGCAGCTGGTAATTGTGCTGCCCATGTACTTTGGATCAAGCACCAACTGGTTGATTATCAAATAAAACTGGAATGTATTCTAATTTTGTGTGATAATACTAGTGCTATATGTTTAGCTAAAGATCCTGTTCATCATTCTAGGACTAAGCATATAGAGATAAAACACCATTTTCTTAGAGATGTTGTAAATAAAAAGGAAATTGAAATGAACTTCATTGAAACTGAATAACAAATTGCTGATATTTTTACTAAGCCTCTTGGGAATGAAAGGTTTAAATTTTTTAGAAGAGAACTTGGCTTGTGTAAATTTCAGCATAATGAATAAACTCTCTGATGGCTTGAATAAACCTTGTGAATATTGAATGTTGCAACAGACTCATGATCATGCATGACATTCATATTTTTTTTGGCATCACACTCATGATCATCATTACATATCATTTAGTCATGACTGTGTCTAAGCTCTCTCTCATCTAAAATCACATGCATATAGACAGAGGGAGTATTGTTAGAAATTCAGAGTGGTCATCAAATTTATTGAAATCCAAATTCTTTGACTTTGAATGAGTTTAGTCTGACAATATGGCAATCTGTTAGTCAGTTCTGATTCCTAAGCAATAGAAAACAGACTTCTTCATTTATAAGAACTTTAATTGCTTGAAGACTGACTTAATGGTTTAAATTTTATAAACTTTAAAGTTTAAAGATTGCAATCAGTTAATAAGAAAGCTGAAAATTGATAAAGCTCTCAACCCCTATCTTATTTCATGTCAGACAAAGTCAATTATATCTGAAATCTAAAAACTCATCTAAAATCCTGTTAGAGAAGGCTAAGTATGTGTATTGTCCTTAAATAAGTCATTCTGAAACAAATAAAGGACAGCTAAAAAAGATATTAAAAAATATTGAAAAATAATTGAAAAATAACATTGGCAAAGTAATGACTGGTAAAATACTGAGAAACTAAGTGATCCATCAAAGAAATGGACAATACTTAAGTCATGAGGTGTATCAGTTATCTCTGTATAAAATGATCAAAACAGTAGGGTTGTTTCACTGAGTACCTGGGGGTAACTGGCGTCTGATAAACGTGTACCCTCACACAAAAAGGTGTAAATCAGTTTTATTGAATTTGATCATAGGCAGAATGGTCCATCATGTTGAGTATCTAGGGGTATTGGCGTCTGATAAACGTATACCCTTACGCAAAAAGATAAATGGTACATGAATGCCCTTAATGAAATAATATTGAAAATGATGTTCCTTCAAAAGAAATTTCAGGGATGTCAATTTGTTTATTTTCAATATATGACCTGGTATCTCTTAACCATTTTTTTACTGAGTTTATGAAAGTAAGATATTTTGAAACTGAATCTCACATGCAAATGTGATTCTGGTTTATTATTTTATCATGCACAGAAAACGTATCCATTGATTGTAATGCATGAACTCTAAATTTTAAAGTCTTTAAACCAGAACTCTATCTGAAAGCAGTTTCTAAATTCATATGATTGAAGACTCTGTGCTTTAGAATGCTTATTCCTGAACTACTTGTTCAGAATGCCAGTTAGATGATTTCTCTTGTTCCTTCCCTTGTACTTTCTTTCCCTCCTCTTTGTTGATGGCAAAGGGGGAGAATTTATTGTGTGTTTGGTGAATTTCAGGGGGGAGTGTATGCATCATATTATGGCATAGGGGGAGAACTTGTTGGCAGGGAGCTGTTTTCATTTCTCAGCATGCATCCATAGCATCTGCATGACAAATCTGACTAATAATTCATGTCTTTCATCAAAATTACATCTGTATGACAGGATGTTGCTATTCCATATGATAGGGTGTTGTCATCATCAAAAAGGGGGAGATTGTTGTGACTCCTCTGTGTTGATGATGTTGACAATAGCTTTATTTCATTGGCAACATCTTGTTTTGATTGATTGGCAATTGTTTATGTTTTGATCAAACCATCTCTGTCAGATCGTCTATGTGTTCTATGCAGTAAGAGTCTATACATCGTCATGCACACACACACACAGGTCTACACATTGCACACACACAAGTCTACACACTCAAAGTCCATACATTGCATTGTTGTGTTTGTGCATCGTTTAGAACATAAGTCTATACATTCACATGGCCTATCTGCACGCTCAAGTCTGTACAGAGTTCTTGTCTGCCTGACCATCAAGTCTACCGGCATGAGTCCATTTGAGATTGTCACCGGTCGTAGGCCTAGGAAACCCGCTGACCTTGTCCCCATGCCTATCCATGCTAGAGTGTCGGAGTCGGCCGAGTCGTTTGCTAGGCATGTTAGGAGTTTGCATGATGACATCCGTCGTCACATTGAGGCCAGCAATGCACGGTACAAGGAGTTAGCCGATGCCCACCGACACCACCGAGAGTTCCACGAGGGCGAATACATCATGATCAGGGTAAGACCTGAACGGTTTCCCTCTGGGACCATTAAGAAGTTGCAAGCTCGCGGAGCCGGTCCATTCAGAGTGTTGAAACGCGTTGGATCCAATACGTACGTTGTGGACTTGCCCGAGGAATATGATATAAGCTCTACCTTCAATGTATCAGATCTTGTTGCATATAGGGACCCAACGGTGATCCCTAGTGAGCCTTTTGAGCCATCTCCTCCCCTTGAGAGTGATCCCACACCTGAGTGTCCACTTCCACCTCCAGCCCCTTTTTCACGGCAGCGTGAGCATATAGATCGTATAATGGACGAGCAAGTGACAATTACCAGGAGTGGATCTTACCCGCGCTACCTAGTGCGATGGAGAGGACGGCCCGCTACTGAGGACACATGGATCACACATGGCGAGTTGCAGCAGATCGATCCGGACCTTTTGGAGCGATACAGGAGCGATGCAGACCCTTACTCGACAGGGTCGAGTTTCTCCCACCCGGGGAGAATTGGTGCAGACACCCGAGCAGTTGAGCGGCGCGATACGCCGAGCCACCGGTACCGCACACGAAGCACGACTCGAGCCACCTCAGCATCTATTTGGCTCGGAGATAGCCTGGAGACGCCCCCTGAGTCTCGGCATTTATCATATTTAGTTAGACTTTATGTGTGTGTAATTTGTGTTTATTTCATTGCATTCGGTTTGCCATTTTGATTGTAATAGAGGCTTATGTGCAATTCGGACCCCGTGGGCCCCACGGGCCCCCCAGGCCCCATCCCATTGGGCCACCTCAGCCTAGGGTCCCACGTGAGGTCAGTCAACATGTCAAATGGAGGCATCTAGAAGTTTGAATGGTAAAAGGACACATGGGGGACAAGTGGCTTGAAAAGTCCAAGGAGGCTACCCACCCCCACCTACCAAGTCCACCTTCTACACCCTAGTCCAAGGGCCGCCCCCCTCCCTTTATTTTTTAATTTATTTTGTGTGTGTGTGTCTCATGCCATCCCAGCCCTTCATCTCCCACTCCTAGATCCTACGGTTGTGGATGGATGAGAGATGTAACCTATTTAAGCTTGTATTTTTCATTTTGGGAGAATTAATGCCATAAGAATTGTGAAAAAGCTTGAAGCTCCAGCCTTGGTGCGCCCCCTCCTCCTCTCCCTCTTCCCCTTGAAGCTGTGAAGGCTTCCTTCTGGTGGTGAGACTCCACCCTATCAGTTCCGGTCGCCGCCGCCACGAGCCGCCACCGCCATCAACGGAGTTCTGCCCGCATAGTACCACAGAAGCTTCCACGAATTTCTTGTCTCAGCCACGAGCTCAGATAGATCTGGGAATTTTAGTGGATGTTCCAGAGGTGTCAAGGACATCCCACAAATTTTGGTTTGCTATTCAGATCTCGTTTCATATTTTTTGATTTTCATCCACTCTTCCATTTCGGTTCTGCCAGAGTTCTGTCCAGATTCATCCCCGCCCTGAGTTTCATGTCTTAGGTCCACTTTTTGATTTATGTTGATTCGCCCAATTTTATTGGGGATTTCACCCATCCACCCCTTCATCCAAAATTTTTCTCTATTTTTGATTCGCCCATCTCATATTTTCTAAAAATCGTTCTCAGACCCATCTACAGTTCTGTTCACCTGTTCCCAGATCCGACCACCAGTCACCCCAAACATCATAGTAAATCACCACCACCTCCAAATCAAATTCCAAAAATATTCCCAATTCCGTGGTTTGATACCCTACAACTTTGAAGAAGAGCTCAAGAGCTGAATCGGAGGTTTATAGGCGGTCAACGGTGGTTCTCAGACAAGTGCCCTACAGATCTAAGATTTCGGTTACTGTACAACAGGGGCTTGTAAATTCAATAAAGTTCTGATCCGACCAGATCCAGTAGATCTCTCTGGGTCTAGATCGAATCATTTGAAGAGAGCTTTCCAACGATAACTCATGCGTCCCGATCCGACGTCGGGATTGCCCGTAGCGGCCGTCTTCGCCGGAGCGCGCGCCGGAAGACAGCAACCAAAATCCGTGGACAGCTAGTTCATCAATTGGGAATCGGGGCCGATCTGTAGCAACCCTGACAAATGAATATTTGAAATGAATTAAAACATATATATTACAGAAGTAATACAGATAATAAGAATAGGGTTAATTGGATGAAATAAAACATATTACAAATAACGCCTCTTAGTAAGGCGTTAATTTAAAAATAAACGCCTCTATATACGGCGTGACTAAAGAAAGGACGCCCTCACATGACGGCGTCAAATTCCAACGCCAAAGACGGTAAGCCAATAAACGCCCCAATCTTGGGCGTGTTTTAGAAACATGAAACGCCCTTCCTCAAGGCGCTTCTTAAGACACGACCTACACAAGGTCGTCAATTAAAGAATCGACGACCTGACCAAAGGCGTTAATTCCATTCGGGAACCGTTTGACCCAGAGCTTATCCCGGGAAAGATTAACCTAATCTAGTAAGTGTCTATTAGAGTAAGAACTCTATTAGGGATATGTTACCCTCAATCAAACACTACTTTTGTTAGGACTCCAAAATCCTATAAATAGTCTTGATCGAACAACCCTAAACCTATTTGGACGATCGAACTGTACAGGTACGTGAAGAACATATGTTCTTCTATTTTCTTCTTCTGTTCCTTTCTTATGAACGTAGCATGAGAAGAATTAATATTCTTCGTTTCTTCTATTCTTGCAGGATAAGAAGACTAACGGGTAAGTCTTCTTTCTTTCTCCTCCTTTACCTCTGTTAAGTTATTACGAAGCATAATACCTTCGTATTCTATCCTCTGTAGGTCGTTCATCTTCATCTAACGTCTGCAGCATCTTTGATTCTTACAGACCCTTCACGGCTATCTCCAAATCAACCCTTTAAGGTAGGTTTTCTCAAGTTATTGTAGCCCAAATGAAAATAACGCAAGATATATATATAAGCATGGCATGCATACAGTTTTATTTTTTCGTTTCTGGAATATTATTGAAAGAAACGCCCCTGTCAAGGGCGCTAATTTACAAGAAACGACCATGTCCAGGTCGTCAATTTCATATTTGACGCCCTACACGCAGGCGTTACTTTCATGAAAATCGCATGTAATTAATAATTGATCCTGTTTAAAAATTCATTAAATATGAGATATCGATTCTAATATCTTGCATGACTCTACCTATAAATTTCTGCTAATTTTCCTGTCATGACCATGCATCATGTCTCTTGAAATTTTATTTCCTGAAATATTGTAAATTCCTTGAATTCACGACCTTGACAAAGTCGTGATCCACGTGTTAACGCCCCACCACAGGGCGTAAATTTAAAAGCAACGCCCCTTTCTAGGGCACTTTTTCTGTAAATTCCTGAAATATATATACTCTGAAAAAAATAGAATTAAATAGTAACGCCCCTTACAAGGGCGTGTTTTAGATAAATCGTGAAAGTTATTGATATTCTGTCAAAAATGTAAATAATGAGACGCCTGCTACTGTAGTCGTCAACTCTTGAAGAAACGCCCCTGCCCAGGGCGCGTTTTAGATAAATTACTGATCTATCGAAAATTCTGTGAAAACAGAGGCATATGTAAACGCCCTTATGTTAGGCGTTAATTACTTGAGAGACGACTCTACTTAAGTCGTTATTTTTCTATAAAACTGATTTTTTCCACTGTTTCTGTTAACCGATGGTTTCATATGCTATAATATATATATCGGCACTATTCTCCACTCCGTGAGTATAGTCCCACGTTTCACGATTGTTTTATCGATCACACTCAACTCTCATTGACATACAAGCTCTCCATTGGACATTCCGTTCCTTTGGACTAGCGAGTTAGTCATAGAGACCTCCGTAAGACTCCTCGTAGCCTTGGATTCCCTCAAGGCCGACTGAGCTGGTTGTACCCTAAAAACCCATTACACGATCCTTGCCATGTCAATCTAAAGAAACATGGTATACCGGCCCTTATGTTTATACAAAGAGTATATCATAAGAAATTCTTAATGGGATGATGATATCATGCCATATCATGTCGTTCTTGTAAACCTCAATTCTATGATAAGAATGAGGGTATCTTACTTTGATATACTGTTCATGTGGACCTCAATTCTATATAAAGAATGTCCATACTGATTTGTCATGGTACCTAAGTTAAGGGAACCATATTCTACCTAGTTTTGTCGATATCGTGATTATACCGTTATTATCAATCTATGTCCTTTGCCATATTTTGGACTCTATTCTATCCAAGTTGTCATACATGTCTACAAGCTTGATTATTGAAATTCTATATTGGCTATATAAACAAGAGTGGATGTCAAAAATACATGATAAATGCCTGCGCATATAGGGCCCGATCTGGTCCTGGGAGGAGCATCCGAAAGTACTTGTGCCCATGGGAGTTAAAATGATAAGGTATCTGGCATTATACCGAGTACTTGACTTGCTTGATTGGACATTCCACACACATCTTGTACTTGAATCGTACTTGACTTGACATGAAATGCGTGGCCCGAAAAAGGGTAACTTACTTGCTTGATACATGATAGCCAAAGTTCTTGACATGACTTGTTAAACGTACTTGCTTGAATATCTTGAATAACTTGTTATCTTGTTGAAAGTTCATGATTAGTTCATCTTATTTCTTTGATATTACATTCTCTCTATCTTGTCGTTTTATGCGAGCATGCATAGCTTTATTGCATTCATGAAAGATGTAATTACTTAAACCCCTTACTAGTACTTGAGATATAATTTCTTACTGAGCGTTCGCTCATTCCGTTTGTCCCTTTGTACTTTTTCAGGTAAGTCCGACGACGATGGAAGTTAATCAGATGGGAATGGTCAAGAGTGAAGTGATAGAGATTCTACAAGTGTCGTCTAGTCTTCTCTATAGTTTTCTTGAGTCAACTATGTATTCTTTTCCTCTTTTATTAAACAGAGTATTGGATTTGTAATAGTCTATCCATTATGAAATAAAGGATTGGGTTATCTTGCTATTTTGCGCATCTCTGTCTTTGTGTCGAATACACGACCACTCTGATTGACATGATTGATATAAACTCGTCGCGCATCTCCGGGTATCTTCCGCGCTCGGGGCGTGACAGTTTTTGTGGTATCAGAGCCTAAGGTATTCAATTCCTAGGAAAAACCCAAATCCAAGGATAAGTTTGAACCTTTCAACCAGTGAGATTGGGTAGAACCAAGGGTTAAGAGTCAATAAGTCTTTTAATAAGATCACAGTGATATAATACTAACGTAGCTATTGTAATTGTAGGATAATGGCTGCCGAACGTGCTCAATGGCGCAACATGCAGCGTACCCTCCAAGGGATGACTCAAGTGCTACAACAGGTAGCACAAGGTGGTGCTCCACGAGCTGGAAACTTACACCAAGCATTTAAGAACATGAATCCCCCGAAGTTCATGGGATCGACCGATCCGGACTATGCTGAGCATTGGGTTCGGGAAACCGAACGCATATTCCGTGTCATGCAATGTACGGATCAGGACAAAGTTCTATTAGCTACATTCCAGTTAGAGAAAGATGCTAGATGCTGGTGGGAGTCTATTGAAGCAACCATAGATCTGACTCAAGTAACATGGGAAGAATTTGTTGAATACTTCAATGCTAAATATTTCTCGGACCGAGTCCAAGAAAAGAAGGCTGCAGAATTCGCTGCATTAAAGCAACGATCCTTATCATTAGCAGATTATGAAGCTCAGTTCTCCAGGTTGTCTAGATATGCTAAGCATCTTATTAGCACGGAGAAGATGAAAGCCCGTAGATTTCTTAATGGGCTTAGGCCCCACTATATTACTCAACTGGCGCCTATGGACATCCAAGTTTATTCTAAAATAGTACGCCGAGCTCAACTACTTGAAGATGCCACGGAACTATCTGATAGGATCCGAGGGAAAGACAAGAAGGAACAAGTCACGGGTTCGGGTTCCTTCAAACCCAATTTCAAGAAGAGGCCCAATAATGGAGGTTCTTCCTCTCAAGACCATAAGTTCAAAAAGACCAAGCCTTTCTCTATCACAACTACCCCTTCTAATACAGTATGCAAGCATTGTGACAAGGCTGGTCACAAGACAGAAGAATGCTGGAGGAAATTAGGAGCTTGTCTCCGTTGTGGAAGCCGTGAGCATCGGATTCCCGAGTGTCCATTAATGAATGACCAAGCCGGCGATGGTAAACGCCCGGTGACAAAGAATGCTCGTCTTCATGCAATACAGCAGACCGAACCTGAAGAAGAAGGCGGATTAGTGGAAGGTACATTGAAAATTTGTTCCAAAAGTGCTTATGTCTTATTTGATACGGGTGCATCGCATTCCTTTATTTCTAAGAAGTTTGCCGACCCGTTACCATTAGAACCGGAATGGATAAAAATAGTTCTAACTACTCCTCTTGGAAGTGAGAATGATATTACTCATCACTGCCAAAACTGTGAGGTAATGGTTCAAGGTAGGAATTTACCTATAGATCTCATATGCCTCGATCTAAAGGAGTATGATGTTATACTGGGAGCGGACTGGTTATCCAAATACCAGGCAACGGTTGATTGCCGCAATAGCTGAATTGCTTTCAAAGATTTTCCAGAATTAGTCTTTACTCGCCCCAAGAGTCGGAGCAAATCCCCTCTTATTTCAGCTCTTCGAGCAAGCAAGCTCGTCAAGAAAGGATGTGTATCCTTCCTTGCTTTTGTCACTGTTAAAGAAGCTAAGGAAACCAAGATAGAAGACATTCAGGTAGTGCAAGAATTTCCAGACGTATTTCCGGAAGATTTGCCGGGATTACCCCCTCAAAGAGAAGTGGCCTTCACCATTGACCTAGTCCCTGGTGCTGGTCCTGTTTCAAAGGCACCATATAGAATGTCCCTTGCTGAACTCAAGGAGTTGAAGGAGCAGTTGATGGAACTAATCCGAAAAGGGTTTATTAGACCAAGTACTTCCCCGTGGGGAGCACCAGTCTTATTTGTAAAGAAGAAGGATGGATCCATGAGATTGTGTATCGACTATCGACAGTTGAATCATCTTACTATCAAGAACAAGTATCCACTGCCGAGAATCGATGAGTTGTTTGATCAGATTTCTGGATCCAAATATTTTTCCAAGATTGATCTCAGGTCGGGTTATCATCAATTAAGAATCAAGGATGAAGATATTCATAAGACTGCATTCAGAAGCAGGTATGGCCATTACGAATTTGTTGTTATGCCTTTTGGACTAACAAATGCCCCTGATGCCTTTATGCAATTAATGAATAGCATATTCAGGCCCTACTTAGATCAATTCATAGTAGTCTTCATTGATGATATATTGATATATTTCAAGACTAAGGAAGAACATGAAGAGCATTTGAAGATTGCATTACAAATCTTGAGGACAAATCAACTATATGCTAAACTCAACAAATGCGAGTTCTGGCTTGAAGAAGTGGCTTTTCTCAGACATGTCATATCAAAGGACGGATTATCTGTAGATCCGTCAAAAGTTGAAGCTGTGAGAAATTGGGAAAGACCCACTAATGCAAGCGAGATCAGAAGTTTCTTAGGTCTCGCAGGCTATTATCGGCGATTCATCAAAGATTTCTCTAAGAGCGCCGTACCACTTACAAGATTAACTCGTAAGGAGATCCGATATGAATGGAGTAAGGAATGTGAAAGAAGTTTCCAAACTCTCAAGGATCATCTCACTACAGCTCTGGTGTTAGCTCTACCAATAGAAGGAGAGAAATTCGAGGTCTACACAGATGCTTCTGGCATTGGCCTTGGATGTGTCCTAATGCAACAAGGAAAGGTCATAGCATACTCTTCACGTCAACTGAAGAAGCATGAGGAGAATTACCCCGTCCATGACTTAGAACTGGCCGCGGTGGTATTTGCCCTAAAGATATGGAGACACTACTTATATGGAGTGCAGTTTACTGTATACTCCGATCACAAAAGTCTCAAATATCTATTTTTACAAAAGGAGCTAAACATGAGACAAAGACGCTGGCTAGAATATCTCAAGGACTTCGACTTCAATATTCAATACCATCTCGGAAAGGGTAATTATGTTGCTGATGCCCTTAGTCGAAAGCCAAGAGCAATGATAGCCAATTGTATGATACAAGAATGGAGGTTACTTGAACAATTCTCCGAGCTCAATATAAGCTTGGACACGGAATCCAAATTTATTACATTATCTCATGTAAGCATACAGTCAGATTTATTATCTGAGATACAAGCACTTCAGAATGATGATCCTATATTAGTGGAAATCAAAGGAAGATTAGAGGGACAATTTGATTTCCAACTAACTTCTGATGGAAGATTATTATTCAAAGGTAGAACTTGTATACCTGACTGTCCGGAATTAAAGAAGAAGATCTTAGATGAAGCTCACCGATCAAGGTACACTATCCATCCAGGATCAACCAAAATGTACCAGGATGCAAAGAGGAACTTTTGGTGGCCCAACATGAAAAGGGAAATAGCGAACTATGTATCACGCTGTCTCACCTGCCAACAGGTCAAGGCAGAACACCAAAAGCCTGCTGAAAACTTCATCCTCTAGATATTCCTAAGTGGAAATGGGAGGATATTGGTATGGACTTTATCATGGGTTTATCTAAATCGAAAGGAGGACATGATGGAATCTGGGTTATCATTGACCGATTAACTAAATCGGCGCATTTCTTGCCAATAAAAAGCCGATGGTCAATTGATGTGCTAGCTGCACTGTACATCAAGGAAATAGTCAGGATCCATGGAATTCCTGTCTCAATCGTGTCTGACAGGGATCCCCGTTTTACTTCTCATTTTTGGAAGGGATTACAACATTCGTTGGGAACAAGGCTCAACTTTAGTACTGCTTTCCACCCACAAACGGATGGTCAGACCGAGAGAGCTAATCAAGTTGTTGAAGATATGCTTAGAGCATGCATCATTGACATTGGAGGAAGCTGGCATGACCACTTGCCATTAATTGAATTTGCATATAATAATAGCTACCAAGCTAGTATCCAAATGGCACCTTTCGAAGCTTTATATGGAAGGAGTTGCCGATCACCCTTATGCTGGAATGAAGTTGGGGAAAAACAACTATTAGGTCCAGACATGGTAAGGGATACAACTGAGAAGATACAAGTAATCAGAGAAAGATTGCAAGTTGCTCAGACAAGACAAAAGGCTTATGTTGATACAAGGAGGAGAGATCTTGAATTCTAAATCGGAGATCATGTATTTCTCAAGATATCGCCTGGACGTGGCATACGAAGATTTGGTGTTAAGGGCAAGCTTACGCCAAGATTCATCGGACCATTTGAGGTACTTGAAAGAGTTGGCGAGGTTGCTTATCGCATCGCGTTACCTCCTCAATTGTCCGACGTACATAATGTGTTTCACATATCTATGTTGAAGAAGTATGTGCATGATCCATCTCATATTATTGAACATGGAGATCTGGTGATCCAGAAAGATCTCACCTATGAACAGAAGCCTATGAAGATCTTGGATCGAGAAATACGAGCTCTAAGGAATAAGGTTATTCCCATGCTCAAGGTGTAATGGAATAAGAATCCTGAACACGAAGCGACATGGGAGACCGAAGAATCTATGAAGAAACGATTTCCCGACTTGTTTTAAGAGGTATATACTCTACACTCTCCGCGTGTATACAGAATATGCAATTGAATTTGGGGACCAAATTCTTTTTAAGTGGGGGAGGGTGTAGCAACCCTGACAAATGAATATTTGAAATGAATTAAAACATATATATTACAGAAGTAATACAGATAATAAGAATAGGGTTAATTAGACGAAATAAAACATATTACAAATAACGCCTCTTAGTAAGGCGTTAATTTAAAAATAAACGCCTCTATATACGGCGTGACTAAAGAAAGGACGCCCTCACATGACGGCGTCAAATTCCAACGCCAAAGACGGTAAGCCAATAAACGCCCCAATCTTGGGCGTGTTTTAGAAACATGAAACGCCCTTCCTCAAGACGCTTCTTAAGACACGACTTGCACAAGGTCGTCAATTAAAGAATCGACGACCTGACCAAAGGCGTTAATTCCATTCGGGAACCGTTCGACCCAGAGCTTATCTCGGGAAAGATTAACCTAATCTAGTAAGTGTCTATTAGAGTAAGGACTCTATTAGGGATATGTTACCCTCAATCAAACACTACTTTTGTTAGGACTCCAAAATCCTATAAATAGTCTTGATCGAACAACCCTAAACCTATTTGGACGATCGAACTGCACAGGTACGTGAAGAACATATGTTCTTCTATTTTCTTCTTCTGTTCCTTTCTTATGAACGTAGCATGAGAAGAATTAATATTCTTCGTTTCTTCTATTCTTGCAGGATAAGAAGACTAACGGGTAAGTCTTCTTTCTTTCTCCTCCTTTACCTCTGTTAAGTTATTACGAAGCATAATACCTTCGTATTCTATCCTCTGTAGGTCGTTCATCTTCATCCAACGTCTGCAGCATCTTTGATTCTTACAGACCCTTCACGGTTATCTCCAAATCAACCCTTTAAGGTAGGTTTTCTCAAGTTATTGTAGCCCAAATGAAAATAACGCAAGATATATGTATAAGCATGGCATACATACAGTTTTATTTTTTTGTTTCTGGAATATTATTGAAAGAAACGCCCCTGTCAAGGGCGCTAATTTACAAGAAACGACCCTGTCCAAGTCGTCAATTTCATATTTGACGCCCTACACGTAGGCGTTACTTTCATGAAAATCGCATGTAATTAATAATTGATCCTGTTTAAAAATTCATTAAATATGAGATATCGATTCTAATATCTTGCATGACTCTACCTATAAATTTCTGCTAATTTTCCTGTCATGACCATGTATCATGTCTCTTGAAATTTTATTTCCTGAAATATTGTAAATTCCTTGAATTCACGACCTTGACAAAGTCGTGATCCACGTGTTAACGCCCCACCACAGGGCGTAAATTTAAAAGCAACGCCCCTTTCTAGGGCGCTTTTTCTGTAAATTCCTGAAATATATATACTCTGAAAAAAATAGAATTAAACAGTAACGCCCCTTACAAGGGCGTGTTTTAGATAAATCGTGAAAGTTATTGATATTCTGTCAAAAATGTAAATAATGAGACGCCTGCTACTATAGTCGTCAACTCTTGAAGAAACGCCCCTGCCCAGGGCGCGTTTTAGATAAATTACTGAATTATCGAAAATTCTGTGAAAACAGAAGCATATGTAAACGCCCTTATGTTAGGCGTTAATTACTTGAGAGACGACTCTACTTAAGTCGTTATTTTTATGTAAAACTAATTTTTTCCACTGTTTCTGTTAACCGATGGTTTCATATGCTATAATATATATATCGGCACTATTCTCCACTCCGTGAGTATAGTCCCACGTTTCACGATTGTTTTATCGATCACACTCAAACTCTCATTGACATACAAGCTCTCCATTGGACATTCCGTTCCTTTGGACTAGCGAGTTAGTCATAGAGACCTCCGTAAGACTCCTCGTAGCCTTGGATTCCCTCAAGGCCGACTGAGCTGGTTGTACCCTAAAAACCCATTACACGATCCTTGCCATGTCAATCTAAAGAAACATGGTATACCGGCCCTTATGTTTATACAAAGAGTATATCATAAGAAATTCTTAATGGGATGATGATATCATGCCATATCATGTCGTTCTTGTAAACCTCAATTCTATGATAAGAATGAGGGTATCTTACTTTGATATACTGTTCATGTGGACCTCAATTCTATATAAAGAATGTCCATACTGATTTGTCATGGTACCTAAGTTAAGGGAACCATATTCTACCTAGTTTTGTCGATATCGTGATTATACCGTTATTATCAATCTATGTCCTTTGTCATATTTTGGACTCTATTCTATCCAAGTTGTCATACATGTCTACAAGCTTGATTATTGAAATTCTATATTGGCTATATAAACAAGAGTGGATGTCAAAAATACATGATAAATGCCTGCGCATATAGGGCCCGATCTGGTCCTGGGAGGAGCACCCGAAAGTACTTGTGCCCATGGGAGTTAAAATGATAAGGTATCTGGCATTATACCGAGTACTTGACTTGCTTGATTGGACATTCCACACACATCTTGTACTTGAATCGTACTTGACTTGACATGAAATGCGTGGCCCGAAAAAGGGTAACTTACTTGCTTGATACATGATAGCCAAAGTTCTTGACATGACTTGTTAAACGTACTTGCTTGAATATCTTGAATAACTTGTTATCTTGTTGAAAGTTCATGATTAGTTCATCTTATTTCTTTGATATTACATTCTCTCTATCTTGTCGTTTTATGCGAGCATGCATAGCTTTATTGCATTCATGAAAGATGTAATTACTTAAACCCCTTGCTAGTACTTGAGATATAATTTCCTACTGAGCGCTCGCTCATTCCGTTTGTCCCTTTGTACTTTTTCAGGTAAGTCCGACGACGATGGAAGTCAATCGGATGGGAATGGTCAAGAGTGAAGTGATAGAGATTCTACAAGTGTCGTCTAGTCTTCTCTATAGTTTTCTTGAGTCAACTATGTATTCTTTTCCTCTTTTATTAAACAGAGTATTGGATTTGTAATAGTCTATCCATTATGAAATAAAGGATTGGGTTATCTTGCTATTTTGCGCATCTCTGTCTTTGTGTCGAATACACGACCACTCTGATTGACATGATTGATATAAACTCATCGCGCATCTCCGGGTATCTTCCGCGCTCGGGGCGTGACACGATCGACCCCCGATCGGTGTTCCCGGCCGACCGCCGTCCGTGGAGGTGCGCCACCAGGGTTCCTCATCACAGTGGGTCCCACCCCCGCAGATCCGGAGGACAGCGCCGTCCGTGGGCCCCGCGGGCCCGCAGAACCCGCCGTTCGGAAAGCACGAAAACGCATAGTTCGGCACCGCCGGGCGACATCAAGATGCTGCCCGTCAACCCGAGTTGCGTGATTCCCGGGCTCTACATGTGACCTTTTACCTCCCTGTGTGGAGTGGGTCAAATCTTTGTATTGCTGTGATATTGTTTAACCGGGAGTCCGTGATTCGGCCGGGGTTGTCTTCGCAACGCCGGGCGCGTAGAGGTAAAGGTCTTAACTCCTTGGCATTACATTGCTTAGCTAGTATACGGTCTTAGGCGGCTGCCGAGAGCGTAGGTACTAGCCCGTGTGTCCATGTCACTGCTGTGAGAGTGAGTGTGACCCGTCCTGTGACTCGATCTGAGTCCGGAAGTTGAGTCGGACTACCCTTGACCTCCGCCAGTTCCTTAACCGCGCACGGTCCGCGCTTTCCCTCGCTTGGGACGACGAGTGAGCTCCCACTTCTGTTAGCGACATTTTGCCACTAGGAGCTCGTAGTGTCGGGCTTAGTGTCTCCCTGGTGTGTGCTGCTGGTCGCGTCTTCATCTAGAGTCCGAGGGTGGCACCTAGTAGTGTCGTCTCCCGTGTCCGTCCCGCATCATGTGTGTTCCATGATATCAAGTCTATACACTCCTTGATCTTTACCTACATTGCCCCTACAAGTCTATTCATGCAGCTGAGTTGAAGTCTGTATAGCCCTTGCTTTGCCAAAGTCTATACATCGTGTCTTGGCTAAGTCAATACATCGTGAACTCTCTCTCAAGTATATACAGACCTTGCTTTGCTCAAGTCTGTACATCGTCCAGTTCCTCTGGCAAGTTTATACATCATGAACTCTCAAGTCTATACAGACCTTGCTTTGCTCAAGTCTGTACAGCCCTTCCTTTGGTAAGTCTATACATCGTGCATTCTTAAGTCTGTACAGCCTGTGAGATCCGTCTCACTCAGCGTCTCAAGTGGACTTGAAGTCTATACATTGGAATGTCTTACTTAGCGTCTTTGTGCATGTCACACACTCGCAAGTCTGCACATTGTGGCACGCAGAGTCTGCACAACGCTTTGTCAGCAAGTCTGCACATTGCTATAAGCACGCATGCAAAGTCTAGACAGCCATGGGGAAGTCTATACATCGCATTGCATGCACGCAGGTCTAAGTATGTACACTGGCTGCAGCATGCTCACATAAAGTCTATACATTGCATCTTAGCATGCTTGCACAACATAAACAAAGTCTGTACATTCATATCTGCATTGTGCATTGCTCTTGGCAGAGTCTGTACATCGTTATGCTGCCTTGTGCCGTAGCAAGTCTATACATTCTCTATGCTCGAGATTTGACGCTCACCAGAAGTGGCGTCACTTCTGAAACAAACGCCTAAGCGTAAGGTGTCTTTTTGTTGAGCATCGCCTCATCAACTCTATACATTGTCTGCTTGCATAACGTTGAGTCTGTACATCACTTGAACACTCATTGCACTCTAACTCTATACATTACTTCATGTATTCCACTCATAGCTCTATACACTGCTTCACTCATTGCACGAAGTCTGCACATTGTGTTGCTTTGTTCATACTTTGTTTTGCTAAGTCTACACATTGATGCACGTTTACTTCTGCATATTTAAAGTATGTACATGGCTTAAGCTCTGCATATTTGAAGTCTATACATGGCATAAGCTCTGCATATAGGAAGTCTGTACATGGCATAAGTCCTGCATATAGGAAGTCTGTACATGGCATAGTCTTGCATATCTGAAGTCTATACAGGCTACAGCACTGCATTTACTAAGTCTGTACAACGCCATGGGTCTGTATACGTAGAGTCTGAACACTGCATAGCTTCGCATTCACAATGTCTGTACATTACTTCAGCAGTGCCTTCATACAGTCTGTACATCGCTTAAACCTTAAACTGACAATTCTATTTCGATTGTCTGACAGGGATTCTTTACAGAGACTGATGATTGGGCACGTGATCCGAGGATAAGGGGAGTGACCAGATTATGACACGTATACTGAAAGCCTACTGGATGCTGCCACGTGGTCCAAGCCATTGGGCGGGAGATGTGGAGAGCATACGCTCTTCCTGCTGCTGGTATATATATGGAGTTTCTTCCTTCAGAAGAAGCTGATCGAACAGAAGCAGCCAGAGCTAAGAGAAAAGAACAGAGAGTGAGCGCTTGCACGATCCACAGAGAACAAGAAAAGGAGAGAAGAAGAAAAAGGGAGAAGAAGAGAAAGAGAGACGAGAAGATTGAGAGAGTTGAGTTGAGAGAGTCTTTTCGAAGTCTTGTAAATCAGTCTCTTGGTTCAGATACCAGAGCTGATACTGCTCAATTGAGCTAAAATCGTTTTGGTTTTCCATTTCGTTTGTTTCTGTCTTTACTATTTTCGAAACTCTTTTATTATCAAGCTGTGAGCCAGCAACTGCAGTGGAGGTTTCCACTGGACAGGTGAAGCTGTAATCCTCAGCAGGCGAGACCAGGTCTCGGACGGCTAAGTTGTATCGCCCAGCGGTTGCAGAGGATTTGTTCCGCTGGTCAGCAAGCTGTAAAGCCCAGCGAAGCTGTGTATCAGCGGTCTGTTGGCAAGCTGTGAAGCCCAGATGTTCAAGCTGTGAGTCAGCAGGATCCACATTCCAGTTGGAGTGTGGGGTGGACGTAGATCTCTGGATTGAGATCGAACCACCTTAAAGATCGGTGTCTACTATGTGATTGCCTGTGGTTTGTGTGATTTCATAGTGTTCCTTCTGTCGTTCAACAGTTGCTTGTTTTAATTCCGCATTAGAGTTCAACTGTGTTTTAAAATTAGACATTAGATCTATTCACCCCCCTCTAGATCCACTCTCAGTGGTAATAGACTGTGTCCATCTAACATAACATGTTAGAGCAGTGTGTGTGACGGTTCCCCTGTGACCGTCACGTGTGTGTGACGCGTCTACGTTGGACCGTCACGGTTGGAGTGTAACAGCCAGAGCTAGACCGTCACGTTTGTGTAACGGTCCAGGGGTGGTGCATTACAATCCTTCTGCTCCGATTTCCGTTGTTTCAGTTTCTGCTGGCCTTGGCTTGTCCTTCTAGCCTGCCCGTTGTCCCGTGGATGTCTCCTGACGTCCTATGAGGGCTAAGACTACGTTGTAAGGTAGCCAAGAGTCTTCTTGCTTGAGGTAGGATTCTCTATCCTACTTTTGTGAATTCTTGTCGGGTTCTGGTCAACCCGGGTTGACACAGGGGTTGACAGGCGACCTTGTGTGTGGGTGTCTTGGCGGTTCTGTCCAATCCGAGACACTGGTTCTGGATGCCTCGAGGTATCATCTTACCTTGGTTTGCGTGTCCAGGCGTGTCTGAGGGTCTTTGGTGTTCCCTCAGGTCTCCGTGAGTTATTTTCTGTGGAGTGTCGTTTCTTGTGGCTTAGGATTAGACCGATTGGCGGCTTGTTCCGCTGTCTGTGACAATCTTACCTTGAGTCGCTCAACTCAGGATCGTTACACGGTAGGTCTAGTTGCCTGGTCTGGAGTTTGTTGGCAGTGGTTGTGCTGCCATTGGTGCCTTGAAGTACGTGTCGTGGGGCGTTCTTGCCTGCTTGTACTTCAGCACTTGTGTTTTAGAGTCTCTGTGTCTTGTGAGCCTCCTTTTGTTGTTACCCTAAGGCCTTTGAGTGCCGATCCACTAGCGGATAGTGGAGGGGTGTTCCCGAGATACGGTTTGTAAGCTAGTTCCGTGGGCTCCCAGCCAACGGTAGCGTCCTACTGAGGGGGAAAACTTGCTAGAGAACCTGGCTTAGGCTAGAGCCAGTGTGTGCACACGTTGTCAGGGATTGAGGACCTATGCCGACGGGTGTGACCCTGACTAGTTACTTGTTCTGTTGTTGCTGTTGTTCCTGTTTGGTTCAGCTCGTGTCTGCGACTCTGCCGTGGCTTCCGCGGTATTGTAGGCGAGACACTTGTGGCGTAGCATAAGACGTCAGTGGACGCAGCTGGCTGTTCCTCTTTTGAGGAGGAGGTGCTTCCGTCACGTGACACGTGACTCTCGGCGTTTCTTATGCGTCGTGACCTTTCTGGGTTGGCCTTTGCATGGCGGTGCCCGAGGTCAGTGTTCTGTCACATGCATGATGTTCTGGTCGTGCGTGGGACAGTGTGCACGCCGTTCTAGTCGTGTGTGTGTGATCGAGTATGTTGGTCGTCTGTGTAGGTCTTTTCTAGACCTTCCGTCTGTTCTTGCAGGTCTTTGTCTTAGATCTGGTGTTGGGTTGGCAGATCGGTAACTTCTGACTTTGTTAGATCAGAGTCGCCCTTCTGTCGTTGCTTGGAGTAGTTTGGGGTGCTGATGGTAGTTCGGCCGCCACTTTTCCGGCGCGGGTTCTTCCCCTTTCGTACTTGTTCCCTACTCTGTTGTGTCCCTATGATTTTGATGATGTCTCACACTATAAGTGCATTTCTATGCATTATTATTCTTGAGCATTTTGCATATTGATAGCAACATGAATGATGATGTCTAGCATTGATAGCATTTGCTCTTTATATATGTGCATTGCATTCTGTCAGATATCATGTCTCTGCATATATCATGTATGGGTAGCAAAGTCTATACATTGGACTCTCGTTCAAGCCTATGCATTGTATAGGCTAAGTGTGTACAGCATCTTAGTCGAAGTCTGTACAGCCGTGTCTTATGCTCCTAAGTCTATACATTGGTGTTGGTCATCAAAGTCTGTACATCGCTTTCAATCTTCAAGTCTATACACTGGCTTATTCTTCAAGTCTGTACATCCACAGTTAAACTTGAAGTCTGCACACTAGTCTTCACTGTCAAGTCTGCACATTGATCTTCGATTTCAATGTCCATACATTGGACTGTTCATCAAAGTTTGTACATCAGACTGCTATAGTAAGTCTGTACAGTGAGTGATTCATTGGTGAAGTCTGTACACTCAATTGAACTTCAAGTCTAGACATTGCACTGTAGCATCATTGTCTTCGTGTTGCTTTCCCTCACCAACACGAAATGATTTCGTGTCGTCTGAGCGTACAACACTCCGTGTTGATTTCCATGCTTGACAGGAAAACTCGTATGAGATAATACTTCGTGTTGTTTTATCCTTGTGGTCTCTGTCTTCGTGTCGTTTCTCTTTGTCGCTTTGTGACTTCACCTCGTGTAGGTTTCAGTTTTTGTCTTCGTGTTGTTTTACTCTTTAGACTTCGTGTCATTCTCGCCTTAACCACACTTCGTGTCGGTTACTGTTGTTTCTGTGTCTTCATGTCATTTTTGTTCCACTGCGTGCAGAACATTGCAGCACCTCGTGTCGCTTTCTGTGCCACCTCGTGTCGTTTCTGTGTGAACCTCGTGTCGCTTCTCACTGTCCTCTAGTTGCATCTCGTGTCATCTTTTATGTCTTGCTTGTTGTTGCAACCACTTCGTGTCGTTCTTCTTTTTACCTCGTGTTGTTTTCAACTCGTGTCGGTTACTGTTTTCTCTCCATGTTGTTCTCGTGCCGTTCTCATTACTGGTTACTATATCATGATGTTTTTACTTCGTGCTGTAGACATCGTATGTACCTCGTGTCGTTCTTGTTTCACTTCGTGTCGTTCTCCTCGTTGTGTCTGTTCTGTTACAGTGTACCTCGTGTCGTTCTTTTCCTATCTCATGTACTGGTCACGTCGTGCTGTTATCATATACCTCATGCAGCTTTAGTTTTAGTGGCCATACTGCGTGTTAATGGTTTTTATCTTCTTACAGGTACGAGGAAGATTATTCCCTTATAAAGGGGGTGCACGTGATCTAAGACAAAATGAACCAATCCAATAAGGTCACGTGGCAGGAAGGTTCTGGATCGAGCGTGGGAGGCACACGCGTTTTGTGCCCGATCCACCTGCTGCCGCTATAAATAGAAACCTTCATCCACCGATGAAGGTGATCAGAGCCAAGAAAGAAAAGGCAGTATTACAGAGAGCTCGATCCACCAGTAAAGAGAAAGAAAAAGAGAGAAAGAAAAAGAGAGAGAGCAGTGAAGAGAGAAAGAGAGTTTGCAGTATCGGGTTTTTGAAATTACTTCCCAGGAAGCTACATTTGTATTAACTCTCAGTATCGAATGTTTTCTCGATCAGTCTTTAGTTCCTTTTCTGATTTTCTTTATGTGTTCTTCGTCTATTTCTGATATGTTCCCCTCCGGTGTGTGGAGGACGGGAGTCTAACTCCGGTTTCCCTCTGGGTTGCAGAGGAAGAGAGATCGCTGATCTCTGGTGTTGCTAGTGACGGGTTGTCATTAGCAGGTTCCCTCCAGTGTGTGGAGGAAGGGAGAGGCACTCTCCGGTTCTGTTCATGCTGGGTGCTAGAACAGGTTACAAGCTCTGTGGGTAGCAAAGATTGGTTGAGGGATTTGTCTCCCTTGGGTTTTCAAGCTATTTGGCAGCAAGTTGTTCGCAGACTGAGTCTGCTGTGCTCTAGTAGTGGCTAGTGGAATCCTCACTCTAGTTGGAGTGAGGTGTGGATGTAGATTGCGGACTGCAGTCGAACCACCTAAAAACCGGTTGTCTTCTCTGTGGTTTGCGATCTTTATCAGCGCTCTCTATCTGTTTGTCTCTTCGACTAGTTGTGTGTTCAGCTCTTATCATCATTTTCTTACTCGATCTTGATTGGGACCTGCATTTGCAATTCTTTGTGTGCTAGTTTAGAAGGGGCATAAGCGGTAGATTTATTTTCTCGCCTAAGCTTTGAAAACTGGGAGTGATCTATTCATCCCCCCCCCTTCTATATCACTCTCAACGCGCTAACATTTGGTATCAGAGCGGGTTTACGCCGTGTGGACGAACGGTCAAGGAAATGGTGGTGGTCCTAGAACCTTCATGGCCGAAGGTCAATCCATTAGTCGCCCTCCTTATTTCGATGGTAGTAACTATCTGTTTTGGAAGAACAGGATGGAAGTGTTCATCAGAGCTTGGAGTCATAAATTGTGGAGAGTAATCACGGTGGGGCCATATGAGCTGCCACCAAACGAGGATGCTTGGACAGATGATCATGTGAAGCTCTCGTCACTCAACTGGACGGCGCTGAACATAATCCAGTGTGCTGTTCATCCAGAGGAATATGCTCGTATATCTGCATACAGAACTGCCAAGCGAATGTGGGATGAGCTGTAATTAATTTATGAAGGTACAGCTCAAGTGAAAGCCTCGAAGGTAAATCTCTACACCTCCAAGTATGAAATGTTTAAGATGAATGCAGATGAGAATATAATCGAAATGTATGCCAGGTTATCCTTGATCACTAACACTCTTAAAGGGCTAGGGAAGGATCTTGCTGAGGCAGATATAGTCAGGAAAATCCTTAGATCTTTATCCCCGGCATGGCACACTAAGGCCATTGTGATTGAGGAGTCAAAAGATTTGACTGTCTTAACTGTGAATGAACTCATAGGATCCCTGATGACCTATGAGATGAACTTCCAAGGAGGTGGAGAAGGTAGTGAGAGGAAGGGTAAAAATGTAGCTCTAAGAGCTTCCCGCAACAAGGGTAGTAAAAGTGGGAGCAGCAGCAGTAGCCCCGAGTCTGAGTCCGAGCTTGAAGGTCTTTCAGATCTCGACCAGGGGGAGCAGGCTATGCTCACTCGTCAGTTCAGAAAGTTTCTGAGGACAAAGGGGAAGACCTTCAGGAAGAAGAACCCACACTCTTTTAGTAAGAAAGCTGAGTTTACCAATTACAGGGATAGAAATCCTAAGAAACTGACTTGTTTTAACTGTAACAAACAGGGACACATGAAAGGCGAATGCCCAGAACTCCAGAAGAAAGGTCCCTATCTTCAGAAGAAGTTCACAAAGGTGCAGAAGAAGAAAAAGCCACAGGCGATGGTCTGCACATGGAGCGAGGAAGAAGAAAATCCCGAAGACACTTCCTCGGAGGAATATGAAGAAGGAATTTGTCTTATGGCAAACAGTGAAGAGGAGGTAATAAACATTTTTGAAAATTTCTCAATTGATGACTGGGAGGATGCTTATGGTGACTTGCTAGATAAATTTAATTCACTCAGCAAAGAGCACAGAGTTCTGAAAAGAAAATTTAACATAAATGTTGAAGAACAAACTCTGGTCTGTGAGGAAAATGCAAAGCTAAAAGAACAACTAGAAGAAATGACCTCACAAAGGAAAGAGAATGATAAGCTTAGGGGAGAAATCCAAGAAAGTAAAAAACAGCTCAATGAATTCAAAACTAAAATTGAAGAAAGCATGAGTGAAATCAGAATGAATTCAGAGAAATATGAAGCTGTGAAGAAAGTAAATGTTGAACTCCTAAAGAACTCAGAGTTTCTTCAAAAGGAGCTGGAAGACAAACAGATAGTCTTAGAGAAGTTTGTCCAAAGAAAGACTAGCCTAGATGCTATACTAGGAACTAGGGTCAATTTCAATAAGGAAGGTCTAGGCTATGACCCAACCAACAAGAGACCCTTGCAATTCAAGACTATCACCTTCTGTCCAGAGAAGGGAAAAGAAAAGCTGGACACACCATCCAGCTCAAACAGCTCTAAGAAAACTCAAAGTCCTAAAGAGAACACAACAACCAGTACTGGACAACCATTCAAGATTGGAATGAACTTTATGAAGAATAACATTAAGTCCATTCACCAGAACACAAATGGTAGCTGGACCAAGAAAACAAATCAGAATAAAAGCTGGAATTATAACAATCAGATGGGTCCAAACAAGACCTACTGGAGGAACAACTTTCATGGTCAAAGATATACCAATCAACAAGCCTACAGGAAATTTCCTAGGAATAGGAAGACCGATGAAAGGAATAGAACTCATTTCTCCAGTTTAGCTGGATTGAACTTTAATAAACCTGAAAGGAGGGTGCCAGAGAAAACCATGCTGAAACAAATCTGGGTACCCAAACACTTGATCAGAGATTTAAACAATGTACTTGGACCCAACTCATCTTGGGTTCCAAATCACTCTGCTTGATATACTTGTGTAGGTCGACCTGGCAGCTGAAGACAACAAGTGGTACCTCGACAGTGGCTGCTCCAGGCATATGACAGGAGACCGATCCAAGTTCAGTAAGATAGAGATGAAGCCAGGAGGTCTGGTCAAGTTTGGAGGAAAGAACAAAGGTAAAATAATTGGAGTTGGCACAGTAGGTAAGTCTTCCACAAACTCCATTGAAAAAGTCTTACTTGTGGAAGGGCTACAACATAATCTGATCAGCATCAGTCAGTTATGTGACAAGGGTCACAAGGTTGTTTTTGATGATACTTCATGCAAAATCTTTGAAATAAATTCTGATGAGGTTAAATTTGTAGCCAACCGGATTAATAATGTCTACATTGTAGACTTAAATGAGAAATCTGACTCTACTATTTGTTTGTCTGCTAACTCTGAAATTGATGCTTTTGAATGGCATAGACGTCTAGGTCATGCTAGCTTTTCTACTTTAAATAAACTGGTCAAACTTGATTTAGTTAAAGGCATGCCTAAAATTAAATTTAATTCCATTTCAAAATCATGTGATGCCTGTGCTCTAGGCAAACAGACCAGAAACTCTTTCAAATTAAGATCTGAGCCATTGTCTTCTAGACCAATGGAACTTCTTCATATGGATCTCTTCGGTCCAACCAGAACTCAGAGTCTTAATGGTAACAGGTTTGGCTATGTCATCATAGATGACTTCTCCAGATATTCATGGATATTTTTCTTAGCAAATAAGAGTGATGCATTTCAAAAGTTTAATCTATTTTTCAATAAGGTCAAACAAGAAGGAAAGTTCAAGGTTAGTTCTATTCAATCTGATCATGGAGGTGAGTTTGAAAATTCCATGTTTACTGAACTTTGTGACAAAGAAGGACTAACTCACAGGTTTTCCTCTCCCAGGACACCTGAACAGAATGGGATCGTGGAGAGAAGAAATAGAACAGTGGTGGAGATGGCCCGAACCATGTTGATTGAAAGTAAGTTACCTAGAAGGTTTTGGGCAGAAGCGGCCAATACAGCAACCTACATAATCAACAGGGCCATGGTAAGACCCATACACAAGAAAACACCCTATGAGCTTCTAAAAGGTAAGAAACCAAACTTGTTTCATTTCAGAATTTTTGGAGCAAAATATTTTATTCATAACAATGATACGAAAGATTTAGACAAGTTTGAAGCCAAGAGTTCACCTGGAATATTCTTGGGTTACTCAGAAGTGTCAAGGGCATATAGGGTATTTAATGTATCAGATCAGAAAGTGGAAGAATCTCCACACATTCTTTTTAGTGAAAAGGAAGATGTTTCTAATATTGAAAATCTTGACAGGGACTCCAATCATGGTGGAGATTTTCTGGAAAACCAACAAGAAGAAGAGAAGACTCAGCAGAATGGAGAAACAAATTCCCAAAATCAGGAAGGTCAAAGAGAAACAGGTGAGTCTTCAACAAATGATAGATTCCTTAAAGACCATCCATTAGATAATGTCATAGGCAATCCTGAAGAACCTCTAAGGACTAGATCTCATTTTAGAAATGTGAATAATGACGACATAATTGCTTTAGTCTCACAAATTGAACCCAAAACAGTAGAAGAGGCCTTAGCTGATCAAGGTTGGGTAAATGCTATGAGTGAGGAATTAGGTCAGTTTGAAAGGAATAATGTCTGGGAGCTTGTCCCAAGACCAGATGGTATTAATGTCATAGGAACCAAGTGGGTGTTCAAAAATAAGATAAATGAAGATGGAATCATCTCGAGGAACAAGGCCAGACTAGTGGCCAAAGGCTACTGTCAGGAATTCGGTGTAGACTTTGATGAATCTTATGCACCAGTTGCTATGATGGAAGCCATAAGATTGTTGCTTGCCTTTGCATGCTCAAAGAACATTAAACTCCAACAAATGGATGTTAAAAGTACCTTTTTAAATGGAGTTATTAAAGAAGAAGTCTTTGTTGAACAACCTCCTGGATTTCAATTTTCTCCTCAACCTAACCAAGTTTTCAGGTTAAACAAAGCCTTGTATGGTCTAAAGCAGGCTCCAAGAGCTTGGTATGAAAGATTATCTGAATTTCTGATCAGCAAGGGCTACAAAAGAGGTAAAGTTGATCAGACTTTATTCACCAAGGGCATGAGTAAAGATCTCATCATAGTTCAGGTATATGTAGATGACATTGTATTTGGATCAACTAGCCATGAACTATGTGATGAATTTTCTACCATGATGTCTGCTGAATTTGAGATGAGCTTGGTTGGTGAACTAAAATATTTTCTTGGATTGCAGGTACAGCAGCTAGAAGATGGGTGCTTCATCAACCAAACCAAATACACAATGGAATTGTTCAAAAGGTTTGGCATGGAAAACTTAAAGCACATTACTACACCCATGGGCACCAATACATCATTGGATGCAGATGAGACAGGTAAAGAAGTAAATGCCAAACTTTATAGAGGTATGATTGGATCACTTCTTTACTTAACAGCCTCTAGAACTGATATACAATTCAGTGTAGGAATGTGTGCAAGATATCAGTCTAGACCCACTGAACTACACTTAGCTGCAGTTAACAGAATCTTCAGATATTTGTCAGCTAGTCACTCCCTTGGTTTATGGTTTCCTGCTTCTCGCACATTGAATATAGTAGCATACACAGATGCTGACTATGCAGGCTGTAAACTAGACAGGAAAAGCACAAGTGGCCATTGTGAATTCTTGGGTGGGTGTTTAGTATCTTGGGGCTCCAAGAAACAACATTCTGTGGCCCTCTCCACTGCAGAAGCTGAATATATGACTGCAGGGAGTTGTGGAACACAAGTAATATGGATTAAACACCAACTTCAGGACTACCAAGTAGACCTGGGGTGCACACCTATTTACTGTGATAATACAAGTGCCATAAATCTTGATAAAAATCCTGTTTTGCATTCTCGAACAAAACATATAGAGATAAGACATCATTTTATAAGAGATGAGGTGTCTAAGAATAACTTTTAACTAATTCATGTAGGAACAGATAATCAGATTGCTGATATTTTCACAAAACCTCTGGATAATGAAAAGTTCACTACATTAAGAAGAGAGTTAGGCTTATACAAAGTGTCTTAATTATGAAGCATGTTCCTGTTGTGAGGGGGAGGTTTGTCTATCTGTTGGTTAGCCTTCTTGCTTGCTGGTTTAAGGGGGAGTTCGAAATGCTCACTGGTTAGCTTTCAGGAATGCTCTAATTTGAGGGAAGCCTTGAGATTTTGCTGAAATGTTTTATTGAGGTATGCTATGTCTTAGGGGGAGCTAAGTTGTAATGTGAGAAGAGAAGTTCTTTGTCAAATTCAAAAGGAGTGTCCAGATGTGTATCTCTGCTGGTTTTTTCATGACTAATCTAGTGTAGTTCTCTCAGACAGTAGAGTGTCACTTATCTCTTAAGTCAATAAGTCAGTGTCTCTAAAATCCAATTAGAATCTTTTCTTTGGCACTCACACAGAGACCTGGACTAATTGTATAAAGTATATCTTTCTACATTGTCATTGATTATGGTTCAGGCCAAAAACACGTATGTCTTGATATCTGACCCAATCAACTTGAAATCTAGACTTCAAGACTCAATACAAGAAAAGTCCTTCTCTTTTGGTATTGTCTTCAATCATTCTATCTCTTTAACTCAAGGGCTTAACTGAACAAACATGTTCTGTTTTTGATCACTGAGAAACTGGGAGCTTCATCAATGAAATGAATATTTCTCCCAAGTCATGAGGTGTCAGATACTTAAAACAAATGAAAAGTCATGACAGAGCAATGGTGGCTTGTTGGTGAGTAACTGGGGACTCTGGCCTCTAATCAAGGTGTCTCCTCATGTCAAAAGCCACAGTTACTAACTCTGTTCCTTAAAAAAAAAAAGGGGAAGTAATGAGGAACTTACTCTGAGTAACTGGGGATTCAGGCCTCTGATCAAGGTGTCTCCCTAATGTCAAAAGAAGTGATCTACCAACTTACTCATTGATCTTCTTGGAAATCATCTCCAACTAACATTCCTTGTTGTTATGCAACTAATGGATTGCTTGTCCTCAATACCTTGAGAACACCTCTCTGATTTAGACTCTTGCTGTCTTGTGGAATAGTTGAATGGTCAGCTCCATTTGGCCATACTTGTCAACTCCTGCTCTACATCATACACTATGTATGCTGATATACTCTTCATAATTCTATCTCTCCATTGTGTACTGAAGCTTAAAGAATCTTCTCTTGATGTTAGAACCTCACTTATTTTCTTAAGACCTATTCGTGACTTTCTGCACTAAGATCGTTACTGCACTTCTTCTTCATGTCTCCAGCATTGTTATGTCTTCTGCATTTCTTTTTGCTGATGTCAAAGGGGGAGAGAGGTTCTGCTATATCAATGATTTAATCAGTTGGTTGTGGCTAGTCGCCTAGGGGAAGCTCCTGATTATGAGTTGTGGGGGAAATGAGAGTGAGTTAATGAGAGTGAGTTGTAGGGTTTGTCTAATTCATTTGCATGAGCATGCCTTGAAGTTAATCTGTTGTTGCAGCTGGCATTGATTTCATGTTAAATCTTGATAAACCTTGATATTGCCAGATTCATAGTGTTGCCATCATCAAAAAGGGGGAGATTGTTGTGTCCCTATGATTTTGATGATGTCTCACACTATAAGTGCATTTCTATGCATTATTATTCTTGAGCATTCTGCATATTGATAGCAACATGAATGATGATGTCTAGCATTGATGGCATTTGCTCTTTATATATGTGCATTGCATTCTGTCAGATATCATGTCTCTGCATATATCATGTCTGGGTAGCAAAGTCTATACATTGGACTCTCGTTCAAGCCTATGCATTGTCTTAGGCTAAGTGTGTACAGCGTCTTAGGCGAAGTCTGTACAGCCGTGTCTTATGCTCCTAAGTCTATACATTGGTGTTGGTCATCAAAGTCTGTACATCACTTTCAATCTTCAAGTCTATACACTGGCTTATTCTTCAAGTCTGTACATCCATAGTTAAACTTGAAGTCTGCACACTAGTCTTCACTGTCAAGTCTGCACATTGATCTTCGATTTCAATGTCCATACATTGGACTGTTCATCAAAGTTTGTACATCAGACTGCTATAGTAAGTCTGTACAGTGAGTGATTCATTGGTGAAGTCTGTACACTCAACTGAACTTCAAGTCTAGACATTGCACTGTAGCATCATTGTCTTCGTGTTGCTTTCCCTCACCAACACGAAATGATTTCGTGTCGTCTGAGCGTACAACACTCCGTGTTGATTTCCATGCTTGACAGGAAAACTCGTATGAGGTAATACTTCATGTTGTTTTATCCTTGTGGTCTCTGTCTTCGTGTCGTTTCTCTTTGTCGCTTTGTGACTTCACCTCGTGTAGGTTTCAGTTTTGGTCTTCGTGTTGTTTTACTCTTTAGACTTCGTGTCATTCTCGCCTTAACCACACTTCGTGTCGGTTACTGTTGTTTCTGTGTCTTCGTGTCGTTTTTGTTCCACTGCGTGCAGAACATTACAGCACCTCGTGTTACTTTCTGTGCCACCTCGTGTCGTTTCTGGGTGAACCTCGTGTCGCTTCTCTCTGTCCTCTAGTTGCATCTCGTGTCATCTTTTATGTCTTGCTTGTTGTTGCAACCACTTCCTGTCGTTCTTCTTTTTACCTCGTGTTGTTTTCAACTCGTGTCGGTTATTGTTTTGTCTCCATGTTTTTCTCGTGCCGTTCTCATTACTGGTTACTATATCATGATATTTTTACTTCATGCTGTAGACATCGTATGTACCTCGTGTCGTTCTTGTTTCACTTTGTGTCGTTCTCCTCGTTGTGTCTGTTCTGTTACAGTGTACCTCGTGTCGTTCTTTTCCTATCTCGTGTACTGGTCACGTCGTGCTGTTATCATATACCTCATGCAGCTTTAGTTTTAGTGGCCATACTGCGTGTTAATGGTTTTTATCTTCTTACAGGTACGAGGAAGATTATTCCCTTATACAGGGGGTGCACGTGATCCAAGACAAAATGAACCAATCCAATAAGGTCACGTGGCAGGAAGGTTATGGATCGAGCGTGGGAGGCACACGCATTTTGTGCCCTATCCACCTGCTGCCGCTATAAATAGAAACCTTCGTCCACCGATGAAGGTGATCAGAGCCAAGAAAGAAAAGGCAGTATTACAGAGAGCTCGATCCACCAGTAAAGAGAAAGAAAAAGAGAGATAGCAGTGAAGAGAGAAAGAGAGTTTGCAGTATCGGGTTTTTGAAATTGCTTCCCAGGAAGCTACATTTGTATTAACTCTCAGTATCGAATGTTTTCTCGATCAGTCTTTAGTTCCTTTTCTGATTTTCTTTATGTGTTCTTCGTCTATTTCTGATCTGTTCCCCTCCGGTGTGTGGAGGAAGGGAGTCTAACTCCGGTTTCCCTCTGGGTTGCAGAGGAAGAGAGATCGCTGATCTCTGGTGTTGCTAGTGACGGGTTGTCATTAGCAGGTTCCCTCCGGTGTGTTGAGGAAGGGAGAGGCACTCTCCGGTTCTGTTCATGCTGGGTGCTAGAACAGGTTACAAGCTCTGTAGGTAGCAAAGCTTGGTTGAGGGATTTGTCTCCCTTGGGTTTTCAAGCTGTTTGGCAGCAAGTTGTTCGCAGACTAAGTCTGCTGTGCTCTAGCAGTGGCTAGTGGAATCCTCACTCTAGTTGGAGTGAGGGGTGATGTAGATTGCGGACTGTAGTCGAACCACCTAAAAACCGGTTGTCTTCTCTGTGGTTTGCGATCTTTATCAGCGCTCTCTATCTGTTTGTCTCTTCGACTAGTTGTGTGTTCAGCTCTTATCATCATTTTCTTACTCGATCTTGATTGGGACCTGCATTTGCAATTCTTTGTGTGCTAGTTTAGAAGGGGCATAAGCGGTAGATTTATTTTCTCGCCTAAGCTTTGAAAACTGGGAGTGATCTATTCATCCCCCCCCTTCTATATCACTCTCGTTGCGCTAACATACTCCTACTTCCCGTCTATTTACTACTGCTTGTAGCGTAGTTTTACAACTTTGTAGTGTAGTTCCCGCTTTACTACACCTGCTGTTTTCGTTGTTGGTGTTCCGTGTTACTACGTGTTTTTCAGTGGGAATCCGCGTGACCCCTACTGAGCCAGTGACACGTGGCTCACCCCTGCTTTTCAGGTGGGGTGGCGTTGTTCGTCTGCTTTCGCGTGGTTCCGGGTCCGCGTGCTCGTTGCGTGCCGTTCCTGCCAGCTGGTACCTGCGTCGGGCTTCCCCCGACTTCTTGGTACGTCTTTCCTTTCTGTCGACTGTACTGTGCTAGACTTGTTGTCTTTAGCTTTGGACTTGACTCTAGGATATAATTGTTAATTTGAAACTGTTAATTAAAAAGTAATTTTATTTCTGCTACTTTAGCAACCCATCTAATGAAATTTAATTGCTTCTGTTATATCTCTATGGCTTCAATGTACTCTACACGTGCCCTTATCCCTTCGGAGCTTTCCCGCTCTTGGGAGGCCTCATGGGTTCCATGCGGTATCACGTGTATCCGGTAGTCCTACCGGGTATGCCGGGTATCCGGAATTCGGGTCGCTACAGCTTGGTATCAGAGCAGTGTTCTGAGATGTTCGGAGTTCTTTTCTAAGCTATCAGAGCATTGTCGTGTGAAGTACATGGGAATTTGAGATATACAGTTTCCAGAGTCGTGAAGGTCCAATACTGTCTTCAGCTGGCTTCGGTTTGCGATTTCTTTATCGCGTTGTTTTTTTTTTCATATGTTGTCTTGTGCGTGCTGTTCAGGCACTGTGCGAGATGGTCCTGCTCTTGTCAGGATGTGATGAGGTGTTTCTTTTCATCGTTGTGTTTTTTTCGATCATGTTGTACTTGGCAGTGTTCGCCGGAAGGCTTGAATCTGTAGTACGTTGTTCGAGGTTTTCTCCATGTGTTGTTTGTTGTGCCCCTTAGGCACAAGCATGTGCTATGTTGCTTTGATGATAGCAATGCTATTTGGTTTTGATGATAGCAAGACAGTGAGTGCATTTGAGTACATTTGAGATTGTGTTTTGATGATAGCAACATAACTTGTTTTGTGGAGAAAGCATGTGCATGACTGATATAGTGCTTGATTTCTGATCTGCGCGTTGCTTTTCTATCTGCATGTAGTTTGATGACTAGCAAGTCTATACACTGTAGATTAAAGCATTTCATTAGTCTATACACTCTTCATGCATGTGCATAGTCTATACATTGTGCATTTCGTTGACAAGTTTGCACATTCATGAAGTCTGCACACTGGCCTGTTCATGCATCACTATTCATAAAGTATGTACATTTGCACTGTAGATGCACGAACTCAAAGTCCATTAGTCTATACAATGGCTTTGGGTCTCCAAGTCTATACAGCCTTTTGCTTCGCCAAAGTCTGTAAATTGGTCTGCATTGCCCTTGGACATCATAGTCTGTACATCGCACTTCATATGCAAAGTCCAAGTCTATACAGCGTGAAGTCTAAACATTATTTTCCGGGCTTGTCTTCGCGTCGTTTTGTTCCATTGTGTGCAGAACGTTGCAGCACCTCGTGTTGCTTTCAGTGCCACTTGAGCCACACTTCGTGTTGATTTCCATGCTTGACAGGAAAACTTGTATGAGGTAATACTTCGTGTTGTTCTATCCTTGTCATAGTCATGGTTGTTTAACTTCGTGTCGTGATAGCCGTGTCTGTGCTGTCTCCGTGTCGTCCTTAGTTCGAGTCGGTTCTTTGTTATTTCCGTCTTCGTGTTGTTCTTCCTAGACCTCGTGTCATTCTTGTGTTGAAACCACACTTCGTGTTGGTTTTTGTTCTCGTCCTCGTGTCGTTGTCAGTCCTTGTCATCTTTAGACTTCGTGTCCTTCTCGCCTTGACCACACTCCGTGTCAATTCCTGTGTTTCATCTTCGTGTTGTTTTCAACTCGTGTCGGTTTCTGTTTTCATCTTCGTGTTGTCTTCAACTCGTGACGGTTTCTGTTATTTATCTTCGTATTGTGGTCAGCCCGTGTCGCCTCGTCTTCGAGTCGTTCATTCGAGCTATTTTGTGCTCAAGTTGTTTTTCTTGAGTCTTCAAGTGTTGTTTGACTTCGTGTCGTTTTTTCTTTGTGGTGTTAGCTTTATTATTATGTATCTCGTGTCGTTCTCTTCGTAGTGTTTGTTTTGGTACAGTGATACTTCGTGTCGTTGTCTTTTTACCTCGTGCTGTTTTAATCTGACCTCGTGTCATTCTCTCTTTAGTTCGTACTGTAGTAATCTTGTGTATCTCGTGTCATTCTCAGTAAAGTGAACGTCGTGTTGTTATCATATACCTCATGCAGTTTTAGTTCTTGTGGCCCTCAGTTTTAATAGTTTTTATCTCCTTGCAGGTCCGAGGAAGAACATTCCCCAGTGACTGGCAGCACGTGATCCGAGGCTGGAATGAAGCCTGCTGAGAGACTGTCACGTGGTCCGAATACTTAGGGCTGGAAATGTGGAGGTCACACGTTGGGGCTGATGCTGCTGCTGCTGCTATATATATGAGCCTTCTTCCACAGAAGAAGGGCGATCGAGTTGGCGAGAGGTAAAGTCCATACAGATAGCCACGATCCAGAAGAAGAAGAAGTGGAAGAGAAGTGCAGCAGAGAAGAAAGAGAATGAGAGAGATAGTGAGAGATTAGCGGAAGAAGAAGAAGAGAAGTGTAGCAGAGAAGAAAGAGAAAGAGAGAGAGTGAAGAAAGAGAGTGAGATCGAGGGAGATCTGTTCTTGATGGACCGTGGATCAAATCCAGGCCATTCAGCTCTTTAAGAGCCACTTTGTGCTTCATTGCTTACAGCTTTCCGATTGCTGTTTATTTCCATTTTCTGTTTTCTATTTTACATCTTTGTTCAAGCTGTTAGTCAGCGGATTGCAGAGGTGCTGCCTCTGGACGGCTAAGCTGTATTGCCCAGCGGTTTACAGTGGAGGATTCCACTGGACAGCAAGCTGTGTTGCTCAGCGGAGCGAGGAAGATTCCTCGGACGGCAAGCTGTGTTGCCCAGCGGTTGTAGGCAAGCTGTGAGGCCCAGCGGTTTCAAGCTGTGAGTCAGCAGGAAGCCACACTCGGATTGAGTGTGGGGTGGATGTAGGTCTGGAGGACCGAACCACCTAAAAATCCCGTGTGCATTGTGGTTTGATTGTTTATGGTTTGCTTCCGCTAGATGAATGCATATTGGCACTCCATGTATTTGGCTTCCGGTTGAGAAGAAGAGTTAATTAGTCTTCTTAGAATGTTTTAATTTGTCAGCAGAGCGAAATCTTAGTTGAGCGATTCTTTGTCTAAATCAGCCTAGTTAGCATTCCAGTGGTCTCACTGTATGCGTGTTTTGTTCTGCAACTGATTATTAGCCTTTAAGCTTGTCTAGTTAGCGAACTAGTAATTCTAGTAAGCATCATATTTTAACTAGGCGAAAGAGTTTAAAAAGGGTTATATTCATTCACCCCCCCTCTGAATACTGCACCGAACACAACAATTGGTATCAGAGCGGGTCTCTGATCTATCAGATCTAACAATCTGTAGAGGATCCTGCTAGTTCTTGGTGCATTTCAGAGTGGGTCTCTTGAAATCGTGTCTTGCTTCATTGACTTGTGTCTTATTTTGATTATCTGGTTTCAGTGCAGTTCGTGTCATTTGTTTTACTTCGCTGAAATTGTTTGCCATCTGTTCTAATGGCTCGACCTCCGATTTATGATGGTTCTAATTTTGAAAGTTGGCTAGGAGGCCTAGCTGTGTACATAGACTCAATTGGTCCACATTTGTGGAGTCTTATATCTAAAGGCCCACACCGTTTACCTAAAGATCAGACCAATTGGTCTAGTGAGGACAGCTCTAAGAATTGCGATAATACCATAGTTCTTAATATCTTGAGAGCCGTAGTTAATACTGATATGTATCCTTTTGTTCTCAGGTGCACATCTGGAAAGGAAATATATGACAGAGTCGTCTCTGCGCATAATCAGCAAGGTGATAGCTGCTTGATGGCCAACCGGGATGATGAAGCTGAGATCTCATCTCAGGTAAGCTCTGAATCAGAAGGATACTCTTTCGATGAATTGATAGAGATGTATGAAAACTTGTTAGAAGTTTCCAAGAAATTGAAATCTGAAAATAAAAAATTGAAAAAGAAATGTGATAGAATAAATCTGAAAGATTCATGTGAAAACTGTCCAAATATGAAGAAGTCCTATGATGCTTGCATGCTAGATGTTCAGAATCTTAAGAAACAAAATGATTCTCTAAAAATTGAAAAACAAACATGGTTGGATAAAGTGTCTGAAATAGAGAATCAGTTGAATGATGAGAAAAAGGAGCATCTAAAAGGCATGCAGGAACTCACTGAAGTTAATTCTGAATTGGACAAAATGAAATTGGAGAATGAGGATCTTCAAAAGAAGAATAAAACCCTTATTGTCAGAATAAATGAAATCAATGGGGAGGCTTCACATTCTTCTTCTGCTCAATTAACTTGCCATATGTGCTCAGCTCTAAGAGAACGGAATGAAGATCTTTATAGTGAGAATGAATGGCTGAGTAAACAAATTATCTCACTTAAAGAGGATCACAAAAACTTGGTGGCTGAGAAAATTAGAGTGGAGGAAGGAGAAGAGGAATTAATTGAAAAACTGGAACTAATGTCTGGAAGAGAAAGACGTGCTAATAATGAAATTCATGATAAAAATCTTGAGGAATAAAACACTGAATTAAAAGCTGAAGTTGAAAAACTGAAGTGGTTGAATACTGGCATGTCTGAAAGACTTCTCACTACAGAAAAAGGGAAAGCTGTCTATGATGAAAATTCAGAAATTTTGAACAGTCTAGAACAAGAAATTGAGAAGTATAAAACTGCAAACCAAGTTCTAAGCGAATGTGTTAATTGCAGTGAACAAGAAATAGCCAGTTATGAACTTCACATTGCTAGCTTGGAAGATAAAATTTATAATCTGGAAAATTCAACTATTGAGTCTGCCAAGATTAAAGGAAAAATGAAAACTGTTGGGAAGAGGAAGGATGATAACTCTGAAGGGGGAACAAATTGCTGTTCTGATGTTAAGAAAATCACTAAAGACCAGCTATATACCACTTTTGTTCAAAGCACTGATGTAGCTGGTACTTCAAGGCAATCCCCAAAACAAAATGAAAATGAGAAATCATCTTCAAAATCTGTCTTTCAGTTCAAAGCCCAGAAAATTGAAAAGCAAACAAAATCTGTTGAGAATAATCAGAAATTGAAAAGAAAGAGTCAAACAAAGAAGGCTAAGAATATTTCTGGTTGTACTCTGAAATTTGTTAGCTCTGCTGAATGTAATGGGTCAATGCAAAATGCTCATGCGTCATGTACTCATTCACATGCATCTAGTCAATCTGTTAGTAATCATGTCATCAGAAAATCACAAGTGTCATGTTACTATTGTGGCAAGATAGGACATGTAATGGATGACTGCAGATTGTTGATTGAAGATGAGCATGCTAGTGAAGCAATGCATTCTAGAAATTCACCCGACAGAAACCATGCCATTAAGAAATCTGTTGCTTATTGTTACTACTGTGGTAGGCGTGGTCATCTAATGAATGCATACTTTAAAATGAAAGAAGACAATAATTTGAACTCTAGATTTTTCATACATGCTCATGGCCCACATAGATATGAATCTACTTCAGGTCAGCATATCATCTGTTTCAATTGCAACAAGCCTGGACACAAGACAAATGAATGCTGGTCAAGAAATCACAGGGGCAAAAATGAATCAAACAACAAACATCTTAGATGCTTTGAATGTGGTAAGTATGGGCATGTAGTCAAGGACTGCTGGTTTGTTCAGAGAAATCATTTTAATTCCAAATTTATAAGATTCCCTCTAAACAAAAATTTCTTGGGCAGAAATAAAGCTGGTCTTAAAGAAAAGACTCTTGTTTGTTATGAATGTGGAAAATCTGGCCACCGAGCTTCTGAATGCTGGTGGGCAGGTAATGGTAAATCAAAAATTCATGCCTACAACAGAAAAATTCATGCTGAGTTTCGTAGGTCTCATGTTGCTGTAGATTTGCATCATAGGACCAGAAAATCTGTTGGTTCATGTCATTATTGTGGAAATTTTGGACACACTATGTCTGATTGCTCTCTAATGGAATTTGATGACAATATCGTTAAGAGATTATCTAGAACACCTGATAGGGGTAATTCAGGACTCAAGACTTCTTGGGTTCCTGTAAAATCACATTGAATGACATGCTGCAGGTGTGCCTTGGAAATGAATAGAAGGGGTTAACCAAGGCACTCAAAAAAGAAAATCCCAGAACTCAATTCAGGTCAGTTCTGAAATCTGTTTTTAAATTCCATTATCTGAAATTGTGAGCATGAAAATTGTGAGCTTCATGTTGATTTGCCTGATTGATCGTTGATGATCTCTTCATGTATTGAGTTTTACTGTGCATATATCTGATGCTTTTCTCTCACTGATTATTGCACTGAATAAATGGACTGCATGCTTGTGGTTGAATGCATAACTTGCTGATTGTGAATAATTCTTCAGTGTATAGAGTCATTGCATGTGTCTAATGTTTGCACACACTATTTGCATGACTGACTTTGAAGTTGTTCAATGCATGTAGGACTGCTTTATGTTGCATTGTCTTGTATAAACCTGGTATATCAAATGGTAAGCTACTAAAAGGCAGGAAAATCTGCCTGGAGGTTCTTACTATGTGTGAGATGGTCCTTGAGACCAGGTTCTCTGCCAAATACCAAGGGTCTAGTCCTCATGTAGAACAGTGTACTGCATCATATTTTTGAAAAAAAAATCTGAAAAAGGATAAAAATGTGCATATGACTTGGATGCATAAACTTGAATTGATTGCATACTTGCTTCATATATCATTGTTGCATAGTCTATAGAACAGCCTAGTGCATAGCATAATCCTTGCATCATGGTGTCAGGGGGAGTTGTGAGTTTAGTTCAATTCTTGAATCCTATTTACTTCTCATTATCCCCTTTCAACTCATTCATATTCACTGTCATCAGATGCTATTGAACCATATTGCCAATGGCTATCTTTTTCCTATCATTTTCACTGAGCAACAGTTCTGTATCTGGTTTAGTACATTGAGCTGTGATTATTGCAATTGTTCTTTTATAAGAATCTCTCTTACAAACTGAAAGGATTTAAAGGTTTAACCCTTATAAATTGGAGAGTTAAGTGTCTGCACTTCAGAATTTGAGATAAAAGAAAACTTTTATAGCTCTCAATCTTTGTCTCATGGCTAAAATAGAAAAAGTTTTTTTAATGCCTAAATGTGTTAATCTGGAAATGTCTAGAACAGGTGAACAAGAGTGTGTAATGTTTTTCAAACAATCACTCTAAAAGAATTAAGGGCAGCAGTAAATAAGATCATAAATGTAAAGAACTGAACATTGTGACAGAGCAATGGTTAATTGCACTGAGAAACTGTGAACTCCTCTAATGAAGTAGGAAAATTCACATGTCATGAAGTGCCTCAAGCTAACTCTGTTCATAGGGTCAAATCTATAGGGGGAGTCCTCACCAAGTAACTGAGGGTACTGGCCTTTAATCAAGGTATACCCTTAATGTCAAAAGTGAAGACTATTCCTTATAGGTCTTGATCTGAAATAGATCTAGTAGTTTATGCCTAGTAACTGGGGGTACTTACCTCTGATCAAGGTGTACACCTAATGTCAACAGCATAAATGCCACAAGTCTATTCACTTAGTTCAGGTTCTGAAAATTAAAAAGTGAAAATCAAACTACTGTAACCCTTCGAAAATCAAAAGTCATTGAGTGAAAATTGTTTTTCTCAATACATGTTCAAGTTGCCTCTCTTGAATTTCCTTGTTTAATCACAAAAGGGTATTATCTCTGACTTATCTATTAATACCATGTGCCGTAGATTCATTGCTATAAATGGAATCAATAAACTCTTGTTCAGGGGTCAAATGTTTTACTCTATATTTATCACTGTTAAACCTGAATTTTTCTCAAAAGTGTATGTTACTGATTCTTATACTTTAACATTTGTTTATAATCATGCTTCCCTTCTGAACCTATGATTCAGCTGTTGTCTAGTGACCCTCCTACCTTCACTACCTTTGCTTATCTGTTCATATTTCTTCTTAAAGGGGGAGCAATTATTTAGGGGGAGAATGTTCTAGAGGAATTTGCATGCATATTGCACTTTGCACTCATGCTTTTACTGTTTTTCTCTTTTTGATCATGTCAAAGGGGGAGAAAATCTTGTGTGTGACTCACTGTCACATTGTGTTGCCATCATCAAAAAGGGGGAGAATGTTGTGCCCCTTAGGCACAAGCATGTGCTATGTTGCTTTGATGATAGCAATGCTATTTGGTTTTGATGATAGCAAGACAGTGAGTGCATTTGAGTACATTTGAGATTGTGTTTTGATGATAGCAACATAACTTGTTTTGTGGAGAAAGCATGTGCATGACTGATATAGTGCTTGATTTCTGATCTGTGCGTTGCTTTTCTATCTGCATGTAGTTTGATGACTAGCAAGTCTATACACTGTAGAGTAAAGCATTTCATTAGTCTATACACTCTTCATGCATGTGCATAGTCTATACATTGTGCATTTCGTTGACAAGTTTGCACATTCATGAAGTCTGCACACTGGCCTGTTCATGCATCACTATTCATAAAGTATGTACATTTGCACTGTAGATGCACGAACTCAAAGTCCATTAGTCTATACAATGGCTTTGGGTCTCCAAGTCTATACAGCCTTTTGCTTCGCCAAAGTCTGTACATTGGTCTGCATTGCCCTTGGACATCATAGTCTATACAGCGCACTTCATATGCAAAGTCCAAGTCTGTACAGCGTGAAGTGTAAACATTATTTTCAGGGCTTGTCTTCGCGTCGTTTTGTTCTATTGTGTGCAGAACGTTGCAGCACCTCGTGTTGCTTTCAGTGCCACTTGAGCCACACTTCGTGTTGATTTCCATGCTTGACAGGAAAACTTGTATGAGGTAATACTTCGTGTTGTTCTATCCTTGTCATCTATGTCTTCGAGTCCTAGTCATGGTTGTTTAACTTCGTGTCGTGATAGCCGTGTCTGTGCTGTCTCCGTGTCGTCCTTAGTTCGAGTCGGTTCTTTGTTATTTCCGTCTTCGTGTTGTTCTTCCTAGACCTCGTGTCATTCTTGTGTTGAAACCACACTTCGTGTTGGTTTTTGTTCTCGTCCTCGTGTCGTTGTCAGTCCTTGTCATCTTTAGACTTCGTGTCCTTCTCGCCTTGACCACACTCCGTGTCAATTCCTGTGTTTCGTCTTCGTGTTATTTTCAACTCGTGTCGATTTCTGTTTTCATCTTCGTGTTGTCTTCAACTCGTGACGGTTTCTGTTATTTGTCTTCGTATCGTGGTCAGCCCGTGTCGCCTCGTCTTCGAGTCGTTCATTCGAGCTATTTTGTGCTCAAGTTGTTTTTCTTGAGTCTTCAAGTGTTGTTTGACTTCGTGTCATTTTTTCTTTGTGGTGTTAGCTTTATTATTATGTATCTCGTGTCGTTCTCTTCGTAGTGTTTGTTTTGGTACAGTGATACTTCGTGTCGTTGTCTTTTTACCTCGTGCTGTTTTAATCTGACCTCGTGTCATTCTCTCTTTAGTTCGTACTGTAGTAATCTTGTGTATCTCGTGTCATTCTCAGTAAAGTGAACGTCGTGTTGTTATCATATACCTCATGCAGTTTTAGTTCTTGTGGCCCTCAGTTTTAATGGTTTTTATCTCCTTGCAGGTCCGAGGAAGAACATTCCCCAGTGACTGGCATCACGTGATCCGAGGCTGGAATGAAGCCTGCTGAGAGACTGCCACGTGGTCCGAATACTTAGGGCTGGAAATGTGGAGGTCACACGTTGGGGCTGATGATGCTGCTGCTGCTATATATATGAGCCTTCTTCCACAGAAGAAGGGCGATCGAGTTGGCGAGAGGTAAAGTCCATACAGATAGCCACGATCCAGAAGAAGAAGAAGAGGAAGAGAAGTGCAGTAGAGAAGAAAGAGAATGAGAGAGATAGTGAGAGATTAGCGGAAGAAGAAGAAGAGAAGTGCAGCAGAGAAGAAAGAGAAAGAGAGAGAGTGAAGAAAGAGAGTGAGATCGAGGGAGATCTGTTCTTGATGGACCGTGGATCAAATCCAGGCCATTCAGCTCTTTAAGACCCACTTTGTGCTTCATTGCTTACAACTTTCCGATTGCTGTTTATTTCCATTTTCTGTTTTCTATTTTACATCTTTGTTCAAGCTGTTAGTCAGCGGATTGCAGAGGTGCTGCCTCTGGACGGCTAAGCTGTATTGCCCAGCGGTTTGTAGTGGAGGATTCACTGGACAGCAAGCTGTGTTGCTCAGCGGAGCGAGGAAGATTCCTCGGACGGCAAGCTGTGTTGCCCAGCGGTTGTAGGCAAGCTGTGAGGCCCAGCGGTTTCAAGCTGTGAGTCAGCAGGCAGCCACACTCGGATTGAGTGTGGGGTGGATGTAGGTCTGGAGGACCGAACCACCTAAAAATCCCGTGTGCATTGTGGTTTGATTGTTTATGGTTTGCTTCCGCTAGATGAATGCATAGGGGCGCTCCATGTATTTGGCTTCCGGTTGAGAAGAAGAGTTAATTAGTCTTAGAATGTTTTAATTTGTCAGCAGAGCGAAATCTTAGTTGAGCGATTCTTTGTCTAAATCAGCCTAGTTAGCATTCCAGTGGTCTCACTATATGCGTGTTTTGTTCTGCAACTGATTATTAGCCTTTAAGCTTGTCTAGTTAGCGAACTAGTAATTCTAGTAAGCATCATATTTTAACTGGGCGAAAGAGTTTAAAAAGGGTTATATTCATTCACCCCCCCTCTGAATACTGCACCGAACACAACATTGTTCAGGTTGTTGTTGACCTTTAGCCTTGGTTTGATGACCGTACACGTTCTCACGTTGTCTTGGTCGTCCCAGCTTGAGTCTGTTCAGCTCCTGATGTGTTTCGCTTCTGTTGAAGTGCTCGATTAGATTCCGTGTTGGAGAAGTTGCTCAGGCAAGCTAGGATTTTCCCTTCCTGGTGAGCTTTTATGATTGAGCTTCCTGCTTCTCGTCCCCTCTGGTGGAATCTTTTTCGAGGTCTGCCTTGGAATTGCTGTCTTAGTGATGCCTTTGTCCTGTGTCTGCTTAAGTGTGGACAGCTTTATTTTGAGCCTGATCTGTTCTCTGCTTTACCGTTGCTTGGCTTTGGACTCTATCATGGTGTTAAGAGCTGTTGTGTACCGTATTGTCATGCCGTGTCCAGCGGCCGATGTATCGGGAAGGCTCATTTATTGTTTTCGGGACGTGAAGGTAAGCTGAGATTAACGCTTTTCCTTGTGCTTTGTGCAGAAGCTGGTGCTCTTCTCCTGTTGCACTTAGGCTCCTTGTGATCGGTTGTTCGCGAGATCGGTACTCGTGGCGTGTTATTTGAGATCTTCATTGATGTGGAGGCACTTTTTATTTAAGATCGTTGTTTATTTATTTATTGGGTTTATTAAGTGCGTGGGCGTGCCAGTCATGAAGTGACGATTTATTGTGCGCTCGATCTGACTAATCAAACGATTGTGTGGTTCGTGTCGGGACCGGAACCCGCGGCGCCATAAAGGTCACGGCGTTATTTACATCCCCTCAGAGAGGGGAACACCCTTGATTAATTGCCCAGAAACAGGGCCTCATGGACAGGAAACTATATCGAGAAAAACAAGCCGATAGCGGTCTCGAATCAGTCGGAAAGCCCCACGCCTAGGGAAGCAAGCATTCGAAAGATGTCGGTCACTCAAGGGACCATTTTGATATTCGGACGAGCGTCCGGCTTCAGAGAATCGTGATCGTCACGGGGAAAGCTGGAGCATATGTATGCCGAGGTACGGCAAATTTATTGTTCAAAGGGATAGAAGACATTCGGTTGAATCCCGGTTAGAGTGGTCGGAAATCAACGAGTTTATTGGCCCGGTGCGAGATCGAGTCAGGACCATTCCAGGGGCGCCTCCCGCGGTCCAAACGAGGCTTGCGTGGGCATCGTTAATATTTCCGGTGCCGAAAGACAGTGGGAAAGTGTCCCGGGACTAGATTCCAAAACAAAGATGTGTACAGAGATAGCTGGCTATAGGCCTAGGATGTGGGTTAGGCGATGACCATGGTTGTGGCAAACCCGAGGTCCGAGCGTGACTCACGATGGTCTTATGGATGTTCCCATGCGTAGGGTTTGGGGAGGACGAGAGCCGCCTCATTCCGTTCGGATTTTATCGGTCATACACGGGCCATTTTATGTTCGGACAAAGGTCCGCATAGAAAACAAGACGGCGACGGGAGCGAGTCCATGCAAATGTCTGCCGTGAGTACGGAAATTTTAATGCAAGCGCGGGATTAGATCCCGATATATATGTCGGTCACTAACGGACCATTCATTATTCGGACGGAAGTCCGTATTAGTAGCGTCGAGGATGACGATAAAACCATGCGGATGTCTGCCGTAGGTGCGGCAAGTTTAATGTTGGTGCGGGATCAGATCCCGATGAAGAAGGGTCGAGCTAACGAACTATCGGCCCGGGATAAGTTCGGATCATGGTCACGTCCGGGCGGGGGCTCCCGAGATCCAAGTCTGATCTAGTGGGGCATCATTACTTTTCTCTTCACCAAACCGTACGAATGTCTGCCGCAGATACGGCAAGGTTAATGTGGATGCGGGATTGGATCCCGATGGAGGTGAGTCAAGCTGATGATTTATTGGCCCGAGGTGGTTGCGGACTATGGCCATATCGGGGTTTCCGAGGACCACGTCTGATGCCACGGGGCGTCATTTCTTTTCTCTTCACGCACAGTCCGGGGAAGTGAGTCGTTAGGTGTGGAGCCCGAACTCGCCATCGTGCGCCCTTGCACGCGGATCGACTTGCGCGGTCAGGTCACTGGGATCTTTTGATTATTGGTTTCCTATCCCTTTTATCTATTTGGTTAATTAGGTTTCTTTTATAGAAGGCACGCCGGATTAAGGAAGCAAAGGGGGGCGCGCCGGGATAAGAGGTGAAAGAGGGGGGGCGCGCCGGTTTAATGAGATCCAAGGGGAAGAAGGGCGCGCCGGTTAGAGGGGATGCCAAGGAGAGAATAAGGGGCGCGGGTTTAAGGAAGGCCAAGGGGCACGCCAGATTAAGGCTAAGAAGAGGGGCACACCGGTTTTGCAGGATGAATAGTGATGCACGTCGGATTAAGGGAGCTCATGGGGGCACGCTAGATAAGGACACTACAAGGGGGCGCGCCGGTTAAAGGGAAAGTGGGTGCGCGCCGGTTTAAGGAAACCAAGGGGCGCGCCGGAATAGGAGGGGCCAGGGCACTATTCATTCCAAGATTTGAAAAATGGATTTGAGTGTATAGTTAAACCGGCGCGGGGGGTGAGCACGCCGGATTAGCCCGCGCCGGATTAGGGGCGCGCCGGGTTAAGCTCTGTGGGTTTTATTTCGTTCTGTTTCTTCTTTCTTTCACCCGTGGGTTACTTTAATGATTGATTTATTCATCTTATTGATGGATTAAGCTTGTGGAGAGAAAGTTTAAGTGTTTTGATCATTTGTTAAGGTAAATTAGCGTGAAGGTTCAAGTGTTTTATTGTAGGAGTTTATTATGCAAGGCTTCTGATTCAGGTCCAAATTTGATTCAGGGGTTCCAAGTATATGTGGCTCTGGCCCTCAGAGAATAGTTTGTTTGCCTGTTCTTGTATGCATTTGGTTTTTGTTGTTCTTAGCCCTGGCAAAAATTGGGCAGCATCTCCCCTGGACTGAGGCTTGCCAGAGATAAGTAGAGGAACACCAAACGGATTGCTCCGGGGTGAACCTCAAAACTCGAGTGAGGCCTCCGTTAACCCATAAGTGAGTGTGGAGACTCGAGGACTAGCCTTCAAGAGTTCCAGCAGCTCACGGGTGATGATTTCGTAAGCGGGGTGAATGTATGCCATGAGAGGTGGCCACGAATGTCCACCCTTCTGACGGGTTCCTCCGAAGGCTATGCTACGTAGAAGCAAGCTTCGAAGGGCCCTGGGTGAGTAGAAGATAAGGAGAAAGGGGAGGGAACCAAAATAAGTGGAACACCATATACTACAACGCCTTTTCTTTTATTCACCCGCAAGAGAATGAGGGATGAAATACACAAGGGGATCTATCCCAAAACAAAGGAGAATACATCTCGAAGAAACGAAAGATAGCAGGGGGAAGAAGTGAATACATCGGTGCTGGAGGGGGGAACGGAGCACAAGCCCCTCCCCCCGGGCTCACCTCTCACTCTCACGCTTAATCTCTCTTCTTCTTCACCTCACAGGCGCAGGGGAAATGGAGCTTCTCTTCTCTCAACTAGCCCTTCAGCCGAGCGAACCACCCTCTCCAACGAACCAGTCCCTCCAGAAAAAAAAAACCAGTCTCTTCCTCCGGTGGAGTGTGCCTTTCTTTTATATGAGAGTCAGGATGGGAGCGGCCCTCCCTTCTTTTCTTCTTCACCTCCTCCTGCTCGAAGATCTTGAGTGGCCTGCGGGTAGGGGAGGCAGTAGAGTAGGGAAGTTGCCTCTACGTGATTGGCCGACGGTGACTGACGGAGAAGCGACGTTCGGTGCAGAGCTCGAAGATCTCCATTCTTGGGAGCTGCAGGGGCTCAGGCAGTTGCACATCGGTCAGGAGCAGGCTGCTCACCCGCTTTAGGTAAGTTCCTTCTGTTCACACCCGAAAATAGGGGATCAGATGCAGGATGGGACGCCTCAAAGGTAAAACGGCGCGGGGGGTGAGCGCGCTGGTTTAGGACCAAAAGAGTAGCGCGCCGTATTAAGGCAACAGTAAGGGCAAATGGGCAAATGGGGCGTGCCGGTTTTAGGGGCGCCGGATTAGGATGTTGAAGGGGCGCGCCGGTTTAGAGCGCGTCGGTTTAAGGCCCTTCCATGCCGTTTTAAGCACCAAACGGATTCTTTTCGAAGTCGCGGCCGTTTATATGAACGTTGGCACTCCCGGAATGTTTTAGTTGTGATACATGGCCTCTGTAATGTCCCGTTCGCAGCTTCTGGGGCTCGGTCCGAGGGTTTGCGTGACTTTCGGCATATGTCGAGACTGTGCCGGAGTTCCCGGCTTTCCTTTGATTCCACTCTCGGCATGGCCGGTCATAGAATTGTGGTCGTATCTTCTGCCCGTGGGCATCCGTAACGAATGGCGGTCCACCAGGCACGTTCTCGTCCTGACCGGGCGACGTATGGGCCTGTTTGGCCCTCTCATCTTCGACTCGCGTGCGGACGCGAATGCCATATGATCGTCATCATCATTTTTTGACGTCCACAATTGATTGCGAAGGCATCTGGTGTATGCTGAGATACGACTATCGAGGTTACTCTGTTGCCTATGTGCGTTGTTGAGAGTGCAGCTGAAGCGTGTGGGTTGGCTACCCACTGGTCGAGAGGTTTGTTCTTTCTCGATGTGACTTCATCTTGCCTTCTTGTGCCTCGATGTCATCTGTTGCCGTGCCGTTGTTGGTGGTTTTCTGGTGTTGGCATTGGCATTTGTGAGTGTTGGGGAAATTATCGGCATTCCTGTTGATTGAGTACCCTTTGCTCTGCATTTCTTTCTTGGGCGTTATGCTCTCGAGGCGTGTTGGTGGTCCTTGAGTTACGTTCCCCGAGATTATTATCGTTTCTTGTTATTGTTTGTCTTTTCTTGGTGAGCAGTCTGATGCGTGACCCGTTCCTTGTGGTCGTGTGCTCAGCTGTTCTTGTACCTTATTGTGACCCTGCTTGCGGTTGAGTTCCATGGTTCTGCGTTCAGAGTGGAACCGGAAACCTGCAGGTGCTGTCGTTGTGTTGTTTCTGTAAATGCTGTTTCTCTATGATTTTGTGTCTCTATTTTGGACCAAGTCTTGTCGGTTAGCTTTGCTGTACTCTTCTTCCTTAGAGTTAGCTTGCGACTCGATCAGACGTAATATCTGAGTGAGTGCTGACTTGATTGTGTTTGTGGTCCGGTGCTGCTGTTGTCGTTGGCGTCCTGTGTGCCAGGTGTTCCCTGTTGCCTTTGGCACTGGAGCCGATGATGTGGCTGAGCTGTCAGCTGAGAGGACTGTGTTTCCTTGTGTGGGATGATACTCGCCATGTCTGTTGTTTTGTTCCCTCATTATCTGTTGCTATGGCAGTCGTGTCTCTTTCCCTGCGAGATGTGAGCGATGTTGCCTTGTTTCGGAGGTGTCGGACTTGTGTTTGCTTGTGTCATGCTCGATCCAGAGCATGTGCTCGAGATTATAGTCTGACAGTGCTCCTTTGAGCTGTGTTTCTCGAGATTGGTGTTGTTTTTTGTGGTTATGCTGTTGGTTTGTTCTTCCTTGCTTCTCCTTTGTTAGTCCTTAATTTCGAGGGTGAAATTTCTTAAAGGAGGGGAGGATGTAATGCTCTGGATCCTTGGCAGGTCTTGCTGGATCTTCATTGGATCTTTTGGATTTGTTTCGGTGAGTTTCGGTTCGCTTTGGTGGCTTTCGAGTTGAGTTTTACGATCCATGTGGGTTTTTCTCTCGTACTAGTTACGGAACCCTACGGTGAGTTTACTTATCAGTTTCTCGACTCGTGAATGCTGCAGCGACGATGTACTCTCCGAGCCGATCGTTTTGACTATTTTTACGTATTTTTCGGAGATAGGGCCAGAAATCAGATTTTTCAGAAATTACGAAAATTCCTAATTTCGTTTCCTTTTCCTCTCTCCTCCTTCTCATTCGCCGCCGCCATCTCTCTCTCTTCGTTTCTCTCCTCCCAGGCCTCCTTGGCTCCGGCTGCAGACGGAGGGCCTAGGGGCACGTGTTGGGGATGCTGTGGAGTTGACTGGGTGCGCGACGGAGCGAAGATGGTGTGGTTTTGGCGCGATCCCGAACGGTGGATTCAAAGTCGACGTTTGAGCTCGCGGCGTGGTTTTCGGCGCGATTTAGTCCCTTCGGGGCACGGTTTCTTCGGTGGAGGTAGGGTGATGGTTCCTCACTTCCTCCTCTCCGTTTTCCCTGCCATTGCACGTCGTTTGGCGCCGAAACGACCGAGTTTGGGCTTGTTTAGCCTAAACCGTGATTTTTGGGTTTTGTAGGGTTCGTCGGAAAACGGCAACCATTTGTAGCTCGGTTAGTGTTGAACTGACCGTTGGGACATTAGGATCCCATTCATGCTTGTTTCGTGCCGATCAGTGGTCATTTGAGGCCGGTAGGAGCCCGGGAACCTCGTTGACTCTTCTAGGGTCAATTTGTTAAAATCGCCCCGATCTAGCGTTTTAACCCGTGCATGTGGGATTTTTAGCCTCCTTATGTAGTTTTTCATCGACGAGGGTTGTTTCCCCTGCGCTTCGGCGTGAATGGGGCGTGGAACGGGCCGATTTGGCCAACCCCCTGTTTTCCCGCCGTGACTGGTGTGGCTGTCGTTCCAGGGACCGTCACATGCCCTGACGGCCCCACGACAGACCGTCACAGCGTCTGGGTGATTTTTAGTTCTTGGTGGTTTTGAGGGTGTGACGGCCCAGGGGTGGCGCGTCACAGCCCTCTGACGCGTTCCGTGAGACGCGTTAGGCTTGCTTTGTCATTTAGCGCTTGGGTTAAGTCGGTTCCTTTGACGCGCCTGCCCTAGGGCGTCAGGTCTGTGTAACGCTCCTGCCCCTGGCCATTACATTCTGTTTGACCGATTTTGACCGATTGAGTCGGTCTGCCTAACGGTTGTGTTCTGGTGCATTAGGCGTGTGTAACGCGCCTGCCGCAGGCCGTTACACTCTGTTTGTGGGCTGATTTTGGGTGGCTGTGCCTGTTGGTTGTAACGGCCTTGCCACCGTGCATCACAGTGTTGTAACATGTCCGGCGTGGACCGTTACGTTCTGTCTGTCTGAGGTTTCAGACGTGGGTCTGTTGGCCTTGACGCGTCAGCTCCCGTACATTAGGTTGGCGTAACGCGCCTGCCTTGGTGCATTACGTGGCCTGCGCGTTTGGTTTTGGGTCTGTTGGCCCTGACGCGACTGTCTTGCTGCGTTAGGCCGCTGTAACGCGCCTGGTCTAGTGCGTTACGTGGTTCGAGTGTTATCTTAGTTTGAGGTCTGTTGGCTCTGACGGCCCGGGTTGGGCGCGTCAGAGCTGTGTAATGCGCCGGGTGCAGGCCGTTACGTGCCTTGTGCATTTTTGAGGTTGGTTAGGGTGGTGTGTGTGACGGTTCCCCTGTTACCGTCATGTGTGTGTGATGCGTCTGCGTTGGACCGTCACGGTTGGAGTGTAACGGCCTGAGCTAGACCGTCACGTTCGTGTAACGGTCTAGGGGTGGTGCGTTACAATCCTTCTCCTCCGATTTCCATTGTTTCGGTTTCTACTGGCCTTGGCTTGTCCTTCTAGCCTGCCCGTTGTCCCGTGGTTGTCTCCTGACGTCCTATGAGGGCTAAGACTACGTTGTAAGGTAGCCAAGAGTCTTCTTGCTTGAGGTAGGATTCTCTATCCTACTTTTGTGAATTCTTGTCGGGTTCTGGTCAACCCGGGGTGACACAGGGGTTGACAGGCGACCTTGTGTGTGGGTGTCTTGGCGGTTCTGTCCAATCCGAGACACTGGTTCTGGATGCCTCGAGGTATCGTCTTACCTTGGTTTGCATGTCCAGGCGTGTCTAAGGGTCTTTGGTGTTCCCTCAGGTCTCCGTGAGTTATTTTCTGTGGAGTGTCGTTTCTTGTGGCTTAGGATTAGACCGATTGGCGGCTTGTTCCGCTGTCTGTGACAATCTTGCCTTGAGTCGCTCAACTCAGGATCGTTACACGGTAGGTCTAGTTGCCTGGTCTGGAGTTTGTTGGCAGTGGTTGTGCTGCCATTGGTGCCTTGAAGTACGTGTCGTGGGGCGTTCTTGCCTGCTTGTACTTCGACACTTGTGTTTTAGAGTCTCTGTGTCTTGTGAGGCTCCTTTTGTTGTTACCCTGAGGTCTTTGAGTGCCGATCCGCTACCGGATAGCGGAGGGGTGTTCCCAAGGTACGGTTTGTAAGCTAGTTCCGTGGGCTCCCAGCCAACGGTAGCGTCCTACCGAGGGGGAAAACTAGCTAGAGAACCTGGCTTAGGCTAGAGCCAGTGTGTGCACACGTTGTCTGGGACTGAGGACCTACGCCGACGGGCGTGACCCTGACTAATTACTTGTTCTGTTGTTGTTGTTGTTCCTGTTTGGTTCAGCTCGTGTCTGCGACTCTGCCATGGCTTCCGCGGTATTGTAGGCGAGACACTTGTGGCGCAGCATAAGACGTTAGTGGACACAGCTGGCTGTTCCTCTTGTGAGGAAGGGGTGATTCTGTCACGTGACACGTGACTCTCAGCATTTCTTGTGCGTCGTGACCTTTCTGGGTTGGCCTTTGCGTGGCTATGCCCGAGGTCAGTGTTCTATCACATGCATGATGTTCTGGTCGTCCGTGGGACAGTGTGCACGACGTTCTAGTCGTGTGTTTGTGATTGAGTCTATTGGTCGTCTGTGTAGGTCTTTTCTAGACCTTCCATCTGTTCTTGCAGGTCTTTCTCTTAGACCTGGTGTTGGGTTGGCAGATCGGTAACTTCTGACTTTGTTAGATCAGAGTCGCCCTTCTGTCATTGCTTGGAGTAGTTTGGGGTGCTGAGGGTAGTTCGGCCGCCACTTTTCTAGCGCGGGTTTTTCCCCTTTCTTACTTGTTCCCTACTCCTACTTCCCGTCTGTTTACTACTGCTTGTAGTGTAGTTTTACAGCTTTGTAGTGTAGTTCCCACTTTACTACACCTGCTATTTTCATTGTTGTTGTTCCGTGTTACTGCGTGTTTTTCAGTGGGGATCCGCGTGACCCCTACTGAGCCAGTGACACGTGGCTCACCCCTACTTTTCAGGTGGGGTGGCGTTGTTCGTCTGCTTCCGCGTGGTTCCTGGTGCGCGTGCTCGTTGCGTGCCATTGCTGCCAGCTGGTACCTGCGTCAGGCTTCCCCCGACTTCTTGGTACGTCTTTCCTTTCTGTCGACTATACTGTGCTAGACTTGTTGTCTTTAGCTTTGGACTTGACTCTGGGATAAAATTGTTAATTTGAAACTGTTAATTAAAAAGTAATTTTATTTCTGCTACTTTAGCAACCCATCTAATGAAATTTAATTGCTTCTGTTATATCTCTGTGGTTTCAATGTACTCTACACGTGCCCTTATCCCTTCGGAGCTTTCCCGCTCTTGGGAGGCCTCGCGGGTTCCATGCGGTATCACGTGTATCCGGTAGTCCTACTGGGTATGCCGGGTATCCGGAATCTGGGTCGCTATAGTATATGTGTGACGAAATCACCGCCCCGCGGCCATACCAGCTAACAACACTCTGTCGCAGTATCCCGGATAGAAGGCTGTGGTCGTCATAGCCTTCCCCGGCATACTCCAGCCCTGATGGCTCCAGTGCAAATCTTGGACTGCCTTCTGTCTCTACCCGATGGTGCCCGTGCAAATCCCAGGAAGCGGGACCCATCACTCCAACGCGGACTGCGAACTGATCAGCTCTGCTGAAAAAGCCTAGGCAGTCAGCACTAGGAAACTGACACTATCTCTAGTAGTCCCCGGAGAAACCCGGAAAGCCACAGAGGATGATTCCGTGCAAACTGTCTCGGCCCACCAAGAAAACCGCTCCAGTCGGCGACAGGCTCCAGCAACCCGAGAGTCAGTCTCCGCCATGCCTGGCGAGACAAAGCGCCTGATGAACTTGAACAAGTGACAGTCCAAAAAGAACTCTACTAGGTAGCCGTCGCTGTGATCATAAGTGTAAAGCCCGCCCGCCTCCGATGCGCGGGCCAACTCCACAGCCCCAACTCCGCTGCTGCGCTTGTCAACGGGCCCTCTGCCACAGCCGTGTGCCCCCAGTCGAGCTGCTCCACATTAGCCGTAGTGATGACTGGCGGGCCCAAAGGTGGCATCGGCCTCTCAGTCCGCCGCACCCAGTGGTCCTCCTCTAGACCACACGGATCGGGACCCTCTCGTCCCTGCCAAATCGTGCCATAGCTGTAAGACAGAACACCGAAAATGGTCAGCACGCCAGAAATTCAACACATACAATACAATAAAGCAAAAGCACATGAAGCGTCAAAATACGACTATAAAAACTCAGAAGGAGAGGTTCACGGGCCGTACGCCCTCGTCTCCACCTCCGACGCCCGACCCGTGCGGTGCATTTTTTGTACTCGGAAAATTTCCCCAGCAAAATACCCAGAAATAAGAGTTCGGGAATTACTCGAACGCCTTCAAGGAATGGACTACCTGACCCCTCTGACAAACCAGTGGGCCCAACCAACGGCCCCGACCCGCTAGCCGAGGTATATGGCGGCATTATCAATCAATCGGGACCGTTCCTGACTCTTAAGTTGTGAACTTTGCCCGCATTTTACACAGCCACCCAGGCCAGCCTGGGGGCACCCTGACTACGAGCCACGCCATGTGGCACCAAGTGAAAAGGCCAAGGGCTTACCCCGGGACACCTTCCTTCAACCCTCCAAGGTCAAAGGGAGACCCAAATAGGTCAACCACAGGCTTGGGAGGCCCGCAGTATGTGTGTACGGCTCACACACATGTGTTCGGCATTCTGCCGAACACCTTGTGGGCGCACATGTTTCAACCCTTCTACACCAACCCACAGGCCACCCCATGATTCTAGTACACTAATTGGGTCCTACAACGACCCCCAGTTAGCCGGGGCCACTCCCGACCCTCCGATATATGGCAATGAGCCACTTAGCTTGAGCTCTCTGGCCAACCCGAGGCTACCCTGCCAACCCATTGTACAATGTGGCACGTAGCACGAGGCAAGGCCCATGGGCCCAATGTGCCTCCTCCCAGCGCCAATGGACTTCTACCCTCGGCCCTAGGCAAAATCAAGGCCCGTCGGCCACCTACGCGGCCCATTCGGCAACCCATGGTGTGTCGGGCATTTGCCCGAACACCTTGTGAGCGGCTACTACGACTCGAAGAACAATGGCTCCCATGGGCCATCTCAGTATCTCGGAGCTCTATGTCTTTCAAAGGACATCCCCAGACGATGAAAGAAGACCCCCGGGGGCCATCCCTCGGGGTTGCAGCTCGTCTGGGGTCGGTACGGCCCGGGGTGGCACCGCACCCCCAAGAGAGGGTGAACTCCCCAGGGGCCGCGCCCTCTCCCCAGCCGGAGGCCCGACGGTCCTCCCCAGTCCTAGTTCGTGTGAATTCCCAATCCCACGGCCCAAGGTTCGTGCAAGAGTTCATCTGTCGTACCCGTACATGGAAGAGTTCGCGAAGACAGAGCCCCGGGATTACGTCGAGTCACACACGCCAATCCCTCGGTCTACGCACACCAGCAGCTAGTCAACCAGTCCAAGCCTGTACCCTTTGTCTTCTTCCGTTCAACCTGAGTCAAAGTGGGGCTAATTTTAACAAAAAAAATGAATTTTATAGAGGTGGGACCGCCGCCCCCTCTCTCTTCAACCCAGTCCGCCCAAACCCCCCCTGGGGAGGGGTTTAGGCGGACCATCATGGACCCTGGGGGGTTTAGCCGGACCAGCCTGGCCCCCCCAGGCTAGTCCGCCTAGACCCCCTGTGTAATAAAAAAAAGATTTTTTAAAATAAAAAGTAGGACCATTTGGTCCGCCCAAACCCCCCCTGGGGTGGGGTTTAGGCGGACCAGCCTAGACCCCCAGGCTGGTCCGCCTAAACCCCATCCAATAATAAAAAAAAAATTTTACCCCTCCAAAGAGGGGTTTAGGCGGACCAGACCAGCCCATGGGGCTGGTCCGCCTAAACCCCCCCTGGAGGAGGGGTTCAGGCGGACCAGCCCCATGGGCTGGTCTGGTCCGCCTAAACCACACCTTCTCCACTCCGTTACACACACAAAAAATACACAAAAAAATATAAAAATAAAATAAAATACTATTGTTTAGGGGGTTTACCCGGACCAAGTTGAACCCTCAACTTGGTCCTCCTAAACCCCTCCCCCCACCCCTTCAACTTCCTATAAATTCCCCCCCTTAGAAGCTCAATGGGCATGAGGATACTAAAAGAGCAATGCACTAAGGCTTGCATGGACGGACAAACACCCCCGGCCTAATTGTCGCACCCTCGGGCTCCCGAGGCCTTCCGCAAGGGTCAGGGACGCGAGAAGCTAAGTGCGCGCATGGTTGGCTTGCTAGTCGGCTCACACATGCCGAGGGTATGTCACGTATACTTCCCTCACGTGGTGTTTAGCCGTCTCACACCAAGTCCATCCTCGCCACATGAAAGATGACTACGCCAACGGCAAATACAATCGCATCCCGGGTCCGCCTGTGTACGCCAACTTACGATGGTGACAAAGGGCACTCCGCAATGCCGTAACAAATCCCGACACAGAACCACTTGCCCACCGTTCACCTCCCAACCGGCCGTTGGCCCCTCAGACTAACAAATCAAGTCTAGTCGGACCTCTGGCCCGGGAATCATAGTCCCCGGGCCGACCTCAACTCTCCAGCATGACGACACTCGTCGTCCGAGACCCAGACCCGACCGCTCACCTCGAGTCGTGTCTGACCTCTACCCGGCGCCAGTCCGTGTCTGCTCTAGCCACCAAGGCAGTCGGGCCCACACCAATCCCTCTGTAAAGAGTTCCCATATGACACGCGGATACCCGCCTCATTACGTAATGACCCAAGGACCGACCCACTTGTCAGAAATATCCCGCGGCTTGCGCCCATTGTACTTTGGCCACCTAGGCCCATATGTAAAGCCCATGTGGCCCATCATAAAGCCAGTGAAATACAAGCGCTCGCATTCGGGCCCCCAACTTTCTACCTACACCACTCGGCATCCGTGCCTAACATCCTAACCCAAGTAAACACACCCCTAGTCGAAAGTGCACCCACAGCTGCGGAACGCTCCAAACCCTCTACCCATGGCTTCAGACACATATACAGACTTTTCGTCAGCATAGAACGAAGGTGTTCAGATTTAATCCGATGTAAATAAACACCAGTTGCTTGCGGCCGGTGGGAAAAGACGTCCAGTACACGATTCCCACAATCGCCTACGCACTCGCACCCGTGGAACCCCTTTTATCCACTTGTGGCCCGATCTCTCGAGCCACGTGATGCGCCTTGGTGGCACTTCCACGGTCAACCCTTGGTTCCATGGGTGATTGTCAAGAGATCGACTGGCACGCCCGCACCCTATCCGGTTAATCCATACCCTGACATTTCCGTGCCATTCGACCCTTTTCGACTTTCCGTAAAAAGAGAGTGCCCAATACCGCCGTGAGAGGCATGCAACCGTAAGGAGGATACCCGAGATACATCAAACACTTGTATTTTCTTTCCCCACTGTATCCCTTCCTTCACCCCGGTCATTCGACATAAAAACCCGCGCAACACTCACCTAGTGTTTTTTAATATTTTTCAGGTAATAATGAAGATGAATGCAATGAAGATGGGGAAGGGCAAGATGAAGAGAATCCCAGCCATTTAGATGAACCTCGCAGTCTTATGTCGAGTTTAGTTAGTTTAAGAGTCTCTTGTAATTTTTTTTTATTGGGTCTGTTAGTCTGAGTCAACTTGTAATAAACTTATATTTGAAATTTTAATGAAATTATGTTATGTTTGTCTCATGTTCTTATAGTTTGCTTTGATTGCCATGACCGTATCGTTGTCACATTCCAAGCATAGTTCCACTGATATCGGTTCGGAGCGTGACAATAGTGGATATCATGTCAGGATTGGAACCCACCATGCAGTAAAGGCCACAACGTTGATTACAGCTCCCTGAAGGGGAGATAACCCTTGATTAATCACCAGGAAGTGGGGCCTTGTGGCCTGAAATTTGCATTAATGAAAAGAAGAGAGGTGACTCGAAATGTAGTGACATGTCCCATGCGAAGGGAAAGGCGTTCAAACTAATTCATTTATTCATCATTCATTTTGCGTTCGAAAAGTATTCCGAGTTGAAAGCATGACGAAGACATGAGTAATCGTTGGGGAAATGTCTACTGGGAATCCAGCAAGTTTTATATTTGATAATAAAAGGAGTGGGACGAATCCCGGTGAGGATAGGTTGAGTGCGAGAAGTTGTTGGCCTAAGGCAAATCAGGCCATAGCCATGGTGGGGTGGTCCCCGAGATCCAAGCCTGACTTCGAGGGCATCATCATTTTTGTTATTCCCTTCAGATAAGGTCTAGGGGATGAAGGGCCCCGGATTAAACACTGTTGGTTCTTTGAATGTTATTATCCTTTCCTTGTTATTATTATTTTATTTATTATATTTTCTTTTATTTTTTTTATTTGGTCATGTGTTATCAGTCGATTGAAGAGGGAATCAGTCGACCTGAACAAAGGGGTAGGTCGACCTACTAATAGGTCGGTCAACCGAGCATTGAAATCGATTGACCGAAGATGGAAATCAGTCGGCCTAAGTTAAAAGATGAGTCAACCTGGATGAAAGCGGGTCGACCTGGGATTAGAGAATGCATCGACCTTGGTCAGACGTGTCAACCTCGATCTCAAAGTAAGTCGACTTGAACGAGAATATGAGTTGACTTGGGTAAAGAGTGTGTCGACCTATTAAGGGTGAGTAAACCGAAGTCCGAAAGTGAGTCAACCCGGTTTGCAAGCCTACTAAGCGGGATTGGAAGTAGGTCAACCTGATATTAGGGTAGGTCGACCTGGGCTGAGGAGCAAGTCGACATAGGCTACAAGGTGAGTTGACCTAGTTGAGGAGCAGGTCGACCTACAAGCAGATCAGTTGACGAACTATGCAAATCAATCGACTTGAACCCCTTTCTTCTCTTTCTTCTTTTTTTTGTTGTGTTTTATTTTGTTTTGTTTCCTTTTTCTTGTTTTCTCTCGTCTTCCACTTTCTTCTTCTTTAATAAGCCCTTCTTGCATTCCAAGGAACTCCAGTTTCTTCTCCCATTCCTTTCATTATCTCTATCTTCTAATCATCTTTCTTTTTTTTGTTATTCATGTGTATACATATATCTTTTTTGTGTTTATTTACTTATTTCTTTATTTCATTGTTTCATCTGCATAATTCCACTTTCTTATTCTTTTCTTCATTTCCCCTTTTTTTATTTTTCTCTTTGGTTATCATTTGATTATCATATTATTTTTTTTATTATTTTATTTATTAGTTTTTCTTTATCATCTTTTTTTATTATCTCTTCCTTTTTTATTATACGTCTTTCGTTATTACCACATTTCAATTATTTCTCCCTCCCATTTTGTTATTGTTGGTATTTAGTCGACTTTTCAACCCCCTCCTCTTTTATTATTGATTTCTCAGCCGATCCGGGTTTCTGACAAAATTTTGACAGCACCTCTCCTAGACTAAGGCGTGTCGGGGGTGTAAAGTGGCTGTTCATCCACGGGAACCGAGGTGACCGCTTAATTATCACAGTACAACTACAGCGGCAACACTCGCAATGGCACCAACACGTATCGCAGGGAAACGATCAAATTAAACCCAGATGCGGATCATTCAAAAGCTCGGACTGAGTACAATGATGTGCAGGACCTGCTAACCCAAAGGGAATAGGATACAGGACCCATCCACAAAGGGGCCGCCGGGTCACCCTGTTGGGGCTGCCATATAGATTAGACAAGGTCTGTCATATCAGTGATGCGCGGGAGCTGTCGGATCAGCGAAGTATTAGAGCTGCCAGTTCAGCTATGCAGTAGCTACTGGATCAGCAATGTAGGAGAAGCTGCCAGATGGATTGAAGGCTAAAGTGCAGTGCATATGGAGACTATCGGATCAATGGCCTGGGTGCCACCGTGCAGATTTTGTGGAGGCTGTCGGATAGGCTACTTGGAAGCCACCGGACTACCTGTAAGGGCAGGGAACAGGGAGAGTGAAGTTGCAAATTCATGGGGAAAGAGACCTCATATTCCCTTCAACTTAGGACCATGCTCACTATTCATATCAAGCTCTAAGTGCAAGGTGAAGTCCCGCGATCAATGACACCCAAGAGGGGGGGTGAATTCGGTGTTTACAAATTTTAAGAAAACTTTAGTCGATTTAAAATAATGAGAGGAATAGCCACAATGAAGTTCAGATCTAAATAAGAACTATTAGATCTAGCAAGATCTACCATACTCAACTGATCTTTGGTACCGTGGCGGAGGTGAGAATATGAAGATTCTACTCACGCAAAGTGGTATCTTCCTGACAAGGTTTGCCTTGTCGATCCGAACTCACCTTTTGATATACCAGAGATGTAATGTGAAAATGATAGATCAAGCTAAATCTAACTCAATCAAAACAACCAAATTAATCTATGTGTGTGCTTGCACAAAATGGTGATAGGAGAAAAGGATCAAACAACACGAGAGGCACGATTTTTAGGTGGTTCGGATGCAACAACGGCAACCTACGTCCACCCCTCATGAACTGTGAGGATTCCCACACTATCTTGTCAAAGATTACAAGATTAAACCACACACACACACTCGTGAGGAGTTTGAAACTCCCACGAAGGTTCACAAGCACTGAATCACACAGAAATGTGAAGAAGGAGAAACACACACACACAGATCTACATAGATCCACACACACAAGTGTTTAGATATTACAGGAACACACACTTGAAGCTCAATTAGAAATGAAAGGAGAAACACAAAATAAAAGCTTCAGATTTAAGCTCCCCCTTAGTGGATGAAGAGGATTTTGGATGCAGCTTGATCTCCACTTGACTTGGGTTGATTGGCCTCAGATTGAGCTTGAGAAGCTTGGAGATGGATGAAGAACTTCTTGCATGGAACACTGTTCACGAAATTACAGTAGCGACACTCTTTCTCCCTTGGCAGCCCCCTTTGATCTCCCATGAGTGATTAGGGTTTCTTTCCCCCAAGAGGTGTTTTTATATAACTTGGATGGTCAAGGACAAGCCAAGACACAGATCCAAAATTCCAGGGATGTCTGGAGACTTTTGGGATTAAAAAACCTTTGATAGATGCATCAGCCTCGTGGAGAAAACAAAGTCAACAATGGAGGCTTCGAAGCTGGCGGTCGACCGGACATAGGTGGGTGGTCGACCAGAATTTTACAGAGAGTGAGCCTTTCAATGCTGGGAAAACCGGTCGACCGGTCCAATGGGGACGGTAGACCGAACTTTCTAAATTACAGAGTTTTCAGCTCGGGGAGATTAGGTCGACCGTCCATGCTGGCCAGGTCGACCGAACTCTGAAAAACTTGTAGAAATGATTTGTTAGCCTAGTGGATCATATCCATATGACAAGAGCTTCATGTCCTCATTCAATTCATGCATTTTGGTTTTAATCTAGCTTTGATTTATGCATTTGGAGATGTTCATTTGAGCTTCATATCCATGCTAACATTTGAGCTTTTATCATTACACAAAGTGGCCTTAAACACATTCAAAGCTTGCTCGTGATTACTTCAACATGGCACGAAATGAAAACTGAGTTCAAGGTTTTGTTATCATCAAAATCACTTGGAGAGACTCAACAATCTCCCCCTTTTTAATGATGATAAAATATTGGATTCTAAGAGTAATGGCCTGCCTCGATAACCAAATTGCATATGGGTAATGCAACAAACCAAGGGTTCTTCATTGTGCAAAGCAACACAAACCATTCAATATATGCAAGCCATTCAATATTTATTTGCCAAGATAGATGGGAAATAAGAGATAAGAGCCAACCATTTGATATCATATACCAATTGCATTCATTTTATCATTTCATTACAAGGTACATTGATGCTTGAGAGAATGCAAGACTCTAGACACATGTGACAAAGCAAATGCAGAACTGAGACAATGACCCTCACATATGAACATGCATACAAACATATGGAACATGCATACATATAATATATAAGACCTTGCACTAACTATTTCTCCTCCTTTGGCATCATCAAAGAAGGGAATAGGATAGATAAAAAGTAGACCCAAAAGACAACTGACCCAAGTACAACCGACTAGAGAGATGAAGCAAAAGAAAATCCTCAATGATCATCTGCAAGAGGCTGGTCTTCTAGAGGAGGAGGCTGATAGCCAAGGTGGCGATGAATATCCATAAGAGAATGGTCTTGAAACTGAAGGCGGTACTCGATTTGGGCAAGGGTTTGATCCCTATCATAGTCTCGGCACTGCATATTCAAGAGAGTGCGATTCATAGAATGAAAAGCCTCATGAGAATCTTCATGCCTCTGTGTGAGGGTGGTCATATTGGTGGAGCGAGTAAGCATCCGAGTGGCTAAGGTGTCCAAAGTTGTGGAGACAGAATCTAACCTGACATAGTGTCAATCACATTACCCATAGTGTCTATGCGTTCCCCAAAGGTAGAGAGGTGACCCCCAAAAGTATCCACTCGAGTTTCTATCCCAGTAAAATACATGTCAAAAGCCTCATAGTCTACCCAAGAGTGCTGTCCGGCCCCCTGAGTAGACGACTCCAAGTGAAAGAACTGTGATGGGGGAGGCATCTCTGGATCCATGCGATGAGGTGAAGGTGTAGGAGGTTGGTCCTTAGCTTGAACTGGAGGGGGACATTCCCTTGTCCCTGTTGATGCTCTTGTTCTTGCTCTTCCTTACTGTCACCTTCTTCCCCATAAACTAGTATATCTTGGCGTAGCTCGCCATCGGGACCATAGTAATATCCAAAATCTGAGAAAATTTTATGGTGGTTGTAGATATCATCTTTTCTGACTCGAATAAATGTTTCATCACCAAGGTGAATCCCAGCGTATACAAACACTCCTGTCAACTGCGAAGCATAAGACAATGATCTCCTCAGTTGGGTTCGACATGTCCCTATCAAGTCTATCATGAGCCGACCCATGTTTACTAAATTTCCATTCATAACATGATAAAATAGAAATTTGTGAACCTCTGTGACTTCATTCCTACTCCCACTCTTTGGATAGATAAGTGAGGTGAACATGTGGTGCAATATCCTCTGCAGTGGTGGAAAATAATTTGCATTTAAGGTAATCAAATCACTAACACCACGCGCATAGTCACAGTTTGTCATAGCAATAAATGTGTCCTCAACTGTGCCATGACCAAAAATCATATCAGCACCCCTGGCCGAGACTCCTAAGGCTCACTGAAAGAGATCGGGAGTAATATGTATCTCAACTTCTTGAACGACTGTGTATAGCTCATCATTTCTCTCAATCAATTTGCCATAAAACTGCTACACTAGGTTAGGATAATACCTAGTGTATCTCGTGAAAAAATCACTCCAACCCTCTTGAATCTCAAAAAGTGCACATAAATCGGGCAAAATATCATTCACCTCATCGAAGTCGACCAGTCGAGGGTCGATAATGGGCCGTGGAGGCAAACGAGGTGCACGACGAGGTGTAGGTGCCCATTGTGGTGGATGAGCTGGGGCCTCTCGTCTCTGACCACTGGGCTCCCCTTGGGCAGAATGCTGAAAACTCCGTATAGGCGGCATCCTGAACTAGAAGACCCGGTGTAGAAACCCTTGAAGATCAATCTCAACCCTGGGGATGAAGATGGACCAAATGACACTCCTAGGGCTTGGAATGATCTTCTCCACAATCTGTAACCCTGGGTAGGGCTTCACGAACACACGAACGGCCGCGGAGAGATCATCCCAAAATTGCGACAAACAGACCAAATCTAGTGCGGGTGAAGGGGGATGGAGGTTTTTGGGCTTGAGAAATGGGGTTTTGGTGTTTTAGGGTTATGAAATAGGGTAGGAGAGAGAGAGTAGGGGAGTTGGAATGAAGAAATGGAGTGAGAAGACCCCTTTAAAAGGTGTTCGGATGTTGGCTCGGCAGGTTCGGTTCGTCGGGTTCGGTCGACCGGACCGGGGCTGGCGGTCGACCGAAAGGCCCTAAAAATTGAATATTTTTTAATTTTTATTTCTTTTTTTTCTTCTTTCTTTTCTTTGATATGAGCACCATCAACCGACCTTCTAAAAGGAACCAACATCATGAAGTAGAGAGAGAGAGAAGAGATGGGGTTTTGAGGAATGTTCTCTAACTCCCCCTCAGAAGGTGCCTTAGATCCAGAAGTCATACCGGTCCACCTTTATTTAATCAACGATTATTCATCTTTAGAAGAATTTTCAAGGAGAGCTGTATGTATAAATACACTCAAACATGCAGGGATGTAAATACACACAAGGTATTAAAAATAAGTACAGACAATATGCATGTTATTCTACCCTTTATGCATATGAGTTTATATATAAGTGCAACCCTGACCCTAAGTGCAGACCTATGTATGTATGCTCTCACCCTTTCACATGCCAAGTTCTATTCTTATCTTGCTGAATTGATCATGGTTTATGGGTTTTGTGAAAATGTCAGCTAGTTGATTGTGTGTGTCGATGAAATTTAATTCAAAGACCCCTTTTCTAACATGATCTCTCAGAAAATGATGTCGAATGTCAATGTGTTTTGTCCTAGAATGTTGAACATGATTTTTTGACAAATTGATTGCACTAGTATTATCACACAAGATTGGAACATATTTCATTTCAACATCCAAATCAAGCAATTGATTTTTGATCGAAAGTACTTGGGCTTCGCAACTTCCGACGGCTACATATTCGGCCTCGACCGTTGAGAGAGCTACTGAATGTTGTTTCTTGGAGGCCCATGAGACTAGGCACCCACCAAGAAACTGAAAGTACACACTAGTACTTTTGCGATCTACAATGCATCCGGCATAATCTGCATTGGTGTATGCAATCAAATCAAATGAACTAGCGATGGAAAACCACAAGCCAAAATATATTGTGCCAATTAAGTATCTAAAATGCGTTTAACAGTCATTAGATGAGACTCTTTAGGACATGACTGAAAATGAGCACATAGACATACACTGAATTGAATGTCAGGGCAGCATGCTGTGAGATATAGTAGTGATCCAATCATACCTCGAAATAGTGTGGGATCTACTGTTTTACCATTTTCATCTTTCTCTAACTTCGTGGTTGTGGCCATCGGAGTTGACAGAGGTTTTACTTCAGCCATCCCATATTTCTTTATCAGCTCCAATGTGTACTTAGCTTGATTTATGAAAATGCCTTTAGATGTTTGCTTCACCTGCAATCCAAGAAAGAATATAAGTTCAACCATCAAACTCATCCTAAATTCTCCTTGCATAATTTCTGTAAACTGATCACATGAGGCATTGTTAGTAGCTACAAAAATAATGTCATCAACATACACTTGAACTACTAATATGTCTTTACCTAATTTTCTCATGAAGAGTGTTTGGTCAACCTTACCTCTTATGAACCCATTTTCAGTCAGGAATGAAGTGAGCCTTTCATACCATGCCCTTAGAGCTTGCTTCAATCCGTACAAGGCCTTCTGCAACTTGTACACATGCTTTGGATGTTTGAGTCTTCAAAACCTGGAGGTTGTTCTACAAAAACATCCTCTATGATGCACCCATTTAGAAATGCAAATTTAACATCCATTTGAAATAATTTGAAGTCGAGAGAGCAAGCAAAGGACTGTAGAATCCGGACTGCTTCTAACCGAGCAACCGGTGTAAATGACTCATCAAAATCAATACCCATTTCCTGGCTATACCCTTTGGCTATGAGCCGGGCCTTGTTCCTGTTAGCATTCTATGTTTTGATGATGTCAAACACTAGGAATCATATGTGTATGATCTCATATCAGATTTCATCAAACATCATGTGTGCATATCATTTTTATGTGCGTGGCATTTCAGTAAACACTTGGCGTGCATTTCATAGGTCTGTGCATGTTTTTTTAGAAACATACAAAGGGTCTGTGCATGTTTTTTTACGTGCGTGAATAAGGTCTGTGCACACTCATGCATAATGTCAATCCAAGTCGGTCCACGTTTCAAGCCTTAGCACATACTAGGCCCGTGCACTTCACTGTTTAGAGTCGGTGCAGTTTTTTGTCCTATGCTTAGCAGAGTCCGTGCACTTCACTGTTTAGGTCGGTGTAGTTTGCGTGTCATGTACACATCTGCGTCTAATGCATGGCATGCGTCTGCAGTTGCGTCTCATGCAGTTTGTGTCTGAGTCGTCTCGTGTTGCACTTTGAGCATATACACGTCAGTGCATTTTCTACCTCGGTGCATGTTTTTCTTAAGCATATAGGAGGTCAGTGCATCTTCTACCTTGGTGCATGTTTTTCGTAAGCATATGGGAGGTCAGTGCATCTTCTGACTCGGTGCATCTTTTTCTAAAGCATATAGGAGGTCAGTGCATTTTTTGCCTCTGTGTAAGTTTTGCCTCGGAGCATACCACTGCTCCTATGCATATAAAGGTCTGAGCATCTTTTGTCTAAGACATATAAAAATGTCGGTGCACATTACTGTGTTGCATCTGAAGGTCCGTGCATATATGGGTCGGTGCATAGTTTGCCTTGCGCATGCAAGGGTCGGTGCAGATGTCAAGTCGGTGCACATTCTTGTCATGCGCACACATGTAGGTGGGTACAGTCTGTGTCTCATGCTACATCTAATGCACACACACGTCGGTGCAAGCTTTGGCTCGCACAGGTCGGTGCAAGTGTTGGCTCGCATGCGGTCGATGCTATATTTGGTCTTGTGTCTATGTTAGCGTCTCATCCATTTGAGTCTCATATTGCATGAAGTTGGTGCATTACACTGTATCAGGTCAGTGTCATAAGGTAACATACGTCGGTGCATCTTCTATGAAAAGGCAGGTTAAGGTCGTTGCCAGTTTTGCCTCGGTGCATGGCTAAGGCCTATACACAAGTCGGTGCATATGTGCACTCGATGCAGGTTTTGGCCTAGTGAATATAGGGTCGGTGCATATGGTAACTCAGTGCTGTATGCACGCATGCTAGAGGGTCTGTGCACGTTACTACTACTCACACGTTCATATAGAGCTCGATGCATTATTTACCCCAGTGCATGTCTTCGGTTGTTCATACGAAGGTTAGTGCATATCAACATCTGTGCATGTATGTTTACTAAGGTCTGTGCATGCTTGCACGATACACTAAGTCAGTGCACCCTTTATGACTTATGTTTGATCATGTATTTGATGAAGCTAGCAGAGCAACTGCGTGAGCTCGAACTAAAGCTGGCACGTGATCCGAGGGAGCTTATGATTGGGCACGTGATCCAAGGATAAGGTTTAGAAGAACATTCTTGTCCATGCCACGTGGACCAATGGGGCTTCACTAGGGCATCCCTGGTTCATCCATACGGAGGCTCTATTCTATATAAAGGCTGCCTCTTCATTTGATGAGAGAACACGAGGCAAAAGGTGGTGGAAGGCTGACAAAAGTTGAGAAGAGAAGAAGAGAGCGCCAGAGAAGAAAAGTGAGAAGAAGAAGAGAGAGAGAGAGCCCGTGGAAGAAAAGAGTGCACCCTGCATTTCTCTTTAAGAACTGTGTGTTCTTTCTTGGCCTCTGGATCAAATCCAAGCCAACATGTTTTTCAGTTTCATAGCTACTGTTGCTATTGTTCCAGTTGTTCTTTGTTTTGCGTTTTCCTTTGATTCCTTTCATCAAGCTGTTAGTCAGCGTGTGTAGCAAGCTATGAGGCTCATCGTTGAGGATTTGTTCCTCTGTTAGCAAGCTGTGAGGCTCAGCGGTGTTAGCAAGCTATGAGGCTCAGCGTTGAGGATTTGTTCCTCTGTTAGCAAGCTGTGAGGCTCAGCGTTTCAACCTATTTATCAGCTGTAATCCTCACTGAGTTCAGTGAGGGGTGGATGTAGGCAGACTTGGTGTCTGGCCGAACCACCTAAAAATCATGTGAGTAGTGGTTTGATTTGTGTGATTGTCCTTATTTTCTGCCTCCTTCACAGGTTTCGTTGTCGGTTCATTTGAGCCCTATACGTTCAGCTGAGTGAGTTAGTTTCACGTTGTTTTCACCTACTGAGATAGCATGCTATTTGGTGATTGATGACTTGGTAGAGTGTTCTTCGAGATTTCTGTCTATGTGCGCAATTAGCGTTTGATATTGTGACTAGGAGTTTTTCGATTTATCGAGAGCTAGACTTTCTCCATGTGCTCTTATCTATGAGCTAGTGCGTGCTTAATTTGATTAAGCTTTCTGATATTTTAATTCTGTAATAATTTTTAAAAGGGGATTCATTCACCCCCCCTCTAAATCCGTACCTTCCATCCCAACAATTGGTATCAGAGCCCGGTTTCCCATGATGTGGTCCAACGACCAGGGAAGACCTGGGAATGGAAATGTTCGCAGCTTCATAGCTGGGGGACATTCTATTAACCGCCCTCCTTTCTTTGATGGCACTAATTACATTTATTAGAAAAATAAGATGGAGGTGTTCCTGAGAGTGTAGAACCACGAACTCTGGAGAGTAATCACCACAGGACCATTTGAGCTCCCACCAGATGAAAACACATGGTCAAGAGAACAGATCAGGCTCTCAACAGTAAACTGGAAGGCTCTAAACATAATGCAGTGCGTAGTTCATATAGAAGAGTATTCTAGGATCTCTGCTTGCAGATCAGCCAAAGACATGTGGGACAAGCTAGAGCTAATATATGAAGGAACGTCCCAGGTAAGAGCAACAAAGGTAAATATGCTGGTCTCCGAGTATGAAGTTTTTAAAATGAAGCCTGATGAGTCGATAAAAGAAATGCTCTCTAGGCTCTCTCAGCTTACTAACAAACTTAAAGCTCTAGGGAAGGAGTATGCTGATAGTGAGGTTGTTAGAAAAATCCTCAGGTCTTTATCTCTTGCATGGCACACAAAGGCCACTATGATAGAAGAATCTATGGACCTGACCACATTGAAGGTTGATGAATTAATTAGGTCTTTGATGACTTACGAGTTAAACTTCAGGAAACCTGAAGATGAGCAGAAGAAGCCAAAAACGCTTGCTCTCAAGGGTTCTGGCAGTAGTGGTGAGAGTAGTGATGATTTCAGTGACGACCTTAATGAGCTATCGGCCTCTGAACAGGCCTTCCTCACCAGAAATTTCAAAAGGATTTTAAGAATGAGAAGTAAGTATGCCAGGAAGAACAAACCCTACCAGGTAAATATAGGCTATCATTCTAAATCTGATCAAAACAAGAAACCTGACAAGACCATCTGTTATAATTGCAGGAAACCACGGCATCTCAGAGATGAATGCCCGGATCCGGTAAAGAAGGATGCTAAGGGCAAGAAAAAGCCATCCATGGCCATGGTGTCAACTTGGAGTGATGAGGAAGGAAGTGTTATGAGTGAAGAAAGGGGAATTGAAGTCTGTGGTCTTATGACCATCGAAGATGAAAGTGATCACCACAGTGATCAAGAGGACGATGATCAAGTAAACCCCTTTGAAAATTTCTCTCTAGAAGACTGGCAAGATGCATATGCTAATTTGATTGGAACATATGAAAAGTTAAGAAAACAATACAAAAAATTGAAAAGGGAAACTAGTCAGAATACTTCAGATTCCACATGTGATAAGTGTCTGGAGTTCAAACAATCTCTTGATGTATGTTTGTCTGATATTCAAATGCTTAAGAAACAAATTGGTGTGTTCAAAAGTGAAAATTAAAAACTTGGAAATGAGATTTCTGAACTAGAAGAAAAGCTTAACTCAACTAGTGATGATCAATTGTTTACTAATGATTCTATTCGGAATGAAAAATTGTTGGAAGATCTAAACAAGCTGAAATCTGAAAATGAATCCCTCAGAAAAATAGCTAAAGAAAATGACAGTGAAATTTTGAAAACAGAAAATGAGACATTCAAAAGACAGCTAGTAGATATTAATGTTATTACTTCAGAACTGGAAAATTTGAAGTCTGAGAATGAAAAACTCAAAAAACAATCTAAGGAATCTGAATGTAGAACAAGGAATCTTGAAAGGGAAAATGAATTGATGTCTGAAAAACTGGAGGCTGATAGAGTAATAAATTTGGAACTTCAAAAAAATCTTGACAAACTTCAATCTGAAAATTAACGAGAAACCTTTGATGAATGTCTGTCTTCCTTAGATGATTGGGTGTTTAATGATGAACTCCAGGAGCAAAACTGTAAACTAAAAGAGGAAATTAACAAGCTGAAACACCTAAACACAGCTCTATCTGAGAAGCTGATCACTTTTGAAAATTGGAAGAGTGTAAGCCTGGATAGCTCTGATGAGTTGCTGAATACTGAACATAAAATTGCTACCCTAAGGACCATCAATCAGATGTTAAACGAAAAGGCTGTGTGCTATGAAGATAAAATTGCTAACCATGAGCTTCACGTTTCCAAACTGCAATCTGAAATTTCAAGTTTGAATGAATCTTTGGCTAAGTTTGTGAGTGGGCAAGAAAACCTAGACAAACTACTAGGAATTAAGGTAAACGTTCAGAAATAAGGGTTGTGCTACAACAATGTCAACAAGAAAGCCTTCAAAAATAAGCTAACGACATATTTTGTAAAAACTTCAAATGTAGCCACTACATCTCAAGTCAAATAGTCCATTGTTGAGAAAAATCAGAAACAAGCTAAAAAAGTGAAAAAGAATGTTCACGTGCAGAACAAGCAAAGAAACACTCATGCTGGTGCTGTGCATGAGGTTCATAACCCGAACACACGCATTCATGCATACAAAAAGAAAATGTCATGTCATTATTGTCATAAATTTGGTCATTTGATGCATGAGTGTAGATTGACGGAACAAGATGATAGAATGCATGCTAGGAAGTTTCATGACAGAAAACACCCTGCTGAACAGAAAAGAAAAATTTATTGTTCTCATTGTGAGAAAATAGGACATGTTAGTTCACAATGCTGGTTTGCAAATGGTAAGAAAAACTCACATTCATATCATGCTAAATTCCCTGCAAACCAAAAGGTTGTTGATAGGAATAAATTTGTTTTTAACAGAAAATTTATTACATGCTTCAATTGTGGAAAGCCAGGCCACAGAGCTACTAATTGTTGGTGGCTGGTTTCAGTAAACATAATAATGCTTATTCTGTTAACAGAAATTTCCATGAAAATGCACGTAGATTCCATGATTACAGTAATGCGCATAGAGAGAATTTTAAAAATACTGCATCATGCCGTTATTGTGGACAGTTAGGACATTCTATGTCTAACTGTTATCTGATGAAATTTGATGACATGTTAGCTGAAAAAATGTGGAGAGCACCATTCAAAGGTGCCACTGTCACTTCAGGACCTAAGACTGCTTAGGTACCTGCTTATGCAAAATAGGAAGCTAACTTGCAGGTGTGCCTTGGAGCTGAGAAATAAAACGGGTAAATAAACCAAGGCACCCTAGTGTGAGAACCCCATTTTTGCACCCTTCAGGTAACATTCTTGCTTCACTCAGCTTGTTTATCTAAATTCATTAGAAATCCCGTTTGATGCATTTCATGCTTAAGTTGTGAAATAAAATCTCATGCATACATGTTCTTAACTGAATAGTCATTTTAATTGCACAATTTGAGCTTCTTCATATATTGAGTACATGTAGTGCATTTAGTTAGGGGGAGTCAATGCACATGCCTACATGTTTTTAAGTGCATATACTTATTTCAAATTTCATTGCATGCCATTCATCTTGAAAATACCAAAAAGGCTGTTTGAGTGCATACACTTAGGGGGAGCATAAGGTATATCTCTGAAATTACTTGACAGTCTATCACTCTTTACCTCATGACTCATTCCATTCATTCAGTCAAATTGTCCGCATCTACTATGGGGGAGTCGTGTACTATTGTTTGAACTCGCTTTGACTATCTTCTCTGCTTTATCTGTCACCCATCTCTATACACCGAAAATTCAGAAGGATTCCAATCTGTGTATTATGATTATAAATTTGAACATCCTTGTTTCAGAATCTTCTATTATATAGGATTATGATGGTCCTAAATAACATGCTGGTTTAATTGCAATGATTACTTTGAGTTTAGAGATAAATTGTCTTGAAAAGAAACTATTTTTAAGTTTAATAGTCCTTAACCAGTTTTCACATTGTTGTGTCTTGTTAAATTTGCTTGAATCTAAAAATGTAGAGCTATGACTGCCTTTGGTTGAGATTCTTGGATAGAATATTATTTTTAAACATAGAACTATCTGAAAACTCTAAGGGAATCCTGTTAAAAGTATATTACAATGCTCATGGCAGAGCAATGACAAAGGATTCACTGAGAAACTAAGCCTTCCATCAAAGAAATGGAGTGGACCTAGTCATGAAGTGCCCTTGTTATCTCTGTTCAAATTGAAGCAAGACAGTTAGTCTCACTAAGTAACTAGGGGTACTGGCGTCTGATAAACGTGTACCCTTAAGTCAAAAGGTGTTACTATACTTGATTGCTCTTAAAAATATTTTGAGCTAAAAATAAAAATCTGAAAATGTGATCGAAGGTCAGGTTATTGTGCTGAAATCCTGAGAACCTGAACAGAACGATTTTTGTGTTTAACTTCAATACTATTTTTAAGTAACTCCTATAGGTGTCATTGGTTCATTTGAGTAAGATAATAGGAGGTTGACAGGGCTCAATTATGGAAAATTGGTTCATTTCTATTAAACAAGAATGCAGTCTTTCTTTTAAAAGAAGGTTCATTGATAAACTCTAAAATTATTATGATTTGAACCATGCATATCAATAAGGAAATGATCATAACTCTTTTATAATGAAGGAGTCTGAACTTGAATTTATTATGATTTATGAAATCAGTATCTGATTGAGAATCCCTTCAATCCTATCTGCAACATTCAGTCATCTGAAAATTCAGTCTATCGTTTGCCTCCATATCTCATGTCTCCTCTCAAACTTCTTCTTTTTGATGTTGTCAAAGGAGGAGAATATGTGGAATCATATTGTGTTAATATGTGGAATCATATGAGTCATATTATGTTAATATCTACAATCATATCTCATATGTTCGTGCAAGTCATTTTGAGTAGTGCTCTATTTGCTGAATATGTAGTGGCATATTTAGTGTTTGCACATTCATATTGTCTGCATGTGTGCATATCATTTTTACGTTGACTCATATGACTCATAATGCTTCCATCAGTAAAAAGGGGGAGATTGTTAGCATTCTGTGTTTTGATGATGTCAAACACTAGGAATCAAATGTGTATGATCTCATATCAGATTTCATCAAACATCATGTGTGCATATCATTTTAATGTGCGTGGCATTTCAGTGAACACTTGGTGTGCATTTCATAGGTCTGTGCATGTTTCTTTAGAAACATATACAAGGTCTGTGCATGTTTTTGTACGTACGTGAATAAGGTCTGTGCACACTCATGCATAATGTCAATCCAAGTCGGTGCACGTTTCGAGCCTTAGCACATACTAGGCCCATGCAATTCACTGTTTAGAGTCGGTGTAGTTTTTTGTCCTGTGCTTAGTAGAGTCCATGCACTTCACTGTTTAGGTCGGTGTAGTTTGCGTCTCATGTACACATCTGCGTCTCATGCATGGCATGCATCTGCACTTGCGTCTCAAGCAGTTTGTGTCTGAGTCATCTCATGTTGCACTTTGAGCATGTACACGTCAGTGAATTTTCTGCCTCGGTGCATGTTTTTCTAAAGCATATAGGAGGGCAGTGCAACTTCTGCCTCGGTGCAATGTTTTTCTAAAGCATATAGGAGGTTAGTGCATTTTCTACCTCGGTGCAAGTTTTGCCTCAGTGCATACCATTGTTCCTATGCATATAAAGGTCTGATCATCTTTTGTCTAAGACATATACAAACGTCGGTGCACATTACTATGCTGCATCTGAAGGTCCGTGCATATATGGGTCGGTGCATAGTTTGCCTTACGCATGCAAGGGTCGGTGCAGATGTCAAGTTGATGCACATTCTTGTCATGCGCACGCATGTAGGTTGGTACAGTCTACGTCTCATGCTACGTCTAATGCACACACATGTCGGTGCAAGCTTTGGCTCGCACAGGTCGGTGCAAGCGTTGGCTCGCATGCGGTCGGTGCTATTTTTGGTTCTGTGTCTCTGTTAGCGTCTCATCCATTTGAGTCTCATATTGCATGAAGTCGGTGCATTACACTGTATCAGGTCAGTGTCATAAGGCAACACACGTCGGTGCATCTTCTATGAAAAGGCAAGTTAAGGTCGTTGCCAGTTTTGCCTCGGTGCATGGCTAAGGCCTATACACAAGTCGGTGCATATGTGCACTCGATGCAGGTTTTGGCCTAGTGAATATAGGGTCGGTGCATATGGTAACTCAGTGATGTATGCACGCATGCTAGAGGGTCTGTGCACGTTACTACTGTTCACACGTTCATATAGAGCTCGGTGCATTGTGTACCTCGGTGCATGTCTTCGGTTGTTCATACGAAGGTCAGTGCATATCAACGTCTGTGCATGTATGTTTACTAAGGTCTGTGCATGCTTGCACGATACACTAAGTCAGTGCACCCTTTATGACTTATGTTTGATCTTGTATTTGATGAAGCTAGCAGAGCAACTGCGTGAGCTCGAACTAAAGCTGGCACGTGATCCGAGGGAGCTTATGATTGGGCACGTGATCCAAGGATAAGGTTTAGAAGAACATTCTTGTCCATGCCACATGGACCAATGGAGCTTCACTAGGGCGTCCCTGGTTCATCCATACGAAGGCTCTATTCTATATAAAGGTCGCCTCTTCATTTAATGACAGAACACGAGGCAAAAGGTGGTGGAAGGCTGCAAAAAGCTGAGAAGAGAAGAAGAGAGCGCCAGAGAAGAAAAGTGAGAAGAAGAAGAGAAAGAGAGAGCCCGTGGAAGAAAAGTGTGCAGCCTAGATTTCCCTTTAAGAACTGTGTGTTCTTTCTTGGCCTCTGGATCAAATCCAAGCAAACGTGTTTTTCAGTTTCATAGCTACCGTTGCTATTGTTCCAGTTGTTCTTTGTTTTGCATTTTCCTTTGATTCCTTTCATCAAGCTGTTAGTCAGCGTGTGTACCAAGCTGTGAGGCTCATCGTTGAGGATTTGTTGCGGTGTTAGCAAGCTGTGAGGCTCAGCGTTGAGGATTTGTTCCTCTGTTAGCAAGCTGTGAGGCTCAGCGTTTCAACCTATTTATCAGCGGTAATCCTCACTAAGTTCAGTAAGGGGTGGATGTAGGCAGACTTGGTGTCTGGCCAAACCACCTAAAAATCATGTGAGTAGTGGTTTGATTTGTGTGATTGTCCTTATTTTCTGCCTCCTTCACAGGTTTCGTTGTCGGTTCATTTGAGCCCTATACATTCAGCTGAGTGAGTTAGTTTCGCGTTGTTTTCACCTGCTGAGATAGCATGCTATTTGGTGATTGATGGCTTGGTAGAGTGTTCTTCGAGCTTTCTCTTTATGTGCGCAATTAGCGTTTGATATTGTGACTAGGAGTTTTTCGGTTTAGTGAGAGCTAGACTTTCTTGATGTGCTCTTATCTATGAGCTGGTGCGTGCTTAATTTGATTAAGCTTTCTGAGATTTTAATTCCTCAATAATTTTTAAAAGGGGATTCATTCACCCCCCCTCTAAATCCGTAGCTTCTGAAAACCTATTATGGGTTGATTAATTCCTCACCGTTCCTAACAACCAATCTCGTGTCACTCAACTTATTTCTGAAAACCTAACGGGTTCCTATTATGGGTTGATTCTTAGGACGTGGCACAAGAGTCCATACCTCATTTCTTTCGAACTGGTGCAACTCTTCATGCATGGCCTGGGTCTAGGATTCATTTTGAAGAGCTTTATGAATATCCTTAGGCTCTTCTTGAGAAATAAAGGCCATCAAATCCTCTTCTTCTACTTGCCTTAATGAAAATCTAGTTCTTATCCCATCTTCAGGATTATCTATAATGTTTTCAGCTAGGTGATCTTTCAAAAACGTGGAGGAACTTGGCAAGTCGGGGTGCTACACTCGCTGTTCTTGAAGTGTATCAATTGTTGGATCTTCATCCTTTTCACTTTTGGTGGAGATTCCTTCAGTTGATTCATCCTTAATCTTAGCATCATCTAAGCATTTGAGAGTTTCATCTGCATCTAAGGTAGAAGAAATTTGATTTGTCAGTTTTAATTCAGATTCATCAAAAATAACATGAGGACTTTCTTCAACAACTAAAGTCCTTTTATTAAATAGCATGTAAGCTCTAGAATTTAATGTGTAACCTAGGAAGATTCCTTTGTCACTCTTTTCATCAAACTTTCCTAGATTTAACTTACCATTGTTCAAAATATAGCAAGGGCATCCAAATGGTTTGAGATAGGAAATGTTTGATTTCTTACCCTTGTAGAGCTCATATGGGGTTTTCTTCAAGATCGGCCTTACCATTGCCCTGTTTATGATGTAGCATGTTGTACTTAACGCCTCAGCCCAAAAGTATTTGGGTAGGTTGTTCTCACTTAACACAATCCGAGCCATGTCTATCAATGTTCTATTTTTCCTCTCCACTACTCCATTTTGTTGAGGCGTCCTGGGTGATGAGAAGTTGTGCGTATATCCTTGTTCCTGGCAAAAACTGATGAAATCATGATTTTCAAACTCACCACCATGATCACTCTGAATTGTGGTGATGAGGTACCCTTTATCATTTTGGATTTTCCCACAAAACACTTGAAACTCCATCAAGGCATCACTTTTATTGGCTAAAAATAACACCATGTAAATATGGAGTAATCATCAACAATTACAAATCTATAAGATTTTCCTCCCAAGCTGGATGTCCTAGTAGGACCAAAATGATCAAGGTGCAGCAGTTCTAAAGGCCGAGTGGTAGAAACAATATTTTTATTTTTGAAAGAGATACATGTTTGCTTACCTTTTGTGCAAGCCTCACAGATCTTATCACTTTCAAATTTTAATTTAGGCAACCCATTTACCAAGTCATGTCTAGACAAATTGGAGATTACTCCAAGCCTAGCATGACCTAGCCTTTGGTGCCATAGCCATGCATTGTCATGGTTGTTTGCTACCAAACACACATCATCACCGGAAACATCATCAAGATCAATAGTGTACACATTGTTGTTCCTCTTGCCGATGAATTTGATTTCATTAGAGATTGTATTCATGACAAGACAGCGAGTTTCATCAAAAACAATTTTAAAACCCTTGTCACATAGTTAGCTAATGCTTAAAAGATTATGATTTAAACCATTCACCAAGAGCACATTTTCGATAAGAATTTCAGAGTTCTTACCTATATTGCCAATTCCAATTATCTTGCATTTGCCCTTTCCACCAAAGGAAACCAAGCCTCCATCCTTATCTTGAAGAGTAAAGAACACTTTTTTGTCCCCTGTCATATGCCCTTAGCAACTGCTGTCCAGGTAACATTTGATCCCCCTGGCTTCAAGGCATATCTCGGCTGAATCATCCTCATGTGCCATGAGGCACAGCCTTTCCACGAGCTCCTCCAGTGTCACGCCCCGAGCGCGGAAGATACTCGGATGTGCGAGAAAAGTTTATATCAATCATGTCAATCAGAGTGGTCGTGTATTCGACACAAAGACAGAGATGCGCAAAATAGCAAGATAACCCAATCCTTATTATTAATAGGCTATTACAAATCCAATACTCTGCTTAATAAAAAGGAAAAGAATACATATTTGACTCAAGAAACTATAGAAAAGACTAGATGACACTTGAGCAGCTCTATCACTTTCACTCTTGACCATTCCCATCCGATTGACTTCCATCGTCGTCGGACTTACCTGAAAGGTACAAAGGGACAAACGGAATGAGCGAACGCTCAATAGGAAATTATATCTCAAGTACTAGCAAGAGTTTAAGTAATAACATTTTCATGAATGCAATAAAGCTATGCATGCTCGCAAGATAGAGAGAATGTAATATCAAGGAAATAAGATGAACTTAATCATGAACTTTCAACAAGATAACAAGTTATTCAAGATATTCAAGCAAGTACGTTTAACAAGTCATGTCAAGAACTTTGGCTATCATGTATCAAGCAAGTAAATTACCCTTTTTCGGGCCACGCATTTCATGTCAAGTCAAGTACGATTCAAGTACAAGATGTGTGTGGAATGTCCAATCAAGCAAGTCAAGTACTCGGTATAATGCCAGATACCTTATCAGTTTAACTCCCATGGGCACAAGTACTTTCGGGTGCTCCTCCCAGGACCAGATCGGGCCCTATATGCGCAGGCATTTATCATGTATTTTGACATCCACTCTTGTTTATAGCCAACATAGAATTTCAATAATCAAGCTTGTAGACACGTACGACAACTTTGATAGAATAGAGTCCAAAATATGACAAAGGACATAGATTGGCGATAATAACGGTATAATCACGATTAATGATAAAACTAGGTAGAATTAGGTTCCCTCAACTTGGGTACCATGACAAATCAATATGGACATTCTTTATATAGAATTGAGGTCCACATGAACAGTATATCAAAGGTAAGATACCCTCATTCTTATCATAGAATTGATGTTTACAAGAATGACATGATATGGCATGATATCATCATCCCATTAAGAATTTCTTATGATATACTCTTTGTATAATCATAAGGGCCGGTATACCATGTTTCTTTAGATTGACATGGCAGAGATCGTGTAATAGGTTTTTAGGGTACAACCAGCTCAGTCGACTTTGAGGGAATCCAAGGTACGAGGAGTCTTACGGAGGTCTCTATGACTAACTCGCTAGTCCAAAGGAACGGAATGTCCAATGGAGAGCTTGTATGTCAATGAGAGTTGAGTGTGATCGATGAAACAACATGAAACATGGGACTATACTCACGGAGTGGAGAATAGTGCCGATATATATATTATATAACATATGAAACCATCGGTTAACAGAAACAGTGGAAAATCAGTTTTACAGTAAAATAACGACTTAATCAGAGTCGTTTATCAAGTAATTAACGCCTAACAGAAGGGCGTTTACACATGTTTCCATTTTGCAGAATTTCAATATTTCATTAATTTATCTAAAACGTGCCCTGGTCAGGGTCGTTTGTTCAAGATTTGACGACTGCAGAAGCAGGCGTCTTATTATTTACATATTTGACAGAATATAAATAATTTTCAGGATTTATCCAAAACACGCCTTGGGCAGGGGCGTTACTCATTAATTCATTTTTTACAAAATATATATTTTCAGAATTTTTAACATATACGCGCCCTAGGAAGGGGCGTTTCTTTTCAATTTACGCCCTATGGTGGGGCGTTAACATGTGGAAAATGACTTGGTCCAGGTCGTTACTTAAAGTTTCTGCAGGAAATTTTAAGGGCAGTAATAATTTCAGCATGCAAGAATTTCATGGGGGAGAATATACCATGAACGAACAGTCATGACAGTAAAATCAATGGATTGGGAGATATGGGATCATGCATTAATGTAAATCATGATTTCATATAGAATCAGTTCTTAACATGGTTAATTAATGATTAACTGAAATTAACGCCTGGGTACAGGGCGTCAAATATTAAATTGACGACCTGGGAAGGGTCGTTTCATGTGAATTAGCGCCCTTGACAGGGGCGTCTTATTCAAAATATTGCAGAAACGTATTAAAACTATAATAAACCATATGCATGTCATGCTTATATATATGTATATCTTGCATTAATTTTGTTTGGGCTACCATAACTTGAGAAAACCTACCTTAAGAGTTGATGATTGATATGAAAGGGGGACGTTGTTGCTTCACAGCAACAATAACCACAGTAGGTGGAAGAGAAGGCTTTGGTGAAGAACCTTTGTTCTTCGGTTCTGTAACTCCTACAAGAACAAAAGAAGAAACATTAGTATTTCTTCATACTACCTGACCGAAAGTAAAAAGGGAAAAAGAACAATACCTTTGTTCTTCACGTACGCCGCCTTCTTAACCTATAACAGAAGAAGATGAAGAACTGTTAGTTCTTCATGTAACAGACGTAGAGAAATAAATCAGAGGAACTATTCCTCTCTCACGTACCTTGCCGATTCCGAACGCCAAATAGCGTTGAAGGGTTCGAGCAGTAGATTATTTATAGGGATTTAGGGAATCCTAACAATAGTTAGTGTTTGATTGGAAGTAATATTTCCCTAATAGAGTCCTTGCCCTATTAAATACTTACTAGATTAACATAATCCTTCCCTGGATAAGCTCCTGGGTCGAACGGTTCACGAATGGAATTAACGACTTTGGTCAGGTCGTCGATTCTTGAATTGACGACCTGCTTCAGGTCGTTTCTTAATAAGCGCCTTGTGTAAGGGCATTCTTTTCTTTAAAATACGCCCAATATTGGGGCGTTTCTTGGCCTTACCCTTTTTTTTCGACGTTGGAATTTGACGCCGTGTAGTGAGGGCGTCACTTCTTTAATAACGCCTTTGATAGAGGCGTTTATTATTAAATTAACGCCTTAATGAGAGGCGTTATTTGCATATTGGGTTTTATTCCTCCATTTAACCCTCTTCTTATTATCTATATTACTTCTGTAATATATATATTTTAATTCATTTCAAATATTCATTTATCAGGGTTGCTACACCCTCCACCACTTAAAAAGAATTTGGTCCCCAAATTCAATTGCATAATATGTATACATGCGGAGAGTGTAGAGTATATACCTCTTAGAATAACTCAGGAAATCGTTTCTTCATAGATTCCTCGGTCTCCCATGTGGCTTCGTGTTCAGTATTCTTATTCCATTGCACCTTAAGCATGGGAATAACCTTATTCCTTAGAGCTCGTATTTCACGATCTAAGATCTTCATAGGCTTCTATTCATATGTGAGATCTTTCTGGATCACCAGATCTCCATGTTCAATAATATGCGATGGATCGTGCACATACTTCTTTAACATAGATATATGAAATACATTATGTATCTCGGACAATTGAGGAGGCAACGCGATGCGATAAGCAACCTCGCCAACTCTTTCGAGTATCTCAAAAGGTCCGATGAATCTTGGCGTAAGCTTGCCCTTAACCCCAAATCTTCGTATGCCACGTCCAGGTGATATCTTGAGAAATACATGATCTCTGATTTGGAATTCAAGATATCTCCTTCTTGTGTCAGCATAAGCCTTTTGCCTTGTCTGAGAAATTTGTAATCTTTCTCTGATTACTTGTATCTTCTCAGTTGTATCCATTACCATGTCTGGACCTAACAGTTGTTTCTCTCCAACTTCGTTCCAGCATAAGGGTGATCGGCAACTCCTTCCATATAAAGCTTCGAAAGGTGCCATTTGGATACTAGCTTGGTAGCTGTTGTTATATGCAAATTCCACTAGAGGCAAGTGGTCATGCCAGTTTCCTACAAAGTCAATGATGCATGCTCTAAGCATATCTTCAACAACTTGATTAGCTCTCTCGGTCTGACCATCCGTTTGTGGGTGGAAAGCTGTACTAAAGTTAAGCCTTGTTCCCAACGCATGTTGTAATCCCTTCCAAAAATGAGAAGTAAAACGGGGATCTCTGTCAGACACGATTGAGACAGGAATTCCATGTATCCTGACTATTTCCTTGATGTATAGTGCAGCTAGCACATCAATTGACCATCGACTTTTTATTGGTAAGAAATGCGCCGATTTAGTTAATCGGTCAATGATAACCCAGATTCCATCGTGTCCTCCTTTTGATTTAGATAAACCCATGATGAAGTCCATACCAATATCCTCCCACTTCCACTTAGGAATATCTAGAGGATGTAGTTTTCCAGCAGGCTTTTGGTGTTCTGCCTTGACCTGTTGGCATGTGAGACAGCGAGATACATAGTCTGCTATTTCTCTTTTCATGTTGGGCCACCAAAAGTTCCTCTTTACATCTTGGTACATTTTGGTTGATCCTAGATGAATAGTGTACCTTGATCTGTGAGCTTCATCTAAGATCTTCTTCTTTAATTCTGGACAATCTGGTATACAAGTTCTGTCTTTGAACAATAATCTTCCATCAGAAGTTAGTTGAAAATCATATTGTCCTTCTAATCTGCCTTTGATTTCCACTAATATAGGATCATCATCTTGAAGTGTTTGTATCTCAGATAATAAGTCTGACTGTATGCTTACATGAGATAATGTGACAAATTTGGATTCCGTGTCCAAGCTTATATTGAGCTCGGAGAATTGTTCAAGTAACCTCCATTCTTGTATCATATAATTGGCTATCATTGCTCTCGGCTTTCGACTAAGGGCATCAGCAACATAATTACCCTTTCCAGGATGATATTGTATATTGAAGTCGAAGTCCTTGAGGTATTCTAGCCAGCCTCTTTGTCTCATGTTTAGCTCTTTCTGTGAAAATAGATATTTGAGACTCTTGTGATCGGAGTACATAGTGAACTGTACTCCATAGAGATAGTGTCTCCATATCTTTAGGGCAAATACCACCGCGGCCAGTTCTAAGTCATGGACGGGGTAATTCTCCTCATGCTTCTTCAGTTGACGTGAAGAGTATGCTATGACCTTTCCTTGTTGCATTAGGACACATCCGAGGCCAATGCCAGAAGCATCTGTGTAGACCTCGAATTTCTCTCCTTCTATTGGTAGAGCTAACACCGGAGCTGTAGTGAGATGATCTTTGAGAGTTTGGAAACTTCTTTCACATTCCTCACTCCATTCATATCGGATCTCCTTGCGAGTTAACCTTGTAAGGGGCACGGCGATCTTGGAGAAGTCTTTGATGAATCGCCAATAATATCCTGCAAGACCTAAGAAACTTCTGATCTCGCTTGCATTAGTAGGTCTTTCCCAGTTTCTTACAGCTTCAACCTTTGACGGATCTACAGATAAACCGTCCTTGGATATGACATGTCCGAGAAAGCCACTTCTTCAAGCCAGAACTCGCACTTGCTGAGTTTTGCATATAATTGATTTGTCCTCAAGACTTGCAATGCAATCCTCAAATGCTCTTCATGTTCTTCCTTAGTCTTGGAATATATCAATATATCATCAATTGATCCAAGTAAGGCCTGAATATGCTATTCATTAACTGCATAAAGGCAGCAGGGGCATTTGTTAGTCCAAAAGGTATAGCAACAAATTCGTAATGGCCATACCTGCTTCTGAATGCAGTCTTATGAATGTCATCATCCTTGATTCTTAACTGATGATATCCCGACCTGAGATCAATCTTGGAAAAATATTTGGATCCTGAAATCTGATCAAATAACTCATCGATTCTCGGCAGTGGATACTTGTTCTTGATAGTGAGATGATTCAACTGTCGATAGTCGATGCATAGCCTCATGGATCCATCTTTCTTCTTTACAAACAGTACAGGTGCTCCCCACGGGGAAGTACTTGGTCTAATGAACCCTTTTCGAATTAGTCCCATCAATTGTTCCTTCAACTCTTTGAGTTCAGCAGGTGACATCCTATAGGGTGCCCTTGAAACAGGACCAGCACCAGGGACTAAGTCAATGGTGAAGGCCACATCCCTTTGAGGGGGTAATCCCGGCAAATCTTCCGGAAATACGTCTGGAAATTCTTGCACTACCTGAATGTCTTCTATCTTGGTTTCCTTAGCTTCTTTAACAGTGACAAAAGCAAGGAAGGATACACATCCTTTCCTGACGAGCTTGCTTGCTCGAAGAGCCGAAATAAGAGGGGATTTGCTCCGACTCTTGGGGCGAGTAAAGACTAATTCTGAAAAATCTTTGAAAGCAATTTGGCTATTGCGGCAATCAACCGTTGCCTGGTATTTGGATAACCAGTCCGCTCCCAGTATAACATCATACTCCTTTAGATCGAGGCATATGAGATCTATAGGTAAATTCCTACCTTGAACCATTACCTCACAGTTTTGGTAGTGATGAGTAATATCATTTTCACTTCCAAGAGGAGTAGTTAGAACTATTTTTATCCATTCTAGTTCTAACGGTAACGGGTCGGCAAACTTCTTAGAAATAATGGAATGCGATGCACCCGTATCAAATAAGACATAAGCACTTTTGGAACAAACTGTTAATGTACCTTCTACCAGTCCACCTTCTTCTTGCTTGGTCTCCTTTATTGCATGAAGTCGAGCGTTCTTTGTCACCGGGCGCTTACCGTCTCCGGCTTGGTCATTAAGTAACGGACAGTCGGGAATCCGATGTTCGCGGCTCCCACAACGGAGACATGCTCCTAATTTCCTCCAGCATTCTTCGGTCTTGTGACCAGCCTTGTCACAATGCTTGCATACTATGTTTGAAGGTGTAGTGGTGATAGAGAAGGGCTTGGATTTCTTGAACTTGGAATCTTGAGAGGATGAACTTCCATTATTGGGCCTCTTCTTAAAGTTGGGTTTGAAAGAACCCGAACCTGTGACTTGCTCCTTCTTGTCTTTTCCACGGATCCTATCAGATAGTTCCGTGGCATCTTCAAGTAATTGAGCTCGGCGCACTATTTCAGAATAAACTTGGATGTCCATAGGCGCCAGTTGAGTAATATAGTGGGGCCTAAGCCCATTAAGAAATCTACGGGCTTTCATCTTCTCCATGCTAATAAGATGCTTAGCATATCTAGACAACCTGGAGAACTGAGCTTCATAATCTGCTAATGATAAAGATCGTTGCTTTAATGCAGCGAATTCTGCAGCCTTCTTTTCTTGGACTTGGTCCGAGAAATATTTAGCATTGAAGTATTCCACAAATTCTTCCCATGTTACTTGAGTAGGATCGATGGTTGCTTCAATAGACTCCCACCAGCATCTAGCATCTTTCTCTAACTGGAATGTAGCTAATAGAACTTTGTCCTGATCCGTGCATTGCATAACACGGAATATGCGTTCGGTTTCCCGAACCCAATGCTCGGCATCGTCCGGATCGGTCGATCCTATGAACTTCGGGGGATTCATACTCTTAAATTCTTGGTGTAAGCTTCCAGCTCGTGGAGCACCACTTTGTGCTACCTGTTGTAGCACTTGAGTCATCCCTTGGAGGGTACGCTGCACGTTGCGCCATTGAGCACGTTCGGCAGCCATTATCCTACAATTACAATGGCTACGTTAGTATTATATCACTGTGATCTTATTAAAAGACTCATTGACTCTTAACCCTTGGTTCTACCCAATCTCACTTGGTTAAACGTTCAACTTATCCTTGGACTTGGGTTTTTCCTAGGAATTGAATACCTTAGGCTCTGATACCACAAAAATTGTCACGCCCCGAGCGCGGAAGATACTCGGATGTGCGAGACAAGTTTATATCAATCATGTCAATCAGAGTGGTCGTGTATTCGACACAAAGACAGAGATGCGTAAAATAGCAAGATAACCCAATCCTTATTAATAATAGGCTATTACAAATCCAATACTCTGCTTAATAAAAAGGAAAAGAATACATATTTGACTCAAGAAACTATAGAAAAGACTAGATGACACTTGAGCAGCTCTATCACTTTCACTCTTGACCATTCCCATCCGATTGACTTCCATCGTCGTCGGAGTTACCTGAAAGGTACAAAGGGACAAACGGAATGAGCGAACGCTCAGTAGAAAATTATATCTCAAGTACTAGCAAAAGTTTAAGTAATTACATTTTCATGAATGCAATAAAGCTATGCATGCTCGCATAAAACGACAAGATAGAGAGAATGTAATATCAAGGAAATAAGATGAACTTAATCATGAACTTTCAACAAGATAATAAGTTTATTCAAGATATTCAAGCAAGTACGTTTAAAAAGTCATGTCAAGAACTTTGGCTATCATGTATCAAGCAAGTAAATTACCCTTTTTCGGGCCACGCATTTCATATCAAGTCAAGTACAATTCAAGTACAAGATGTGTGTGGAATGTCCAATCAAGCAAGTCAAGTACTCGGTATAATGCCAGATACCTTATCATTTTAACTCCCATGGGCACAAGTACTTTCGGGTGCTCCTCCCAGGACAAGATCGGGTCTATATGCGCAGGCATTTATCATGTATTTTGACATCCACTCTTGTTTATAGCCAACATAGAATTTCAATAATCAAACTTGTAGACACGTACGACAACTTTGATAGAATAGAGTCCAAAATATGACAAAGGACAGAGATTGGCGATAATAACGGTATAATCACGATTAATGATAAAACTAGGTAGAATTAGGTTCCCTCAACTTGGGTACCATGACAAATCAATATGGACATTCTTTATATAGAATTGATGTCCACATGAACAGTATATCAAAGGTAAGATACCATCATTCTTATCATAGAATTGAGGTTTACAAGAATGACATGATATGGCATGATATCATCATCCCATTAAGAATTTCTTATGATATACTCTTTGTATAATCATAAGGGCCGGTATACCATGTTTCTTTAGATTGACATGGCAGAGATCGTGTAATAGGTTTTTAGGGTACAACCAGCTCAGTCGACCTTGAGGGAATCCAAGGTACGAGGAGTCTTACGGAGGTCTCTATGACTAACTCGCTAGTCCAAAGGAACGGAATGTCCAATGGAGAGCTTGTGTGTCAATGAGAGTTGAGTGTGATCGATGAAACAACATGAAACATGGGACTATACTCACGGAGTGGAGAATAGTGCCGATATATATATTATATAACATATGAAACCATCGGTTAACAGAAACAGTGGAAAATCAGTTTTACAGTAAAATAACGACTTAATCAGAGTCGTTTATCAAGTAATTAACGCCTAACAGAAGGGCGTTTACACATGTTTCCATTTTGTAGAATTTCAATATTTCATTAATTTATCTAAAACGCGCCCTGGTCAGGGTCGTTTGTTCAAGATTTGACGATAGCAGAAGCAGGCGTCTTATTATTTACATATTTGACAGAATATAAATAATTTTTAGGATTTATCCAAAACACGCCCTGGGCAGGGGCGTTACTCATTAATTCAATTTTTACATAATATATATTTTCAGATTTTTAACATATACGCGCCCTAGGAAGGGGCTTTTCTTTTCAATTTACGCCCTATGGTGGGACGTTAACATGTGAAAAATGACTTGGTCCAGGTCGTTACTTAAAGTTTCTGCAGGAAATTTTAAGGGCAGTAACAATTTCAGCATGCAGGAATTTCATGGGGGAGAATATACCATGAACGAACAGTCATGACAGTAAAATCAATGGATTGGGAGATATGGGATCATGCATTAATGTAAATCATGATTTCATATAGAATCAGTTCTTAACATGGTTAATTAATGATTAACTGAAATTAACGCCTGGGTATAGGGCGTCAAATATTAAATTGACGACCTGGGAAGGGTCGTTTCATGTGAATTAGCGCCCTTGACAGGGGCGTCTCTTTCAAAATATTGCAGAAACGTATTAAAACTATAATAAACCATATGCATGTCATGCTTATATATATGTATATCTTGCATTAATTTTGTTTGGGCTACCATAACTTGAGAAAACCTACCTTAAGAGTTGATGATTGATATGAAAGGGGGACGTTGTTGCTTCACAGCAACAATAACCACAGTAGGAGAAAGAGAAGGCTTTGGTGAAGAACCTTTGTTCTTCGGTTCTGTAACTCCTACAAGAACAGAAGAAGAAACATTAGTATTTCTTCATACTACCTGACCGAAAGTAAAAAGGGAAAAAGAACAATACCTTTGTTCTTCACGTACGCCGCCTTCTTAACCTATAACAGAAGAAGATGAAGAATTGTTAGCTCTTCATGTAACAGACGTAGAGAAATAAATCAGAGGAACTATTCCTCTCTCACGTACCTTGCCGATTCCGAACGCCAAATAGCATTGAAGGGTTCGAGCAGTAGATTATTTATAGGGATTTAGGGAATCCTAACAATAGTTAGTGTTTGATTGGAAGTAATATTTCCCTAATAGAGTCCTTGCCCTATTAAATACTTACTAGATTAACATAATCCTTCCCTGGATAAGCTCCTGGGTCGAACGGTTCACGAATAGAATTAACGACTTTGGTCAGGTCGTCGATTCTTGAATTGACGACCTGCTTCAGGTCGTTTCTTAATAAGCGCCTTGTGTAAGGGCGTTCTTTTCTTTAAAACACGCCCAATATTGGGGCGTTTCTTGGCCTTAACCTTTTTTTTTGACGTTGGAATTTGACGCCGTGTAGTGAGGGCGTCACTTCTTGAATAACGCCTTTGATAGAGGTGTTTATTATTAAATTAACGCCTTAATGAGAGGCGTTATTTGCATCTTGGGTTTTATTCCTCCATTTAACCCTCTTCTTATTATCTGTATTACTTCTGTAATATATATATTTTAATTCATTTCAAATATTCATTTATCAGGGTTGCTACATCCAGCTCCTCATCAGATGGTTCATCCTCTTCGTCGCTCCATGTGGCGACCATGACTTTCGGTTTCTTGAATTTATCCTTCTTGAACTTTATCTTCAATTCTGGGCACTCTCCTCTCATGTGCCCGGGCTTCTTGCATTCATATCAAATAACATTGTTAGGCTTGCTCGACTCACCCTTGGTTTGAAAAGACTTCCTTTGCCCTTTTCTGATGTTTTCTTTAAAATTCTTCTTTCTTCTCATAAACTTCTTCACTTGGTGGGTCAACATAGCCAAGTCTTCTTCTTCATTGCTCTCCTCGCCGGACTCCTCTTCTTGGGAGTCGTCATACGACTGGCTGGCTTTCAACCTCATGGTTTTCTTCTTTTAAGATTCCTCTTTCGCAGTTCTTTTAATGTTAATCTCATAGGTCATGAGTGACCCTATGAGCTCATCCAGGGAGAATGTAGACAGATTCCTTTAGTCCTAAATGACTCTGGCTTTTGTGTGCCAAGCAGGTGGAAGAGATCTTAGCACCTTCCTCACGAGCTTGGAGTTTGGGTAATCCTTTCCACGACTCTTGAGACCATTAGTAATCTCAGTCAGTCTTGCAAACATCTCAGAGATGGTTTCTTCGGGTTTCATTTTGAATAGCTCGTAATCTCTGACTAGAAGGTTGGCTTTGGTATCCTTGACCTTGGAGGTTCCTTCATAGATGAGCCGCAGCTTGTCCCACATCTCCTTCACTGAATTGCACATGGATAGACGAGAAAATTCGTTAGGATGTATGGCACATTGCATAATGTTCATGGCATTAAAGTTAACTGTGGATTTCTTAATATCTTCAGGGTTCCACTCGTCTTCATTTTTAGAAAGCTCATATGGACCCTTGTCCATCACCCTCCAGATCTCGTACCCTTGGGCTCTCAGAAAAACATGCATTATATTTTTCCAATAGGAGTAGTTCGAGCTGTCAAAGTATGGATGACGCTGGATTGAGTGGCCCTCAGGCATCATCCCCTTGTTGGCCATTGATCTGGATCTTACTCTAGATCGTTAGATCTCAAAGAATTAGAGCCTTAGCTCCGACACCAATTGAAGTCCTGCGATCAATGACACCCAAGAGGGGGGGTGAATTAGGTGTTTACAAATTTTAAGAAAACTTTAGTCGATTTAAAATAATGAGAGGAATAGTCACAATGAAATTCAGATCTAAATAAGAACCATCAGATCTAGCAAGATCTACCACACTCAACTGATCTTTGGTACCGTGGCGGAGGTGAGAACCTGAAGATTCTACTCACGCAAAGTGGTTTCTTTCGGACAAGGTTTGCCTTGTCGATCCGAACTCACCTTTTGATATACCAGAGATGTAATGTGAAAATGATAGATCATGCGAAATCTAACTCAATCAAAACAACCAAATTAATCTATGTGTGTGCTTGCACAGAATGGTGATAGGAGAAAAGGATCAAACCACACATAAGGCACGATTTTTAGGTGGTTCGGATGCAACAACGGCAACCTACGTCCACCTCTCACGAACTGTGAGGATTCCCACACTATCTTGTAAAAGATTACAAGATTAAACAACACACACACACTCGTGAGGAGTTCGAAACTCCCACGAAGGTGCACAAGCACTGAATCACACAGAAATGTGAAGAAAGATAAACACACACACATGGATCTACGTAGATCCACACACACAAGTGTTTAGATATTACAGGAACATACACTTGAAGCTCAATTAGAAATGAAAGGAGAAACACAAAATAAAAGCTTCAGATTTAAGCTCCCCCTTAGTGGATGAAGAGTATTTTGGATGCAGCTTGATCTCCACTTGACTTGGGTTGATTGGCCTCAGATTGAGCTTGAGAAGCTTGGAGATGGATGAAGAACTTCTTGCACGGAACACTATTCACGGAGTTACAGTAGCGGCACTCTTTCTCCCTTGGCAGCCCCCTGTGATCTCCCTTGAGTGATTAGGGTTTCTTTCCCTCAAGGGGTGTTTTTATATAACTTGGATGGTCAAGGACAAGCCAAGACACAGATCCACAATTCTAGGGATGTCTGAAGACTTTTGGGAATAAAAAGCCTTTGATAAATGCTTCAGCCTCGTGGGGAAAACAAAGTCAACAATGGAGGCTTCGAAGCTGGCGGTCGACTGGGCATAGGTGTGCGGTCGACCGGAATTTTATAGAGATCGAGCCTTTCAACGCTGGGAAAACTGGTCGATCGCTCTGAGAGATTCGGTCGACCGTCCATGTTGGCCAGGTCAACCGAACTCTGAAAAACCTGCAGAAATGAATTGTTAGCCTAGTGGATCATATCCATATAACAAGAGCTTCATGTTCTCATTCAATTCATGCATTTTGGTTTTAATCTGGCTTTGATTTATGCATTTGGAGATGTTCATTTGAGCTTCATATCCATGCTAACATTTGAGCTTTTATCATTACACAAAGTGGCCTTAAACTCATTGAAAGCTTGCTCGTGATTACTTCGACATGGCACGAGATGAAAACTGAGTTCAAGGTTTTGTTATCATCAAAATCACTTGGAGAGACTCAACACAAGCCTTTGTAAGGGGGAGCGTCGGATCAATGGAGACCAAGGCTTGGGTAGTGCCGGCTCATCACGGAGGGAAGGGACGCCGAATCAAGGAGTTGTAGCAAGTTGGATCAGTCATAAAGAAAATAGAGCATCGTAAAGAAAACTAGAGGACGCTAGGTGGTAGGCCATAGCAAGGGGCAATCATTCAAGCATGTAGGGCCAGTCTTCCCATGAAGTTTCCCCCTTCTCTGATGGGTTGCAGAGGGGAGGATAGGGAGATCACGTTTGTTCACCATGAGAGGGTAGACATAGTAGAAATCCCCTCGTATATATGCATTTGGGATAGTAATGATCCAAAAACAAGGCCAGATGGCCAAGAGTTTTCATTCCTTCATGGAAAAGGGGGGGGGGCAATGCATACAGGGACTTCGGCACTCCCGTTGCAAAAGAGGAGACCAATGGGGAGAGTAGTCATGACGAGAATACGATGTTCACCTCACATCAGAATAAGATAGCATATTTTTTTAGGCGGATTTGGTCCCGAGGTCCCATTCATTGCTCTGAGCAAACTAGGGGCACTCACGCCTAGAAGGCCACCATCGGGATCGCATGAGCGAACTACAAATCGGTGACAACAATGGGAGAAACATTCATTGCATAAATTTCAACACAGAAAAATGAACAGACATTCAAGATAATAAGATAGTCCAGAAATAAGGCATAATAGCTTGCTATTTCATTGATCGAGAGAAAGAGAAGGGCACATGGGATGTAGCCCTCCAACGGCCATGAAATGAAAGAAGAAAATACAAGCAAGCCCACCTAGAGTCGACTTCTTTCTCCCCTTCTCTCTTCCTATTCTCTTCGCTTCTCTAAAGCTCTCCTTCACGTTTTGCTCTCCCCATTTCGATGCTCAATTCTCCTCTTTCTCTATTTCCTTTAGCCCCCCTTCCTTATCCGAAGGATTCTTCCCCTTTTTTTATTCCCATAGCATGGAATATTTTGTGGGTCACTTTGATCAGGAAGGGATATTTCTTGCAAAAAAAGTTTCTTCCGGAAGCTCGTATTATCGTATAGAAGATTCCCCAATCATTGGCCCCTAGGCCATGTGTAATGAGCGGGTCCCACGGTTGGTACGATTTTCTCGCCGTTGAGGGTGTGTCGACACACTTTGTAAGGTGTGTCGACACACTTATTGATCGCCTAGGAGGCTGTTGTATCTCTTCAAGTATGTCGACACACTTTGTGAGGTGTGTCGACACACTTAGTTGATCGTGTCACGCCTCGTACTCTATACCATCGAGTTATTAACCACTTTGACCTACCAGCCTCACAGTTTTGTCCCTTTTTAATGGTGATCGACTCGAGAATGGGGGACTTCCTGGGAGGTCACCCATCCTACTACTACTCTCCATTAAGCACGTTTAACTTTGGTGTTCTTTACAAGAATTGAGATGATACTTCAAAAGACATCTCGGTGATATAGAGTACAACTTAGCTATATTTGAGGGTGTCAATCTACCCCTCTTATATAGGCGGCGTCCTCATCGCTGGGTACATATAGCACACAATCAAACCCCGAGGCAGGTAAGATTCTAGAGGTGGCCCCTACAGGCTCAAGAGGTGGCTCCCACTATGTAGCACTTCGTCCTATTACGGGTTCAAGAGGTGGCTCCCATAGCCTAGCACTTTGCGCTACATAGCACTTAGTTCCCACACTTCCGGCTGAGGTATAGCTCTGATACCATTCTGTCACGCCCCGTACTCTGTACCATCGAGGTATTATCCGCTTTGACCTACCAGCCTCATGGTTTTGTACCTTTTTAACAGTGATCGGCTCTAGAATGGCGGACTTCGTATGATAAGTATAGGCGATGTTACAACTTAGCTATATTTGAGAGTATTACAACTATCGTCTGATAAGTCAGACGGCACGCATTAGCAGCTCCAGGCCACCTTGGTCTTTGGAGTCTGAATAAACCGTCACATTGTGACTGGCACGCTTGCGCGTTAATAAATGAAATAAATAAAAATAGAAAAGTGCATCCACATAAGTCTATTTTGTTAAGATAGGCGATGTTTTTGCACCTATGCGATGCTTGATATTTTGTAAGTTGAATAGTAGTACCTAAGTTAATCAAGATAGGTGAAATGCAACCACCTAAAGAGATACACGAAGCTATTTCAGATAGGCAAAGTGAACGATAGACGTAGTGTTTCAGTGCCTTAGTGAAATGAGTTTGCCTATGTGAGTGAATATCGTCTAAGTAATAGGCGAAAGCATTGCCGAAGAGGATAGGCCAAGAAGTGCCTAAATGAATTGCAGCACCTATGCAATTCTTTCTCTTTTTTGTAAAGATAGGTGATCTAATGAGATAGGCGAAGTAGGAAGATAGGAGAAGTGAGTTTTAGTTGCTTCATGAATAGGATAGACGATTGTCTTTCGCCTAAGTTAGTGGGATAGGCGAAGTAATGCCCAAGTGATTTTGGGCCAATGTGACGGAGATAGGCAAAGATGATAGGTGAAGAAGCGCCTAAGTGAATTATAAGGCTTATGTTTCGTTTGTTCATTTGTGCCCATGTGCTTTTCTACTTCTTCTTTTATACAAAGATGATCTTCTTATAGTCTTTTCTGCTATATTTATTTTTCTTTTCTTATTTTTTAAGTAGTTCATTTATCACGCTTTTCTGTCTGATCTTTTTGTCATCATTGAGTATCAGTAATATTCTTACTCATTTATCAGACATTTCTGATCTTTTTATCATTATTGAGTAATTATGTTCATTACAAATATCAGTAGTATTGTTATCACCAAAACTATGAGAGATAATATTTTGATCAATACCCACTGTACCCCCCTCCCTGTTGTGTCCCTGTGATTTTGATGATAGCAAACACTATAAGTCATCATCTGTTTGAGTCTGCATATAAATCTATTTTTGTTGCATATGTATGTTTCATTGAACATCTTATCTGAATTACATAACCAACGAACAGGCTGAGGCTGTGTGGTGTGTGCATTGGTGCATTTCATCATTGTTGATGCATTTCATAATTGCATTTTATCTGGATTGCTTAATGATTGTCTGTACAATGGGTGATGCTGAACTTTTCAGCATAGTCTGGACAGAAGTGGGTCGACCCCCTTTCCAGATGGGTCGACCCCCCCCCCCCGCCAAATTCGCATGTCTGTACATTACATCTGTCTGTGCTGCACTCATAAGTCCATACACTGGCAAGCCTTTCAATTGCCTAAGTCCATACATTGTCTGTCTTCCTTAGTGTCTCAAGCATAACGTGAAGTCTGTACAATGCATTTACATTCACAAAGCCTTCACAGTCTGGAGTCTGTACATTGCATTCGCCTTCACAAGCTTACACATAGTGAAGTCTATACATTCATAGTGTCTGCATGTCTAAGGCAATGTCTATACAGTGGGCAGTCTTTCTGAGCATCTCTTGCTGCATCTTGTGCATGGATCATTGAAGTCTATACCTCATCTGTTCATCGTCAAATGTGCATAAGGTAAAGTCTATACATTCACTTGCATGTTCATCAAAGTTTGTACACTGGTCTAACATTCAAGTCTACACATTGTGCCTTGAAGCTGTCCAAGTCTAGACAGTGCACTGTAGCAAGCACGAAGCCAACTCTGTACATTGTCCCCATGTTCACATGCTTTAATGTCTATACATTGAAATGTGTGTTTGTGCATCAAAGTCTATACATTGGTTAGGCTTGTTCATGCATCGTTCACTAAGGTCTGTACATCCGACTGTTTCAGACAAAGTCTATACATCCGACTATTTCAGACAAAGTCTGTACATCCGACTATTTTAGGGGAAGTATATACATTGGGACCTTTACCTACGTTGCATTCATAAGTCTATACATCACAAAGTCTGCACATCGCTATGTTCAAGCTTGTCAAGTCTTTACATTGCCTAAGTATGTACAGCGGTTGCCTTCTTATATGAAGTCTGTACATTGCATTCGAGTTCACAAGTCCATACAGTCTGAAGTCTATACAATATAGTTCAACTTACAAGTCTATACATTGGACTGTGCTTCGCAATGTCTATACATTGGACTGTGCTTCGCAAAGTCTATACACTGGACTGTGCTCGTAAAGTCTGTACATCCTTCAAGGGGCCAAGTCTATATATTGTGTTGTTCACATCTGCAAGTCTAGACATTGGAAAGTCTATACACTGCATTGTGCATACTATGATGTCTGTACAGGCCATTGCACTGCATTCACATAGTCTATACAACGCATAGCCTTGCATGAATGAAGTCTGTACATCGTGCATCTAGTGCTTCAAGTCTATACACTGCTACACGTTGTGTTTTGTCGAAGTCAGCACATTGCTGAATGATCATCAAGTCTATACATTGCATTTCCGTCAAGCGTGTCTGTGCTTCAAGCGTTCCAAAGTCTATACATCGCTTGCGTCGTTAAGTTCATACATTGCATATGTTCATCAAAGTCTATACATTGCATTGTCTACACTCTAAGTCTGTACATTCTGGTTGCTTCAACATAAGTCTGTACATTGTGGTTGCTTCATAGCAAGTCTGAACATCTCGTTTGCATTGTCTAGTCTATACACTGTCTAGCATATGCATTTCGTCAAGTCTGTACAGCCTTTGCATCTCACAAAGTCTATACACTGCATGCTCACACAATCAAGTCTATACATTCTGCTGCTGTTCAGCAAGTCTATACGCTCGTTGTCACCCAGCAAGTCTATACACTCGTTGTCACCCCTCAAGTCTATACACTCGTTGGCTAGCTCTTCAAGTCTAAACATTCAAGATGCATTGATCAAGTCTACACATTAGCACTGTAGCATGTAGAGCACTAAGTCTATACATTGCCTTTGGGGCACAAAGTCGATACACTGCTTACATTAGTTCATGTCTATACATCACCATCTCATTCATGGATAAACACTTAGGCAAAGACTATACACTCGTGGCTAGCTGTCCAAGTCCACACACTGCATTGCTAAGTATATACATTGCTGCATAATTGAACTATGTACAGCCTGTGCTGTTTCTGCTGATCGACTGAAACTCTTCATTAAACCTGCAGAGTCTGGGCACGTGATACGAGGCTGGCATCTGGCATGTGATCCGAGATGCTGAGAAGCTGCCATGTGGACTGAAACATTTGGGCAGGAATCGTGGAGAGCACACGCCGCCCTAATCTGCTGCTGGTATATATATGTCTTCTTCCTCAGAAGAAGGCTGATCGTGTGAGATAGTGAGTAGAAGGAGGTAGCTCGAACAAGAGGTGAAGTCTGTACAGAGAGACAGAAGGAGAAGCAGCAGAGAGCCACGATCCACTGAGAGAAGAAAAAGAGAGAAGAGCAGAAGAGAAAGAAGAGAAATAGAAAGCTAGAGAGCTCGAGCGGAGAAAGAGGAGAGACAGTGAGATAGAGAGGTTGTGAAGAAGAAGAGAGCTTCATTGTTCACTGGACCTTGGATCAGATCCAACCCAGTTTGTCTTTGTGCTTTTCATTTCTCCAGCTTTGTGTCGTTGTGATTTTTATCTTTTATTGTTTTCCTTTTACCTTGTTCTTCCGATTGCCTTGTTGGGGATCGGGTTCCTCCTGTGGTCTCAGGAGAAGGGAGATTTGTTTCTCCGGTTTGCTGGTGACTTTGGGTCATCAGTGGTTCCCTCCTTGGTGGAGGAAGAGAGGTCCGAGACCTCTGGTTTGCAGGTGACTTAGTGTCACTTGTGCTTCCCTCTGGGCTTCAGAGGAAGGGAGACTTGGGTCTCCGGCTGCAAGTAGTAGTTGCTACTTGTAGGTCCCCTCCTGGTCTGGAGGAAGAGAGACTTGCGTCTCTAGTTTGCTAGTGACTGGTGTCACTAGTGGTTCCCTCTGGTTGGGAGGAAGATGGGAGGTTGTTCCCCTGGTCAAGCTGTGTGGCAGCATCTGTTGCAGACTGAGTCTGCTTGTCTAGCGTTGCTAGTGGAAGCCTCACTCCGGTTTGGAGTCAGGGGTGGACGTAGGTCTGTGGACCGAACCACCTAAAAATCTTGGTGTCCCTTGTGGTTTGATTTTCTTATATGTTCATTTAATTGTTGCGTACTAGATGTTTGCTTAGGATCGAGTAAGGGCTATGTAGCAACCCTAATAAATGAATAATTGAAATGAATTAAAACATATATATTACAGAAGTAATATATATATAAAAGGAATAGGGTTAATTGGACGAAATAAAACAAATTAAAAATAACGCCTCTTATTAAGGCGTTAACTCATAAAGAAACGCCTCTACCCATGGCGTGAATAAAGAAAGGACGCCCACACCTACGGTCGTCAGTTCTCACGCGACCAAATGGGTAAGTAAAAGAAACGCCTCTATCTTGGGCGTGTTTTAAAACAAGAAACGCCCTTTTTCAAGGCGCTTTTTAAGAAACGCCCTAAAGTAAGGCGTCAATTAACGAATACACGCCCTGACCTAAGGCGTTAATTCAGTTCGTGAACCGATCGAACCCAGAACTTATCCAAGGAAAGATTAACCTAATCTAGTAAGTGTCTATTAGAGTAAGGACTCTATTAAGGATATATTACCCTCAATCAAACACTACTCTTGTTAGGACTTCAAAATCCTATAAATAACATGTTCGATCGAACCCTAAAACCCATTTGATCGAACGTCTGCTGCTAGGTACGTGAAGAACAAACAGTTCTTCTTCCTTTCCTTGCTGTTGATAAACACATGAGGAGGTTTTAACCATCCTTCATCGTCTTTGCTATAGGTGGCTGCTTCTAGTGTTTGAAGACAAAGGGTCTTCATCATCATCGTCTTCATCACCATCGTTGCCGAAGAATAGGTAAAGTTCTTCTTTTTCCCTTGCCTTCAGGTTACGTAGGTAAAGAAGATTGATATCTTCTCTTCCTTTACAGGTAGCTGTGGCAATATCTTCCTGAAGAACGAAGGTTCTTCATCCACGAAGGTTCCAAACAGAGTATCAGTATTATCAAACCATAAGGTAGGTTTTCTCAAGTTACTGTAGCCCAAATGAAATTAATGCAAGATATATATATATATATAAGCATGTCATGCATATGATTATTATAGTTTTCACGCGTTTTCTGAAATATTTTGAAAGAAACGCCCTTGATTAGGGCGCTAATTTAAAAGAAACGACCATACTAGTGGTCGTCAATTTAATATTTGACGCCCTCTACGCAGGCGTTAATTTCATAAGAATCGCATGTGATTAATAATTGATCCTGTTTAAAAATTACAATACATATGAAATATTGATTTTTAATATCTTGCATGACTCTGTGAATTGCTGTCAAATTTTACTGCCATGACATGTCTCCTGTCTCTCGAAATATTATTTATTAAAATATCGTAAATCCCTTGAAATTCACGACTTGGACAAAGTCGTTTTCCATATTCTAACGCCCCAGTACAAGGCGTGAATATTAAAAGTAACGCCCCTTCCAAGGGCGCGTTTTTGATAAATTTCTGAGAATAATTATATCCTGTCGAATATGTAAATGATGAGACGCCTGCCCCTGCAGTCGTCAACTTTTAAGAAACGCCCCCAGGAAAGGCGTGTTTTTGATAAATTAATGAAATAATGGAAATTCTGTAAATTGGCAATATATGTAAACGTCCTTCAGTTAGGCGTTAATTACTTGAGACACGACTTGACCTAAGTCGTTATTTTACTGTAAACTGATTTTTCCTCTGATTTGCTAACCGATGGTTTATATATTATACATATATATATATATCGGCACTATTCTCCACTCCGTGAGTATAGTCCCACGTTTCATGTTGATTTATCGATCACACTCAACTCTCATTGACATACAAGCTCTCCATTGGACATTTCCGTTCCTTTGGACTAGCAAGTTAGTCATAGAGACCTCCGTAAGACTCCTCGTAGCCTTGGATTCCCTCAAGGCCGACTGAGCTGGTTGTACCCTAAAAACCCATTACACGATCCTTGCCATGTCAATCTAAAGAAACATGGTATACCGGCCCTTATGATTATACAAAGAGTATATCATAAGAAATTCTTAATGGGATGATGATATCATGCCATATCATTCTTGTAAACCTCAATTCTATGATAAGAAGGAGGGTATCTTGCTTGATCTAATGTTCATGTGGACCTCAATTCTATATAAAGAATGTCCATATTGATTTGTCATGGTACCTAAGTTAAAGGAACCATAATCTACCTAGTTTTACCGACATCGTGATTATACCGTTATTATCGCCATTCTATGTCCTTTGTCATATTTTGGACTCTATTCTATCAAAGTTGTCATACGTATCTACAAGCTTGATTATTGAAACTCTATATTGGCTATATAAACAAGAGTGGATGTCAAAACACATGATAAATGCCTGCGCATATAGGGCCCGATCTGGTCCTGGGAGGAGCACCCGAAAGTACTTGTGCCCATGGGAGTTAAAATGATAAGGTATCTGGCATTATACCGAGTACTTGACTTGCTTGATTGGACATTCCACACACATCTTGTACTTGAATCGTACTTGACTTTACATGAAATGCGTGGCCCGAAAAAGGGTAATTTACTTGCTTGATACATGATAGCCAAAGTTCTTGACATGACTCGATAATGGTACTTGCTTGAATATCTTGAATAACTTGTATCTTGTTCATGAAAGTTCATCTTATTTCTTTGATATTACATTCTCTCTATCTTGTCGTTTCATGCGAGCATGCATAGCTTTATTGCATCCATGAAAATGTAATTACTTAAACCACTTGCTAGTACTTGAGATATAATTTCCTACTGAGCGTTCGCTCATCCCGTTTGTCCCTTTTTACTTTTCAGGTAAGTCCGACGACGATGGAAGTCAATCGGATGGGAATGGTCAAGAGTGAAAGTGATAGAGCTTCTACAAGTGTCGTCTAGTCTTTTCCATAGTTTCTTGAGTCAACTATGTATTCTTTTCCTTTTTATTTAACAGAGTATTGGATTTGTAATAGTCTATCCATTATGAAATAAAGGATTGGGTTATCTTGCTATTTTGCGCATCTCTGTCTTTGTGTCGAATACATGACCACTCTGATTGACATGATTGATATAGACACGTCGCGCATCTCCGGGTATCTTCCGCGCTCGGGGCGTGACAGTCTTTGTGGTATCAGAGCCTAAGGTATTCAATTCCTAGGAAACCCAAGTCCAAGGATAGGTTTCAAAACCCTTAACCAAGTGAGAGTGGGTAGAACCAAGGGTTAAATGATCAATGAGTCCTTTATAAGATTATAGTGACATAATACTAACATAGCTATTGTAATTGTAGGATAATGGCTGCCGAACGTGCTCAATGGCGCAACATGCAGCGTACCCTTCAAGGGATGACCCAAGTGCTACAACAGGTAGCACAAGGTGGTGCTCCACGAGCTGGAAGCTTACACCAAGCATTCAAGAATATGAATCCCCCGAAGTTCATGGGATCGACCGATCCAGACGATGCCGAGCATTGGGTTCGGGAGATTGAACGTATATTCCGTGTTATGCAATGCACGGATCAGGACAAAGTCTTATTAGCTACTTTCCAGTTAGAAAAGGATGCTAGATGCTGGTGGGAGTCGATTGAAGCTACTATTGACCCAACTCAAGTTACATGGGGTGAATTCGTTGAATATTTCAACGCCAAATATTTCTCTGATAGGGTCCAGGAAAAGAAGGCCGCCGAATTTGCCGCATTAAAGCAAAGATCTTTATCGGTGGCTGATTATGAAGCACAGTTCTCTAGACTGTCTAGATATGCTAAGCATTTAATTGGCACGGAAAAGATGAAAGCCCGTAGATTTCTTAATGGGCTTAGGCCCCACTACATTACTCAACTGGCGCCTATGGATATTCAAGTTTATACTGAAATAGTGCGCCGAGCTCAGTTGCTTGAAGATGCCACGGAACTATCTGATAGGATCCGTGGGAAAGACAAAAAGGAGCAAGTCACAAGTTCGGGTTCTTTTAAACCCAACTTTAAGAAGAGGCCCAATAATGGAGGTTCTTCCTCTCAAGATCAGAAGTTCAAGAAATCCAAGCCTTTCTCTATCACCACTACCCCTTCAAACGTAGTATGCAAGCATTGTGACAAGGCTGGTCACAAAACAGAAGAATGCTGGAGGAAACTAGGAGCATGTCTCCGTTGTGGGAGTCGTGAACATCGGATTCCCGATTGTCCATTAATGAATGACCAAGACGGTGAGGGTAAACGCCCAGTGACAAGGAACGCGCGTCTTCATGCAATCCAAGAGACCGAACCAGAAGAAGAAGGCGGATTGGTGGAAGGTACATTAAAAATTTGTTCCAAATATGCACATGTCTTATTTGATACGGGTGCATCGCATTCCATTATTTCCAAGAAGTTTGCTGACCCATTACCTCTAGAACCAGAATGGATGAAGATAATATTGTCTACTCCTCTCGGAAACGAGACGGATATCACACATCATTACCAAAATTGTGAGGTATTGGTTCGAGGAAAGAATTTTCCTATTGATCTTATCTGCTTAGATCTAAAAGAATATGATGTTATACTAGGAGCAGATTGGTTATCCAAATACCAGGCAACGGTTGATTGCCGTGATAGCAAGATTGTTTTCAAGGAATTTCCGGAACTGACTTATACTAGTCCTAAGAGTCGAAGCAAATCCCCTCTTATTTCGGCTCTTCGAGCAAGCAAGCTCGTCAGGAAAGGATGTGTATCCTTCCTTGCTTTTGTCACTAATAAAGAAGCTAAGGAAACCAAGATAGAAGACGTTCAAGTAGTACGAGAATTCCCAGACGTATTTCCGGAAGAATTGCCGGGATTACCCCCGCAAAGAGATGTGGCCTTTACCATCGACTTAGTCCCTGGTGCTGGTCCGGTTTCAAAGGCACCATATAGAATGTCCCCTGCTGAACTCAAGGAGTTGAAGGAGCAGTTGATGGAACTAATCCGAAAGGGGTTTATTAGACCAAGTACTTCCCCGTGGGGAGCACCAGTCTTATTTGTAAAGAAGAAGGATGGATCCATGAGATTGTGTATTGACTATCGACAGTTGAATCATCTTACTATCAAGAACAAGTATCCACTGCCGAGAATCGATGAATTGTTTGATCAGATTTCAGGATCCAAATATTTCTCCAAGATTGATCTCCGGTCGGGATATCATCAATTAAGGATCAAGGATGATGACATTCACAAGACCGCATTCAGAAGCAGGTATGGCCATTACGAATTTGTTGTTATGCCTTTTGGACTAACGAATGCCCCTGCTGCCTTTATGCAGTTAATGAATAGCATATTCAGGCCTTACTTGGATCAATTCATAGTAGTCTTCATCGATGATATATTGATATATTCTAAGACTAAGGAAGAACATGAAGAGCATTTGAGGATTGCATTGCAAGTCTTGAGGACAAATCAATTATATGCTAAACTCAGCAAATGCGAGTTCTGGCTTGAAGAAGTGGCTTTTCTCGGACATGTCATATCCAAGGACGGTTTATCTGTGGATCCGTCAAAAGTTGAAGCTGTGAGAAACTGGGAGAGACCCACTAATGCAAGCGAGATCAGAAGTTTCTTAGGTCTTGCAGGCTATTATCGGCGATTTATCAAAGATTTCTCTAAGATCGCCGTACCACTTACAAGATTAACTCGTAAGGAGATCCGATATGAATGGAGTGAGGAATGTGAAAGCAGTTTCCAAACTCTCAAGGATCATCTCACCACAGCTCCAGTCTTAGCCCTACCAATTGAAGGAGAGAAATTCGAGGTCTACACTGATGCTTCTGGCATTGGCCTCGGATGCGTTCTAATGCAACATGGGAAGGTCATAGCATATTCTTCTCGTCAACTGAAGAAGCATGAGGAGAATTACCCCGTCCATGACTTGGAATTGGCCGCGGTAGTATTTGCCCTAAAGATATGGAGACACTATCTCTATGGGGTACAGTTTACTGTATACTCCGATCACAAAAGTCTCAAATATCTATTTTCACAAAAGGAGCTGAACATGAGACAAAGACGTTGGCTAGAATATCTCAAGGACTTCGACTTCAATATACAATTCCATCCCGGAAAGGGTAATTATGTTGCTGACGCCCTTAGTCGAAAGCCGAGAGCAAAGATAGCAAATTGTATGATACAAGAATGGAGGTTACTTGAACAATTCTCCGAGCTCAATATAAGCTTGGACACGGAATCCAAATTTGTCACACTATCCCATGTAAGCATACAGTCAGATTTGTTATCTGAGATACAAACACTTCAGGATGACGATCCTATGTTAATAGAAATCAAAGGCAGATTAGAAGGACAATCTGATTTTCAACTAACTTCTGATGGAAGATTATCGTTCAAAGATAGAACTTGTATACCCGATTGTCCGGAATTAAAGAAGAAGATCTTAGATGAAGCTCACAGATCAAGATACACTATTCATCCTGGATCAACTAAAATGTACCAAGATGTAAAGAGGAACTTTTGGTGGCCCAATATGAAAAGAGAAATAGCGGACTATGTATCACGCTGTCTCACATGCCAACAGGTCAAGGCGGAACACCAAAAGCCTGCGGGAAAACTACATCCTCTAGATATTCCTAAGTGGAAATGGGAGGATATTGGTATGGACTTCATCATGGGTTTGTCTAAATCTAAAGGAGGACATGATGGAATCTGGGTTATCATTGATCGATTGACTAAATCGGCACATTTCTTGCCAATCAAAAGCCGATGGTCGATTGATGTGCTAGCTGCACTATACATTAAAGAAATAGTCAGGATACATGGAATTCCTGTCTCAATCGTGTCTGATAGAGATCCCCGTTTTACTTCTCATTTTTGGAAGGGATTACAACATTCGTTGGGGACAAGGCTCAACTTTAGTACTGCTTTTCACCCACAAACGGATGGTCAGACCGAGCGAACTAATCAAGTTGTTGAAGATATGCTGAGAGCATGCATTATTGACTTTGGAGGAAGCTGGCATGACCACTTACCTTTAGTTGAATTTGCATATAATAATAGCTACCAAGCTAGTATCCAAATGGCACCTTTCGAAGCCTTATACGGAAGGAGTTGTCGATCTCCCATATGTTGGAACGAAGTTGGAGAGGAACAACTATTAGGTCCAGACATGGTAAGGGATACAACTGAGAAGATACAGGTAATCAGAGAAAGATTACAAGTTGCTCAGACAAGGCAAAAGGCTTATGCTGATACCAGGAGAAGAGATCTTGAATTCCAGGTTGGAGATCATGTATTTCTCAAGATATCCCCTGGACGTGGCATACGGAGATTTGGTGTTAAGGGCAAGCTTACGCCAAGATTCATCGGACCATTTGAGGTACTCGAAAGAGTTGGCGAGGTTGCTTATCGCATCGCGTTGCCTCCTCAGTTGTCCGAGGTACACAATGTAATTCACATATCTATGTTGAAGAAGTATGTGCACGATCCGTCACATATTATTGAGCATGGAGATCTGGTGATCCAGAAAGATCTCACATATGAACAGAAGCCCTTGAAGATATTAGATCGAGAAATACGAGCTCTAAGGAATAAGGTTATTCCCATGATCAAGGTGCAATGGAATAAGAATCCTGAACGCGAAGCGACATGGGAGACCGAGGAATCTATGAAGAAACGATTTCCCGAGTTATTCTAAGAGGTATATGTCCTACACTCTCCGCATGTATAATTATATATATATTGAATTTGGGGACCAAATTCTTTTTAAGTGGGGGAGGGTGTAGCAACCCTAATAAATGAATAATTGAAATGAATTAAAACATATATATTACAGAAGTAATATATATATAAAAGGAATAGGGTTAATTGGACGAAATAAAACAAATTAAAAATAACGCCTCTTATTAAGGCGTTAATTCATAAAGAAACGCCTCTACCCATGGCGTGAATAAAGAAAGGACGCCCACACCTACGGTCGTCAGTTCTCACGCGACCAAATGGGTAAGTAAAAGAAACGCCTCTATCTTGGGCGTGTTTTAAAACAAGAAACGCCCTTTTTCAAGGCGCTTTTTAAGAAACGCCCTAAAGTAAGGCGTCAATTAACGAATACACGCCCTGACCTAAGGCGTTAATTCAGTTCGTGAACCGATCGAACCCAGAACTTATCCAAGGAAAGATTAACCTAATCTAGTAAGTGTCTATTAGAGTAAGGACTCTATTAAGGATATATTACCCTCAATCAAACACTACTCTTGTTAGGACTTCAAAATCCTATAAATAACATGTTCGATCGAACCCTAAAACCCATTTGATCGAACGTCTGCTGCTAGGTACGTGAAGAACAAACAGTTCTTCTTCCTTTCCTTGCTGTTGATAAACACATGAGGAGGTTTTAACCATCCTTCATCGTCTTTGCTATAGGTGGCTGCTTCTAGTGTTTGAAGACAAAGGGTCTTCATCATCATCGTCTTCATCACCATCGTTGCCGAAGAATAGGTAAAGTTCTTCTTTTTCCCTTGCCTTCAGGTTACGTAGGTAAAGAAGATTGATATCTTCTCTTCCTTTACAGGTAGCTGTGGCAATATCTTCCTGAAGAACGAAGGTTCTTCATCCACGAAGGTTCCAAACAGAGTATCAGTATTATCAAACCATAAGGTAGGTTTTCTCAAGTTACTGTAGCCCAAATGAAATTAATGCAAGATATATATATATATATATATAAGCATGTCATGCATATGATTATTATAGTTTTCACGCGTTTTCTGAAATATTTTGAAAGAAACGCCCTTGATTAGGGCGCTAATTTAAAAGAAACGACCATACTAGTGGTCGTCAATTTAATATTTGACGCCCTCTACGCAGGTGTTAATTTCATAAGAATCGCATGTGATTAATAATTGATCCTGTTTAAAAATTACAATACATATGAAATATTGATTTTTAATATCTTGCATGACTCTGTGAATTGCTGTCAAATTTTACTGCCATGACATGTCTCCTGTCTCTCGAAATATTATTTATTAAAATATCGTAAATCCCTTGAAATTCACGACTTGGACAAAGTCGTTTTCCATATTCTAACGCCCCAGTACAAGGCGTGAATATTAAAAGTAACGCCCCTTCCAAGGGCGCGTTTTTGATAAATTTCTGAGAATAATTATATCCTGTCGAATATGTAAATGATGAGACGCCTGCCCCTGCAGTCGTCAACTTTTAAGAAACGCCCCCAGGAAAGGCGTGTTTTTGATAAATTAATGAAATAATGGAAATTCTGCAAATTGGCAATATATGTAAACGTCCTTCAGTTAGGCGTTAATTACTTGAGACACGACTTGACCTAAGTCGTTATTTTACTGTAAACTGATTTTTCCTCTGATTTGCTAACCGATGGTTTATATATTATACATATATATATATATCGGCACTATTCTCCACTCCGTGAGTATAGTCCCACGTTTCATGTTGATTTATCGATCACACTCAACTCTCATTGACATACAAGCTCTCCATTGGACATTTCCGTTCCTTTGGACTAGCAAGTTAGTCATAGAGACCTCTGTAAGACTCCTCGTAGCCTTGGATTCCCTCAAGGCCGACTGAGCTGGTTGTACCCTAAAAACCCATTACACGATCCTTGCCATGTCAATCTAAAGAAACATGGTATACCGGCCCTTATGATTATACAAAGAGTATATCATAAGAAATTCTTAATGGGATGATGATATCATGCCATATCATTCTTGTAAACCTCAATTCTATGATAAGAAGGAGGGTATCTTGCTTGATCTAATGTTCATGTGGACCTCAATTCTATATAAAGAATGTCCATATTGATTTGTCATGGTACCTAAGTTAAAGGAACCATAATCTACCTAGTTTTACCGACATCGTGATTATACCGTTATTATCGCCATTCTATGTCCTTTGTCATATTTTGGACTCTATTCTATCAAAGTTGTCATACGTATCTACAAGCTTGATTATTGAAACTCTATATTGGCTATATAAACAAGAGTGGATGTCAAAACACATGATAAATGCCTGCGCATATAGGGCCCGATCTGGTCCTGGGAGGAGCACCCGAAAGTACTTGTGCCCATGGGAGTTAAAATGATAAGGTATCTGGCATTATACCGAGTACTTGACTTGCTTGATTGGACATTCCACACACATCTTGTACTTGAATCGTACTTGACTTTACATGAAATGCGTGGCCCGAAAAAGGGTAATTTACTTGCTTGATACATGATAGCCAAAGTTCTTGACATGACTCGATAATGGTACTTGCTTGAATATCTTGAATAACTTGTATCTTGTTCATGAAAGTTCATCTTATTTCTTTGATATTACATTCTCTCTATCTTGTCGTTTCATGCGAGCATGCATAGCTTTATTGCATCCATGAAAATGTAATTACTTAAATCACTTGCTAGTACTTGAGATATAATTTCCTACTGAGCGTTCGCTCATCCCGTTTGTCCCTTTTTACTTTTCAGGTAAGTCCGACGACGATGGAAGTCAATCGGATGGGAATGGTCAAGAGTGAAAGTGATAGAGCTTCTACAAGTGTCGTCTAGTCTTTTCCATAGTTTCTTGAGTCAACTATGTATTCTTTTCCTTTTTATTTAACAGAGTATTGGATTTGTAATAGTCTATCCATTATGAAATAAAGGATTGGGTTATCTTGCTATTTTGCGCATCTCTGTCTTTGTGTCGAATACATGACCACTCTGATTGACATGATTGATATAGACACGTCGCGCATCTCCGGGTATCTTCCGCGCTCGGGGCGTGACAGGCTAATTCTATTGAGTTGTCTTGCCGAGATGATCCTAAGTATTCTCAGAATATAGTTGTAACTATTTTTAATTCCGCATAATTGAGCTTTAAGTTTTTAATTACGCTATATTTTTAAAGGGGAGATTCATTCACCCCCCCCCCTCTGAATCTGTCGCACCTGACTCAACAATTGGTATCAGAGCAGGTTCTCTGACTGTTCAGATCCAATGATCTGCAGAGGATCATGTTGTCTTTGGTGCATTTCTGAATTTACTCTCTGCTGCATTAATCTGCTTTCCGATTTAATCAATGGGTTCTCCACTGATTTTCAATGGCTCTAATTTTAACTCATGGGTTAGCAGTCTACATAACTATGTGAATTTGATGGATCCGGATCTGTGGAAGTTAATGTCACATGGTCCTCACAGACTGCCAAAGAAAGAGTCCAAATGGACTAACAGTCACAGATCAAGAAATGGAGAGAATCAGAAAGTTTTGAAATTAATGAAAGAAGCTACTGACAAGGCTCTACATTCTTACTTTTATGACTGCAGGTCCGCTAAGGACATTCTGGAAAAGCTGAAACTAACTCAGAGGAGAGATGAGGACAGCTGCCTGATGGCTGACAAGAGCGACCATGGCAGTGATCAAGATGAATCTGAAGATGTTGAAGAGGTAACCAATCCTTTCTCTAGTTACACTTTAGACGACTGGGAAGATGCCTATGCCAATCTGTTAGAATCCTATGAAAGACTAAAGAAGAAGAATAAAAAACTGATAAAGAAGCTAAAGAAACATGAGGATGCTAAATCTCGAGGTGAAAGCCCTGAAATTCTGAAAATTGAAAATGTCATATTTAGAAGACAGTTAACAGATTATGATTCTATTAGTTTAGATTTAGATCATTTGAAATCTGAAAAATAAACTCTTATGAAATAAATTGATTCACACAAAAAGGAGAATCAAGAGCTTGTTTGTGAAATTGCTGAACTAAAGGAGAGGCATAGTTTAATTGATGATGATCAGACTCATAACAATGATGTTGTTCAAAATGAAGAACTGGTGAGAAACTTAGAGCTTGTCAACTCTGAATTGGAAAACATGAAGTCCAAAAATGTAATACTCAAAAATCAGCTCAAGGAATTTGAACACAAATCAATAAATCTTGAAAAAGAAAATAGATTGATTTCTAAAAAATTAGAGGCTGATAGAGTAACAAATTCAGAGATTTAGAAAAATCTTGACAAACTTCAATCTGAAAAACAACAAGAAAAGTTTTATGAATGTCAATTTTCTTCAGATGAATGGGTGTTTGATGATGAACTCCTAGAGCAGAACAGTAAACTGAAAGAGGAAATTAATAAGCTGAATCACCTAAACTCAGCAATGTCTGAGAGGCTAATCACTTTAGAAAAAGGAAAGAGTGTAAGCCTGGTGAGCTCCAGTGAGTTGCTGAATGCTGAACATGAAATTACAAATATGAAAAACATCAACCTAATGTTGAGTGGGAATGTCACCTGCTGTGAACAAAAGATAGCTAAATATGAGTTAACAATCACATCCCTTCAACAAGAAGTTGATGATCTTTATAAGTCTCTATCTGAAGCTGACAATGAAATTAAATTAAGACAGGAAGTTGAAAAACTCAAAAGTCTGAATGATGCCTTGCATCAAAAAGTCATTTCCTGTGAAACAGATCTGTCCGAATATGAAGCTAATATTTGTGGCTTAAATTCTGAAATTCAAGATTTGAAAAACTCTTTGTCAAAATTTGTCAAATGAAATGACAATCTGAATAAGTTTCTTGGAAATAATGTTAGCGTTCAGAGAGAGGGACTGGGTTACAGTCCGACAAGCAAAAGGAGTAATGAAAATAAAACGTCTACTATTTTTGTCAAAGCTTCTAATCAGAACACAACCTCTGCTCCTTCTGTTTTTCAATTCACTGCACAAAAGTCCACTGTCAATTCCAAATCTGCAGAACAAATTCAAAAACTGAAAAAGAATGAAAATTCACAGAAAAAGGACAAAGACACTCTTGTTGCTATAAAGAATGCTGCACACAATTCACATGATCTCTCACACACTCATATTAAAAAGGGGTCATGTTATTATTGTGGGAAAGGAGGTCACATAATGGAAGATTGCAGATTAATGTTAAAGGATGAGCATGCTAGTGGAACATTACATTCTAGAAATTTTTCTGATAGAAACCATGCTACTAGGAAGCCTGATGCTTCATGTTATTATTGTGGTAAGTATGATCATCTCATGAATGCATGCTTTATCATGAAAGAAAACAATAAACTGCATGCCAGGTCTTCCATGAATATTCATGGACCTTATGGAACTAAACACAAGACTAGTCAGCACATTGTGTGCTCTAATTGCAATAAGCCTGGGCACAAGGCTGCTGAGTGCTGGTTTGGATCCACTTGGGGTAAAAATGGCTTTCATAGAAGAAATTCTTCTGCTTGCTCTCACTATGGGAAAAATGGCCATACAGTCAAGGACTGTTGGCATGTTCAGAAGAAGTTTGTTAACCCCTATGTTGTCAAATTCCTTGCAAAACCATTTGCAAGATTTTCATGCTATAACTGTGGGAAGCAAGGTCACAAATCTTCTGAATGTTGGCTGGTTAGGAATAAGAACCAAACTGTTCATACATATAACAGAAAATCTTATGATCATGTTTATAAACCTCATGCTGCTGTTACTATGCATCATAAAAACCAGAAACCAGTCACTTCATGTAGATATTGTGGGAAGTTTGGTCACTCTATGGACAATTGCTATCTGATGGATCATGGTGACCATGTTGCTATGAATTTGCTTAGAACACCTGTCAGGGCTAACGCAGGACCCAAAGCTGCTTGGGTCCCTGCAGGATCAAGATGATCAAATACTTTGCAGGTGTGCCTTGGACTGAGGAATAAAGAGGGGTAAATTAAACCAAGGCACCCAATATGATAAAGCCCCATTCAGGTAAATTCTGATAACTCTGTATTCTGAATTTGTGTGATCTGAATGCACTACATATCATGATAATTCTTTTGTGCATTGTCTAACTGAATCTAATTGAAAAATCTGAAATGCTCATGGAAATGCTTGTAGTTTATCTCTGAATGAGCATATATTTTAAAATCATGTTTCAGTGCTTTAATTACATATCATGCACTTTGTAAGGGGGAGTTTGACTGATGGTTGCATAATCATGATAATCTCATTTGCTATATTTCTCCAGGAGAGCCTTTAAACATGCATACATGTAGTATGTTGCATTACATTTCCTTGCATTGAAAAATCTAAAAAGAAATGACTCATTGCATCTAGATAGGGGGAGCATTTATGTTTCATCTCTTCACCTCTTGAACTCCTTCTGTCTAGCAATCTGATCCATTCTTGGCAAATGAGTAGTTCACTTGAATTCCCTGCTGTCTACACTGACATAGCTGATCTGTCTGTATTCCAGACTTAGCTATTGATTATGTTTGCCTTGAGTTCAACTACTAGCTTGTTCCTATCACTCACATTTCTTCATAGCTTGTCAAGTCTGGTCCAAGCTAATCTGACTGAATTCTAGTCTTTACTGCTGGCTTCAAATTGCTCTCTGCTACTCTCTCGACAAAAACACTTTGTTGACTCCACTGATTTCTTGACAATGCCATTGATTCATTTGAATGAGGAAAGACTTTAGTCAGTGCACCCTAGACATAAATCAGACACATTCTGAAAAGAAGAATATTCTATTATACTGGCTTAAGAATGTTTTGATAAATCAAATTGATTTAAGTCTAATGTATTTCTTAAGTTTTGATGTAAAGGACTTGAAAATATCTGATTCATTCTGCTTAATAAATCTTAACTAGTTGTCTCATGAACTTCATGCAAAACCTTCTGAAATCTGAAATTTAAAACGACATGGCTTTCTTTGGTTAAGATACATATAGAAAGTATTGTTCTTAAACATTTCAGTGTACTGAGCATTGTTTGAAAAATATGAAAACACTTAAAAATTTAAAGCAAGAGCAATGACTTTGGTCACAGAGAAACTGGGTTCTCTATCAAAGAAATGGAGTAAGCCCAAGTCATGAAGTGCCATAGTTACCTCTCCTTTCAAAAATATTAGAAATTCTGGCAGAGCAATGGCATGGATGTGTTGAGTAACTGGGGATTCTGGCCTCTGATCAAGGTGTCTCCTCATGTAAAAAGATACTCCATTGCTAACTCTGTTCTCCTTCAGAGGTAATGTGGTTGTCACACTGAGTAACTGAGTCACTTCACCTAAGACGTGTTGTGCCTCATGTAAAAAGGTGTTGACTGAACCAAACTTGCTCAGGAAAAATCAGTGATGTTCAATAGAAAATTCTGAAAATCTAAAGACAAATTCAGTCTCATTGATTTCTGTTTAATCTCAATAGTATCTTGTGTAACTTCCATAGGAGTCTTTGAATTTAAATGAGTAAGATGGAAGGAGGTTCAACATGAATAACAAATGAGTTGATGGTTCATCTTTATTAAAAGTTGTGTCAGATATGAGTAATGAATTTTCCTGATAAACCTTAAATACATCACTCTTAAATCATGATGGTAAGTTTAAACTCATTCATAATCTATTATAATTGAAGAATTTGAAATTTGTTTACAAAGATTTATGAATTTGGTATGCTAATGAAAATCTTGCTTCCTCATTTATTCGTTGTGATTACAGACTGTGGTAACTCTTGTATACCCATGTGCTTTGCTGATAGATGCTCATCACTTCTTTCACTCCATCTAATCAGGGGGAGCTTCCATGTCATGCTGAGTGTTTTTCATAAAGGGGGAGATCTAGTTAGTATTTTTTAGTGTCCCTGTGATTTTGTTGATCTTCTCTCTTCATCTCAATTAGTTTCAACCTTCAAAACATTTCTGATCATTATTCTATTCAGGGGGAGCTAATTGCCATTAAAGGGGGAGCTTTTAATTCACTCATCTTATGCAGTCTTATTCTTCCCTCTTCAATTAATGTCTTTTTGCTGAAGTCAAAGGGGGAGAAATATTTGATCAAGTCATACAGACTCATAGTGTTGCCATCATTAAAAAGGGGGAGATTATTGTGTCCCTGTGATTTTGATGATAGCAAACACTATAAGTCATCATTTGTTTGAGTCTGCATATAAATCTGTTTTTGTTGCATATGTATGTTTCATTGAACATCTTATCTGAATTACATAATCAAAGAACAGGCTGAGGCTGTGTGGTGTGTGCATTGGTGCATTTCATAATTGTTGATGCATTTCATAATTGCATTTTATCTGGATTGCTTGATGTTAGTCTATACAATGGGTGTTGCTGAACCTTTCAGCATAGTTTGGACAGAAGTGGGTCGACCCCCTTTCCAGATGGGTCGACCCCCCCCAAATTCGCATGTCTGTACATTGCATCTGTCTGTGCTGCACTCATAAGTCCATACACTGGCAAGCCTTTCAATTGCCTAAGTCCATACATTGTCTGTCTTCCTTAGTGTCTCAAGCATAACGTGAAGTCTGTACAATGCATTTACATTCACAAAGCCTTCACAGCCTGGAGTCTGTACATTGCATTCCCCTTCACAAGCTTACACATAGTGAAGTCTATACATTCACAGTGTCTACATGTCTAAGATAATGTCTATACAGTGGGCAGTCTTTCTGAGCGTCTCTTGTTGCGTCTTGTGAATGGATCATTGAAGTCTATACATCGTCTGTTCATCGTCAAATGTGCATAAGGTAAAGTCTATACATTCACTTGCATGTTCATCAAAGTTTGTACACTGGTCGAACATTCAAGTCTGGACATTGTGCCTTGAAGCTGTCCAAGTCTAGACAATGTACTGTAGCAAGCACGAAGCCAACTCTGTACATTGTCCCCATGTTCACATGCTTTAAAGTATATACATTGAATTGTGTGTTTGTGCATCAAAGTCTATACATTGGTTAGGCTTGTTCATGCATCGTTCACTAAGGTCTGTACATCCGACTGTTTCAGACAAAGTCTGTACATCCGACTGTTTCAGACAAAGTCTGTACATCCGACTGTTTCAGGTGAAGTCTATACATTGGGACCTTTACCTACGTTGCATTCATAAGTCTATACATCACAAAGTCTGCACATCGCTGTGTTCAAGCCTGTCAAGTCTTTACATTGCCTAAGTATGTACAGCGGTTGCCTTCTTATATGAAGTCTGTACATTACATTCGAGTTCACAAGTCCATACAGTCTGAAGTCTATACAATATAGTTCAACTTACAAGTCTATACATTGGACTGTGCTTCGCAAAGTCTATACACTGGACTGTGCTCGTAAAGTCTGTACATCCTTCAAGGGGCCAAGTCTATACATTGTGTTGTTCACATCTGCAAGTCTAGACATTGGAAAGTCTATACACTGCATTGTGCATACTATGATGTCTGTACAGGCCATTGCACTGCATTCACATTGTAAGACCCCAAATTATTTAATTGAGCCCAATATTTCTTATTTAGCTTTTATTAATTGAGAATAGAATTTTATTGAATTAATAATTGAATTTCGGATTTATTAATATTTAATTCGTTAGAAATAGTATGAGTGAAAATTCGACTATCTTAGAAAAATCTGTAAAAATAGTAAAAATGTTAAGGTCGAGGTAGATAGCAACTTTTCCTTCTGGCATTAAGCCATTGTAAATCCGTGGTAAGATCTATTTAGAGTTTAAACCCAAAAGTGCACACTTTTGACCCATACCTAACCCTTAGATTAAAACACGAAATTCGACCTCGATACTCAACCAAATGATCTAAAATCAGTGGAAAATGGAAGGCCACAATGTAAGGAACATTTACCCTCAATCAATTTGAGGTAAACCTAGCCCCAAAATGTGCTGCCGACATAGTTTGGTCAAGTCAAGGATTTCGACGCCGTTTCTAAACACGTAGCTTGCAGCAGCGAATACTCCCAACTCCGAAGGCTCCAGAAGCTCTATGAGCTATCAAAATGATGCCCTACAAGTCTTATTTCATTTGGCTACTGTGGGGTTCGCTGAAGTTTCAGATCTGGGGAGATCTAGCTCGATTTGTGGAGGTGGGTCAGCAGGCCGTTGGCTTCCCTTCATCCTTCTTTGATCCATCGATTGAGGTAGGAATTCTGAACCAAATTTTGATCATGAGTATAGCAAGTTGTTCATCTCGTCGAGATCTATCCATTGGGACTGAAAGCCCCAATTTTCATCAAGTGTGGAGTGAGTTATCACGGGTTTTCTAAGGTGCTGTCCAAGTGTTCTTCATCCTAGGGTTTGAGTTTTCTCTCTCCGATTTGAGGTAGGATCTAACAACCAAACTCTAATTAACTTACATGAAGTAATCAGCATATTATTATCTTTCATTTAACGTAGAAAGCCCCAAATTCCATTGAGCATGCCTCGTGAATTTCGAATTTTTGTAAGAGCATATCTAGAACATGTTTCATTTAGTGTTCCTTTAAGTCAGAGCTTGATTTCGGGCTAATTTTGAGCCCTGTAACTTGATCTTCATGTAGCATAACATATATGGTTGGATTCATAATCGAGTCAACTTTCTTTTGACACCAAAAGCCCTAAATTCCGTTGTGTATGTTAAGAGAATTGCATGATTTAGTAGAAGTGGGTCAGGAACTAGGGTTTTCATGAAAATACCATATATAAGTTGAGATTCAATCAATTTCTGTAACAATTCGTGTTTCAAAATTGTAGTTTTATGACCCTAGAATGTCTATTAATATTCCTAGATCATGTGGTTTTGATTTCAACTCAATTGGACCACATTTGGATGAGTTTATGTGGTTTCCGGAAGCAACATTCGTTGCTGTTCTTGCAGGGGTCGACCCATTCAGCTTCCAGACCCCAATTTTTTAGGGGTCGACCCCTGGGGTCGACCCGTACACCAGAAACCCGATTTTCATCATTTTTCGACCCGAAGATGGATCCGAATCAGTGGGGAATCAACCCATTTAACTTAGACCCACTGAAATTATATTTTTGAAGAACAATTGACCTATTCATGTACCCCCCTTGATTTCAAATTTGCATCGGTCCTTTCTTGCAAACATAGTACAAAACATGATGTTTACCATCTCCATTACAACACTTACATTCGTTAAATAGAAACTCACATAATTAATTATTAATGGTGTAACTAAAACCCCTGATAATGCATTCTATTTCACCGCTGTGAGAGCTTGTTCTTTACCTCGACAATTTGTTCTAGCTTGTTGGCACTTTGGCTAATACAAATGATAATGGTTAATCATGATATCTTAACTTAGTGATTAGGATTAATATGTTGATTAGCTTGTTTGATTGCTACTGTTTTACAGTAGCGCAGCACGATTAACTCTTGTTGTGACTTGGTTTCGATCTCCTTGATGATTATACTTACCTTGAAATTCTGGAAATGAATCTCTTTCCTACTTGAAGTTGTTATTGCTACTTAGTTTAAACCTTGGAATTCTGGCCATAAACTGTGGACGTCTAGATTCGTGGGATCTTTGATCCAAAGAAATCAATGCCTGGCAAACAATTAAGGGCTCGGTCTAGTCTTGGGAAGAGCGCCCGAACACTACGTGTACCCCCGGGGAGGTGAATGACTAGGTGTGGCATTTGGCACCAGTACTTGACATGTGTTAAATCTAGGACTATCCACTACTCTCTACATTACTTTCTACTACTTGTCACTTTCCACTCTTCACTGTTCTATACTCTACTTGTTGTTACTTTACTTGCGGATTACTTGGACGTGGAAATGAAATTACATACGTGCTTGACATGACTTGAATTGTCTTGATATGGCCAACTTTTTATCGTTATCTCCTGTAGTAAATTCTTGTCTTACCATTCTATTCATTATATTTCTTGACCTTGCAAGATCTTTGAATTTTGTTTCGTGATATCATCGTTATCTTTTTATTGTTTTATCATTTGTAGCATGGCATTTTAAAATGTAATTAAACTGTTAATCACTTATACCTGTCTGTTATTTCCTACTGAGCGTCAGCTCATAGTTGTGTTTCCCCCTTTTCCAGGCTGTTCAGGTGACGCACTTACCGATGGGGAAGGGCAGGAGTGATGTCTTGAGTGTATCAGTTCTAGTGTGTTAGTAGTGTGTTATCTTACTTTTAGTTGTGTTTTGGAGAGCATTTAGTCTCAGTCATGTTATTGAGCTTTAGTGATTGATTATTCCAGTTGTATTAAGTTGAACATGAGGTTATTGTATCAGTTGTGGTTTGTTAATGATCATTTAGTATTTCCATCTTGTAGCACTTGTGTATTATTTTAGATTAGTTCTCTCTCTTGCCAGCGTGTCTCTAACTGTACGTCCCGATATTTCCGCCTTGTTCGGGGCGTGACAGTTTAGTTGGTATCAGAGCCCTAGGTTTCACATTCCTAGGTTCCCTAAGTTTTAGGTTTTCTTGCATTGCATCCCAATAATCGGTATATCAAAAGGTGTTGTCCGAACGTTAGGCTACACCTATCGGGAAGGTCGCATACTTGCGCGAGTGGTCTTCAGATCGATTATCTCCGCCAGGTACTGAGTTTTGGTCGTGTCTAGGTGCACTAGATCCCTAACCTTGTGAAAGTTTCAGACCTGACCTGTGAGATTGGGGTAGAACTTGGGTTAAGTTCGTTCCTTAATCGTGCTTTATCTATCTTTTTGGACCTAAGTAACCTATTTCTCGTGTAGATGGCAGCTGATCGTGCTGAATGGAGGAACCTGCAGCGTACGGTTCAAGCCCTTACTCAGGCCCTTCAGCAAGTAGTTCAGGCAGGAGCGGCACAGCATGGCACCGGTGATCTATACCGGAACTTCCGAGGGATGAATCTGCCAAGGTTTGCGGGTTCGACCGACCCTGACCAAGCCGAGCACTGGCTAGATGAGATGGGGAGGATCTTTGAAGTTATGCAATCCACCAACCAGGAGCGTGTCCTTTTGTCCACATTTCAACTGGAACATGATGCACGTAGTTGGTGGGATTCTATCAAGGCAACTCTCGGTGATCGGCAAGTTATGTGGGAAGAGTTCGAAGAATTCTTCAACAGCAAGTATTTTTCTGATAGAGTGCAAGAGAAGAAAGCGGCAGAGTTCGCGGCCTTGAAACAGCGAGGTTTGTCCGTGGCAGAGTATGAGGCTCAATTTGCACGGCTTTCTTGATATGCTACACATCTCATTTCCACCGAGAAGATGAAGGCGAAGCGCTTTCTCAATGGATTGAAGCTTCATTATATCAACCAATTGGCACCGATGGAGATTTCCACGTATTCTGAGGTGGTAAGGAAAGCGCAAGTTCTGGAGGATACTCTTGAAATGACTGAGAGAATCCGTGGAAAAGGCACCAAGAAAGAATTACCTACGGGTTCCGGGAGTGTCAAACCCGGGTATACCAAGAAGAGGCCTGTTAGTGGACCTGGTTCATGGAACGGGTCCGGATCGTGGAAGGGCAAGACGCCGAGGCATGAAGACAAGAAGCCTGGCCCTATTGTTCCATTCAAGGGCGTGTGCAACTATTGTGATCGTCCGGGTCACAAGATAGAGGAGTGCTGGCGCAAGCTAGGCGCCTGTTTACGATGTAGAAGCAAGGAGCACCGTATCCCCAATTGTTCTCTCATATCGGAGCAAGCTACATCGGCAAAACCTCTAGTCTTCAAGAAACCACAAGGCAAGCTTCAAGCTTTACATGCAGATGAAACTGGGATTTCTGATGATGGCGGACTCATCGAAGGTACCCTTACTATAATCGATAAGCCCGCATTTACTCTCTTTGATACTGGTGCAACACATTTTTTTATTTCACGGAGATTTGCTAAGTCATTAGCTGTGGAACCTATTTTGATGAATACTCCGTTAGAGATTTCAACCCCTATTGGCACTAGATCAACAATCCAGTATTTCTATCCTTCTAGTAAGGTGATGATTGGTGAGCAGAACTTACCAGCAGATTTGGTCTGCATGGACATGAAGGATTATGATGTAATCCTAGGAGCAGATTGGTTGGCTCGATATCAGGTTAGCGTTCACTGCAGTTCTAGCTCCGTGTCTTTCACTAGGCACCCGAGACTTTCTTTTGTGGGTGTTAAGCATCACAACTCGGTGTCACTTATTTCGGCTCTCCGAGCTGATAAGCTGATGAGACGTAGATGTGAGGCTTTTCTAGCCTTTGTTTGTGCAACCCCTGAGCAGCAGGTTGAGATCAAGGACATTCCTGTTGTCCGAGATTTTCCTGATGTCTTTCCGGAGGAACTACCAGGACTTCCGCCTGAGCGGGAAGTTATCTTTTCTATTGATCTTATTCCTGGCACATCTCCTATTTCTAAGGCTCCTTATCGTATGTCTCCTGCGGAACTGAGGGAAACTTGAGCAGCAGACCTGACTTCATGTTGGCCGATGATGGTAGATTATTATTTAAAGACAGAACTTGTGTCCCGGATGAGGCTACAATAAAGAACAAAATTCTTGAGGAAGCTCATAGATCCAGATATACCATTCATCCTGGAGGCACTAAGATGTATCGAGATTTGAAAAGGTCCTTTTGGTGGCCGAATATGAAAAGAGAAGTTGCAGATTTTGTGAGCAGATGCTTGGTATGTCAGCAAGTTAAGGCCGAACATTTCAGATCAGCAGGGAAATTGAAACCACTCGACATACCCCAATGGAAGTGGGAAAGCATTGGCATGGATTTCATTATGGGTCTACCTAGGACTCGTGGTGGATTTGATGCGATATGGGTGATTGTCGATCGATTGACAAAGTCGGCTCATTTCTTACCAATTAAGTCCAAGTGGACGATTGATGTATTGGATGCTTTGTATATAAAGGAAGTGGTGAGATTGCATGGTATCCTAGTGAATATAGTATCTGATCGAGACCCCAGATTTACTTTACATTTCTGGAAGGGACTGCAAGAGTCTTTGGGTACTCGTCTGAATTTTAGTACTGCTTTTCATCCACAAACAGATGGACAGACTGAAAGAACCAATCAGATAGTGGAAGATATGCTGCGAGCTTGCATGATTGATTTCGGTGGTAATTGGAGTGAGCGTTTGGCATTAATTGAATTCGCCTACAATAACAGCTATCAGTCTAGTATTCAGATGGCTCCTTTTGAAGCACTATATGGTAGAAGTTGTCGTTCCCCGTTGTGTTGGGACGAGGTAGGTGAGAAACAGTGGCTTGGACCAGATCTTGTTTCGGAATCATCACAGAACATCCGTGTTATCCGAGACCGGTTACAAGTAGCCCAGTCAAGACAGAAGAGTTATGCCGACAACAGAAGGAGAGCATTGGAATTTCAGGTTGGCGAGCATGTGTTCTTAAAGGTCTCTCCGACGAGAGGGATCTGAAGATTTGGCATTCATGGCAAGCTGAGTCCGAGGTACATTGGTCCATTCGAGATTCTAGATAGAGTGGGAGAGGTGGCATATAGACTGGCTTTACCACCGCATTTGTCTGGCATACACAATATTTTCCATGTGTCTATGTTGCGGAAATATGTGTACGATCCCACTCATATCATTCAGCAGGTGGATTTTGAACTGAAGGAAGATTTGACCTATGAGGAAAGACCTGTCAAGATTCTGGACCGGAAGCAACAGCAACTCCGGAATCGTTCGATACCAATGGTCAAGATTCATTGGAGTCGGCGTGGGACCGAAGAAACTACATGGGAGTCTGAAGAGACTATGCGAAAGCGGTATCCCGATCTATTCTAGGTGAGCGATCTTTTTCTACTCTCAGTTTTAGTGCAGTGAATTTGGAGGACCAAATTCCTTTAAGTAGGGGAGGGTGTAAGACCCCAAATTATTTAATTGAGCCCAATATTTCTTATTTAGCTTTTATTAATTGAGAATAGAATTTTATTGAATTAATAATTGAATTTCGGATTTATTAATATTTAATTCGTTAGAAATAGTATGAGTGAAAATTCGACTACCTTAGAAAAATCTATAAAAATAGTAAAAATGTTAAGGTCGAGGTAGATAGCAACTTTTCCTTCTAGCATTAAGCCATTGTAAATCCGTGGTAAGATCTATTTAGAGTTTAAACCCAAAAGTGCACACTTTTGACCCATACCTAACCCTTAGATTAAAACACGAAATTTGACCTCAATACTCAACCAAATGATCTGAAATCAGTGGCAAATGGAAGGCCACAATGTAAGGAACATTTACCCTCAATCAATTTGAGGTAAACCTAGCCCCAAAACGTGCTGCCGACATAGTTTTGTCAAGTCAAGGATTTCGGCGCCGTTTCTAAACACGTAGCTTGCAGCAGCGAATACTCCCAACTCCGAAGGCTCCAGAAGCTCTATGAGCTATCAAAATGAAGCCCTATGAGTCTTCTTTCATTTGGCTACTGTGGGGTTCACTGCAGTTTCAGATCTGGGGATATCTAGCTCGATTTGTGGAGGTGGGTCAGCAGGCCATTGGCTTCCCTTCATCCTTCTTTGATCCATCGATTGAGGTAGGAATTATCAACCAAATTTTGATCATGAGTATAGCAAGTTGTTCATCTCGTCGAGATCTATCCATTGGGACTGAAAGCCCCAATTTTCATCAGGTGTGGAGTGAGTTATCACGGGTTTTCTAAGGTGCTATCCAAGTGTTCTTCATCCTAGGGTTTGAGTTTTCTCTCTCCGATTTGAGGTAGGATCTAACAACCAAACTCTAATTAACTTACATGAAGTAATCAGCATATTATTGTCTTTCATTTAACGTAGAAAGCCCCAAATTCCATTGAGCATGCCTCGTGAATTTTGAATTTTTGTAAGAGCATATCTAGAACATGTTTCATTTCGTGTTCCTTTAAGTCAGAGCTTGATTTCGGGCTAATTTTGAGCCCTGTAACTTGATCTTCATGTAGCATACCATATATGGTTGGATTCATAATCGAGTCAGCTTTCTTTTGACACCAAAAGCCCTAAATTCCGTTGTGTATGTTAAGAGAATTGCATGATTTAGTAGAAGTGGGTCAGAAACTAGGGTTTTCATGAAATTACCATATATAAGTTGAGATTCAATCAATTTCTGTAACAATTCGTGTTTCAAAATTATAGTTTTATGACCCTAGAATGTCTATTAATATTCCTAGATCATGTGGTTTTGATTTCAACTCAATTGGACCTCATTTGGATGAGTTTATGTGGTTTCCGGAAGCAACATTCGTTGTTGTTCTTGCAGGGGTCGACCCCAGGGGTCGACCCATTTTCTGGGCAACCCTACAGGCCCGAGGGTCGACCCCAGGGGTCGTCCCCTCCTGTTCCTGCATGGGGGTCGACCCCAAGGGTCGACCCATCCAGCTCCCTGCATGGGGGTCAACCCCAGGGGTCGACCCATTGCACAGGAATGTAGGGGTCGACCCCAGGGGTCGACCCATCTTCAGAAATTGCTGGGGTCGACCCCAGGGGTCGACCCATTCAGCTTCCAGACCCCAGTTTTTCAGGGGTCGACCCCAGGGGTCGACCCGTACACCAGAAACCTGATTTTCATCATTTTTCGACCCGAAGATGGATCCGAATCAGTGGGGAATCAACCCATTTAACTTAGACCCACTGAAATTATATTTTTGAAGAACAATTGACCTATTCATGTACCTCCCTTGATTTCAAATTTGCATTGGTCCTTTCTTGCAAACATAGTACAAAACACGATGTTTACCATCTCCATTACAACACTTACATTGGTTAAATAGAAACTCACATAATTAATGATTAATGGTGTAACTAAAACCCCTGATAATGCATTCTATTTCACCGCTGTGAGAGCTTGTTCTTTACCTCGACAACTTGTTCTAGCTTGTTGGCACTTTGGTTAATACAAATGATAATGGTTAATCATGATATCTTAACTTGGTGATTAGGATTAATATGTTGATTAGCTTGTTTGATTGCTGCTGTTTTACAGTAGCGCAGCACGATTAACTCTTGTTGTGACTTGGTTTCGATCTCCTTGATGATTATACTTACCTTGAAATTCTGGAAATGAATCTCTTTCCTACTTGAAGTTGTTATTGCTACTTAGTTTAAACCTTGGAATTCTGGCCATAAACTGTGGAAGTCTAGATTCGTGGGATCTTTGATCCAAAGAAATCAATGCCTGGCAAATAATTAAGGGCTCAGTCTAGTCCTGGGAAGAGCGCCCGAACACTACGTGTACCCCCGGGGAGGTGAATGACTAGGTGTGGCATTTGGCACCAGTACTTGACATGTGTTAAATCTAGGACTGTCCACTACTCTCTACATTACTTTCTACTACTTTTCACTTTCCACTCTTCACTGTTCTATACTCTACTTGTTGTTACTTTACTTGCTGATTACTTGGACGTGGAAATGAAATTATATACGTGCTTGACATGACTTGAATTGTCTTGATATGACTTGAATTGTCTTGACAAGGGTTGTTACTTTACTTGCTTATTTTATCGTTATCTCCTGTAGTAAATTCTTGTCTTACCATTCTATTCATTATATTTCTTGACCTTGCAAGATCTTTGAATTTTGTTTCGTGATATCATCGTTATCTTTTTATTGTTTTATCATTTGTAGCATGACATTTTAAAATGTAATTAAACTGTTAATCACTTATATCTGTCTGTTATTTCCTACTGAGCGTCAGCTCATAGTTGTGTTTCCCCCTTTTCCAGGCTGTTCAGGTGACGCACTTACCGATGGGGAAGGGCAGGAGTGATGTCTTGAGTGTATCAGTTCTAGTGTGTTAGTAGTGTGTTATCTTACTTTTAGTTGTGTTTTGGAGAGCATTTAGTCTCAGTCATGTTATTGAGCTTTAGTGATTGATTATTCCAGTTGTATTAAGTTGAACATGAGGTTATTATATCAGTTGTGGTTTGTTAATGATCATTTAGTATTTCCATCTTGTAGCACTTGTGTATTATTTTAGATTAGTTCTCTCTCTTGCCAGCGTGTCTCTAACTGTACGTCCCGATATTTCCGCCTTGTTCGGGGCGTGACACACATAGTCTATACAACGCATAGCCTTGCATGAATGAAGTTTGTACATCGTGCATCTAGTGCTTCAAGTCTATACACTGCTGCACGTTGTGTTTTGTCGAAGTCTGCACATTGCTGAATGATCATCAAGTCTATACACTAAAGCGTGTCTGTGCTTCAAACGTTCCAAAGTCTATACATCGCTTGCGTCGTTAAGTTCATACATTGCATATGTTCGTCAAAGTCTATACATTGCATTGTCTACACTCTAAGTATGTACATTCTGGTTGCTTCAACATAAGTCTGTACATTGTGGTTGCTTCATAGCAAGTCTGAACATCTCGTTTGCATTGTCTAGTCTATACACTGTCTAGCACATGCATTTCATCAAGTCTATACTGCCTTTACATCTCACAAAGTCTATACACTGCATGCTCACACAACCAAGTCTATACATTCTGCTGCTGTTCAGCAAGTCTATACGCTCGTTGTCACCCAACAAGTCTATACACTCGTTGTCACCCCTCAAGTCTATACACTCGTTGGCTAGCTCTTCAAGTCTAAACATTCAAGATGCATTGATCAAGTCTACACATTTGCAATGTAGCATGTAGAGCACTAAGTCTATACATTGCCTTTGGGGCACAAAGTCAATACACTGCTTGCATTAGTTCATGTCTATACATCGCCATCTCATTCATGGATAAACACTCAGGCAAAGACTATACACTCGTGGCTAGCTATCCAAGTCCACACACTGCATTGCTAAGTATATACATTGCTGCTTAATTGAACTATGTACAGCCTGTGCTGTTTCTGCTGATCGACTGAAACTCTTCATTAAATCGTAGAGTCTGGGCACGTGATACGAGGCTGGCATCTGGCATGTGATCCGAGATGCTGAGAAGCTGCCACGTGGACTGAAACATTTGGGCGGGAATCGTGGAGAGCACACGCCGCCCTAATCTGCTGTTGCTATATATATATGTCTTCTTCCTCAGAAGAAGGCTGATCGTGTGAGATAGTGAGTAGAAGGAGGCAGCTCGAACAAGAGGTGAAGTCTGTACAGAGAGACAGAAGGAGAAGCAGCAGAGAGCCATGATCCACTGAGAGAAGAAAAAGAGAGAAGAGTAGAAGAGAAAGAAGAGAAAGAGAAAGCTAGAGAGCTCGAGCAGAGAAAGAGGAGAGATAGTGAGATAGAGAGGTTGTGAAGATTCACTGGACCTTGGATCAGATCCAACCCAGTTTGTCTTTGTGCTTTTCATTTCTCCAGCTTTGTGTCGCTGTGATTTCTTTTATTATTTTCCTTTTACCTTGTTCTTTCGATTGCCCTGTTGGGGATCGGGTTCCTCCTGTGGTCTCAGGAGAAGGGAGATTTGTTTCTCCGGTTTGCTGGTGACTTTGGGTCATCAGTGGTTCCCTCCTTGGTGGAGGAAGAGAGGTCCGAGACCTCTGGTTTGCAGGTGACTTAGTGTCACTTGCGCTTCCCTCTGGGCTTCAGAGGAAGGGAGACTTGGGTCTCCGGCTGCAGGTAGTAGTTGCTACTTGTAGGTCCCCTCCTGGTCTGGAGGAAGAGAGACTTGCGTCTCTGGTTTGCTAGTGACTGGTGTCACTAGTGGTTCCCTCCGGTTGGGAGGAAGATGGGAGGTTGTTCCCCTGGTCAAGCTGTGTGGCAGCATCTGTTGCAGACTGAGTCTGTTTGTCTAGCGTTGCTAGTGGAAGCCTCACTCCGATTTGGAGTGAGGGGTGGACGTAGGTCTGTGGACCGAACCACCTAAAAATCTCGGTGTCCCTTGTGGTTTGATTTTCTTATATGTTCATTTAATTGCTATGTACTAGATGCTTGCATAGGATCGAGTGAGGGCTAATTCTATTGAGTTGTCTTGCCGAGATGATCCTAAGTATTCTCAGAATATAGCTGCAACTGTTTTTAATTCCGCATAACTGAGCTTTATGTTTTTAATTAGGCTATATTTTTAAAGGGGAGATTTATTCACCCCCCCTCTGAATCTATCGCACCTGACTCAACACTCCCCTCCCCACCGGCACCCCTCCCATTGCCGAACACACACCCACATAATAATAAACAATAAATTCAAACAATAAATTTAAACACACACCTATATAATAATAATAATAATAATAAACCATAAATTCAAACAATAAATTTAAATCAGATTAAGTAAATTAAAATTAAAAATATATTTTTAAAAAATATACTTTACTGACCATTTTTTGATAGAAATACGTCGAAAAGATAGAACGAAGCTCGTTGTCATCTCCAATGCTAATAGCCCTGCATGAAAATTTCGTAACTGTGTGTGTGTGTGTGTGTGTGTGTGTGTGTGTGTGTGTGTGTGTGTGTGTGTGTGTGTGTGTGTGTGTGTGAGAGAGAGAGAGAGAGAGAGAGAGAGAGAGAGAGAGAGAGAGAGAGGGAGGGAGAGAGAGTAAATGAATGGGATGGGGGACTTGCCCCTCTTTGTGTGCATGTAGCGTGTTAGAGAGAGAGTTAGAGAGGGGAGACAAAGTGAGGGAGAGGGAGACAGAGGGTATCAACGTGTGTATGTTAAAGAGAGAGGGAGAGGGAGATAGTGGGAGAGTGGAGACGCCAAGAGAGGGAGAGGGAGACAGAGGGAGAGAGGAGGCACCGGGAGAGGGAGAGGGATATAGAGGAAGAGGGGAGACGCCAAGAGAAGGAGAGGGAGACGGTGAGAGTGGTAGAGGGAGAGACGGTGAGAGATGATCCATGTTTAATTTTATGCATTTATTTATGTCACACTCACTATTTCTAAGCTTTAACAGAAATAATTATGCAATTCTTATATTTAATTTTAATCTCACATTAAATATAAGTTTTCATGAAATTAACCAATTTATGTATCCCTCTCACATTAAATTTGAGTTTTCATGAAATTTGATATAAAATAAATATATGAGATCATAAATGCATAACAAAGAAAAATTACATAATTACATTTTTTGTTAATGTCCTTGGAAAAATAATTTTATGCTATTTATTTTTGAGTGCAGGAGAAATTGAAGCCCTGGGGGCGGGACACTAATTTTTAAATTGGCGACCCTTTGAAAGGGAGTCATTTTCGGATCAGAAGAAAATAGCATCCTCAGTGTTGACGACATCAGCATCGATGCTAATTTTACAACAGAAAAAGAAAGAAAAAAGAAGAGAAATTGAGCTGTGTGTTTGCATTGGAAGCGGGATCGATGGGTTCCCTTATTTTTGGTTAGGTACTTATATGAAGGCTTATAAATAACCCATGGAGGGCACCCACGAGGAGGGCAATCCCTTTCTTTTATTTCCTCTCCCCCTCTTCTTCTCTTCTCCTCTCCTCCTCTTTTTTCCCCACCATAGACGTCCTTCTTTCTCTCTTCTTCTCACCCTCTCTTCTCTTCTCCTTTTCCCCTCCTTCACTGAAGCTCCTTTTCTTTTTTCTCTTCTCCTCTTTCCCCCCCCCCTCTCTCTCCCTACAAATCACACAGCACCCCTGTTTACTGGTGTCTCCTCTCCCTCTGTTTCACCTCTTCTCCTCCTCTCCCTTTCTCTTTTCTCCCTCCTCTCTGATGTGACACAACCTAGGACTTAAACAAACAAGCACAATCGCAATCAAATAGACCGATGTCGACGACTGCTCACCCGTTGCTCACCAAGACCCGGGGTAACTTGGCAATGCCAAGGTGAGGTTGAGGGGTTAGGCCCTTGCTGGTAGAGGGCCAGCAATGCCAAGATTTGAGTCCCAAAGGTTGTGGATGCCCAATTCAATGGGGCCGACAAAGTGCCAAAGGCACTGGGTTACTCTCTCTTCCCACGGTGATCACTCAAAGCAACGGGGCTTGAGGATCGAGCTCTCACTCTCTCGGCCAGCGGAACTATGAACTAATATTGAAAGAATAAGCATGAATTAGAGCAAGGTTATAGAGCACTTACTCGACCGGTTTGAAGAAACCGGTCCCGCTCGGAGACGAGGGCGAGCGGGGAAGCGTGGGTTTCCCACACGCCGCGCCGGGGTAGCTTGACCTGATCAAACCAAATTACAACACTACACCTCTCGCAGGAGGGGGATCTTGGGGTGCGGGTTAATGGATTACAATCAAACTACCTCCACGCAGGTAGGGGCCTTCAGTCGGCCAAGCGGGGTGGGGAAAACTAGGGCTAAAACGATGATGAAGTGAAGATGCCGAATCTGCCTTCTCTCGGCAATTGTGGATAGATAGTCGGTACTGTGGCTCCAGAACTTGATCAGGAATTTTTCCGAGGGCGAGACCAGTGAGAAAATCTTTGTTACTAGAACTGGAGTGCCTCTGAATTTTTCCGAATTCTTCTGGGGTCGCTGCTGGCCTGGGCAGGAGCTCGAACAGGGTCGCTGATTCCCGGACTGACAGCAACTGGTTACTAACAGCAGGAAGAAGAGGTTGCCCCGGCCGCTCCCGAACTCCAAATCAGGTGCCGCTAGAACCGTTGGAACCGTGGACGGGTCTTCTTTGCATCAGAACAAACGGGGACACCAAACAATGCCGGAGAAGAATAGTGGATCCAGAAGAGTGAGGGGAGGTCGGTGCAGACTGTAGGGAAGTAGAGTCGCACTGCCGAGGAATAAAATTGATAACTTTTGCTAACGGATGCCGAACGGGATTCCGCTTCTTGATTCCGAAAGTAAACAGGAAGGATAAGAACTTTGTAGAAGAGCTCGTGGCCTGCTTCCTCCTGGATTCGTCGTGGTGAAGCTTTTCCTCCGGCTCAGAACCTCTGCAGGGGGCAGATCGACACAGTAACAGCAGGTTGCAGAGGGTGTACCAGTAGCTCCCGAACTCAGAATCGAGCACCGTCGGAGTCGTTGGAATCGTGGACGAATTCTCTTCACAGAAAAACTTACGGGGAAGCCAACCGTTGTCGGAGAAGACTAGGGGATGCAGAACAATGGTGACTGGTCGGTGCAGACTATGAGTAGCAGATATGCGTAGCTGACGGAGAAAAATGAGAACTCTGGATCACGAACGCCGAATGAAGTTATGTTTCTTGATTCTGGAAGTAGACTGGGCGATGAAGAACTTTGAAGAAGAACTCGTGGACTGATTCCTTCGGGGTTCGTCGTGGCAAAGCTTCTAATCTGGCTCAGGTCCTCAGCCGTGGCAGAACTGCGCAATTGTGGGAGAATGGACCTCCTAGACGGCTCGGTGATCGGAAGAAGATGAAACCACTTCTGTTGCGAAGGAGACTGGTAGACGCTTCCGATGATGGCTCTTTAGTCTTCAAACTCGTCTGGAGGAAGTCGTGGTGGCCGCTGCAAGTTACTGGTTCATCTGCAACCTCTGGACAGTAAACTGCAACTTCGAAGTAGCTTCCAATGACCAAGAAAGAAGAAGGGGAAGGGGGTAAATGAGTGTGGGAGTGACCCCTGGTTGTAAGGGGGTCTTGGAGGGGGTGTTCTAAGGTGTGGGAGGTGGAGAATAAGGTCTGGAAGAGGGTCAAATAGATGGTGGTAGTGGGGGCTGCGAATTTGGTTGGAATGGAGAGAGGGAAAGGATATTCGAAAATAGGTTTAAGGGTGGGGTTAATTTTTTTGTCTTGGGAATGGGGGGGTTGTGTTGGGGAAGAGAAGGGGTGCTTGGGGTAGTGGGAAGGGTGCTTGGGAAAGTGGGGGGGGGGGGTAGTTGGGGGTTGGATGGTGAGGAGAGGATTGGTGGAGGGAGTCTTGGGAAGGGGTGGAGTATTGATGAGGGTTGTGGGGAATGGGAAGAGGCTTAAATGGGGTAGGTGGGGAGTGGAGGTGGTTGGGAAGGGAGGAGAGAGAAGAAAATTTGAATTTGGGTGTTGAGGAGAGAGAAAGTGGAGTGAAAAAGAGAGATTAAGAGAGGGAAGGGTGGGGAATCTCTCCCCTAGGGTTTCTCACCCAAAACATGGAATCTCTCCACTTGATAAGAAGTGTAAACTCTTAAAATGGCAAGTTTTTTCATTCATTGATTCATTAAGTTGAAATGGGGGGGAATGGGGTCCTATATATAGGAAACCCACATTTCTACAAACGTCCCTGACAATTGACTCAATGACAAATAACCGAGGGGGTAGGGGAGAGCCCTTGGGCCAAGCCCATTGAATTGGGCCCAATAGCTAACTAGACAACCTAATGACACTCAAACTTAGGGAAATGAACACAATACCTAGGAACATGACTCAAATAAAAGGGAAAATACATCAAATGACTCAAATAAAAATTACATAGGACTCAAAATTAAATGACTAGACCATGCCGGATGCAACCGGGGCGAGGAGACGAGCTGTGAACGTGGGCATGGGAGGTGATGTCACCATCATACTCCCGGGGTGCGGAGAACTCGACTCCATCGAGTAAGTGTCCTTCCCTCCTTGGAGGGTGTAGAAGTGGTACTGCCCTCAAGTCTTCCGAACGAGACCGATCCATCCACCTGCCGAGATAGCGCTCGTATACCTTGCTCCTGGTGGTAGTGACATGTTCATCCAATATTCATTCAATATGCTCACGCTGGGCTCTCTTGGCTGGTGGACTCTCCTCACGGGTGGGTGCTCTCTCAACGGAGGGAATAGGCTCAATATCCTCACTAGGTACCACTGTGGGTCCCTTGTATGGCACTAGGTCGGCGACACTGAATGTGGGACTTACCCCAAATTCCTCGGGGAGATCTAACTCATAGGCATTTGCACCAATGCGCCTCAGGACCTGGAAGGGACCAGCCCCACGTGGCCTCAATTTGGAGATGGCTCCCGGGGAGAGCCTCTCCATCCTTACCATCACAAAGTCACCCTCATGGAATTCTTGGTGACGTCGATGAGAGTCGGCTTGCCTTTTATAAGTCACATTCTTCTTGCTAATGTGCTTGCGGATCTCTTTATGCAATGTTGTGAATGCAGACATTCTAGGGGTGATGGGTGGACCTGGGCAACCAAAAGTAGACCTATCGTGTAATGATGCAGTGTAGACTTTGGTTAGCCTAGGTGAGCCGGGGCACCCGTAGGTGGCCCTATCATGCAAATTAATGATAAATATTGGGGGACCCGGACATCCGTAGATGCCTTTGACATGCTTAAGACCCATGATGAATGAAGGTGGACCATGACATCCGAATATGGACCACTTATACTTTCTACTTGACATGTGGGTGATATGAATGAATGGACCCAACATCGTGTTCATGCCAAGGGGTGTGGAAAGCCTAGACACATACATACTTTTCCCAAAAGTGACTTCCATGTGTATAAGTGTGGGACAACCTTTGAACTCCCATTGGAAAGGATCGAATGGATCTAAGAAGGTGGTCATCATGGGGTGGGGCACCACCTTATTACCTAGGGATATATGGTCCAAGGTTATGGCTCCCAAGGTGTAACCCGGGTCTAAGATGGAGTGAATTGGGTCAAACATTGTGAGTTGGTTTAGGGAAAGGTGGGTGGTGGATAAAGTGTTTGGGTCACACGAGTCTCTTGACTCCCATTGGAATGGATCATATGGATCATAAAATGGGTTACCTAGGGGGAGGAACTCCATGTCCTCAAGATCCTCAAAAGGTGCTAAGTCATCCTTCACCATGATAGTTGGGCCAATGTTCTTGGCAAGTGGGTCAACCATGAGTGGAGGGCTTGACTTTCTACCCGAGATAAGAAGCTCTAAATCGAGGAGAAGGTTGGGCTCATCGGGTGTAGGGAGGAATAGAAGGAGGTCGCTAGTGTAGCAACCAATGGTGCAAACCGAGGTGATAGACCCTATGCATATGTGTAGGAGGCTAAGGCTCCTAGGTTGTTCTACCATAGGGGTAAACATGCTAGTCATCTCTAATTGCCATGCTATGCCTTTGAGAAGGTCCTCTAAGGTCTCCACTTGATAGGATGCTTGGATTGTGGTGTGATAGGAGAAGAAGGGCACTAAGGGAAGGTCTTGTTCTATGGGAGGGAAAACATGGGCCCGGATCTCTCTAATTGGGCTCTCCTTTAGCCAACTAACAATGGGTTCTCCTAAGATGAGCTTAGTCCCAACTAGAGAGGGTGATGTAAGGTGAGGACCATCGTGTGATGTTTCTTTCTTAACTTGGACTTGGGTTTCCTCCAATGTGGGGAGTGGGTTTGGAGTGTCCTCAACTATTGAATTGGGTATGAGTTCTTCTACCAAGGAGGTGAGAGGCTCTTTTGGGGTGATGAGGGTTGGTGTGTGGTGCTCCCGGGGTGGAGGGTAAAGGGAAACTTGGTTTGGGATTAGTAGTGTGGGGTTTGGGAGTGGAAGTATTGGAGGCTTAGGTTGGGAAAGGATTGGGGTTGGAAGTGGAAGGTGGGTCGGGTGATGGGATTTGGGTTGGGTGGTGGTGGCCGACATGGTTCTAGGTGGAGGGATGGAAATGGGGTCCACTTGGGTTTGAATGGTGAGAATAGGGTGAGTGGTAGTCCTTATTGAGAAAACTGGGTTGGTTAGGGGTCTCTTCCCCTTGGGATCGGCCAGTTGTGGAGGAGGGAAAGTGGGGGCCAATTGAGTTTGATAGTGAGGTTTGTGGAAGGGGGTTTTGGTTGGAGTGTGGGGACCCTTAGGGGATTTGGTGGAGAGGTGGATGTTTGGTTTATTTGGGCCTTAAGGGAGAGGACTTGGTTGCGAAGTGAAGTTATGATGGTGGAGAAGTGATTTGTTGGGAGTGGTGGGGGAGGAGGCCTAAAGGTGGTATCAAGTTGATCTGGTGGGGATGGAGGAGTGGTAGTGCACCTCGGGCTAGGGGTGTTTGAGTAGAAGGGGTGGGAATATTTGGGGATGTAGATCTTCCTAAGTTCAACCTTCATATCATCCCATGAGGAAATCGGCTCTTGTCTCCTAACCCTCCTTAATCCCTCTATGTGTTCCCACTTACTTTTGGCTTGACCTCGAAGTCGTCCCTTGGCCTTTCGGACTCTCGCGGATCCATATACCCAAGTCTTTTCAAAGTACTTTTCTATGGTAGCCTCCCACCTAAGATAGTCACTAGAATGCGATCCGTCAAAGGTAATATCCCTATCTAGGATGAAGTCCATGGGTGGTGAGTAGGCTAAGTAGGTGGCCATGATGATCGGGGAAATCAATGCAAGGGTCGGAGTGATGATGACTCCAATGCAAGCATGCCCTAGGACTTGACTTGATAGAGACAAGTCAATGACTTGCACTGATACCAATTGATGTGACACAACCTAGGACTTAAACAAACAAGCACAATCGTAATCAAACAGACCGATGTCGACGACTGCTCACCCGTTGCTCACCAAGACCTGGGGTAACTTGGCAATGCCAAGGTGAGGTTGAGGGGTTGGGCCCTTGCTGGTAGAGGGCCAGCAAGGCCAAGATTTGAGTCCCAAAGGTTGTGGATGCCCAATTTAATGGGGCCGACAAAGTGCCAAAGGCACTGGGTTACTCTCTCTTCCCACGGTGATCACTCAAAGCAACGGGGCTTGAGGATCGAGCTATGAACGTGGGCATAGGAGGTGATGTCCCCATCACTCTCTCTCCCATCCAGCGTTCACAGCACCTTCCCCTCTCTCTCTTTTCTCTCTTTTATACTCTTCCTCTCTCTTTCTTATTCTTTTCTCCTCCGCCATCGCAGACGGTCTCCACTCCTCTCTCTCTCTATTTTTCTTCTCCACCGTAGCTCTCCCTCTCTCTTCTTCTCCTCTCTTCCTTCTTCCTTTCTCCCCCATCCGGCACCTCTGCCCTCCTTTCCCTACTAACCCCCACTGCCGCACTTCCTATTCCCCTGCCCATCACCTCCTCTTCTCTATTTTGTCCCTCACCCCACAGCTACTATCGTGGCATCTATCACCCTCTCTCTTCTCCTCACACCTCTCCTCTACCCTCCTCTCTCTCTCTCGTCGCATCTCTCTCCCTTCTCTTCTCTCCATTCCCTCCTATGTTCTGCATCCTCCACCACTCTCTTCTTCTCTCTCCCTCCTGCGCCATGTGTCTCTCTCGTCTCACTCCCTTTCCCCTCCATCTCTCATCTCCTCTTCTCTTTGTCCCTCTATTCCCACACAACACATGCACACACTTCTTTCAGTTTTAGTTTTATTTTTATTTTTCATTTTTTTAACTTTCACCTTCACCTCCCTCTATCTCTTTCTCTCTCTACATCTCCCTCTTGTTCTCTCTAAATATCTCTCTAAGGGCCTCTCTTATGGTGGCATCTACACTAGGTTCGGCGACTCTCCAAGGCTCAAAGGCGTGGGCGACATCATTTCTACTTTATTGACGGCTGTTTCCTCTCCATATTTCTTTACTTTTAGTTTAGTTAGATTTTATTACGGGTTGTAGTTTTTATTTTTTATCACAATAAAACATTTAATTTTGAGAATAAGATTAGATTATTTTTATTTTCTCTTTCTAGCACTTTCTCTCTCTACATTTCTCTCCCTAAACCCTCCCAATTTCTTTAGGTAGATTTATTTTTTACAATTTTAATTTCAATATCAAAATCAACATTCCACATTTTTTCTAAAAAAATACAAAATTTTCAACCTTAAAATTCTAACCTCTTCGTGGGATCGAACCGTACTTATCACTATGCTAAAATTTTAATTTCATTGTGTGAGTGGAGAATTTTTTTGAAATTAAGTGAGCCGTGTAGCAACCCTGATAAAATATTAATAACAATAAATATTTTAAAAATAAATCAAATAATTAGATAAGTAAAACAATATAAAATAACGCCTAGGATAAAGGCGCTATTTAAATTATAAACGCCTCTAGACAAGGCGTTATTCAAGAAGTGACGCCCTGACCACACGGCGTCAAATACTGAACGCCAAAAATGGTAAGGCCAGGAAACGCCCCTATCTTGGGCGTGTTTTAAAACATGGAACGCCCTTACACAAGGCGCTTCTTAAGAAACGACCTGAACCAGGTCGTCAATTCAAGAATAGACGCCCTGACCAAAGTCGTTAATTCCATTCGAGTTCCGTTCGACACGGGAGCTTATCCAGGGAAGGATTATGTTAATCTAGTAAGTGTTTAATAGGGCAAGGACTCTATTAAGGATGTATTACCCTCACACGAACTCTAGCCCTAATAGGATTCCCAAAATCCCTATAAAAAACCTACTGATCGAACCTTAAACGCTATTTGGCGTTTGGAAGACTACAAGGTACGTAATAGCAGTTCATATAGTTTCTCTTTGCTTCGGTTACATGAAGAACTAATAGTTCTTCATCCTCTTTTCCTCTTACAGGTTAAGGACACAACAGTAAAGAACAAGGTAACGTTCTTCTACTATCTCCTCTGTTCCGATAAGTGAAGAAACTAATATATGTTTCTTCTTCTCTTCTTATAGGAACTGCAGCAAATTGGTGAACCGAAGAACAAAGGTTCTTCAGCAAAAACCTTCTCTTCCTCCTACTGTGGATATTCGTGGCTGTGAAGCAACAGAGCCGCCTTTTCCTATCAATCTTCAAGTACTTCATCCAGACCATACTAAGGTAGGATTTTCTCAAGTTATTGTAGCCCAAATGAAAATAACGCAAGATATATGTATAAGCATGGCATGCATACAGTTTTATTGTGTTTACGGCAATATTTTAAAAGTAACGCCCCTGTCAAGGGCGCTAATTTACAAGACACGACCCTGACAAGGTCGTCAATTTCATATTTGACGCCCTGTACACAGGCGTTAATTTCATGAAAATAATCAACACCCATATTATAAAGATGATATATATGAAATCATGATTCTAATATAATGCATGACTCTGCCTGCTACTTTTCCTGTCCTGTCCATGAAATTTGATATCGGGAAATTGCTGTTATATAACTTCGTTACTGTTCATGACCCTTGAAGAATTAACGACCTAAGTTAGGTCGTGACTTATGAAACTAACGCCCTGAACTAGGGCGTGAGTATTTAAATAACGCCCCTTCAGAGGGCGCGTTTCTGTAAAATTCCAGAAAATTTGTATCTTGTGAAAATAAGAATGAAATAGTAACGCCCCTTCCCAGGGCGTGTTTTAGATAAATCCTGAAAATTATTTATGTTCTGTCAAATATGTAAATAATGAGACGCCTGCTAATGTAGTCGTCAAATCTTGAAGAAACGACCCTGACCAGGGCGCGTTTTAGATAAATTATTGAATTATTGAAATTTCTGCAAAATGGATACATATGTAAACGCCCTTCTGTTAGGCGTTAATTACTTGATAAACGACTCTGATTAAGTCGTTATTTTACTGTAAAACTGATTTTCCACTGTTTCTGTTAACCGATGGTTTCATATGTTATATAATATATATATCGGCACTATTCTCCACTCCGTGAGTATAGTCCCACGTTTCATGTTGTTTCATCGATCACACTCAACTCTCATTGACATACAAGCTCTCTATTGGACATTCCGTTCCTTTGGACTAGCGAGTTAGTCATAGAGACCTCCGTAAGACTCCTCGTAGCCTTGGATTCCCTCAAGGCCGACTGAGCTGGTTGTACCCTAAAAACCCATTACACCATTGATGCCATGTCACTCTAAAGAAACATGAGATACCGGCCCTTATGATTATACAAAGAGTATATCATAAGAAAATTCTTAATGGGATGATGATATCATGCCATATCATGTCATTCTTGTAAACCTCAATTCTATGATAAGAATGAGGGTATCTTACTTTGATATACTGTTCATGTGGACCTCAATTCTATATAAAGAATGTCCATATTGATTTGTCATGGGACCCAAGTTAAGGGAACCATATTCTACCTAGTTTTATCGTTAATCGTGATTATACCGTTATTATCGCCAATCTATGTCCTTTGTCATATTTGGACTCTATTCTATCAAAGTTGTCATACATGTCTACAAGCTTGATTATTGAAATTCTATATTGGCTATATAAACAAGAGTGGATGTCAAAACACATGATAAATGCCTGCGCATATAGGGCCCGATCTGGTCTTGGGAGGAGCACTCGAAAGTACTTGTGCCCATGGGAGTTAAAATGATAAGGTATCTGGCATTGTACCGAGTACTTGACTTGCTTGATTGGACATTCCACACACATCTTGTACTTGAATCGTACTTGACTTGACATGAAATGCGTGGCCCGAAAAAGGGTAATTTACTTGCTTGATACATGGTAGCCAAAGTTCTTGACATGACTTGTTCAACGTACTTGCTTGAATATCTTGAATAAACCTGTTATCTTATTGTAATTTCATGATTAAGTTCATCTTATTTCCTTGATATTACATTCTCTCTATCTTGTCGTTTTATGCGAGCATGCATAGCTTTATTGCATTCATGAAATATGTAATTACTTAAACCCCTTGCTAGTACTTGAGATATAATTTCCTACTGAGCGTTCGCTCATTCCGTTTGTCCCTTTTTACTTTTCAGGTAAGTCCGAAGACGATGGAAGTCAATCGATGGGAATGATCAAGAGTGAAAGTGATAGAGATTCTCCAAGTGTCATCTAGTTGTTTCTATAGTTTTCTTGAGTCGACTATGTACTTTTCCTTTTTATTAAACAGAGTATTGGATTTGTAATAGTCTATCCATTATGAAATAAAGGATTGGGTTATCTTGTTATTTGCGCATCTCTGTCTTTGTGTCGAATACACGACCACTCTGATTGACATGATTGATATAAACTCGTCACGCGTCTCCGGGTATCTTCCGCGCTCAGGGCGTGATAGTTTTTGTGGTATCAGAGCCTAAGGTATTCAATTCCTAGGAAAAACCCAAGTCCAAGGATAAGTTGAACGTTTAACCAAGTGAGATTGGGTAGAACCAAGGGTTAAGAGTCAATGAGTCTTTTAATAAGATCACAGTGATATAATACTAACGTAGCTATCGTAATTGTAGGATAATGGCTGCCGAACGTGCTCAATGGCGCAACATGCAGCGTACCCTTCAAGGGATGACTCAAGTGCTACAACAGGTAGCACAAGGTGGTGCTCCACGAGCTGGAAGCTTACACCAAGCCTTTAAGAACATGAATCCCCCGAAGTTTATGGGATCGACCGATCCGGACGATGCCGAGCATTGGGTTCGGGAAACCGAACGCATATTCCGTGTCATGCAATGCACGGACAAGGACAAAGTTCTATTAGCTACATTCTAGTTAGAGAAAGATGCTAGATGCTGGTGGGAGTCTATTGAAGCAACCATCGATCCTACTCAAGTGACATGGGAAGAATTTGTGGAATACTTCAATGCTAAATATTTCTCGGACCGAGTCCAAGAAAAGAAGGCTGCAGAATTCGCTGCATTAAAGCAATGATCCTTATCATTAGCAGATTATGAAGCTCAGTTCTCCAGGTTGTCTAGATATGCTAAGCATCTTATTAGCACGGAGAAGATGAAAGCCCGTAGATTTCTTAATGGGCTTAGGCCCCACTATATTACTCAACTGGCGCCTATGGACATCCAAGTTTATTCTGAAATAGTGCGCCGAGCTCAATTACTTGAAGATGCCACGGAACTATTTGATAGGATCCGTGGAAAAGACAAGAAGGAGCAAGTCACAGGTTCGGGTTCTTTCAAACCCAACTTTAAGAAGAGGCCCAATAATGGAGGTTCATCCTCTCAAGATTCCAAGTTCAAGAAATCCAAGCCCTTCTCTATCACCACTACACCTTCTAATACAGTATGCAAGCATTGTGATAAGGCTGGTCACAAGACAGAAGAATGCTGGAGGAAATTAGGAGCTTGTCTCCATTGTGGGAGTCGCGAACATCGGATTCCCGAGTGTCCATTAATGAATGACCAAGCCGGTGATGGTAAACGCCCGGTGACGAAGAATGCTCATCTTCATGCAATCCAGGAGACCGAACCTGAAGAAGAAGGCGGATTAGTGGAAGGTACATTGAAAATTTGTTCCAAAAGTGCTTATGTCTTATTTGATACGGGTGCATCGCATTCCTTTATTTCTAAGAAGTTTGCCGACCCGTTACCGTTAGAACCAGAATGGATAAAAATAGTTCTAACTACTCCTCTTGGAAGTGAAAATGATATTACTCATCACTACCAAAACTGTGAGGTAATGGTTCAAGGTAGGAATTTACCTATAGATCTCATATGCCTCGATCTAAAGGAGTATGATGTTATACTGGGAGCGGACTGGTTATCCAAATACCAGGCAACGGTTGATTGCCGCAATAGCCAAATTACTTTCAAAGATTTTCCAGAGTTAGTCTTTACTCGCCCCAAGAGTCGGAGCAAATCCCCTCTTATTTCGGCTCTTCGAGCAAGCAAGCTCGTCAGGAAAGGATGTGTATCTTTCCTTGCATTTGTCACAGTTAAGGAAACAAAGGACACTAAGATAGAAGACATTCAGGTAGTGCAAGAATTTCCAGACGTATTTCCGGAAGATTTGCCAGGATTACCCCCTCAAAGAGAAGTGGCCTTCACCATTGACTTAGTCCCTGGTGCTGGTCCTGTTTCAAAGGCACCCTATAGAATGTCCCCGGCTGAACTCAAAGAGTTGAAGGAGCAATTGATGGAATTAATTCGAAAAGGGTTTATTAGACCTAGTACTTCCCCGTGGGGAGCACCAGTCTTATTTGTGAAGAAGAAGGACGGATCCATGAGATTGTGCATCGACTATCGACAATTGAATCATCTCACTATCAAGAACAAGTACCCACTGCCGAGAATCGATGAGTTATTTGATCAGATTTCAGGATCCAAATATTTTTCCAAGATTGATCTCAGGTCGGGATATCATCAATTAAGAATCAAGGATGATGACATTCATAAGACTGCATTCAGAAGCAGGTATGGCTATTACGAATTTGTTGTTATGCCTTTTGGACTAACAAATGCCCCTGCTGCCTTTATGCAGTTAATGAATAGCATATTCAGGCCTTATCTAGATCAATTTGTGGTGGTTTTCATTGATGATATATTGATATATTCCAAAACTAAGGAAGAACATGAGGAGCATTTAAGGATCGCATTGCAAGTATTGAGGGAAAATTAATTATATGCAAAGCTCAGTAAATGTGAATTCTGGCTTGAAGAAGTGACTTTCCTCGGACATGTGATATCCAAGGATGGTCTATCTGTTGATCCGTCAAAGGTTGAAGCTGTTAGAAACTGGGAAAAATCAACCAATGCAAGCGAGATCAGAAGTTTCTTAGGTCTTGCAGGATATTATCGGCGATTCATCAAAGACTTCTCCAAGATCGCCGTGCCCTTCACAAGGTTAACTCGCAAGGAGATCCGATATGAATGGAGTGAGGAATGTGAAAGAAGTTTCCAAACTCTCAAGGATCATCTCACTACAGCTCCGGTGTTAGCTCTACCAATAGAAGGAGAGAAATTCGAGGTCTACACAGATGCTTCTGGCATTGGCCTCGGATGTGTCCTAATGCAACAAGGAAAGGTCATAGCATACTCTTCACGTCAACTGAAGAAGCATGAGGAGAATTACCCCGTCCATGACTTAGAATTGGCCGCAGTGGTATTTGCCTTAAAGATATGGAGACACTATCTCTATGGAGTACAGTTCACTGTATACTCCGATCACAAGAGTCTCAAATATCTGTTCTCACAAAAGGAGCTAAACATGAGACAAAGACGCTGGCTAGAATATCTCAAGGACTTCGACTTCAATATACAATACCATCCCGGAAAGGGTAATTATGTTGCTGATGCCCTTAGTCGAAAGTCGAGAGCAATGATAGCCAATTGTATGATACAAGAATGAAGGTTGCTAGAACAATTCTCCGAGCTCAATATAAGCTTGGACAAGGAAGCCAAATTTGTCACATTATCTCATGTAAGCATACAGTCAGATTTATTATCTGAGATACAAGCACTTCAGGATGATGATCCTATATTAGTGGAAATCAAAGGAAGACTAGAAGGACCATCTGATTTTCAATTAGCTTCTGATGGAAGATTGTTGTTCAAGAATAGAACTTGTATACCGGATTGTCCAGAATTAAAGAAGAAGATCTTAGATGAAGCTCACCGATCAAGGTACACTATTCATCCAGGATCAACCAAAATGTATCAAGATGTAAAGAGGAACTTTTGGTGGCCTAATATGAAAAGAGAAATAGCAGACTATGTATCACGCTGTCTCACATGCCAACAGGTCAAGGCGGAACACCAAAAGCCTGCTGGAAAACTACATCCTCTAGATATTCCTAAGTGGAAGTGGGAGGATATTGGAATGGACTTCATCATGGGTTTATCAAAGTCAAAAGGAGGACATGATGGAATCTGGGTTATCATTGACCGTTTAACTAAGTCGGCGCATTTCTTGCAAATCAAAAGCCGATGGTCAATTGATGTGCTAGCTGCACTATACATCAAGGAAATAGTCAGGTTACATGGAATTCCTGTCTCGATCGTGTCTGACCGAGACCCTCGCTTTACTTCTCATTTCTAGAAGGGTCTACAACATTCATTGGGAACAAGGCTTAACTTTAGTACAGCTTTCCACCCACAAACGGATGGTCAGACCAAAAGAACTAATCAAGTTGTTGAAGATATGCTTAGAGCATGCATCATTGACTTTGGTGGAAGCTGGCATGAACACTTGCCACTAGTGGAATTTGCATACAATAACAGCTACCAGGCAAGTATTCAAATGGCACCTTTCGAAGCCTTATACGGAAGGAGTTGCCGATCACCCTTATGCTGGAACGAAGTTGGAGAGAAACAACTATTAGGTCCAGACATGATAAGGGATACAACTGAGAAGATACAAGTAATCCAAGAAAGATTGCAAGTTGCTCAGACCAGGCAAAAGGCTTATGCTGATACAAGAAGGAGAGATCTTGAATTCCAAGTCGGAGATCATGTATTTCTCAATATATCGCCTGGACGTGGCATACGAAGATTTGGTGTTAAGGGCAAGCTTACGCCAAGATTCATCGGACCATTTGAGGTACTCGAAAGAGTTGGCGAGGTTGCTTATCGCATCGCGTTGCCTCCTCAATTGTCCGAAGTGCATAATGTGTTTCACATATCTATGTTGAAGAAGTATGTGCACGATCCATCACACATTATTGAACATGGAGATCTGGTGATCAAGAAAGATCTCACATATGAACAGAAGCCTATGAAGATCTTAGATCGTGAAATACGAGCTCTAAGGAATAAGGTTATTCCCATGCTCAAGGTGCAATGGAACAAGAATTCTGAACATGAAGCAACATGGGAGACCGAGGAATCTATGAAGAAACGATTTCCCGAGTTATTCTAAGAGGTATATACTTTACACTCTCCGCATGTATAAATATTATTATGGAATTTGGGGACCAAATTCTTTTAAGTGGGGGAGGGTGTAGCAACCCTGATAAAATATTAATAACAATAAATATTTTAAAAATAAATCAAATAATTAGATAAATAAAACAATATAAAATAACGCCTAGGATAAAGGCGCTATTTAAATTATAAACGCCTCTAGACAAGGCGTTATTCAAGAAGTGACGCCCTGACTACACGGCGTCAAATACTGAACGCCAAAAATGGTAAGGCCAGGAAACGCCCCTATCTTGGGCGTGTTTTAAAACACGGAACGCCCTTACACAAGGCGCTTCTTAAGAAACGACCTGAACCAGGTCGTTAATTCAAGAATAGACGCCCTGACCAAAGTCGTTAATTCCATTCGAGTTCCGTTCGACACGGGAGCTTATCCAAGGAAGGATTATGTTAATCTAGTAAGTGTTTAATAGGGCAAGGACTCTATTAAGGATGTATTACCCTCACACGAACTCTAGCCCTAATAGGATTCCCAAAATCCCTATAAAAAACCTACTGATCGAACCTTCAACGCTATTTGGCGTTTGGAAGACTACAAGGTACGTAATAGCAGTTCATATAGTTTCTCTTTGCTTCGGTTACATGAAGAACTAATAGTTCTTCATCCTCTTTTCCTCTTACAGGTTAAGGACACAGCAGTAAAGAACAAGGTAACGTTCTTCTACTATCTCCTCTGTTCCGATAAGTGAAGAAACTAATATATGTTTCTTCTTCTCTTCTTATAGGAACTGCAGCAAATTGGTGAACCGAAGAACAAAGGTTCTTCAGCAAGAACCTTCTCTTCCTCCTACTGTGGATATTCGTGGTTGTGAAGCAACAGAGCCGCCTTTTCCTATCAATCTTCAAGTCCTTCATCCAGACCATACTAAGGTAGGATTTTCTCAAGTTATTGTAGCCCAAATGAAAATAACGCAAGATATATGTATAAGCATGGCATGCATACAGTTTTATTGTGTTTACGGTAATATTTTAAAAGTAACGCCCCTGTCAAGGGCGCTAATTTACAAGACACGACCCTGACAAGGCCGTCAATTTCATATTTGACGCCCTGTACACAGGCGTTAATTTCATGAAAATAATCAACACCCATATTATAAAGATGATATATATGAAATCCTGATTCTAATATAATGCATGACTCTGCCTGCTAGTTTTCCTGTCCTGTCCATGAAATTTGATATCGGGAAATTGCTTGTTATATAACTTCGTTACTGTTCATGACCCTTGAAGAATTAACGACCTAAGTTAGGTCGTGACTTATGAAACTAACGCCCTGAACTAGGGCGTGAGTATTTAAATAACGCCCCTTCAGAGGGCGCGTTTCTGTAAAATTCCGGAAAAATTGTATCTTGTGAAAATAAGAATGAAATAGTAACGCCCCTTCCCAGGGCGTGTTTTAGATAAATCCTGAAAATTATTTATGTTCTTTCAAATATGTAAATAATGAGACGCCTGCTAATGTAGTCGTCAAATCTTGAAGAAACGACCCTGACCAGGGCGCGTTTTAGATAAATTATTGAATTATTAAAATTTCTGTAAAATGGATACATATGTAAACGCCCTTCTGTTAGGCGTTAATTACTTGATAAACGACTCTGATTAAGTCGTTATTTTACTGTAAAATTGATTTTCCACTGTTTCTGTTAACCGATGGTTTCATATGTTATATAATATATATATCGGCACTATTCTCCACTCCGTGAGTATAGTCCCACGTTTCATGTTGTTTTATCGATCACACTCAACTCTCATTGACATACAAGCTCTCTATTGGACATTCCGTTCCTTTGGACTAGCGAGTTAGTCATAGAGACCTCCGTAAGACTCCTCGTAGCCTTGGATTCCCTCAAGGCCGACTGAGCTGGTTGTACCCTAAAAACCCATTACACCATTGATGCCATGTCACTCTAAAGAAACATGAGATACCAGCCCTTATGATTATACAAAGAGTATATCATAAGAAAATTCTTAATGAGATGATGATATCATGCCATATCATGTCATTCTTGTAAACCTCAATTCTATGATAAGAATGAGGGTATCTTACTTTGATATACTATTCATGTGGACCTCAATTCTATATAAAGAATGTCCATATTGATTTGTCATGGGACCCAAGTTAAGGGAACCATATTCTACCTAGTTTTATCGTTAATCGTGATTATACCGTTATTATCGCCAATCTATGTCCTTTGTCATATTTTGGACTCTATTCTATCAAAGTTGTCATACATGTCTACAAGCTTGATTATTAAAATTCTATATTGGCTATATAAACAAGAGTGGATGTCAAAACACATGATAAATGCCTGCGCATATAGGGCCCGATCTGGTCCTGGGAGGAGCACCCGAAAGTACTTGTGCCCATGGGAGTTAAAATGATAAGGTATCTGGCATTGTACCGAGTACTTGACTTGCTTGATTGGACATTCCACACACATCTTGTACTTGAATCGTACTTGACTTGACATGAAATGCGTGGCCCGAAAAAAGGTAATTTACTTGCTTGATACATGGTAGCCAAAGTTCTTGACATGACTTGTTCAACGTACTTGCTTGAATATCTTGAATAAACCTGTTATCTTGTTACAATTTCATGATTAATGTCACGCCCCATACTCTATACCATCGAGGTATTGTCCGCTTTGGCCTACCGACCTCACGGTTTTATCCCTTTTTAACAGTGATCGGCTCCAGAATGGGGGACTTCCCGGGTAGGTCATCCATCCCAGTACTACTCCCCATTAAGCACGCTTAACTTCAGAGTTCTTTCCAAGAACTGAGCCGATACTTGAAAAGGCGCGTCAGTGATATAGAGTACAACTTAGCTATATTTGAGGGTGTTACAATCTACCCCTCTTATATAGGCGACGTCCTCGTCGCTGGGCACATATAGCACGCAATCACGCAATCAAGCCCCCAGGCAGGTAGGACTCTAGAGGTGGCCCCTATAGGCTCAAGAGGTGGCTCCCACTATGTAGCACTTTGCTCCATTACGGACTCAAGAGGTGGCTCCCATAGCGTAGCACTTTGCCCTGCATGGCACTTAGTTCCCACACTTCCGGCTGGGGTATGGCTCTGATACCATTTTGTCACGCCCCATACTCTATACAGTCGAGGTATTGTCCGCTTTGGCCTACCGGCCTCACGGTTTTATCCTTTTTTAACAGTGATCGGCTCCAGAATGGGGGACTTCCCGGGTAGGTCACCCATCCCAGTACTACTCCCCATTAAGCACGCTTAACTTCAGAGTTCTTTCTAAGAACTGAGCCGATACTTGAAAAGGCGCCTCAGTGATATAGAGTACAACTTAGCTATATTTGAGGGTGTTACAATTAAGTTCATCTTATTTCCTTGATATTACATTCTCTCTGTCTTGTCGTTTTATGCGAGCATGCATAGCTTTATTGCATTCATGAAAGATGTAATTACTTAAACCCCTTGCTAGTACTTGAGATATAATTTCTACTGAGCATTCGCTCATTCCGTTTGTCCCTTTTTACTTTCCAGGTAAGTCCGACGACGATGGAAGTCAATCGGATGGGAATGATCAAGAGTGAAAGTGATAGAGATTCTCCAAGTGTCATCTAGTTGTTTCTATAGTTTTCCTGAGTCGACTATGTACTTTTCTTTTTTATTAAACAGAGTATTGGATTTGTAATAGTCTATCTATTATGAAATAAAGGATTGGGTTATCTTGCTATTTGCGCATCTCTGTCTTTGTGTCGAATACACGACCACTCTGATTGACATGATTGATATAAACTCGTCACGCGTCTCCGGGTATCTTCCGCGCTCGGGGCGTGACAAGCCGTGTTTTTAACAATGAGCATCGTCTCACATCAATTTTTGGCGTCGTTGCCCGGGAGGTTTTTAGGTTTTAGGTTGATAATTTTTTATTTTATTCTTGTATATATTAATACTAACATTTGTTTCTTTAATTCTCTTTTATTTTACAGGAAAAAAGTTGAAAAAATTAGACCTACAAATTACAGAAAAAGATCCATCAGCTAATGTGTCGTTGAAAGTATATATATGTTAGTAAAAGGGGCAAAATTAAGAAAATACAGAGAAAACGGGCTTCGCAGAAACCTAATATATGTAGGTAAAGCCCTTGTACAAAAAAACAAAAAATCATAAAAAAGTCCAAAAAATGTGAGGTATGTTTCTTTCTTTTTCACTTCCTTTATTAGTATTTTAAAAACTATATAAGATGAGGGATTGCTATCTAGGTTAGTTTTATCTTTCTCTCTTTTGTTTTAATTTTTCGTTCCATATGTAGTTAGCTTTTTACATGTACTTCACTTTCCTATTACCATATCTTGCATCAAAAAAAGAAAACAAAATTTAAGTGCAAGTTAGGACACACCTTCTTAGTGTTGGAAGGACCTTCCATTTCGAGAACTTCTCTCAAGGAACTAGAATCTTCTTAACTAAGACCTCTGTAAGTCCCCGACATTGAAGGATTCCCTCTTTGATCATTGGACTGGTTGTACTGTTAAAGATCCTTGGCGGTAGTTTACCCTTAGGAGCAATATGTATATATATACAAAAAATAAAAAATAAAAAAATAAAAAATGGTGTAAATTTTCTTGGGGTCTAATATATTTTGATCAATATCAATGGCCAAATCTAAATGAGGGAAACCCAAGCCAAAGAAGGAACACTTTATTCCTTCTACTTATAAACCCTCAACCTGCATTGAACTACCTGACATTCACATAGATCACTATGAGATTGACCTTAGCATCATCCAGATGCTCTCATATTTTTATGAGAATACTAATGAAGATCTATATAGACATCTAGATGATTTTCTAGAAATTTGCCCCTTGGTTAAAATTTGAAACTTTAGTAATGATGCCCTTAACTTGATCTTATTTCCACTCTCATTAAACAATAAAGTAAAATGTTGGTTAAGAAGTTTTCATAAAATCATTAGGACTTGGGAATAAATGCAACTAGAATTTTTGAAAAGGTTTTACCCTATTGTCCGGACTAACCTAATGAGAGAGAGAATTATAGGATTGACTCAGCTTTCGAGAGAGCAGATTCATGAATCATTGGAAAGGGTGAGAGATTTATTACAACAATGTCCACGTCGTGGGTTGCCCACATGGCAAATTACTTATACTTTTTATGAGGGGTTGTCAGATTACTATAAACAAATGGTGGATATATCTTGTAGAGGGGCATTCATGAATAAGAGCGAAGATGAGGCATATGATTTTTTTAAAATATTGAGTGAAAATTCTATGACCCATGCCTCATTCTCATTTCATAAACAATATGTAGGACCTTTCAAACAGGCTGGGGTATATGAGATAGAAAACTGGGTAGAGCCTAACTCTAGGATAAACATTAATTGTACTGTCCAACGATCACTAAGTTGATAAGAGAGTCCAACCCAAACTTTTAAAGAGACCTATGATTTTTGTGCAAGTCCCACTCACCATGTGAGTGAGTGTCATACTATAGCCCGATTCCCACCATTCATCAACTCAAGCCCAATATGCCCAAGGGATCTCTCAGCCCGAATATGATACCTTTTCTGTTAATTATAACTCAAGTTGGAAAGATCACCCAAATTCTTCTTGGATGGATCAAACAAACCAAGTCCCTTTGTCTAACCTTTCACCCCAAGAAATTCAAGGGCCACCCATGTGTAATCCATTTCAACCCAACTCATTTCACCCTAATTTCAATAGCAACATCTATATTAGGGTGGATCTGCAAGGTCACTATTCTAAACCACAAATCGCGTACTCTCAACCTACTTATCATGACCCTCCTCCCATGTCATACCAATCTCCTCAACAAGTGAACGATGATGAGGATGAGCTTATGCCGGTCATTCTGGCCCAAGAAGCTACCAATGATGGTGAGAGGGAGATCATTAATAATGTAATGAAGGAGGACAGGAAAGAAGTGGGTGAATTGTATAAGAATGATGACTATATTGATGTTATCACCCCTACATATGAATGTTTTAGGACTGAGAGTATTACATTGAAGACTAGTGGCCCAATTAACTTGTTTAATGATGAGAAGGACATACAGGGTGAGGAGGATTACTTTGTGGTTGATAATCTTGATGATTTAATAGAGACTAATTCTGACGATCCTCCTTCTTGTAAGGAATTTGATAAAGCCGTCTTATTGGAAAAATTCACATTTGATGTGACCCATGAGTCCTGGCCCATAAGGTCTGAACCATCAAATAAATTAGATTTTAGGCTTCTACTTCCTTCCAATCTGATTCCCCCACAATTTGAGCCTCTCCAATATGGCTTTTTAGGACCTAAGGGGAACATGCTTGTTGAATTCACATTTGAGTGGACCCTTGATCAAGAAGCCTAATTGATGAATGCTCTTAAATCACAGGAGGCTATCATTAAGCGGAGTGTAGCAGATTCAAAAGATATTACTTCGCTGGCATGCATGCATCATAGTTTAAGTAAGGATAATGTCAAACTTATTTAAAAGCCAGTGGCACATGAATAAGCTAACATAGAGGAACTAGCCAATAAAGGGGTAGTCAAGTGGGCAGATACAAGGCAAGGGGACCAGTGGGTAGATACTGGGCAAAGGTTCCATACAAGATTTTGCAAGTGTAATGGCCATTGATCTACATATGCCCCCGAAGGAAGAGAATTGGTTCACATATGCTTCTAATGTTAAAATCAATAATGTACGAAACTAGCCTATTTCTAGCCCCAGTACGTACATGCTTAATCTTATCTTCGATTGGCACAACAGTTGGAACTAAAAAAAAGATAGGATAACGTGGTGGCTTATTCTTAACGCTGCTTGTTGGTTATGGAGCTTTATTGTGTCTGACTGAAGATGGTAAACTTAGCGCTCGTTGGGAGACAACCCAATGTTTAATGATTTATCTTCTAGTGTGTTCTCAGGTACGCAGGGATAGCCGTGGTGTAGCCGGCACCGTCAAACTGTAGCCATACATGAAGAAGTCACCCCTACATGTCCCAGGTTGTACCTTTCCTTCCCAGCAAAATTTATTTTACATTGCTCTATTGCTTTATATTACTTATGCCATTGGGGACAATGTCATTCAAGTTATGGGGGGGGAATTCATGTTACATTTTATACAACATGTCTTTGCCATGCTGTTTTTATGTTCTGTTTCATGTTATTTTCATTTTTATAAAAAAAAACTCTACTGAAAAAATAAAGGAAAAAACGGAACTGAATCTTCATGATTCATACTTTCATTAAAAGTGAATCTGGAATAGAAGAGACTAAGGAGGATGAAGATGGATAATTTTGATATCTAGCCATGGAAAAGCATCTTAGAATCTCTTAAAGTTCATTAGCACTTTCAAAAAAAATTCACTTGCACACTAATGAAGCAAGCAGGACAAGCCTTCTGTTATTTAGTGTGGTGTCTGATACTCTGTAGTTCCTAGTGAAGAGATATTTTTAGAAAAAAACCTACTTGCCTGTATATAAGGTCAAAGCACAAAGAAGAAAAAAATCATGAGAAATATCACTAATCTTAGTAACGAGGCCTACTTCTCCTAAGGTAAGAGTCGACGTTCGCATCAAACAATGAAAGGATGTGCAGCACCATGTGTTTGAAAAGAAAAGAAAAAAATTCTGGCAGAGTGAAAGTTATCGTACTCAATGTTCTGATCTGGGATTTGTAGAGTGGAAAGACACTTATCTTAGAGAGTAATATGAAGGATGCAATTGTCTAGCTGTGGATTTAGATTTCACGAGCACAAGTGCTATGGAACTTTGGGTGTATTTTATGTTATGTACATTAATTTCCAAATCTAAAGCTAGTGTGCTTTAATGTTTCCAAAATCCTAATCCGAGGTTGATTCTATGATGGATGATCTAGAAATAAGGTATGAAACTTTTTAAACTTTTGTTGGTCATAAATTGCTAATTATTTGCTTTGCTAAGGGACTAACAATGAGTCAGTTGGGGGGTGTGATAAGTGTCTAAATGTATGTATTTATTTATGTCACATTCACTATTTTTGAGCTTTAATAGAAATAACTATGCAATTCTTATATTTAATTTTAATCTCACATTAAATTTGAGTTTTCATGAAATTAATCAATTTATGGGATATAAAATAAATATGTGAGATCATAAATGCATAACAAAGAGAAATTGCATAATTACATTTTTTATTATTAATGTCCTTGCATAAATAATTTTATGCTATTTATTTTTTATTGTAGGAGAAATTGAAGTCTTGAGGGCGTGACACTAATTTTTAAATTGGTGACCCTTTGAAAGGGCATTTGTTTCGGTTCAGAAGAAAATAGCGTCCTCAATCTTGACGACATCATCATCGACGCCAATTTTACAACAGAAAAGGGGGGGAAAAGAGAAATTGGCCTTTGTATTTGCATTGGAAGCGGAATCCATGTGTTCCCTTATTTTTGGTTGGATACTTATATGAAGGCCTATAAATAGCCCATGGAGGGCACCAACGAGAAGGGCAGTCCCTTTCTTTTCTCTCCCCCCCCCCCTTTTCTCTTCTCCTTTCCTCCTCTTCTTTCCCCACCGCAGTCGTCCTTCTTTCTCTCTTCTTCTCACCCTTTCTTCTCTTCACCTTTTCCCCTCCTCTAGCAAAGCTCCTTTTCTTTTCTCTCCCCACTTCTTCTCTTCTCCTCTTTCCCCTCTATTTCTCTCTCCCTACAAATCGCAGGACACCCCTATTCACTGGTGTCTCCTCTCCCTTTGTTTCTCCTCCTTTCCCCATCCCTTTTCTCCCTCCTCTCTCTCCCATCGGGTGTCCGTAGCACCTTCCCCTCTTTCTCTCTCTTTTCTACTCTTCCTCTCTCTTTCTTCTTCTTTTCTCCTCCCCCATCGCAGATGGTCACCTCTCCTCTATCTCTATTTTTTGTCTCCACCACAGCTTCCCCTCTCTCTTCCTTCTTCTTTTCTCCCCAATCCGGCACCTCAGCTCTCCTTTCCCTACTAACCCCCACCGCTGCACTCCCTATTTCCCTGTCCATTACCTCCTCTTCTCTATTCTCTCCCTCACCCCACAACTGCTATCGTGGCATCTATCGCCCTCTCTCTTCTCCTCACACCTCTCCTCTACCCTCCTCTCTTTCTCTCTTCGCATCTCTCTCCCTTCTCTTCTCTTCGTTCCCTCCTCTGTTCTGCATCTCCCACCGCTCTCTTCTTCTCTCTCCCTCCTCCGATGTGTGTCTCTCGTCTCACTCCCTTTCCCCTCCATCTATCATCTCCTCTTCTCTCTGTCCCTCTCTTCCCACACAACACACACACACACACTCTTCTTTCAGTTTTAATTTTATTTTTATTTTTTAATCTTCACCTCCACCTCTCCCTATCCCTTTCTCTCTCTACATCTCCCTCTTGTTCTCTCTATATATCTCCCTAAGGGCCTCTCTTATGACGATGTGTACACCGGGTTGGGCGACTCTCCAAGGCTCAAGGGCATGGGCGACGGCATTTCTACTTTATTCATGGCTATTTCCTCACCTTATTACTTTATTTTTAGTTTAGTTAGATTTTATTTGGAGTTGTAATTTTTATTTTTATTACATTGTAAATGTTTAATTTTGAGCAATAAAATTAGATGGGTGTTATTTTCTCTCTCTAGCACTTTCTCTCTCTTCTCTATATATTTCTTCTTCCTTTCTCTCTCTATATTTCTCTCTTTAAACCCTCTAAATTTCTTTATGTAGATTTATTTTTCACAATTTTAATTTCAATATCAAAATCAACATTCCATAATTTTTTCTAAAAAAATAAAAAAATTTCAACCTTGAAATTCTAACCTTTTCATGGGATCGACCCGTATCTGCCACTACATTCAATTTTTAATTTATTGTATGAGTGTGGATTTTTTTTTGAAATTGAGTACGTGATATTTTTAACGATGAACATCGTCTCACGTGAAGAGAGGAAGAGGGCTCCGGTGAGAGAGGAGATGCCAAGAGAGGGAGAGAGGAGACACCGAGAGAGGGAGAGGGAGAGCGAGATGGTGAGAGAGGGAGACAATGAGAGTGAGACAGTGAGACAATGAGACAGTGAGAGAGGGAGAGGGGTCTGGCGAGAGAGGGTGAGGGAGATAGTGCTTACTAGAGGGAGCCGCCGCCATAGCTCGCTGGAGAGAGAAAGAGAGAGAGGGGGAGACACCGTCGAGCACCACCGTCTGTCTGGAGAGGGAGAGGGAGACCACCACGAGAGAGAGCGAGAAAGTCAAGCGCGAGGGTGGGAGACGGTGTGGGAAAGGGGGGAAAATGAAATTACTTCTGACAGATTTTTGACGGGAAGAAATTACGTCAGAAGTTTCAGATGGAAATTCTGACCGCACTTAATTCTGTCGAAAACTCAAACGTAAATAATATTTTAATCACCAAAATTTTTGAAGGATATCGGTTCATTGGAAATGGCATCAGGAGTTCCGACGGATCTTCCGATAGAATATTAATCCATCAAAAATTGTAATGGAATTTCTAATGAATATGTATCCGTCGAAAATACAGATGGAATTTCGGACGGACTATTTTCCATCAAAAAAATTTGTCACTATAATCACCTTCTCTTGTAGTGGGTGATAGGCTAGATGGTTCTTGAAACGGCGGTGAAAAAGGTGTGTAAATGGAGATAGTAGATAGGTTATCAACTAGTAGCGATGGTAATGGAGCGGGTAATGAGGGAAAGAATCGTGGAGACCATCGGCGGCGTACCAGCACGAAGGGCCGAGTGGTGTTGGGAGTTGAGGTGGTTGCAATGGTTGTGGAGGCACTAGCCTGAGTGAAGGCTTAGGTATGTGAGGGATGATACAGAAGTGATGGTGATGGTGACGGAGTGTACAAAGGAGTGGGTGCAACACTTGAAGAAGAAGCAAGGGCGTGCCCCTGATCTTGTAACGACATAGATGGTTACAGCCTGTGCGGCTCTTGTTGCTACTGTTGGTTATTACTGCGCAGGTCCAGGATGATTCTATGCATTGCGGCCCAATTGATCCATCATTTGTCTTCATGGTCATAAATAAAATCTTGAAATTTAGGGTATTCCTTGACTATGTTCCTTGGCTTGTGAAGATATACACAATGTTGAAGTTGATTCTCGACTGTGAGTCAGCAAGGCTCTATCAGAGGGAGTTCCAACGCGTTGGACGCCATCAATGCCATGAAGATATCAGACATGGTTTCTGGCAACGGAGGATAACGAGCCCACTTTGGGCTTGGTGTATGCCGAGGTGTATAAGATGGTGGTGAGGATTGGGGAGAAAAATGAGATGGAAACAAAGGTTGTGAAGGTAAGGGTGCATGGTGGCTAGTGCAAGGACTAGATGGAGATGTATGGTGAATGGCATGGCTGGGTTGGTAGTGGACGACATCCACTTGCTCACGGGTTCCTTTGACGGTGGGTGGTTGAGATGGATGTTGGTATGTGGAAGACGGAATCATGGAAGGTTGATATATGGAGGGTTGACTATGATAGGCAGAGGGTTGATTATGGAGGGTGGATGATTGGCTTCGGGGGGTGGATGGTTGACTATGGGAAGCTGAGGGTTGATTATGGAATTTGGACATAGAGGTGTCAAGAGAGTCTTGAAATTGTGTGTGAATGAAGTAGGCTTGGCTATAAAGTTGTTGCATGGAAACGATATCATTCATGGCTAAGATGAAGCGATACTGCGGCGTTGCATTAGAAATATTCTCCTTCTCTGAGAGATGTCGTGGAACTTGCACAACCATTCGTCGGTAGCGATTGGCAAAGGTTGTGAACTCCTCGTCTTGCTTTATCTTCTCTTGGGCCAGATCCACAACATAATATCTAGGCCCAACCTGGTCTTGATAATGTTGAATAAATTTGTCTTGTAAGATCTGAAAGTCCACAACATGCTCATGTGGCAGAGAGAAAAATCATTCTAGAGCCGGACTTTCCAATGACAATCCAAATAGATAGGCCATCAAACATCGATCCTACTGGAATTGGGCTGACTCGTAGATGAACTCCTTCAAGTGCATGAATAGATCACTGGTTCCACCATATCAGCAATAAACAAGAATTTGAGAAGGTGGTGGACGACGGAGATTTTTAAATGTGAGTGGGATCTAGAGGGAGGGTTTAGGATCTGTTGTGCCTCCTCTGGTTTTGATGCTAAGTGGGGAGAATGCTGTGTTTTGTTGACTGGCAACAGTTTATTTGACTTTATTTTGACTTTGGCAACACTGTTACTTTGATGTCCTTACTATAGTCAGAATTAATTTTTAGTCAAGTAAAGGTCTGTGCATATGTCCAGTTTTGTCCTAAAAGTCTATGCATGTGCAAACTTATTGATAAGTACAATATGAAGTGATCTAGAAGGGGAGGGGATGAATAGATCACTTTTCTCGTAGATTTAAAAAGTTATTGCAGAGTATATTGCTAAACGGAACTAACCTCGAGCTCTGACTATCGTAAAAGATGCAGTGCAGTTAATAGCTCAAGCAAATAGAAGGCATACCACAATATTATCACGATCAATCACACAAGGGCTCAGAGGATTTTAAGGTGGTTCGGTCCTTCAGACCTACATCCACCCCACACTCAACCTGAGTGTGGCTTCACTAAAGGCTGGGCAACACAGCTTGCCAAACAACTGCTGATACACAGCTTCCCAGGAGAACAACCTCTCCTCTTCCTCCTACCCGGAGGGAACCTCTAGCGATCAGCAGCCACTAGAACCCAGAGACTCACGTCTCTCTTCCTCTTTACCAAGAGGGAAACCCCACTAGTAGCAGCCCTGCTACTAGTGAACCAGAGGTCGAAGACCCCTCTTCCTCCCAACCCGGAGGGTACCTACAAGCAGCTCACCTGCTGCTTGCAAACCGGAGATTGACTCTCCCTACTCCTGATCTCACAGGAGGACCCCGACCTCAGTCCAGAGGATCGGAAACACAAACAATAACAGTTGAAGAAAGATAAGAACAAGAAATGAAAAATACGAACGAAGGAAATCAAATGCCAGACAATGGAAACAATGTAGCTCAATATAGAGCAATGGACTTCGGATTTGATCCGCAAGTCAGAACAATTCTTCTGATCACTCTTCTGCTCTCTTTCTATTTCTCTCTGCTATTCTTTCTTCTTTCTTTTCTTTTTTTTTTCTTGGATCGAAGGGCTCTCTGTTTCCCTGTTTTCTTCTATGCCTCTCTTCTTCGATCACCTTCATCTGAGGACAAAGGATTCTATTTATAGCATCAACAGCAGATGGATAGGGCATGAAACGCGTGTGCCTCCCACGCTCGATCCACAAGTTTCCTGTCACGTGCCTTTATCAAATTGGTTCCTCTTGTCTCGGATCACGTGCAGCCCTGGAGTGTGGAATGTTCTTCCTCGGACCTGTAATGAGATTAAGTCCATTAATACGCTGCATGGCCATTAAAACCAAAAACTGCATGAGGTATAGTAACAACAACACGACGTGACTATTTCTCGAGATGACATAAGAACGACACGAGATACTCTGTAACAGATCAGATATACAGAAGATAATGACACGAGGTGAGGTTATAAGCAAGAGAGACACGAGGTTACGAATGCAAAAACAACACGAGGACAATACGGGCTAACGACAGAAACCGACATGAAGACTAAAGCGAGAGACCAACACGAGGACAGAGTATAAGGAAACGACTCGAGGTGAAAACAACACGAAGTGAAGTTAGACACGAAGTAAAAAGCAACGACACGAAGTATAGTGGTGACAAACACACACTACATAGAAAAACGACACGAAATAAAAATAATGCTAAGTGAAAACAGTAATCGACACACGGTGAGAACAACACGAGGATAGTGAGAACAGCACGAGATGAAAGCAACACAGGCTGATAACGACACAAAGTCGAAAACAGTAAATGACACGGGATAACACTGCACGAGGTAAAACGACACGAAGACTCAATAATAAAAACGACACGAGGTGGCAATAAAGGAGAACGACATGAAAACAACATGGACTGCAACCGAAACCGACACGAAGTCAAACAGTACAACACGAGGTGTTGTAACCAAGACGAAGTGCCAATCAATCACGAAGACAGTATGCAAAGAAACGACTCGAAGTGAGATGAGAACAGAATGAACCAAAGAAGACGACACGGAGTGCATAAAACCAACACGAAGACGTGGACTATAGTAACCGTCACGAAGTGTGGTTACTAAGCAGGAATCGACACGAGGTCTACAGAAAAACTACTCGAAGTTCATCAGAACTTTTTAGAGCAGCTTCAGGAACACGACACGAAGTCATGAGAAGAGAAAAACAATCACGAAGTGAAACGAACACTTGAACTTAGACTGACTTAGAGACTCAGCGAAAGGACTCGAAGACAGGAATACAAAGGATGACATGAAAACAACACAGTAATCAAAGACTGCACGAGGTGAAAGACAACACTCAAACAGACGATAACATGGCTAACTCGACACGAGGTGAAAACGCGAAGCAAGAACTACATGATGTTTGAGGAAAAACAGCACGAAGACAGAACATGAACGAACACACGAAGTGTTACCTCTTAGCAGTTATTTCATATAAAACCATGGATAACTCAAGTGCAAGATATCTGATCAAAAATAACAAGAACAATTAACATAGTGTTGCTCATCATCAAAATACTTAGGGAAGACACACAATCCAACAATCTCCCCCTTTTTGATGATGGCAACACTATATTAAGTATGAGAGATAAGTTCAAAAGAGATCAATTCAGGATATTTAATGCAGACAACTTAAAGCATACTTGCTTCCTTACTTCCCTTGATGAAACCTGAACACTGACAACTTAAAGCATACTTGCTTCCTTACTTCCCTTGATGAATCCTGAACACTCCCCCTCACTCCCCCTGAACACAGCAACAGTTTACCTCAGACTTGATAACTAACTCCCCCTCAACTCAATTCTCTCCCCCTTTGACATCATCAAAACTAGGGTCAAATCTGAAGATACAGAGAAGGGAAAATTGCTGACTATAGAGAGAAAACAGGACAGAGTAAGGCAGATAAATGGAGACTATTGAGATGTTTAGTCAATTAAGAAAGCCATTAATTTTATGTGAGGATTTTTGAGGAACAGTTAGTCAGACTGTGCAAAAACTGTGAATAAGGATTTGCTCCATACACAGAACCAGATTCTAAGCAAGTGAGGTACAAGATACCAGTTTGATCAAAATAAGTCTTTACTGAGAGAGTATTATGTAAGACAGCCAGAAGACAAAGACCTGTGGTATTGAGAACAAACAAATCAAAAGCTATACTTCAAGTGAGCAGGATCTTTAAAAATGGTCAAGATCAGAGGTAAGTCTGTCAAGTACACCTTTGACATTAGGGAGACACCTTGTTTAGAGGCAAGAATCCCCAGTTACTCGGTGGCAGGACCACATTACCCCTTCTGATAAGAGGACAGAGATAGTATTCTAGCTGGTGTTGACATTAAGGTGACACCTTTATCTGAGGCCAGACACCCCAGTTACTAACCAGATATGTACCATAGCTCTGTATGATCAAGACAACTATTAAGACCAGATGATTACTGCCATCTCATGACATGGGAAGCTTTCACTTCATTGATGAAAATCCCAGTTTCTCAATGAGCAGTTAACAAAGTTGATAACCCTTTTATGAATTTTGTTTTTATTTACCAGCTCTTCAAACCTTATTAATGAAGCTTGAGTCCGTTTGAGAACAATACACCAGATCCAAGGTGATTCAGACTAAAGCACAAAATACCTCATTTTGGACTCACCATTGACTAAGTAGGTATGCTGTACTGACTAGATCAGAAGACAGTTACAGTGTATGAAGATTAATCTTGAATTCAGATTTTGATCTCAGTGGGACTAACAGCTGAAATTCCAACAAGAAATTAGATGAACAGCCTTAAAGAGTAAAGCATCCAACATTTTCTTTTATACACCTAATCAACCTGATTCTCTTATGATGTCAGCAAAATGTCGTTCGGAGTATGTTCAAATTAGGTCAAAGATCAAGACACCTATTATAAATCATCTCCCCCTGAGACCTTGACCCCAACACAGACTTAGCCAAGACAACCCTCAATGCACTTCAAAAAGAACACCATGATGAATATGATAAGCATAATAACACAGGACATGGTATTCAGAAATCAAATTTTCAATCATGAAATTCTGTAAATACCTAGTTCTCTGCGCATAGTGCTAAATTTTTCAGTATCCAGTGGCTTAGTAAAGATATCTGCAATTTGTGAGTTAGTGCCAACATGGATCAACTCAAAAGTCTTCCTTGCTACTTCATCTCGAATAAAATGATGCCTGATTTCAATGTGTTTAGTTCGAGAATGAAGTACAGGATTCTTTGCAATGTTTATTGCACTAGTATTGTCACAAAAGATAGAAGTACAACCTAGCTCAACCGAGTAATCCAGAAGCTGGTGTTTTATCCATATAACCTGTGTGCCACAGCTCCCTGCTGCCACATATTCAGCTTCAGCAGTAGAGAGAGCCACAGAGTGTTGCTTCTTGATCCCCAAGAGACTAAGCACCCTCCTAGAAATTCGCAGTGACCACTAGTGCTCTTCCTGTCCAATTTACATCCTGCATAATCTGCATCAGTGTATGCAATGAGATCTAAGTTACATGATGCAGGATACCAGAGACCTAGATCATGAGTGGCAGATAAGTATCTAAAGATTCTCTTTACAGCTGCCAGATGCAATTCAGTAGGTCTAGCCTGGTATCTGGCACACATCCCTACACTAAATTGAATGTCGGGCCTGGATGCAGTTAAGTAGAGGAGTGAACCGATCATACCTCTATATAGTTTAGCATCCACCTCTTTACCTTTTTCGTCTGAATCCAGTGAGGAGCTGGTACTCATGGGTGTTGAGATTGTCTTGAGGTTGGTCATTCCAAACCTTTTCAGCATCTCCAGAGTATACTTGGTTTGATTTATGAAACAACCATCCTCCATTTGTTTGACCTGCAGCCCAAGAAAATATTTTAGTTCGCCAACTAGACTCATTTCAAATTCTTGGGACATAGACTCAGAAAAGTCTTTACATAATTTTGAGTTGTTAGATCCGAAAATGATATCATCAACATATACCTGGACCACAATTAACTCCTTTCCGAGACTTTTGGTGAAGAGGGTTTGGTCAACCTTACCTCGAGTGTAGCCCTTGCTCACAAGGAACTCAGAAAGTCTCTCATACCAGGCTCGAGGAGCCTGCTTCAATCCATAGAGGGCTTTATTCAACCTAAAAACCATGTTAGGCTGAACAGAGAAATTAAACCCAGGAGGTTGTTCAACATATACCTCTTCCTTCAATAACCCATTTAAGAATGCGCTTTTGACATCCATTTGCTGTAGCCGAATTTTTCTAGAGCATGCAAATGCAAACAGAATTCTTATAGCTTCCATCCTAGCTACTGGTGCATAGATTCATCAAAATCCACACCAAATTCCTGACTGTAGCCTTGAGCTACAAGTCTTGCTTTGTTTCTAGAGATAGCACCATTTTCATCAATCTTATTTTTGAAAACCCATTTAGTGCCAATGACATGAGTGTTTTCAGGTCTAGGAACTAGTTTCCATACATTATTTTTCTCAAATTGATTTAATTCCTCACCCATGGAGGATACCCAAGAATCATGCTTTAAAGCCTCTTCCACAGTCTTGGGTTCTACCTGAGATGTCAAAGCAGCTAAGTCCTGTTCTTGGACAGTTCTAAAGTGAGACCTTGTCCTAGTGGGATCATGCAAATTACCTATGACATTTTCACTAGGATGATCTTTGTGAAATATTACCTCACCTGAGGGTTCACCTACCTCAGTTGCTCCTTCTTGTTGTAAGTTTTCTGGTTGAGCAGTTTGCTGCATCTCTCCTACTTCAATTTTCTCCAAGAAATCTCCCTCATCAGGTGACTCCCTGTCATCATTTGTCCTTTTGTCAGATAGAACATTCTCATCAAACACCACATGAGGTGTTTCTTCAACAGTTTGCTCATCTTTATTGAAGACTCTGTAAGCCCTAGAGGTTTCTGAATATCCGAGAAAAATTCCAGGAGAGCTTCTTGCTTCAAACTTATCCAAACCATTCTTACCATTATTGTGGATGAAGCATTTGGAACCAAAGATTTTAAAGTAAGAAATGTTTGGCAGCTTACCCTTGAGGAGTTCATAAGGAGTTTTCTTATGAGTAGGTCTTACCAAGGCTCGATTTAAAATGTAGCATGCTGTATTTGCAGCTTCTGCCCAAAATCTCCTTGGAAGTCCACTCTCAATTAGCATAGTCCTGGCCATTTCAATTATTGACCTGTTTCTTCTCTCAACAATTCCATTCTGCTCCGGTGTCCTGGGAGAAGAAAATCTGTGAGTCACTCCCTCTCTTGAGCAAAATTCAGAGAACGAAGAGTTTTCAAACTCTCCTCCATGGTCAGACTGAATTGTAATGATATTATGTTCACCTTGCAGTTTGATTTTATTAAAAAGTTCTTCAAAGTGAACAAAAGCATCATTTTTATTTGCTAAACAGAACAACCAAGAAAATCTAGTGAAGTCATCAACTATGACTAGACCATATCTCTTACCTGACAGGCTTTGTATTCGAGTAGGACCAAAGAGATCCATGTGCAAGTGCTGTAGTGGTTTAGATGAGAGACCCTCAGTTCTCAACTTAAAAACTGCACGAGTCTGTTTACCTTGAGCACAAGCATCACAGAGCTTGGACCCTAACTGGAATTTTATTTTGGGCAAACCTCTGACTAGGTTATAATTAGACAGTTTATTCAAAGTAGACACACTAGCGTGGCCTAGACGCCTATGCCAGTCAAAAGCAACCTGTTCAGAATTAGCAGACAGACACAAGTTTGTTTCAGAATTATCATCAAGATCAACGATGTACACATTATTTACTCTATGACCTTTGAACATGATGTTATCAGAATTCAGCTCAAAAACAGTGCACGAGTTGTGGTCAAAGAGTACCTTGTGTCCTTTGTCACAAAGTTGACTTATACTTACCAAGTTGTGCTGAAGTCCTTCTACAAGATACACATCTTCAATAGAGTTAGTGGAGGACTTACCAACCGTGCCAATTCCAATTATTCTTCCTCTGTTATTTCCTCCGAATTTGACCAAGCCCCCAGACTTCATTTTTAGTTTGCTGAATTTGGACCGGTCTCCTGTCATGTGCCTGCTACAGCCGCTGTCAAGATACCACTTGTTATGCTCAGCTGCCAGGCTGACCTGCAAAAATTCAGACAGAGTAATGTGGGACCCAATTCAAATTGGGTCCAAAACCAGTTTTCAGATTATGCAGAAAGCACTTGGGAATCCACATTTGTTTTATAGTTCTCTTCAGTGGATTTATGTGGGTTGATTCTTCCCTTTTGTTATTTCTTGGTGGGTGTTGAATAAGCTTATTCCTATTTGAACTATGCTGTTTCTGAACAAAGACATTGTTGGTTGGCCTCTTAGAAGATGTGCGTGTGTGTTGAGCATAATTCATGTAAGCATTTTTACTCCAATAAAATTTGTGCTGAAACTGGTGATCGTTGCCATGCTCTACTTGATAATTAGCATGATGAGTTTTCTTAACAAAACTTTTCGCTCTTTTTGTGGCCTCTATAGGACTGGTCCTGTGAGGACCTTTGTTCCACGCCTGCTGTGCATGAGCAGTGCTTGTCTCAGGATTTCCTGACTTAGACTGCTGACCAGTGGAGTGAATGAATTTACTGGTCGATGACTTCATTGTAGAGACAGATTTGGAACTGGATGGTGTTTCCAGTTTCTCTTTGCCTTTGGCGGGGCAGAACGTGATAGTCTTAAATTCAAAGGGTTTTTTACTAGTAGGATTGTATCCTAATCCCTCCCTATTGAAGTTTACCCTCGACCCCAGAAGGACATTCAGGTTGTTTCTCCCCTCTGTAAACTTTTCAAGCACTTTTTCTTTGTCCTCAATCTCCTTCTGAAATTCATTGCATTGGTCCTGGAGTTCCTGATTAACTGTTCTAACTGCCTCATATTTTTCAGCCATCAGTCTAATCTCTCCTTTAGACTCTTCAGCTTTACACTTCAGCTCATCTATTCTAGCTAGACTCTCCTCTCTTTCCATTCTCAACCTCTCAATCTCACCTTTAACCTGGTCTAGCTCAATGGCCATCTCCTTGGTTTTCATGCTATCAGTGACAATAGAAGAGTGTTCTTCAGACAGAGAATGAAACTTACGTCTAAGCATTCTGTGCTCCTTGTTTAAACAATTATATTTACTTAACAGGTCGCCATAGGCGTCCTCCCAATCATCCAAAGTAAAATTCTCAAATAAATTTGTTACCTCTTTCTCATGGTCGGCCATGAGGCAGGTCTTCTCTTCATTTTCACTGGACGAAGTGGCTTCTGGGTCCTCCTCCTCATCGCTCCATGTGCACAGCATGGCCTTCTTCTTCTTGTGCACCACATTCTTCTGGTGTCCTGGAGCCTTAGCTTGTAGCTCTGGACATTCACTTTTCATGTGACCGGATTTCTGACAATGATAGCAAGTGATCTTCTTAGCAGACCGGTTCTTCTCAAATCTTCGTTCAGGAGACTTCATTGCAGCATTAAATTTCTTCCTCCTGTAGAATTTTCCTTTTGTTCTTAGGAACTTTCTGAACTGCCTGGTGAGCATAGCTCGCTCGTCCTTGTCCAGGTCTGAGAGTCCATCAGACCCTTCGCTGCTATCATCACTGCTGCTGCTGCTGCTGTTGTTGCTCTTCTTAGTATGTCGTGAAACCTTCAGAGCAACATTCTTTCCCTTTCTGTCATGCCCATCGTTTCCTCGTTTGAAATTCATTTCATGGGTCATGAGAGAACTAATCAGCTGGGTTACTGTCATGATGGATAAATCTCTTGATTCCTCTATTACAGTCACCTTGGTATCCCAGACGGGAGTTAGAGACCTAAGGATCTTCCTGACTATGTCTTCTTGTTGAATATCCTTTCCAAGGCCTTTCAGACTGTTGATGATCACAGATAATCTGGCATACATTTCTGTGATCGGCTCCTCTGGCTTCATCTTAAATAACTCATATTGAGTTGTAAGTATGTTGATCTTGGTAGCCTTCACCTGAGATGTGCCCTCATGAATTAACTGCAAATCATCCCACATGTTCTTTGCAGTCTTGCACGCTGAGATCCTTGAATATTCTTCCGGATGGACGGCGCACTGTATGATGTTAAGAGCTGTCCAATTCAGTGCGGAGAGTTTGACCTGATCTTCTGTCCACATATCTTCATTCGGTGGAAGGGTGTATGGACCATCTGTAATGACTTTCCATAGCTTGTTGCTTTGGGCCCTGATAAAGACTTCCATCCTGTTCTTCCAGAAGAAGTAATTATTACCATCAAAGAAAGGGGGGCGGGTGATAGACTGCCCATCAGCTATGAAACTGCGAGGACCATTGGATCCGTTTCCCTGGCCGTTGGACCACATTCTGGGAAAAACCTGCTCTGATACCAACTGATAAGTACAATATGAAGTGATCTAGAAGGGGAGGGGATGAATAGATCACTTTTCTCGTAGATTTAAAAAGTTATTGCAGAGTATATTGCTAAACGGAACTAACCTCGAGCTCTGACTATCGTAAAAGATGCAGTGCAGTTAATAGCTCAAGCAAATAGAAGGCATACCACAATATTATCACGATCAATCATACAAGGGCTCAGAGGATTTTAAGGTGGTTCGGTCCTTCAGACCTACATCCACCCCACACTCAACCTGAGTGTGGCTTCACTAAAGGCTGGGCAACACAGCTTGCCAAACAACTGCTGATACACAGCTTCCCAGGAGAACAACCTCTCCTCTTCCTCCTACCCGGAGGGAACCTCTAGCGATCAGCAGCCACTAGAACCCAGAGACTCACGTCTCTCTTCCTCTTTACCAAGAGGGAAACCCCACTAGTAGCAGCCCTGCTACTAGTGAACCAGAGGTCGAAGACCCCTCTTCCTCCCAACCCGGAGGGTACCTACAAGCAGCTCACCTGCTACTTGCAAACCGGAGATTGACTCTCCCTACTCCTGATCTCACAGGAGGACCACGACCTCAGTCCAGAGGATCGGAAACACAAACAATAACAGTTGAAGAAAGATAAGAACAAGAAATGAAAAATACGAACGAAGGAAATCAAATGCCAGACAATGGAAACAATGTAGCTCAATATAGAGCAATGGACTTCGGATTTGATCCGCAAGTCAGAACAATTCTTCTGATCACTCTTCTGCTCTCTTTCTATTTCTCTCTGCTATTCTTTCTTCTTTCTTTTCTTTTTTTTTTCTTGGATCGAAGGGCTCTCTGTTTCCCTGTTTTCTTCTATGCCTCTCTTCTTCGATCACCTTCATCTGAGGACAAAGGATTCTATTTATAGCATCAACAGCAGATGGATAGGGCATGAAACGCGTGTGCCTCCCACGCTCGATCCACAAGTTTCCTGTCACGTGCCTTTATCAAATTGGTTCCTCTTGTCTCGGATCACGTGCAGCCCTGGAGTGTGGAATGTTCTTCCTCGGACCTGTAATGAGATTAAGTCCATTAATACGCTGCATGGCCATTAAAACCAAAAACTGCATGAGGTATAGTAACAACAACACGACGTGACTATTTCTCGAGATGACATAAGAACGACACGAGATACTCTGTAACAGATCAGATATACAGAAGATAATGACACGAGGTGAGGTTATAAGCAAGAGAGACACGAGGTTACGAATGCAAAAACAACACGAGGACAATACGGGCTAACGACAGAAACCGACATGAAGACTAAAGCGAGAGACCAACACGAGGACAGAGTATAAGGAAACGACTCGAGGTGAAAACAACACGAAGTGAAGTTAGACACGAAGTAAAAAGCAACGACACGAAGTATAGTGGTGACAAACACACACTACACAGAAAAACGACACGAAATAAAAATAATGCTAAGTGAAAACAGTAATCGACACGCGGTGAGAACAACACGAGGATAGTGAGAACAGCACGAGATGAAAGCAACACAGGCTGATAACGACACAAAGTCGAAAACAGTAAATGACACGGGATAACACTGCACGAGGTAAAACGACACGAAGACTCAATAATAAAAACGACACGAGGTGGCAATAAAGGAGAACGACATGAAAACAACATGGACTGCAACCGAAACCGACACGAAGTCAAACAGTACAACACGAGGTGTTGTAACCAAGACGAAGTGCCAATCAATCAGGAAGACAGTATGCAAAGAAACGACTCGAAGTGAGATGAGAACAGAATGAACCAAAGAAGACGACACGGAGTGCATAAAACCAACACGAAGACGTGGACTATAGTAACCGTCACGAAGTGTGGTTACTAAGCAGGAATCGACACGAGGTCTACAGAAAAACTACTCGAAGTTCATCAGAACTTTTTAGAGCAGCGTCAGGAACACGACACGAAGTCATGAGAAGAGAAAAACAATCACGAAGTGAAACGAACACTTGAACTTAGACTGACTTAGAGACTCAGCGAAAGGACTCGAAGACAGGAATACAAAGGATGACATGAAAACAACACAGTAATCAAAGACTGCACGAGGTGAAAGACAACACTCAAACAGACGACAACATGGCTAACTCGACACGAGGTGAAAACGCGAAGCAAGAACTACATGATGTTTGAGGAAAAACAGCACGAAGACAGAACATGAACGAACACACGAAGTGTTACCTCTTAGCAGTTATTTCATATAAAACCATGGATAACTCAAGTGCAAGATATCTGATCAAAAATAACAAGAACAATTAACATAGTGTTGCTCATCATCAAAATACTTAGGGAAGACACACAATCCAACACTTATTGCTTAGCAAGGTCGATGCACATGTTCTAGTACTGCATTAAAGGTTGATGCACATGTATAAGTAATGCGTTGAAAGGTCGATGCATTTTTACTCTACTATCTAACAAGTCGATGCATACATTACGACCACTTTAGAAGGTCGATGCACTTGTCAACGCATTGCATCATAAGGTTGATGCACTTTTACTTTACTATCATTACAGGTCGATGCTAGTAAGCTAGCATATGTTGCTCAGGTCGATGCATATGTAGAAGGACTGCATTATAGGTTGATGCATGCTTCAAGATGGTCGATGCACATAAGTATTTTAGTTTAGAAAGTCGATGCATCTTTTACACTGAATGAACAATCATGTCGATGCACATTAATCATCGTATACACCATTAGGTCGATGCACCTCATGCACATTATGCTATAAGGTCGGTGCACCTTGTATAAAGGTTAATACTGGCAACCTAGCGGTTAGAGAAAGGTCGATGCTTATCTGTTAGCCTCTGCAGCATTTAGTCAGTGCTTTTGAAGTCTTCTCTATAAAGGTCGATGCATCTTGTGTATTTCCCATAAAGACAGGTTGATGTACCTTCATTAAGGTCTACCTGTGCTATATTAGAGGTCGATGCTGATATTCACACATATTGAATGGGTTAGTTAAATAGTCTGATGCATCTCATTTATGCATCAATATTTCTACAGAAATAAGCATATTCTTTGACTTGACTAAATCTGTGGAAATGATTAAGATTGAACTTGTGCTTATGCTTATCATTTAATAAATGACTAATATCTCTTTATCTCTTAGTTTGACAGCTCAGCTATATGATCAAACACTTGGACAGTGTGAAGGCAGTCTGCTACCAAATCTCACGTGGAACTTAAAGTACCAGGTTGAAGGCACGTGATCTAAGGCAGGGAACAGAACTGACATTCTACCACGTGGATCATTACAACATCCATCTCTGACACGTGGCATCTCGAAGCACTTTATGGATTTAAGCTTTTGGCGGGAATGTGTTTTTCACACGCCCAAGATTGAAAAGTTGGTGGCCCCACAGATTCACGCCCTCTACTATATAAAGGGATCGAGCACTCAAACTCGATATAGCAAGGGAGATAGCAGAATAGCAGAAGAGTTAAGAGAGAGCTGAGAAGAGTTAGAATCGAAAGTGAAGAGTCAGAGAGAAGATTTAAAGAGTGAGAGCCTGTTGCGAAGTTCAAAGAGAAGAACAGAGTGCCGTAAGATGGAAAAGTTAGTCTGAGTGAGAAGAGAGTCTGTCTCTGTAAATGACTCCTGGATCAGATCTAGAGTCAATTTGCTCAGTGTGAGCTACATTGCTTCTTCGAGTGTTTTCTTTTCTTTTCTTGTTTGATTTCTGATTACATTCATAAGCTATGTATCAGCGGTAAGCAAGCTGTATGCTCAGCGGTGAGGAGTGTTCCTTAGTTAGCAAGCTTTGAAGCTCAGCGGTCTGGGACGTGCTCCCCAAAGTTGTGGATCAGCGGTTGTAGGGATTATATCCCTAAAGCTGTGGATCAGCAGTCTTCAAGCTGTGTGGCAGCAGAATCCTTACTTGGTTGAGTAAGGGGTGGACGTATATCTCAAGATTGAGATCGAACCACCTTAAAATTGACTTGCTCATTGTGTGATTGATTTTCTCTCATTATGAATAGATGAATGCTTAGGATCGTCAGTTGCTATTCTTTACCAAATTCAATCGATTCGTCTATTGCATTCAATCAGTTCTGAATATGTCTGATCTAACATACTTTGATCTTACTGCGTTGATTTTCTGAATTGATAATTTTCTGAATTGCTTAGAGAATTATTATCCTAATCTATCTGTTATATTCATCTCTATGGTATATTAAATAGGTTCAGTTAGAAGGATATATTACATCTATCTGAAAACTGAGCTATGCGTGAGGAGATTTTCTGATCAACCCTCTGCCTAGTACTATACTGAGTGGATTAATTGTTTGCTTTGGTGATTACTTTGATTAATCTGCAACTTCATTGCAGATTCCCTTATTGATAATTCACACTGCTATTAGTGTTTTTGTTATAGCAGTTCATTTTAATTCCGCACTATTTTTAGCTGCTGTAAATTTTTATTTTGGGATAGATCTATTCACCCCCCTCTAGATCTCTTATTCATCTGTTCTTCACATCACGTGGTATCAGAGCCTAACTCTCCCTTAGGGCTTTACATCCCGGAGAGGTTAGTTATGGATGCTAGAGGGTTAACTGCTGAGGGTCATTCGACTAGTAAGCCGCCATTCGTTGACGGAAACAATTATGCTTACTGGAAGAATCGCATGCAGGTCTTTCTTCGGGCTAAGGATTATGAAATCTGCAAGGTAGTTAGTAAAGGACCATTTGAGCTTCCAGAGGAAGAGGAGGTTTGGACTAGGGAGTAGATCTGTAGGTCCACTTTGAATTAGAGTGCAGTTAATGCTATGCAATGTGCACTCCATCCCACAGAATTTTCTAGAATATCCTCCTATTCCACAGCCATGGAGATGTGGGACAAGCTGGAGGTGATTTATGAGGGAACGTCTCAGGTTTGAGAAATGAAGGCAAACATGTTAGTCTCAAAGTATGAAGCTCTTAAGAGGAAATCTGAGGAATCCATTTCTGAGATGTATGCCAGGTTGATGGTGCTAACCAATAGTCTGAGAAGTCTAGGTAAGATCTACAGTGAGTATGAACTAGTCAGAAAAATTCTTATGTCCCTCACACCTATTTGGCACACCAAGGCCACTGTTATGGAAGAATCTAGGAACCTAGCAACCACATCTATAGACGAACTCATCGGTTCCCTCATGACGTATGGGCTGAACCTTAAGAGGGTTGATGAGACTGACAAGAAGAATGATGCGGGACGAATGAGGGACTCGATGCCAAATGATGCGAACCTTGGACTCTAGGTGACGACGCGATCAGCGACACGCGAACAATAGAGCCACTTTGGCTCGACACTAAAAGCTCCTACGGGTATATGCCTTTAACAGAAAAATAATCCCATGAATCGTCCCAAGCGAGGGAAACGTGGATCCGCACGGTTGAGAAATCGACAGAGTCAAGGGTGGTCAAACTCACTTCTGTGCTCGGATCGAGTCACGGGACGAGTTCACTCTCTTTCTCACAGCGGTGAGTAAAATGATTTAACGAGTTAGAATTCTAACGCACTCATGCAGAGGCATATAATCATATACTAAACAAGTAAATGCCGAGAAGGAGAGATCGTTACCTCCACGCTTTGGGCGTGGGGAAGACAACCCCGGCCAAGATCGTACTCCCGATTAAAACAATTATCAATAAATACAAAATTAAACCCACTCCACGCAGGGAGGTAATGGGTAACATGTGGGACCCGGGTGGATCGATATTGGGATGACGGGCAGCATTTTGAACCCCTCCGATGGTGCTGGCACACTGCTACTTGATGTTGGCCGGATGGCGCGTGCTGACGGTGGTGGGGACCACGATCTGCCCGGGTGGCCGACTGAGGAGGGGTTTGTCCCGTTGCGAAGGGGACTCCTGGAGGGATGTTCCCTAGGAGGGGAATGTGCTGGTTCACCTTATGGAAGGTGAGGCGGCCCCATTGCGAACGATGTTGCTTGCTGCCCACGGACCTGTTCTGTAGTTTCAAGGGTGCGCGACCCGGCGACAAAATTTGTTGTGATCATCTCCGACGTCGGATCGATGTGAAACTGGGGCCGCTGCGAAGCCCTCTCAAAGATCTACGACCATAGGCTGTTACAGGAATTTTTAAGGCCGTGGAATTTTCGTGGGGTATTTATGAACAGGCTGACCCCTGAACTCAGGTCTGATTGGGCAGATTCTGATCTACCTGATGAAGCACGTTGACCAAGGTTAAGAATTTGCATATTGGCGATGGGATTCTTATGGGAGATGGAGGGGGAAGCACGGAACATGAGGAAAATTTTTTTATAATTTCTTAGGTTGTTTGATATGGGAAATGGATTTTATAATAGGGGTGGGTTGAATCTGGATTGCAGAAGACAGAGCTGAGTATGGATTTTGCCGTGATTTTAAAAAATGGTAAACGAACTCCAAAAATCGTAAAAAAAATTGTGGGATGAGGGTTGGGGGGACAGAACACCCAGTTTAAATTTCAGCTAGAAATGAAATTGGAAAGGGGTTCTAATGGGTGAAGTGTATGGCTGCTGGAACACAAGTCTGCACAAGGCAGATTGTGTAGGCTATGGGAATTTAAAGGGAAAAGTGGGAAAACGAAGTGGGAATAATCTGATTTTTTTTGTGGGATGTGGGAACAAACATGGGAACTCACCCTCAAAATTTATGCCTCGTCAGAGCTACGGGCTGAGAACTAAAATTCGGCCTTCAGCTTGTTGTCCCGCGATGGGCTGAACTCCGGCGACGGGCGTTGGTGGTGCAGCGACGGCTCGACGGTGGCGGCGGTACTGAACTTTACACTCTGATAAGGGAGGCTTCACACCTTAGAATGTTAGCCTTCACTGGTGCAAGGGGAGGGAGAGGAGAGAGAGAGAGGGGGCTGCCTAGGTCTTTGGAGCAAAAAATGCTGATTTTCTTTTATTAATTATAGTGAAAATGGAAAATACAAGGCTTTTATATGGAATGGGAACCCCAGGTAAATGACCCACCTTACCCTCAGATCTAGGGTTAGGGAGGGGTTACATTAGGGATGCTAAAATCCATTTTTCCCAATGTGGTCAAAGCCAAAATAAAAACATTGCCTAATAGAGCCAAAAGAGGGGGCACGCCCCTTAAAGAAGAGAAATGGAATTTCCCTTCCTTTGGTCCAATGGTCCAAGTCCAAGGTGGACCATGGGCCAGCCCCTATGGGTCCCTAGAAGTTAGGTGGCCTAATGGGGAAGAGGGTGAGGGGGGCCCGCTAGGCCTCGGTGGCCCTTTTTTACAAAGAAACGCATGTATTTATCCTAATTACACTCTATTAACCGCAAATAAAATCAAATAAGCACACATTACATACCAAATGAAAACCCAATAAATACTAAAAATACTAAGACGGGGACTCCAGACTGTCTCCAAGCCATAAGGATGCTTGTGTAGCTCGAGTGGGGCTACGCGTTCGGTACCGACAGCTCGTCGACTCATGCTTCTCGCTTGCTCTGGTGTCCGCACCAATTCTCCCTGGGTGGGAAAAACTTGACCCTGTCGAGTAAGGGTCTGGATCGCTCTGGTAGCACTCTAGTAGGTCCGGATTTATCCTCTGTAACTCTACACGGGTGATCCAAGTATCATCGGTGGCGGGTCGCCCTCTCCATCGCACTAGGTAGCGCGGGTAGGATTCACTCCTTGTAATAGTCACCTGCTCATCCAGTATATGATTTATATGCTCACCCTGCCTTGGAAATGAGGCTGGTGGTGGACACTCAGGTGTGGGGTCACACTCAAGGGGAGGAGATGGCTCGAAAGGCTCACTAGGGATCACCGCTGGGTCCCTATAAGTAACTAGATCCGACACATTGAAAGTCGAGCTTATCCGATATTCCTCGGGCAAGTCCACAACATACGCATTGGATCCGACGCGTTTCAACACTCGAAATGGACCGGCTCCACGAGCTTGCAATTCTTTACGGTCCCAGAGGGAAACCGTTCAGGTCTAACCCTAATCATGACATAATCACCCTCCTGGTACTCACGGTGGTGTCTGTGGGCATCGGCTAACTCTTTGTACCGTGCATTGCTGGCCTCAATGTGACGACGGATGTCGTCATGCAGACTCCTAACATGCCTAGCAAATGACTCAGCAGACTCCGACACTCGTGCATGAATGGGCATGGGATCAAAATCCACTGGTTTCCTAGGCCTACGAGCTTTGACAATCTCAAAAGGGCTCATACATGTAGACCTATTGACCGAATCATTATATGCAAACTCAGCTAGTGGTAATATGAGATCCCAATCCCCTACACGGTCCCTAACAAGACACCTCAAAAGGTAACCCAGACTCCTATTGACCACCTTGGTCTGACCATATGTATGGGGATGATATGGAGTAGAGAACTTGAGGTGAGTACCTAACATATGCCACAATGTCTTCCAAAAAGAACTTGTGAACCTAACATCATGGTCAGACACTATGGTACGAGGCACCCAAACTTACACACCACATGAGAAAGGAATAGATGGGCTACCCTCGAAGATTCTGAAGTCTTAGAGTAGGGAATGAAAAGGGCCATCTTCGAGAACCGATCTACTACCACATAGACCGAATCATGCTTCCTAGAGGTTCGTGGCAATCCCAAAACAAAATCCATGCTAACATCCAGCCACGGGACATCAGGTACGGGAAGAGGCGTATAGAGGCCCGAGGTTTGCTTCTTTATTTTGGCCGTAACACATGTACAACATTGGGCCACAATGTGAGCAACATCTCTCTTCAAGCTCGGTCAATAGAACCTATGCTCGACAGCCTCGATAGTCTTATTCCGACCGAAGTGGCCGGCTAGACCACCCGCATGAAGTTCCCAGGCTATGAAGTCACGAACCGAAGTTCAGGGAACACAAAGCCTACCTCCTCAAAAGAGGTAACTCTTCTGAAGCACATAATCACTATGATCTCTCGAGGGTCCATCCTGGAGTGCGGCAAAGATCTGACCAAAGTTAGGACAATCAACATAAGCCTCTCTCATCTTCTCTAGCCCTATAACCTCGGCACTCATGGTAGTCAGCAGACATGCACGCCGAATCAAGGCATCAACCACCTTATTCTCCACTCCAGCCTTGTACTTGAGCACAAATGTGAACTACTGGAGATACTCAACCCATCTGCTATGACGCGCATTGAGCTTCTTTTGGGCATGGAGGAACTTCAAGGCCGAATGGTCAGAGTACAAGACAAACTCTTGATGTAATAAGTAGTGCCTCCAATGCCTAAGAGCCTAAACAACTGCATAGAATTCCTTATCATAGGTAGAGTATCACAGTTTCGCGTCATTCAGCTTCTCACTGAAATGTGCAATCGGGTGGGTCTCCTGACTCAACACTCCTCCAATTCCTACACCCAACGCATCACATGAGACCTCAAACACATCCGAGAAATCTGGTAATCGAAGAACTGGTGTCTGGGTCATGCGCACCTTGATGCCCTTGAAGGCAGCAGCAGCAACCTTCGTCCATACAAATGTGCCCTTCCTGATACAGTCCGTGATCAGGGCATTAACAGAACTAAATCCACAGATGAAACGACGATAGAACATCGTGAGGCCATGGAAGCTACGGACATCATGGATCGTGCGGGGTTCTGGCCACTCAATAATGGCTTGGACCTTCTCCGGATCAGCGGAGACCCCAGTGCTAGACACAATGAAACCCAATAAGGTAATTTGAGAAGTCATAAAGGCACACTTCTGTGAGTTTACAAACAATTTCTCTCGCCTCAAGAGTAGGCAGACCTGCCAAAGATGATCCAAGTGGTCCCCCGTAGTGCTACTATAGATGAGAATATCATCAAAATACACTACAACAAAGACTCCAATGAAAGGATGAAGGACCTGAGTCATGAGTTGCATGAAGGTGCTGGGGGCATTGGTTAGCCCAAAGGGCATAACCAACCATTCATATAGACCATCCTTGGTCTTAAATGCAGTCTTCCACTCATCACCTGGCATATTCCTTACCTGATGATAGCCACTCTTAAGATCGATCTTCGAAAAGATAGTAACACCTGCCATCATGTCAAGCATATCATCTAGGCGGGGAATAGGGAACCTGTACTTCACGGTGATTTTGTTGATGGCACGGCTATCAATACACATCCTCCAAGTGCCAACCTTTTTTGGGGCGAGTAATGTGGGCACAACACATGGACTCATGATGTCCTGAACAGATCCTCTCTGCATAAGTTCATCGACCTGCCACTTTAGCTCGACGTGCTCAGTGGGATTCATGCAGTAGTGGAGAAGATTGGGCAATGAGGATCCCGGAATCAGGTCGATAGCATGCTGAATATCCCGCATAGATGGGAGTCCCTCGGGAAGCTCTTCAGGGAATATATCATCAAACTCCTACAGAATGGGAACAACATCGGGTGGGATTTCACCCTCGGACTCTCGCTCCACGTCACGGACCGTGGTAGCAAACACAGGACTCCCCTTACTAGCCTCCTGCTCCATCTCCCAGGAGCTAATCAACATCAACCTCCTAGACGGGGGCTCGCCTATGCCAGATGTAATGGTCATGGCCCGAGCTGGGGATGGGTTACTAGGTCTAGGGACAGAAGGCTCCGGAGTACTAGGACCAGTAGGACCCCTAACTGAAGGACTCTTGGGCTGAGAGGGGTGGAGGGTAATCTGTTGGCCACCATGGTCGAAGGTACAGGTGTTTGACTGACCATGGAGCGTGGCATCCCGATCAAACAACCACGGCCTACCAAGAATAATACTGCCCACCTCCATGGGGAGGACATCACACCAGATCTCGTCACGGTAGGCATGGAACTGCAGAAGGACTAGACACCGCAGCCTGATCGAAATGGAGGTGGAATCCACCCATGATACTCGATAGGGGCAAGGATGGTCCACGGGAGTAAGACCAAGACAAGAAATAGTGCCCGTGGAGATTGTATTGATACAACTCCCACTATCGATAATCACCTTATAAACTTCCCCCCCAGCCTACAGTATGTATGAAAAATAGTGGTCCGACGCCAGTCATCACTGGCCTATGGTTGGGTGAGAATACACCTGAAAACCCCCAACTGGGCATCGTTTGGATGCTGAGCATCCTGTCCGTCATCTTCATTCTCAAAGAAAACGTCAGCTAATTCCTGTTCCGCCTCATAGCTGACTGACACAAGCTCTGAAGATGAGGCGCTCCTGACCTGTGTGTCCCCAATGACTAGAGATTGACGAGTGGGACACTGGTTTGCAAAGTGGCCAAACCCATTGCAGTGAAAACACTGCTGCCGTGATCCACTAGGCTCCCCGATCAAAGGTCCCTTACCCTTATCCTCCCGATGGATAGGAGGTGTAGGCAATATGGGATGGGCAAGAGGTGCGGGCGCCGGTGGATGGACAATGGGTGCATGTTTTTGGGGTCGAGGAGGAAGATCCCTCAGTGGGGGAGGGCGAGGCCTTGGAGCGAATAGCTCCGGACGGGTGGTCTCCTGAGGTCGGGTCATGGGGGCCCTCTGATATGTGCCTGAAGAGCTGCAGGGCTCGACACTACGAAGAGGGAAGGGGCCCAACCATTGGGTAGGCTCGAACTCGGCCTTGAATTGCTCCAATTCAAGAGCAACCTGATACGCTTGTTCCAAAGTGGCCACATTGCGGTGAAAAAGTTCATATTGATAGTGTGGCCGCAGACCTCTTTGAAAGCGTGAGATGGTCATGGTGCTCTCTTTCGTAACTCCACACCGCAAGTAATACTCATCGAACTCAGCGGTGTACTCAGTCACGGATCGGTTTCCTTGGGTGAGACTCTACCATTTGTCTATGAGACGCTAGCGATATGTGGCAGGAAGGTACTTCTGCCTCAACTTGGTTTTCATGTCATCCCAAGTACCGATCTGGGGCTGATGTCACTGCATAAATAGACTCTCCACATTAGTCCAATAGGTTTGTGCATGTCCTTACAAATTCATCTTTGCATAGCGAAATCTTCGGTGGTCCGTCATCTCAAACTACACTCGAAGTATCGATCCATGCCGGCCTCCCAATCTAGAAAGACCTTTGGGTCCAAGGGCCCGTCAAAAAGGGGAGGGTCCGCACGCACGTTCCTAAGAACGCGGTCATCGTCATCGTAATCACGATTCCATCGTTGGGCTCGACGGCCACGACCATAACCCCCAAGTTCATTATCCGATACATAGTCATCCACCTCGGGCACTCGTTGCCTTCTATCATCTACCCCTTTAGCCCTTGGAGTAGCAAGTTGCTGAACCGGCTCCTGTTGGCCATTGGTCGGCGCGGGTTTCGCCGCCTCAACCGGGGCCCTCTCTAAGATAGTAACTCTCCCCACCAGAACCTGGATAGACTGGTCCGATGCTTTGACCCGATCCTCTAAGGCTTTCATCCTCCCTTCCAGACGCGTACCTATGCCATCTACTACTAAGCCCATCCATACGCGTATCGAATCGATCCATGAGAGATCAGAACATCTCGGCCACCGAAGCCTCATCGGAACTACGGACTCAGGGATCTGCCATAGGTGGTGGTGGTGAGTATTGGGTACCTCTACGGGTGGGCATGTAAATGACACGGTGACTGGGATACACGGACTAAAGCAAAGATGATGAACCTAGACTTAACCAATATCTGGTACATGGCGGAGGTTTGATCTGAAGATCACACTCACGCAAGTCTGCTACCTTTTCAATAGGCGTAACCTATCGTTCCGGAGGCACCTTTTAATATACCGAATAAGGGATGCAATAAGACACCTTAGATGACTACCCAAGACTCAAACTCGCTCTGATACCAAATTGATGATGGATGAATGAGGGACTCGATGCCAAATGATGCGAACCTTGGACTCTAGGTGACGACGCAACCAGTGACACGCGAACAATAGAGCCACTTTGGTTCGACACTAAAAGCTCCTACGGGTATATGCCTTTATCAAAAAAGCAATCCCATGAATCGTCCCAAGCAAGGGAAACGCGGATCCACGCGGTTGAGAAACTGGCAGAGTCAAGGGTGGTCAAACTCACTTCTGTGCTCGGATCGAGTCACGGGACGAGTTCACTCTCTTTCTGACAGCGGTGAGTAAAATGATTTAACGAGCTAGAATTCTAACGCACTCATGCAGCGGCATATAATCATATACTAAACAAGTAAATGCCGAGAAGGAGAGATCGTTACCTCCACGCTCCGGGCGTGGGGAAGACAACCCCGGCCAAGATCGTACTCCTGATTAAGACAATTATCAATAAATACAAAATCAAACCCACTCCACGCAGGGAGGCAATGGGTAACATGTGGCACCCAGGTGGATCGATCTTGGGATGACGGACAGCATTTTGAACCGCTCCGATGGTGCTGGCACACTGCTACTTGATGTTGGCCGGACGGTGCGTGCTGACAGTGGTGGGGACCACGATCTGCTCGGGTGGCCGACTGAGGCGAGGTTGGTACCGTTGCGAAGGGGACTCCTGGAGGGATGTTCCCTAGGAGGGGAATGTGCTGGTTCACCTTATGGAAGGTGAGGTGGCCCCATTGCGAACGATGTTGCTTGCAGCCCACGGACCTGTTCTGTAGTTTCAAGGGTGCGCGACCCGGCGACAAAATTTGTTGTGATCAGCCCTGACGTTGGATCGATGTTAAACTGGCACTGCTGTGAAGCCCTCTTAGAGATCTACAACCATAGGCTGTTACAGGAATTTTTATGGCCGTGGAATTTTCGTGGGGTATTTATGAATAGGCTGACCCCTGAACTCAAGTTTGACTGGGCAGATTCTGATCTGCCTAATAAAGCACGTTGACCGAGGTTGAAACTTTGGATCTGGGTGATGAGATTTTTATGGGAGATGGAGGGGGAAGCAAGGAACACGAGGATAATTTTTTTATAATTTTCTGAGGTGGTTTGATATGGGAAATGGATTTTATAATAGGGGTGGGTCGGATGTAGACTGTAGAAGACAAAGTTGAGTCTAGATTTTGCAGTGATTTTTAAAAATGGGAAACGAACTCCACAAATCCTAAAAAAACTTGTGGGATGAGGGTTAGGTGGACAGAACTCCCAGTCCAAATTTCATCTAGATCTGAAATTGAAAAGGGGTTCGAATTGGTGAAGTGTATGGCTGCTGGAACACAAGTCTGCACATGGCAGATTCTGTAGGCTATGGGAATTTAAAGGGAAAAGTAGCAGAACGAAGTGGGAATAATCTGAATTTTTTTGTGGGATGTGAGAATAACCATGGGAACTGACCCTCAAAATTTCAGCCTCGTCAGATCTTCGAGCTGAGAACTAAAATTCGGCCTTCAGCTTGCTGTCCCGCGATGGGCAGAACTCCGGCGACGGGCAGTGGTGGTGCAACGGCAGCTCGACGGCGGTGACGGCGGCGGTGCTGAGCTTCACACTCTGATAAGAGAGGCTTCACACCACAGAATGGCAGCCTTCATAGCTGCAAGGGGAGGGAGAGGAGAGAGAGAGGGAGCGGCCTAGGCCTTTGGAGCAAAAAATGTTGATTTTCTTTTATTAATTCTAGTGAAAATGGAAAATACAAGGCTTTTATATGGAATGGGAACCCTAGGTAAATGACCCACCTTACCCTAAGATCTAGGGTTAGGGGGGTACATTAGGGATGCCAAAATCCATTTTTCCTCATGTGGTTAAAGCCAAAATAAAAAAATTACCTAATAGAGCCAAAAGAGGGGGCGCCCCCCTTAAAGTAGGGAAATGGAATTTCCCTTCCTTTGGTCCAATGGTCCAAGTCCAAGGTGGACCATGGGCCAGTCCCTATGGGTCCCTAGAAGTTAGGTGGCCCAATGGGGAAGAGGGTGAGGGGGGCCCGCTGGGCCTAGGTGTCCCTTTTTTACAAAGAAACTCATTTATTTATCCTAATTACACTCTATTAACCCCAAATAAAACCAAATAAGCGCACATTACATACCAAATGAAAACCCAATAAATACTAAAAATACTAAGACTCAAGACGGGGACTCCAGACTGTCTCTAAGCCATAGAGATGCCTATGTAGCTCGAGTGGTGTTGCGTTGTAGAAACCCGATAATTAAAAATGAGAAATAACAATTTTTAATTTCATTATGTAATTAAAATTTTCATGAAATAAGTAAATTACATTTTTACTATATGAAATAAACTAGTTTATTGAATTTACTTGAATTAACTAGAAGTAAATAGAGATTAAATACTTTACTCCTTAGATAAATCATAGTAAGCCCAATAAAAGTCCATATAATGTATTAGGATTATAATTGGCCCATTGGATAATCCATAATGGGCTGAATTAATGGTTAAAGGATTCAATAAAGGTTAAAATAACCTTAAATTCGTAACATGTGTTTAATATGATATTTAAGTGATTAAAATAATCTCATTTCTAGAAGATTGACTCAAGACTCAACCTTTACCTAACAACCCACCTTGGACCAGCCGTTTTTACATTATTTTCACACCTAAGATTGGCTAGATTAAGAGGAGAAATGGCATTTTTCTTCTAATTCAGACTTAATGGGTTTGGTGGAATTAGGTGAGGAATCTTGATAAATTTGGCCAAATTTTTGCTATAAATAGAACCCCATTCGACCCTCAAATCATCCCTGGAGGTTAAGGTTACACTACTGCGAAGATTGGTGGAGATTTGAAGGAAGATTTGGAGGATCAAAGGGTTTTCTTATATTTGGGGATATTTCTTTAGATTCGTCTAAAGGTAGGTGTCTCCCACGCTAAACTCTAATTAAATCATGCCATCTTGTTCATTTTTCTGTCCTCGTTCCATTGATAGCTCATTTATTAAATTCCGTTATGAAATGAGCAAGTTATGGTCATTTTATTGGAGGGGTATTCCCGTTTTCTCATCAGGTCCAGAACGTGCTAAACCTCAGTAGCGCATTCTGAACGCGCTGGCCCGACATAGCGCATTCATACATAGTATTTTCCCGCCCTTTGGGGGTCAAACTGATAATTTTAAAATTTTCCAGAACGCGCTACCCTCTGGTAGCACGATCTTTAGGTCGCGCTAGCATAAGGCTCGGTTCGGTTCGGTTCGGCTTACTAGTTTTGTATTCACACACAACTCGAGCCCACATCCTATACCCCTTGGGTCCTGACCCAAGGGTGAGCTCTCTAACATATAAAGCCAAGGAAGCTTTTGTAACTTCCAATGTGGGACTAAACTTAAGTTACTATCCAATAGGAACTATTTCACTTGGAAGACCACATTAATTGTATGTATATAGTCACCAAAAGTAAGAAAAGGTAATATTAGCATGTTTTGATTCTTACAGCATGTTAAAAATTATTTTGTATAATAAAATTATTTTTGCATGTAAAAATCTATTTTTAACCATATTAGTAAATTATAACCATATTAGTAAATCAATGCATGAAAAATATTTCCAACATGTTAAAAATGACTTCCAACATAATAAAATTAGTTTCTACATACTGAGATGTAAAAACTATTTTCATCGTGTTAAAATCTATTTAAAACTATCTTTTGTGCATGCTAAACCTAATTTTCTATTAAATAATTAGTAAAATGATGCATGAAAATTACTTCCAGCATGATAAAATTTCTTCCAGTATGGTAAAATTATTCCAGCATGTTAGAATTATTTTTAGCATGTTAGAATTATTTTCAATGTATTAAAACTCTTATTTTAGCATGATAATTCTATTTTCCTATCAAATAATTAGCAAATAAATATAGAAAAATGATTTTAGCATGATAAAATTTATGTTGTTATCAGAGAATATTTCTATAATCAGTATAGTAAACTTATCTTATCATCCTATCAGTAAGTTAATGTATGAGAATTATTTCAGCATGTTAAGTATTAATTTTAGCATGTTAAATATTAATCTCTTGCATGTTAAAAATTAAATCCAGCATGAAAATTTTATTTTTATCATCTTATCAGTAAAGTAACATATGAAAATCATTGTCAGCATGTTAAGATTATTTTCAGCGAGTTAGAGTTATTTTTGACATAAAATTCTATTTTCTTATCATATGGTTAATTAATGTATGATTAAATACTAATATGTAAACTCATGATTGTAATTCATAAAGCATATATTTTCATAACTAAAACTTTATGTTTTATGATTATGAGATTAAGCTAAGATATTTAAAAAAATAATTCTAATAAAATTACTATCTTAAATTTTCTTCCTACTTACCGTTCATTTTTGAACTCCACGACTTAATGTCATTAAACATGATGCCTTAAATTATTATCTACTTTTCTTGCAACTTCTGAAATTTTGTCAAATATGTGCTTATTACAAACAGCATATTCTTAAAAATCATTGGCCATATACATTAAAGTGGATGTCTAAACGTACTTTGGATCTTCGGATCCATATGACTCAATGCCTAGCATTAATGGGGCCTGGTCTGATCTTGGGGGGAGCGCCCGAAAGTACTAGTACCCATGGGAGTTGATTGACCAATGGTGTGGCATTGCACCGAAGTGCATGATAGATTTACTTGATATGGCATTCCACAATTCGTACTTGTTTACTTGTTACTTGTTTACTTGAAAATTACATGAAGTACTTGACTTGCGTGAAAATGACCAATTACATGAAATTCTTTACTTGTTCAAAGTCATTACTTGGAAATTCATCTTGATATCATATTATCTCAATTACTTGGAAATTCCATTCATGTTTATACACTTCCCGATACAAGTTAGAAAATTGTTTAAATTGTTAATACTTAAAGATTGCATGGTTCTTAGAGATATAAAATCTTACTGAGCTTTTAGCTCACCCTATGTTTTGATTAATTGTTGCAGGAAATAAAAATAACCAAGGGAATGGACAAGAGTGAGAGAGTGATTTTCTTTTTTACCTAGGTTTATGTAGATCATTAGTGTTTTTACAAGAATGATGTACTTTGGGATTGAAAGTTGTAATTTAACTTTATGGCTTATCAATTAGTGTTGTAAACTTCATTTTGATGGAATAAAGGTACCATTTTCCTATTCATTCCTATCTTTAGAAATAAAATTGTACATGCTCTGATCGACACGATTGTTTTCGACTCGTTGCGCCCTCGATATTCCGCGTCGGGACGTGACAGTCTTTGTGATATCAGAGCCTATGTTACATAAAATCCTAGGTTTCACAATTATAGGTTCATTCTTAAAACATAGTTTTCCCTCAAACATAGGTTCTAGATCAATATCTAGAAATTTGATAGATATTGTACTTTCCCGGTAAGATTTGGGTAGAAACACGGGTTAAGTTTTAAGAAAAAGGGAATTATCAAGAAAAAAATAACAAAACAAAAATAATAAACCTTGGAATTATGGTTTCAGGCTAATTCTCGCAAATGGCCGCCGAGAGAGCTCATTGGCGCGAGATGCAGCGCACTGTTCAAGGCTTAACCCAAGCCCTCCAATAGGTTGCTCAGGGAGGAGCAAACCGAGGAGCCAGAGATTTGCATAGGAATTTCTGAAGCATGAACCCTCCCAAGTTCGCTGGATCTACAGATCCGGATGAAGCCGAACACTGGATTAAGGAAATCGAGAGGATATTTCGAGTCATGCAATGTGCTGACGAGGAGAAGGTCCTACTCGCTACTTTCCAACTGGAAAGGGATGCATGTGCCTGGTGGGAATCGGTCAAAGCTACTTTATCGCACGACCAAATTCTATGGGAAGAGTTCGTGGAACACTTCAATAGTAAATTCTTCTCTGATCGAGTACAAGAAAGGAAGGCCGCTGAGTTTGCCGATTTGAAGCAAAGGGGTTTATCAGTTGCGGAATATGAAGCTCAATTTTTAAGGTTATCTCGGTACGCTCCACATCTTGTGGGTACTAATAAAATGAAGGCACAGAGATTTCTTAACGGCCTTAAGCCTCAATCTATTACTCAACTGGCCCTGATGGATATCCAAATTTATTCTGATGCGGTACGGAGAGCACAACTCCTAGAAGATGCAACGGAGTTATCAGATCGCATCCGAGGAAGAGAAGCAAAGAGAGAGCAAGTCACTGGGTCCGGAAGCTTCAAACCTTCCTTCGGGAAGAAAAGGCCCAATGACGGGCGTAACTTCATCAAGGACGGGCATAATTTCAACAAAGGTGGACGTAATTTTCAAGGGGACAAGAAGCCGAGGACATTCGACAAGCAAATTGTCCCTATATCGGCAACATCAAAGGAATTATGCAAATACTGCGAGAAGCCTGGACACAAAGCCGAGGAATGTTGGAGAAAACTCGGTGCATGTCTTCGATGCGGGAGTCGGGAGCATAGGATCCCAAATTGCCCTCTTCTCAACGAGCAAGCTTCCTATTATTGCCAAGAAGCCAGGAAGACTTCAAGCCCTTATGGGTACGGAACCTACCGAGGAAGGAGGCATCGTGGAAGGTACTCTTTTCATATACTCCAAGCATGCCTCTGTCTTATTTGACACCGGAGCTATGCATTCATTTATATCTAGAAGATTTGCTGGTCTTTTACCTATGAAGCATGTTCCGTTAGATTCTACACTCACTATCACTACCCCCTATTGGAACGGGAACGGAGATTAAACACTTCTATCCTGATAGTGAAATTCTAATTAGTGGTTATAACTTACCCGCTGAGTTGGTATGCATGGAGATGGAACGATATGATGTTATTTTGGTTGCCGACTAGCTATCTACACATGGAGCTAGTGTCAATTGCAAGTTGGGTACAGTAACTTTTATGGGTTACCCCGACCTTCTATTTTCTGGCATCAAGCATTCTAGACACATATCTCTCATTTCGGCCCTCAAAGCCGAGAAATTATTAAAGAAGGGTTGTGTCCGTTTCTTAGTTTCTATCACTATGACTGAGCACACAGAACCCGTTCTAAAGGACATTCCTATCGTTCGGGATTATTCTGATGTATTTCCAGACAAGTTGCCTGGTATTCCTCCCGAGAGAGAAGTGGTTTTCTCTATTGATTTAATTCCAGGAGCTGCACCAGTTTCTAATGCTCCATATCGGATGTCTGCTGTTGAAATGAAGGAGTTAAAGGATCAATTATTGGAATTGCTGGAGAAGGAGTTTATCCGACCAAGTACTTCACCTTGGGGAGCCCCAATCCTCTTTGTTAAAAAGAAAGATGGTTCGATGAGACTATGTGTTGATTATCAACAATTGAATCAACTCACCCTCAAGAATAAATATCCATTGCCGAGAATTGATGAATTATTCGACCAGATTTCTGGAGTGCGATATTTCTCAAAGATCGATCTTCGATCTGGTTATCATCAATTAAAGATCAAAGAAAGTGATATTCACAAGACTGCATTCCGGAGTAGGTATGGACATTACGAGTTCACCGTTATGCCTTTTGGCTTAACAAATGCACCTGCTGCATTCATGCAATTAATGAACAGCGTATTCAGGTCATACCTCGATCAATTTGTGGTTGTCTTCATTGACGACATTTTGATCTACTCCAAGTTTAAGGAAGAACATGAGGAACATCTTAAGAAGGCCCTTCAATTAGTAAGAGATCATAAGCTTTATGCCATATTAAACAAGTGTGATTTCTGGTTGGAGGAAGTTTCTTTTCTCGGTCACATAATTTCCCGGAACGGTATCGCCGTCGGTCCTTCAAAGGTCGAGGTCATAAACAACTGGGAAAGACCTACTAGTGTGACGGAAATCTGAAGCTTCTTGGGATTGGCTGGATATTATCAAAGATTTATCAAGGATTTCTTAAAGATCGTAGTATCTTTAACAAGATTGACAAGGAAGGAGAATCCTTTTATATGGTCTGAGGAATACGAGAAAAACTTTCAAACTTTAAAGGATTGTCTGACGACTGCTCCTATTCTCACATTACCTATGGAAGGAGGAGGATTCCAAGTGTATACTGATGCATCTGGAATTGGCCTAGGTTAATTGCGTATTAATGCAACACGACAAGGTCATAGCTTATTCTTCACGGCAATTGAAGAAACACGAGGAAAATTATCCCGTACATGACCTAGAGCTGGCAGCTGTGGTCTTTGCTTTAAAGATCTGGCGATATTATCTCTATGGCGAAGCCTTTACGGTGTATTCTGATCACAAGAGTCTCAAATATTTATTCTCTCAAAAAGGAGCTCAATATGAGACAAAGACGGTGGTTGGAATATTTAAAGGATTTTGACTTCCCTATACAATATCACCCAGGAAAAGGTAATGCCGTAGCTGATGCACTTAGCCGAAAACCAATGGCCTTATTATCGAGCATGATAGTTAAAGAATGGCATCTACTTGAAGAAATGGCCAACTTAAACCTCAATATGGAGGAGAAGGAAGGCGGAGTCTTTATTGCAAATATTCGACTCCAACCCGAGTTACTCTAGGAAATCAAGGAACGGAAAGTTGATGATCCGTTCATTGTGGAAATTAAAGACAAATTAGATCAACGACCGGATTTCCTTCTGGCTGATGATGGAAGGCTATTATTCAAAGGAAGAACTTGTATACCCGATTGTTCTACTATCAAGGGTAAAATCCTAGAGGAAGCACATCGGTCAAGGTACACTATTTACCCTGGTGCTACAAAAATGTACCAAGACCTCAAGAGAATATTCTGGTGGCCTAATATGAAGAGAGAGGTAGCCAAGTTCGTAAGCCGATGTTTGGTTTGTCAACAAGTCAAGGCCGAACACCTCAAACCGGCTGGCAAGCTCAAGCCTCTCGAAATACCAGAATGGAAATGGGATAGTATCGGTATGGACTTCATTGTTGGATTACCGAAGACCCGAAATAGTTTTGATGCTATATGGGTAATTATGGATCGGCTAACAAAGTCCGCTCACTTTTTACCTATCAAGACTAGATGGACCGTGGATGTTCTAGCCGTCTTATATATCAAGGAGATCGTAAGGCTGCACGGTATCCCAAGCTCTATCATTTCGGACCGAGATCCGAGATTCACCTCTCATTTCTAGAAGGGTTTACAATCGTCTATGGGTACTATACTAAGGTTTAGTACGGCTTTTCACCCTCAGACGGATGGACAAACCGAGAGGATGAATCAAATTATTGAAGATATGTTGAGAGCCTGCATGATTGACTTCGGTGGTAGTTGGCATGAACACTTACCGCTGACTGAGTTCACTTATAACAATAGCTATCAGTCGAGTATTCAAATGGCACCATTCGAAGCATGATATGGCCGAAGTTGTAGATCGCCTCTATGCTGGAGCGAGGTTGGTGACAAGGGATTGCTTGGTCCCGACATTGTACAAGACACAATCGACAAAATCCAGTTAATACAAGAAAGGCTTAAGGTCACCTAATCAAGGCAAAAGAGCTATGCCGACAATCGGAGGAGAGACCTTGAATTCCAAGTGGAGGAGCATGTCTTCTTAAAGATCTCACCCGCCCGTGGAATTAGAAGATTCAGCATCAAAGGAAAGCTAAGTCTAAGATTTATCGGCCCTTTCGAGATTCTGGAGAGAATCGGCGATGTAGCATACAAGCTTGCCTTACCTCCTCAACTGGCCGGTGTACACGACGTATTCCATATATCCATGCTAAGGAAATACATCTATGATCATTCACATGTGATTCAATTTGAAGAATTGAAACTCCAAAAGGACTTATCTTATGAAGAAAGATTGATCAAGATACTAGATCGGAAATTACACCAACTGAGAAATCGTGCCATACCGATGGTGAAAGTCTAATGGAGCAAGCGTGGGTTCGAGGAAGCAACCTGGGAATTGGAAGAATCCATCAAGAAGAAATATCCTGATTTAATCTCAGGTTAGAAATTTGACCTTTCTACTCGAATTTTTGAATTTTAGTTGTATAATATGAATTTGGAGGACCAAATTCTTTTAAGTGGGGGAGGATGTAGAAACCCGATTATTAAAAATGAGAAATAAAAATTTTCAATTTCATTATGTAATTAAAATTTTTATGAAATAATTAAATTACATTTTTACTATATGAAATAAACTAGTTTATTGAATTTACTTGAATTAACTAGAAGTAAATAGAGATTAAATGCTTTACACCTTGGATAAATCATAGTAAGCCTAATAAAAGTCCATATAATGGATTAGGATTACAATTGGCCCATTGGATAATCCATAATGGGCTGAATTAATAGTTAAAGGATTCAATAAATGTTAAAATAACCTTAAATTCGTAACATGTGTTTAATATGATATTTAAGGGATTAAAATAACCTCATTTCTAAAAGATTGACTCAAGAATCAACCCTTACTTAACAGCCCACCTTGGACTAGCCATTTTTACATTGTTTTCACACCTAAGATGGGCTACATTAAGAGGAAACATGTCATTTTTCTTCTAATTCGGACTTAATGGGTTTGGTGGAATTAGGTGAGGAATCTTGACAAATTTGGCCAAGTTTTTGCTATAAATAGAACCCCATTCGACCCTCAAATCATCCCTGGAGGTTAAGGTTACGCTGCTGCGAAGATTGGTGGAGATTTGAAGGAAGATTTGGAAGATCAAAGGGTTTTCTTATATTTGAGAATATTTATTTAGATCCTTCTAAAGGTAGGCGTCTCTCAGGCTAAACTCTAATTAAATTATGCCATCTTGTTTATTTTTCTGTCCTCTTTCCATTGATAGCTCATTTATTAAATTCCGTTATGAATTGAGCAAGTTGTGGTCATTTTATTGGATGGGTATTCCTATTTTTTCATCAGGCCAGAACGTGCTATACCTCAGCATAAGCTAGCGCATTCATGAAATTAGAAGACCATGAAAAATAATAATTAAAATATGGATATTTCTCAGAACGCACTACCCTCGGGTAGCGCGATCTTGCGTTCAAAAATAATAATAATATATCAACCACACCTCGGCTCGGCTCGGCTATCCACACATAACTCGAGCCCACATCCTATGTCCCTTAGGTCCTGACCCAAGGGTGAGTTCTCCAACATATGAAGCCAAGGAAGTTTTTGTAACTTCCAATGTGAGACTAAACTTAAGTCACTATCCAATAGGAACTATATCACTTGGAAGACCACATTAATTGTATGTATATAGTCACCAAAAGTAAGAAAAGACAATATTAGCATGTTTTGATTCTTACAGCATGTTAAAAATTATTTTGTAGAATAAAATTATTTTTGCATGTAAAAATCTATTTTTAACCATATTAGCAAATTATAACCATATTAGTAAATCAATGCATGAAAAATATTTCCAGCATGTTAAAAATGGCTTCCAACATGATAAAATTATTTTCTACATACTGAGATGTAAAAACTATTTTCATCATGTTAAAATCTATTTAAAACTATCTTTTGTGCATGCTAAACCTAATTTCCTATTAAATAATTAGTAAAATGATGCATGAAAATTACTTCTAGTATGATAAAATTTCTTCCAGTATGGTAAAATTATTCCAGCATGTTAGAATTATTTTTAGCATGTTAGAATTATTTTCAGTATATTAAAACTATTTTTTAGCAAGATAATTCTATTTTCCTATCAAATAATTAGCAAATAAATATAGAAAAATGATTTTAGCATGATAAAATTTATGTTGTTATCAGAGAATTTCTGTAATCAGCATGGTAAACTTATCTTATCATCTTATCAGTAAGTTAATGTATGAGAATTATTTTAGCATATTAAGTATTAATTTTAGCATGTTAAATATTAATTTCTAGCATGTTAAAAATTAAATCTAGCATGAAAATTTTATTTTTATCATCTTATCAGTAAAGTAACATATGCAAATCATTGTCAGCATGTTAAGATTATTTTCAACGAGTTAGAGTTATTTTTGACATAAAATTCTTTTTTCTTATCATATGGTTAATTAATGTATGATTAAATACTAATATGTAAACTCATGATTGTAATTCTTAAAGCATATATTTTCATAACTAAAACTTTATGTTTTATGATTATGAGGTTAAGCTAAGATATTTAAAAATAATAATTCTAATAAAATTACCATCTTAAATTTTCTTCCTACTTACCGTTCATTTTTGAACTCCGCGACTTAATGTCGTTAAACATGATGCCTTAAATTGTTATCTACTTTTCTTGCAACTTCTGAAATTTTGCCAAATATGTGCTTATTACAAATAGTATATTCTTAAAAATCATTGGCCATATACATTAAAGTGGATGTCTAAACGTACTTAGGATCTTCGGATCCATATGACTCAATGCCTAGCATTAATGGGACTCGGTCTGGTCCTGGGGGGAGCGCCCGAAAGTACTTGTGCCCATGGGAGTTGATTGACCAACGTTGTGGCATTGCACCGAAGTGCATGATAGATTTACTTGATACGGTATTCCACTATTCGTACTTGTTTACTTGTTACTTGTTTACTTGAAAATTACATGAATTACTTGACTTGCTTGAAAATGACCAATTACATGAAATTCTTTACTTGTTCAAAGTCATTACTTGGAAATTCATCTTGATATCATATTATCTCAATTACTTGGAAATTCCATTCATGTTTATACACTTCCCGATACAAGTTAGAAAATTATTTAAATTGTTAATACTTAAAGATTACTTGGTTCTTAGAGATATAAAATCCTACTGAGCTTTTAGCTCACCCTACGTTTTGGTTAATTGTTGCAGGAAATGAAAATGAACAAGGGAATGGACAAGAGTGAGAGAGTGATTTTCCTTTTTACCTAGGTTTTGGTAGATCATTAGTATTTTTACAAGAATGATGTACTTTGGGATTGAAAGTTGTAATTTACCTTTATGGCTTATCAATTAGTGTTGTAAACTTCATTTTGATGGAATAAAGGTACCATTTTCCCATTCATTTCTGTCTTTAGAAATAAAATTATACATGCTCAGATCAACACGATTATTTACGACTCGTTGTGCCCTCGATATTCCGCGTCGGGGCGTGACATGCGCGTTCGATACCGACGGCTCGCTGACTCATGCTTCTCGCTCGCTCTGGTGTCCGCACCAAAGAAGAAGCCCTTAGCTCTTAAAGCTAATTCCAGTAGCAAAGGGTCATCTAGTGAGCACAGTTTTTCCAGTTCTTATGATGATCGGGATGAGTTTGCCATGATCACTAGGAAGTTTACAAATTTTCTGAGGAACGAAGGAAAAGGGGTTTAGAAGATAATATTTTTCAGGAAAGAGGTAGTCAAAATATAAGCCTGAACCTGCCAACAAATCTGATGCTATTGATTGTTATAATTGCAGGAAGGCAGGACATCTGAAGGCTGAATGTCCTGAGCTACTGAAGGAAAAACAACACAAGTGGAAGAACAGGAAAGGAAAAGCCATGGTGAGCACCTGGAGTGATGAAGAAGAAGACAGCAACAGCAGCACATCCGACAGCGAGGATGAAAAGAAGCTTTATTTGATGGCAAGAGGAGAAGATGAAGAGAAAGACAGTGATGACGTAACTTCTACTTTTGAGAATTTTACACATAGTGATTGGGAAGAAGCCAATGCTGAGATTCTAGATAAATATGACGACATGCGTAGAGAAAACATATATCTGAAGAGAGAAAAAAATTCATTAGTAAATGATACTTCCTCAAATGACAGAATCACATGCCTTAAAACTGAAAATAGTAGTCTAAAAAATTTTGTTGCGGAATATGAAAATGTGCAATCTATTTTGAATTATATGAGGCATGAAAATGAACATCTGAAAAACACAATTGATGAACTAAAAATCAAAATGCAAAAATTTAAGGAAGAAACCAGAATTGCTAATGAAAAATATGATGTTGTTAATAGTGTGAATAATTAATTGAAAAAGATAATTAAAAATTTAGAAAAAGAAAATAAAGATAAACAACATTCCCTTGAAAGCATGACATAGGGAACTGAAAACTTGAGTGCTATTCTGGGAACAAGAGTAAATTTTAGAAGAGAAGGATTTGATGGGTGAGTAGGAACAGATCTAGAGGTGGGGTGAATAGATCTAACCTCAAAGAAAGCACAAAATAGCAGTTTAAAAGAACTAGTGCGGAAATTAAATGAACTGCTATAAACTTTATGTGAATCAACACCAAGCACTAACTTTTTAGTTTACATTTCTGTCCTTTTTGCATTTATATCCTTGGGAAAATATGTTTGCAATTATAAGACTTTATAAGCCAAAATGTGAGTCTTTAGGTTTTAGTGGGTTTATGTGCAAAAGTCCAGTAGGTCCAGCAAGGGGCCCCCACCTTCTTCCCCATTGGTCCACCTAAGCCTTAGGGCCCATGTGGGGCTGGTCAAATATCCAAGGTGGGCTTCTAGAAGACTTGAGCATTCAAGGGGACAAATGGGTTAAAAAGTCCAATATTCCCTCCCTTAGGTCAAGGGGGTGCCCCCCTCCACTTAATGTATTTTGTTTTTAGTTTTTTGACCACATGTGGGATTAATGTGTTATCCCTTGTATACCCTTCCCCTAACCTAGATCTGAGGGTAGTTTAGGTCTTTTACATTTTCTATATATACTTTGTATTTTATGATTTACTTAGCATTAATGAAAGGAAATTCTCATTTGTGCTCACAAGGCCCAAGGGTGACCGTCTCTCCCCCTCTAGAGCTGTGAGAGCTCTGATTTCAGATGTGTGAAGCATCTCCTCCATTACCTCTCTGAGTGCGACGCTCAGCACCGCCGCCGCCGCCGCCGCCGCCATCAAGCCGCGACCGCACTGCCACCGCCAACCCGCCGGAGATCTGTCTACATCAGGACAGAGGTCCAGTGTTCGAATTTTAGCTGCCAAACCTCAGATTTGACGAAGTTGAGATATTGAGGGTAGATTTGACGAAGTCCAGAAAAATTCCTCCGAATTTAAGCTTTCATTTCATTTTCCTTTCCATTTAAGTTTCTAGACCCATACAGACCTATCACTGTGCAGATCTTCTCATAACAGCCTTGTTCTTCCATTGTTCGACCCCCTCCCCATTTCTGATTGAGTCCAAATTTGGACTGGGTGTTCTACCCACCAAAACCCACCTTCACCAATTTTCCTACGAATTTAAAAGTTCTTCTTCCCCTCTGAAAAATTAAAACTCAGGCCAAAAGTCTGTTCTATCCTGTGCAGTCCAGATCTGACCCCTGACCAGTCAAAAATATATTTCCCCTGCCAAACTACATCTAGAAAATCCATAAAAAATATGGACGTCTTCCTTACTTCCCCCTCTCCAACTTTCATAAAGGGCCCAACTTCCCGATCTGAAGTTTTCCCTTCGATGAACCCTTGTTCTCAGGAAAATTCAAATCTATCCTGCCAGATCTGGTTCTGTGAACCAGTAGGTTGTAAATTCGACCAAGTCCATTACAGAGATAGAAAAAATTCCATCTCTGGACATAGTTCCTAGCTCCTTGAAAGAGCTTTCCAACGGCACTAGTCTCTCGTCAATCAGAGGTCGGGGCTGTTCGCAGCAGCCGTTCTCGCCGGGTCACGCACTGTAGAACAGAAGTACCAGCCCGTGGACAGCAAGCCGCACCGACCGCCCGACAAGCCGACTCGCCTTCCATAAGGCGAACCAGCACGTTGCCTTCCCAAGGAACGTCCCTCCAAGAGTCACCGTCACAACAGTACCATTCCCGGCCCACTCGGCCCACCAGCCAGCACGTGGGTCCCATAACCCGCAGCACGCGTCATCCGGATGGCACTGACAGAGCTGTCCAAGTTGCTACCTGTCAACCCAAGATCGGTCCTCCCGGGCCCACATTGTAGCCCTTTACCTCCCTATGTGGAGTGGGCCGTAAACTCATTTATGTAATTATTGTAATACTTTTACCTGGAGTTACCGTACTTGGCCGGGGTCGTCTTCCCCATACCCGGAGCGTGGAGGTATCGTGTCCGCTCCCCCTCTCGGCATTTGCTTTCCTCGTATATTTTCTTATGCCGCTGCATGTGATAGGTAATTAGCTCAAAATTTATTTTTTATCACCACTGTGAGAGAGAGTGAGTGAACTCATCCCGTGACTCAATCCGAGTACACGCAGAAGAGCCGAATACCCGAGACTCACTGCCGGTTCGTCAACCGCGCACGGTCCCACGTTTCCCTCGGTAGGGACGAGTGCCGAGCTAGAGTCCCAGGTTCACTAGTCCGTCGCGCATCAAATTGGTATCAGAGTGGAAGGTTGAGTCTAGGGTAGTATTTGTTTAAAAAAATAAAAAAAAAGTGTCTAAGTCTAGGTGTCACATTTGCATTTCTTTATTCGGTATATCAAAAGGTGTTGCCTGATCGTTAGGTTACGCCTATCGGGAAGGTCGCACATTTGTGAGAGAGGATCTTCGGATCCTGTAACTCTGCCAAGTACCGTCTATTGGTTATGTCTAGGTGTGTAGTTGAGTCGGCATTCCAACTTGCATTGTCGTTTTAGGGTCGTGTCTAGTGTCTTGTCCAAGTGTCTTCATGTCCGTCCTATAGTCCCCAGTCACCCATGGATTCCCAATCGCTCAGGCGATATCACTGGTTGCATGACTCCCATGGGCTTGGAAACCATCCCATCCACTTCCATAGGCCCGAAGCCTCGGACTTTCATGGCTCCAATCTCCCGAGCGACTATCTCAAGTGGGAAGCCACCATGGACAAGTATTTCGAGTGTTACACTATGTCCGATGCCATGCAAGTCAGCTTTGCCCAAATGAGGCTTGTCCAAGAAGCCGCTTGGAAATGGGAGAGTATAGAACACATGGGGAGGTTAGGAGGCAATGGCCCATCAAGTCGTGGCATGAGATGAAGGGCGAACTTAGGAAGGTCTACCTACCTGGCCCAGTCACCTCCAACCGACTCCATCCAATCACCTCCAACCAAGAGGGTCATAGTCGGAGAAGAGCCCTATAAGTAGTAGAGCCTAGACCCAAGCCTAGGCCGGTTGATTACGAGTAAGTCTACCACGATACCCCTACTCCAACCCGCACCGTTGCCGAACTTGTGCAAATGATTTCGGATCGGGTGGATAGGAGGTGTGCTTATATTGAATCATTAGTCTCCCCTTGCCCACCCCCGAGATAGGAGGTAGCCATACCCTTGCCTAGGGAGGTCATAGCTGGTAGCCCCAACCCAGCCCCACCTCCCAGGTCCCAAGGACCTCTTCCCCTCCGGAAGGACAATCCTTCCCCATCCATGAGAGCTCCTTTGCCCCCACCCCCACCTTCGGGTCTTTATTCGGAGCTACCTCAGCTGGAACCACTCGTATTTCTAACGGGAAAGCTTTTCATCATCGAGCCACTACTTAGTTGGCTCAAGATAGGCTTGGTCCCTAGGCCGCCTTTCCACCCATCCATGGACCCCACACTACAACTAGTGTCCGTCAACTCCTTCCACACAACTTTTCAGTCTTCTCACCATGTTGATACATTGGACGACCTTCTTAAAGGGTTAGACCGGCAATTACAGTTGACGCACTTATTGGCCCTAGGCTTCAACCAACCCCATAGTCGTAGCTTCACAGATCCACCCTTAGGGTCCATTACCTCCGTGTGCACAGTGGGTCATGTCATCACGGAGGTTCTATTATTCCTCCCCCTACCGGCCGCGCCAAACTTCATTCCTTTTATCCCGAGGGAGGAATCATACCTTCTACACATGACCGTCGTCCCACCAATCATAATGCATGAAGGTGATTATTTATACCTTCCGGGAATTAAAACTTGGGACCGTGTCATGGGGGAATCCATATCAAGGGGTCATACATTCTTTGATCCCTTCGACCCCTTCACTAGTGAACCTCCCGAGCTATCATATTCACTTCACTTCTTTCGGGAAGTCCCCTACCACACCCCTTCCCACGGGTCGGTCCACCTACGCTAAGTCAGGAGCCCGTTCATTGGAACGAGATACCCACATATAGGGATGATGTAGAAGATGCATTCGACACTCCTAGCCCTCCCAAACCTCTCAAACCCAAAGGGCAGCCGCATGCTAGGGACATACTAGGATGTCTAGGAGTTCCACATTCCACCGACCTCCGGTTGCGTCAAGTGTATGCATGGCACATATTCGGATGTCCTGGTCCACCATTGCATGTGTATGGGTCGGACTAATAGTAGGTTTGTTTAGGGTCATGTGTGAGTCTTTGTTTCATACAGTTTGTCTGTCGAGTGCATATGCATACATCGAGTTGAGTCGGTCTTTTTTACGCTTGCATTATCAGTCCCTTTCGAGTGTGAGGCAAGTCAGATCCAATGCGTATGTTATAGACTTGCCGGCATTCGGGATCGGCTCGACCATTCTCTATCTCGGATCTAGTCACAAAAAGGGACCCAGCGGTGATTCCTAGTAAGTCTTCGTGCCGTCTCCTTCCTTTGAGAGTGACCCCACCCCAGAGTGTCCACCTCCAGCCTCATTCCGACAGCAGTGTGAGCATATCGAATATATACGGGATGAGTAGGTGTCGATTACTTGGAGTGGAGTGTACTCCGCGCTCCCAAGTTCAGTGACGGATCCACAGGAGTCACACGAGCAGCCGCACCCCTTACTCGACGGGGTCGAGTTCTTCCCACCAGCAGAGAATTGATGGGAATCAACACAGGGCACTAACTTTTTAGTTTACATTTGTGTCCTTTTTGCATTTATATCCTTGGGAAAATATGTTTGTAATTGTAAGGCTTTATAAGCCAAAATGTGAGTCTTTAGGTTTTAGTGGGTTTATGTGCAAAAGTCTAGTAGGTCTAGCAAGGGGCCCCCACCTTCTTCTCTATTGGTCCACCTAAGCCTTAGGGCCCATGTGGGGCTGGTCAAATGACCAAGGTGGGCTTCTAGAAGACTTGACCATTCAAGGGGACAAATGGGTTAAAAAGTCTAATATTCCCTCCCTTAAGGTCAAGGGGGCGCCTCCCCTCCACTTAATGTTTTTTAATTTTTATTTTTTGACCACATGTGGGATTAATGTGTTATCCTATGTATACCCCTCCCCTAACCTAGATCTGAGGGTAGTTTAGGTCTTTTTACATTGTCTATATTTACCTTGTATTTTGTGATTTACTTAGCATTAATGAAAAGAGATTCTCATTTGTGCTCACAAGGCCCAAGGGTGCCCCTCTCTCCCCCTCTAGAGCTGTGAGAGCTCTGATTTCAGATGTGTGAAGCATCTCCTCCATTACCTCTCTGAGTGCGATGCTCAGCACCACCGCCGCCGCCGCCATCGAGCCGCCATTGCACCACCACCGCCAACCCATCGGAGATCTGTCTACATCAGGAAAGAGGTCCAGTGTTCAAATTTTAGCTACCAAACCTCAGATCTGACGAAGTTGAGATTTTGAGGGTAGGTTCCCCATATCAATCCCCATCTCCAGAAAAATTCCTCTGAATTTAAGCTTTCATTTCATTTTCCTTTCCATTTAAGTTTCTAGACCCATACAGATCTGTCCCTGTGCAGATCTTGTCACAGCAGCCTTGTTCTTCCATTGTTCGACCCCCTTCCCCATATCTGATTGAGTCTAGATTTGGACTGAGTGTTCTACCCACCAAAACCCACCTTCACAAATTTTTCCACGAATTTAGGAGTTCTTCTTCCCCTCTGAAAAATTAAAACTCAGGCCAAAAGTCTGTTCTGTCCTATGCAGTGCAGATCCGACCCCTGACCAGTCAAAAATATATTTCTCCTGTCAAACCTCCTCCAGAAAATCCATAAAAAATATTGGTGTCTTCCTTACTTCCCCCTCTCCAACTTTCATAAAGGACCCAACTTCTAGATCCGAAGTTTTTCCTTCCGTCAACCCTTTTTCTCAAGAAAATTCAAATCTATCCTGCCAGATCTGGTTCTGTGAACTAGCAGGTTGTAAATTCGACCAAGGCCATTACAGAGATAGATAAAATTCATTCTATGGCCATAGGTCATAGCTCTCTGAATGATCTTTGCAACGGCGCTAGTCTCACGTCAATAAGAGGTTGGGGCTATTCTCAGCAGCCGTTCTCGTCGGGTCGCGCACTGTAGAACAGAAGTACCAGCCCGTGGATAGCAAGCCGCACCGACCGCCCGGCCGGCCGACTCGCCTTCCACAAGGTGAACCAGCACGTCGCCTTCCCAGGGAATGTCCCTCCAGGAGCCACCATCGCAGTAGTAACATTCTCGGCCCGCTCGGCCCACCAGCTAGCAAGTGGGCCCCACAACCCGCAGCACGCGTCATCCGAACGGCACCGACAGAGCTATCCAAGTTGCTGCCCATCAACCCAATATCAGTCCTCTCGGGCCCACATTGTAGCCCTTTACCTCCCTGCGTGGAGTGGGCAGTAAACTCATTTCTGTAATTATTGTAATATTTTTACCGGTAGTTACCGTACTTGACCGAGGTCGTCTTCCCCACGCCCGGAGCGTGGAGGTATCGTGTCTGCTCCCCCTCTTGGCATTTACTTTCCTCGTATATTTTCTTATGCCGCTGCATGTGATAGGTAATTAGCTCGAACTTTATTTTTTATCACCGCTGCGAGAGAGAGTGAGTGAACCCGTCCCGTGACTCAATCCGAGTACACGCGGAAGAGCCGAATACCCGAGACTCACTGCCGGTTCCTCAACCACGCACGGTCCCACGTTTCCCTCGCTAGGGATGAGTGGCGAGCTAGAGTCTCAGGTTCGCTGGTCCATCCTGCATCTAAACTCATACACAAATTTAGAAGATGAACGATCCAACAAGCGTGATAAATCGACTAGCAGTAGTGACTTAGTTGAAGGCGCAAGATGGAGAGAGGCAGAGGAACATTTATCGAATCAAACACATGCTAAACCATTAGGCGAGCCTAAGCATTCATCTACTCGGTGATAAAATAGTAAATCATCCACAAGACAAGAGAGTTTTAAGGTGGTTCAATCTCTATCCAGAGATCCACGTCCACCCATTACTCAACCGAGTAAGGCTTCCTGCTGCCACATAGCTTGAAAACCACTAATTCACAGCTTTGGGGATGGAAATACCTACAACCACTGAGCCTTACAGCTTGCTGTCCGAGGAACACCCTCGCCCGTTGAGCAATACAGCTTAGCTCTCCTGATACACACCTTAAAGTGGATTTGAAAAGAAAATAACGGAATAAATGAAATACAGATAGAGGACAAAAATGTAGCTCCACAAAGGGAGCAATCTAACTCTGGATTTGATCTAGAAGTCAGGAAAAGCCTCACCTAGACTATCTTCTTCCTCTCAACTCACTTCTTCTTCTTCCTCTCTCTTCTACGATACTATGTTTTCTCTCCTTTTTCTGAACTCTCTCCTTCCTCTTCTTCTCTCGTGATTCTCCTGCTTTTGCTTTTGTTTTCTCTGGCTATTCTATGGCCGCCTCCTTATGCACTTCTATCTTTTTGGTCGCAGAAGATGACTTCTTATAGGGCTTCAGGCTGGGTTCCCAAGAGCTCATGCGTCCAGCATGTGGAAGGTTCATTTCTACTTTTTCAGAGAAGCTACGTGTCGGCTATAGATGGGACAATGATCTTCGTGGAGGAATGTCCAATGATTGCACCTCTTGGATCACGTGCCAATCATTTGTTCTTTTTTAATCCACAAGATCATGCTTTAGGTGTGAGTTTAAGTGATCACATGACAGACGAAGATGCCTGCACCTCTGCAGTTCAGATGATTGAGAGTATGCCAAGTTGAAAGAGATGCCTTAGCCTATAGAAGAAAAGTGAAAACATGGTTAGACGTTATATACGTAGCACAGACAATATTCACTTACTTTATATTGGTCCAAGGCAGACGAGCACTGACTTTATATATGCTCGATAAGAAAAATGCACTGACTTTGTATGCAGGTGACAAAAACGTGCACCGACTTGATATGCATGCAGCAAAGTGTGCACCGACTAGTTATGCATGCAGCAAAGTGTGCACTGACTTTGTATCGCTCAAGTTAAAATGTGCACAGACCTGAGTAAACATATATGCACATACCTATATGCACAATGCAAAAAGAAATGCACCGACCTTGTGTCGCTCAAGTTAAAACATGCACAGACCTGAGTAAACATATATGCACAATGCAAAAAGAAATGCACCGACCTTTATATGCCTGAATGCAAACATGCACTGACTTATATGCGACAATGCAAAACGTGCACCGACTTCAAATGCAGACCAACAAAAGTGTGCACCGACCTTATAACAGCTAGCATAGAAACGTGCACAGACCCTATGCATTACAGTAAAAACATGCACCGACCTTTATGTATCGATGTGAATAATGATATGCACTGACCTTGATTTGTGCAAAGGACAACATGCACCGACCCTATTTTCCACAGGGTAACCGTGCACTGACCTTATGTGCATGTGGCAGAAATGTGCACCGACTGTATTTGTAGACAAGTAAAATGTGCCCCGACGTTACTTTCTGAACAACAAGATGTGCACTGACGTTACTTGCTAAACAACAAGATGTGCACTGACCTTCTACATGCATGAATAGTAATGTGCACTGATTTGTCTATATGCATGAACAGTAACATGCATAGACTATATGCAAGCATAATGCAAAACCTGCACCGACTTATATGTGGACAGATAGAATGTGCACAGACTTTGCACACAAAAGATGCATGAGCTTCGACTATGCATGTGCATGTGAATAGTGATGTGCACCGACCTTTATGCGAGATAAAGCATGCATCGACCTTATTCTATCTTAAGATGAAACATGCACCGACCTTGAATGCTACAACATTTTAAATATGCATCGACCTTCTAACAGTAACTGAGACTTATTCTGACTTATATAGAGATGATGTTGTCAAAGTCAACTATTGGTCAAACCAATGTTGCCAATAGTCAAATCACTATTGCCAATCATTAAAACCCTACATGAATGACACCAAATCAGAGGAGACACAACATTCTCCCCATTTTTGATGATGGCAACATTGTATTACTTTGATGACAACACATATACATTATGAGTCAGAAACAACAAGGGGTCACAGCTATGCATGGATAAATATAGTCAAATCAAGAACAATCTCACTCCTTTCATAGTCTACACACTCTCTCCCCTTATGATAAGGAATTCTCTTCCCTTCAAAGCATCAAAGGATTTCTCTCCCTTTGCCATCAGCAAACAAGGAATTGGAGAGAGATAATGAGATCTAGGATTTGAAAGCCAGAGATCTTATTAACAAATTGAATAATCTTTCATTAAACAAGCATACAGAGATCAGACTGTTCTTAGAATAAGAGTACAGATAATGCAACCTTGATAAAATCTGATTTATGGGTAATGGAAGTTAGAGTGTAGCAACTCTACTCTTTGAAAAGGTTTGAATTAGCCATTAATAGCAATAAACCACACATACACTAATCATGTCATAACAATCTATCTTCAACTTACTTATGTAGAATTCAAAGAGGTTCTTAGGAGGACCTAGAATAAGTGGTGAGATTAAACAAGTTGTGGAAACTGTGTGTAGGGGTGTGCTGAATTCAATTATATGTCCAGAAAAACTTGTGAGCAGGTAGGTATAATCCATACCTTTGTACATGGAGATACACCTTGATCAGACGTCAGTACAACCAGTTTACTCAGTAGGATGTACCATTCTATTTCAATTGTTGAATAGAGATAACTGAAGCACGTCATGACATAGGTTCATCGTATTTCATTGATAGAAAACCCAGTTTCACGGTGCATTCAATCATTGCTCTGCCAATTACTTTTGACACAAAATTTTATACTTTTTAAACAGAGTTAACTAAAGCACATCCTGACATGGGATTATCCTCTTTCTTTGATGGAGGACCCAGTTTCTCTGTGACTTAAGCTATTGCTCTGCTAATTAATTCCTGACTCAAAAGTTATATATATATATATAGCTACCCCTTTGGTTTTGTTTAAAAACAACACTCAATAACTAAGTTTCTCAACTAAGAGTCCTTGAGATTTTTTTGATTTTTAGTTTCATAAAGACAGAAACAGACACAGCATGTAAAGGATGGTTGAGAGCTATTAACTGTAATGAACTATCCTTATTCATTGAGCAAACCTTTAGACTCTAAGGTTCATTAAGCATAAATCATCAGTTCATTCATGGTGCATTCACATTCTTGCAGAATAAGGTATCTGATTTAAGTAGCTTAGAGTAGTGAACTTATTATCAGTTTGTCATTCTTCCAGACTCTCAGAAGTGAAAGTAGATGAGATGCAAAGTGATTTCCAGTTGAAGGTCAAGGTGTTGAAGATCAAGATGACGGGCATGTGCTGCCAAGTGATGTGTATCAACTTGATACAGAGGGATCCCAAGTGAATTTATCTCAAGAGAAGTAATCTGAATATTAAGTAATACTCAGAGATATTGAATGAATGAGACTTCGGTTCTGAGAAGTTCAGATATGAGAATAAGAATTGATAGACAGTTTAAGAACTCTCTTTAACAAAAAAAAACACAAGCTCCCCCTAACACTATGCAACACTTTTGGACACAACAATAAACCTATCATACTTCTATGACAATGCTAGACACAAATGCATGACTCGACATATGACTCTTGACTCAAGGTACCAGGTGAAGGACTAGCCTCTACACATGATGTGGGTTTCCAGAAAGAAGATATCTGCCCTTCTCCCAACTATCATTTTATATACCTTTGAGAATAGGATGGGTATGATGCAAGGTATGCAGTTATGCTATAGACAGATTAACTCTAAAGACAATCTGAAGCATGTGCAAATGAATCATTCATTTAGAGGCAATTTATTCAGGATAGACAAGAATGAATGTTTATTCATCATGCTGAAATTTACATAAGCCTAGTTCCCTTCTTAAGAATTTAAATCTATCATTTCCAAGGGGCTTAGTAAAGATATCAGCAATCTGTTTTTCCGAATCAATGAAGTGAAACTCAATTTCATTCTTACTTACCTCATCTCTTAAGAAGTGATCTTTAATCTCAATGTGCTTAGTCCTATAGTGATCAACATGATTTTTGATTAATAAAATAGCACTGGTGTTATCACACAAAATAGGTGTGCATCCTAGAATGATGTGATAATCAGCAAGTTGGTGCTTTATCCATAAGACTTGGGTTGCACAATTCCCTGCTGCAACATATTCTGCTTCAGCAGTGCAAAGAGCAACAGTGTGTTGCTTCTTAGATGCCCAAGATACTAGACAACTAGTTAGATATTGACAAAATCCACTAGTACTCTTTCTATCTATCCTGCACCCAGCATAATCTGCATTAGTGTAAGCTACAAGGTCGAACTCGCACTTAGCAGGAAACCATAGACCTAAGTCAGGGGTGCCTGATAGATGCCTAAAGATCCTCTTCACTGCACTCATGTGTGATTCTCTAGGACTAGCCTGCAATCTAGCACATAAACATACTAAGAATTGATTATCAGGTCGAGATGTAGTAATGTACAAAAGGGATCCGATCATACCTCTATAAAGCTTGGTGACAACCAATTTACCTTTTGGGTCACCATCAAGACTAGTTGAGGTGCCCATAGGTGCTGTTATTACTTTGAGATTTTCCATTAGATATTTCTTCAGCTGGTCCTTTAGGTACTTGGACTGTGTGATGAAGCTTCCCTCCAATGTTTGATTGACCTGCAAACCAAGGAAAACCTTCAATTCTCCCATAGAACTCATTTCAAATTCATCTATCATTAATCTAGAAAATTCCTCACACATTTCAGATTTAGTTGACCCAAACACTATATCATCTACGTAAATCTGAGCAATAAGAATGTCGTTGTTACTTACCTTAGTGAATAGGGTCCGGTCAACTTCTGCCATTGAAAAATCTTTACCTGTGAGGAAGGAGCTCAGCCTGTCGTACCAGGCCCTGGGAGCTTACTTCAGTCCATACAATGCCTTAGCTAATTTATAGACATGATAAGGAAAATCAAGGCATTCAAAATCTGGAGGTTGTTTAACATACACATCCTCCTTTATCAACCCATTCAAAAAGGCAGATTTCACATCCATCTGCAGCAATTTTATTCCTAGGCTACAAGCAAATGCTAAAAGTATTCTGATAGCTTCTAATCTGGCAACAAGAGCAAAAGATTCTTCAAAATCTACCCCATATTCTTGGATGTAACCCTGTGCCACTAGCCTAGCTTTATTTCTAACTACCTTTCCCTGCTCATCAGTTTTATTCTTGAAAATCCATTTAGTGCCTATAACTGAGTCATGTGAGGGATTAGGGACTAGGTGCCATAGCTTGTTCCTTTCAAATTGGTTCAGCTCATCATGCATGAGATTTATCCAATGCACATCCTCTAAGGTACTATCTATGTTTTTTGGTTCTATTTGAGAAACTAGTGCAAAAGAATTCAACTCATTTTCAATCCTAAAATGTGATCTAGTCCTAGGGGGTTCATTCAGATTACCAATTATATTCTCTAAAGGATGATCTTTAAGAACTCTAACATTGGTAAGCTGATTACCTGGTTCTGTATTTTCCTCTACCTGAGGTCTAGACCCATTTGTCTCACCATTTTCTACAGGTTCAGTATTTGGCTCTTCTTTACTCTCAAGAATATCACCATCAGCTTTGTCTCTGTAAAAAATAGTTTCAGATTTGTTAGCATGCTCATCGAAGACAACATGTGGTGATTCCTCTATAATTTTAGAGTTAAGATTAAATATTCTATAGGCTCTAGACATTTCAGAATAACCTAGAAAAATTTCAGGTTCACTCTTAGGTTCAAATTTATCAAGGTCTCTTTTAACATTCACATGAATAAAACACTTACAACCGAAGACCTTGAAATGTGCTAGTGAAGGTTTCTTACCTTTAAGAATTTCATAGGGAGTCTTTTGAGTGAAAGGTCTTACCAAGGCTCTATTAATAATGTAACAGGAAGTGCTCATAGCCTCAGCCCAGAACTTCCTAGACAGATTTCCTTCAACCAACATTGTCCTAGCCATTTCCACCAGAGTTCTATTCCTCATTTCAACTACTCCATTCTGTTCTGGAGTTTTTGGAGAAGAGAACCTGTGGTTAATCCCATTTTCCCTACAGAAAACATCAAATTGTGAGTTTTCAAACTCACCTCCATGATCAGACAAGATATTCAGAATTGAATGCTTATTAATCTGATTTATTTTGTGATAAAATTCCTGAAATTCCTGAAATTCATCATTTTTATGACTCAGGAAAAATACCCATGTAAACCTAGAGAAGTCATCTATCAAAACATAACAATATCTTTTACCAGATAAGCTAACTGATCTAGATGGTCCAAATAAATCTATGTGTATCAGCTCAAATGGTTTAGAAGATAGGCTTTCAGTTCTTGACTTCAGTGACTTTCTAGTTTGCTTGCATTGAGTATAGGCCTCACAGATTTTATTATTATTTTTGAATGAGATTTCAGTGAGACCTTTTACCATGCTGTGTTTATTTAATTTGTGAAATACATGATAGCTAGCATGACCTAACCTACAGTGCCAAAGACAGGCTAAGTCATCCTTACTGATAGTGAGACATAAATTTGTGTGTGCTGCATCATCTAAGTCTACCATGTAGATGTTATTGATTCTCTTACCAGAAAATTTGACAGATTCAGAATTAGGTTCAAAGATTATGCATGCAAGAGAGTCAAAAACTACTTTATGACCTTTATCACACAGCTAGCTAATGCTAAGCAAATTATAGGCAAGGCCTTCAACCAACAACACTTCATTAATGCAACAAGAAGAACACTTACCTACTTTACCTGATCCAACTATTTTCCGTTTGGTATTACCTCCGAAGGTAACATCACCTGCATCCTTCTCCACTAACATGAAAAATTTGTCTTAGTCCCCGGTTATGTGCCTGGAGCAGCCACTGTCAAGATACCATCTATTTTGATTGGCTGCCAGGCATACCTGCATGGAAAATCAAGTGGAAAGATTTAGAACCCAAAGCTATTTGGGACCCAGAAAAGAATTTATTTCATGCAGACTTGTGACTAGGTGTTTTGGTATCCACATTTGATTTAGTTTCTTCATTGAAATTGTGGATCTTTTATCATTTAGTTTAGTCTGCCTTTTCTTGCCACAATTAATCTTGGAGGATTACTTTTCTCACGCCCCGAGCCTTTATTACAGCGGAAGACTCACTCGAGGAACGTGAACAGCCGGCATGGTAAGACTCTTGCAAACAAGAATAATCAGAACGCAAGACAATCACACGCATAAATACAATTGCATAATATTTACTCAAACTTGAACCTTTCCTTCATCAATGATCAAAATATTCAAATACAATAACTTTCAACCTCCCTAAATCTATCAGACTAAAAAAATAGGAAAATTACAGAGACTCGATCTAAACAATATAGAATTTCCTAAGTCTTCACTCTCATCTTGACAACACTTTCATTCGCTCTCGGACCCGCTACTTGTATAACCCGAATCCAAATTCGAATCACTTTCGTTTCCTGAAAAAAATTAGAAATAGGTAATAAGCACACTTGCCCAGTCGGTATCTTCGCATCAACATGATTAGCACTATTAAAGTAATTAGCATTTTAGCTCTAAAGAATTTAGGTAAAATCATACGAAATGCGATCAATCATGTGAGTAACCAAAGTAACAAAATGATCATGTAAGATAGAATGAGAGCAAGAATGAACTAGCAAGAACGTAACAAGAACATGATATTGGCCTTTCATAAACAAGAATGTATCGAGAATGTACTAGCAAGTCACATAATCATCACTCTAGTATCTTTTGCTTATGGGCAAGTACTTAGTGAATTTCTGTGGAATATCAAGTAAGAAAGTCATGTACAAGAATGTCATGTCGTGTCGTGGATTTTTACTTATTTATAAAGAAAGTACTCCCGGCGTAATGCGACACCAGTAGCATCATACCCCATGGTTTATAATAGTATGGTTCCGACAATCAGCCGAGGGGACTAGCATCGAGCCCTTGAACAAAATCAGTGCTCGATCGCATCTTCAAGTATAAATCAAGCTACTTCCACGCATGTAACAATAAAGTATGGCCAAGAATGTAATAAGTTCAATAAGCTCATGATAACAATAATCAATGAATGAACACTTCAATTTAGAATATGAAAGATCAAGAATGACTTATACTATGTTATGCTCATGGAAATAAATCAACAGCATAACGGTACATTTCTTACTTTCCATAAATTAAATTAGGTATCTTGAATCAATTTGGTAAGTCCTAGACCATTATTAATCTATCTAGAACTTTGGAAAATCAACCCTTGGGTCAAATCCTCGGGTTAACATACTCAAGCATTGTGACGGTCTTGTACTGGGCCGTTACATAACGTGAGGCTCCAGTATTGGGCCGTTACATTGGTTTGAATCCAAAACAGTAGAATAGACTCAGTGAAATGTGACGCTCATATATTGGGCCGTTATATGGGCCTGACGGTCCAATATTGATCCGTTACATTGTTAGAACCAGAAAACATCGATAATACTTTCTAATCAATTGGGTTTTAAAGGTACAACCAACTCGGCATCCTAGTCAGAATCCCAGGCTCGCGGAGAATTACGGAGGCCTTGAAACAAGATTTCCTAGTCCATTGGAAGGAATATCTAATAGAGAGGTCCTCATGTCCAAGAATAATGTTCCTATAGCGCAAAGTGTGAACTAATGGACAACATACCGGAATATGCGCCATGTACTTAAAAAAATGACTCTATTGATAGAGAGAGAATGTGTAGCAATGTGAAACCAATATAAAACTCCGTCAATACAACATTGGAAAAATCATGATTTAAATATAAAATTATAAAGTTAGTCAAAAAAATTAACATATGCTTTAAAATAACTCAAGATCATGCAATTCCTATTATGAATCAGTAGATAAACTTAAAGTCATTCTAACAGGTCAAAACTTAGATAACTAGGCATATTTATAAGTTAATGTGACTGTTCTTCAATTATGTCTCGAATTGCCTGAACAAAGCATTCTGACGGTCTAGTCTAAGTGCGTTACACTGATGTAACGGTTTATCGTGGGACCGTCAGAGTTATATAACACTCTATTTATGGTGCATCAGAGTCCACAGAGAGCTTTGAATACAACAGAGGGTGTGACGGCTTATCGTAAGACCGTTATAGTGTTGTGAAGGTCCTACCTTAATCCGTCAGAGCTTCTGCTGACAACAATAGATAAAAAGATCTATGGTTTCAACTTACATCATGTCTGAAAATCATGTATAAACTTCCAGATGATAAAATGAAGGATAAACTAATAGCATGCATGGGTTTTCTGTGAATTTGACAAGAAAGTTTCTTTTAACTTAGTTAGGGCTAAGAATACACATGTATGCATGACTCTACTAAAACATGAAATCCATGATCTATAGTGCATGAAATCAAGTAAAATCAAAGGGCTTTTATCACTAACAAGATGTTTTTGCTAATCATGAGATGACCTACCGCTTAACTGGGCTTTAAACTTCTAATTTGAGTCTGAAAGACGTGCCCTAGTTCTCCCTTTCTAGTGAGTTTCCAGCAACTTCACGCTGCTCTAGCTCCTCAGCCTCTTGACCTAAGGACGTGGAATTTTGAGGGTAAAAAGATGAAACTATGGGGAACAAAAAGTTATAAATAACCGAACTCTTACTACCTCATTTAGATGTCCTAATCTCCTGATCTTCAGAGGACTTGCATTAAGTTTCCTGGGTTGCTAAGGTCCGACCAACAACTTTGGAAGCTTCAATCTCTTTGGTTGGTTGATCACCTAGCACGAAATTTGGAGAGCTATTAGTCTAAAGTATTATAAACAAAACCTTCTAAAGAACTTACCCGAAATTCTATCTCCTTACCTTGATTCTTCATGAGCCAAAAGTAATGGTCGCTCAGTTCAGAACTGGGTCTTATTTATAGGGATTTGGCTAGGGTTTGAGGATTAGATCGATTCTAGAGTCCTTAGTTGGCCAAAACATGATCCCTAAGAGTCTCTAGTAACCTTACATGTTCTCCTAATTAGGTCTCTTGCAGATAGGATCCCAAAGATCCAATTTTTTTGCAAGTTCTTCAACTCACGGAATTATCAGGATGTGACGGTCTAGTCCTGATGCGTTACATTCATGTGGCGGTCGCCCGATAGACCGTTACAGCCAACGTGTGTATAATTTTAAATTAACAAAACTCTTTTATTCGTTTTATCTATATAATTATCGAATTAAGGGATATTTATCCTTTAAAATCTGTGAATAAACTAAATAACCTTCTAGAACATGGGCCAAACTTAATGGGCTTGGTCCTTAAACCTTTTGAGTCTTACTTGAATAGGCTAGGCTAATTATTTAACACAATTGGGCCTTATAATAACTTGTTAATCTAATAATCCATTTATTAATTTATTTAGGCCTTTATAAATTCTAGAAAATTATTAAATAACCCAGAAATTACTTATATAAATTTTGGGGCACTACACCCTTCCCCACTTAGAAGAATTTGGTCCCAAAATTCAATACATAGATTATAGAGAGTGTACTTACAATTAAATAATTCTGGAAATCTTTTCCGCATAACTTCTTCGGTTTCCCATGTTGCTTCATATGGCCATGTTTTCTTCTATTGAATCTTGACCATAGGAATAACTTTATTCCTTAGTTGACACACTTCTCGTTCCAAAATCTTTATTGACGTTTGCTCGTACGTCATGTCCTTCTGAATTTCCAAATTATAATAAGTGATAACATGGTCGGGATCATATACATACTTTTTCAGCATAGAGACGTGAAATACGTCATGAACTCTTGCTAATTGTGGAGGTAAAGCCAGTCTATAAGCTCCTTCACCCACCCTTTCAAGAATTTCAAATGGGCTAATGAACCTGGGAGTTAGCTTACCTTTGATGCCAAATCTTTGAATACCACGACCCGAAAAAACCTTTAGATATACATGTTCTCCAACCTGAAACTCCAAATGGCGCCTTCGATTATCGGCATAAGACTTTTGCCTATCTTGTGCCATCTGCAATCTTTCTCGAATGAGCTTGATCTTCTCTGTAGAATCCCTGATAAGGTCGGGGTCTAGAAATTGCCTTTCCCCTATTTCATTCCAACAAATAGGTGATCTACAGCCTTTTCCATATAACGCTTCAAAAGGTGCCATTTGTATGTTGGCTTGATAACTGTTGTTATATGCAAATTCTACCAGAGGCAAGTGATCATGCCAACTTTTTCCAAAATCGATAGCACAAGCCCTGAGCATATCTTCTACTACTTGATTTGTTCTTTCCGTCTGACCATCTGTTTGAGGATGAAAGGCTGTGCTAAAGTTCGATCTAGTTCCTAGTGAGTTTTGTAGACCCTTCCAGAAATGTGATGTAAATCGAGGATCTCTATCACATATAATAATGACAGGGATGTCATGTAATTTGATAATTTCTTTTATGTATAATGCTGCTAGAATATCCACAGACCATCGACTTTTTATTGGTAGAAAATGTACAGATTTAGTCAATCGGTCTATGATTACCCATATACCATCGTGTCCTCTTCTGGTCTTAGGTAATCTCATGATGAAATCCATCCCTATACCTTCCCACTTCCATATTGGAATGTCTAAGGGATGTAATTTATCGGCGGGTCAAAAATGCTCTGCTTTAACTTGTTGGCAAGTGAGACAGTGAGACACGAAATCTGCTATCTCTCCCTTCATATTGGGCCACCAGAAGTTTCTTTTAAGATCTTGATACATCTTTGTACCTCCTGGATGAATGGTGTACTTGGAATTATGTGCTTCTTCAAGGATCAATTTCTTCGTATCCTCATGATCCGGTACACATACTCAGCACTTAAATAGCAATCTTCCGTCATTGGAAATGGAGAAATCCCGCCTCTGATCTATGTTAGCTTTAATCTCCAGTAACGCGGGATCATCATCGTGCAACTTGACCAGATCCTCTATTAATGTTGGTTGACCTCAGATATTAGCCACGAAGCAATCCTCTTCCTTTGTGTCAATATCTAAATTCAATTGAGCAAACTGAGGAATAAGATTAGTCATACTAACCATAAGACTTGATAGCATTCCCAATGATTTTCTGCTGAGTGCATCGGCTACAGCATTAGCCTTGCCAGGATGATATTGAATAGTAAAATCAAAATCTTTGAGGTATTCTAACCATCTTCTCTGCCTCATATTTAGCTCTTTTTGAGAAAATAAATATTTCAAGCTCTTGTGGTCCGAGTATACCGTGATCTTTTCTCCATAGAGAAAATGATGCCAAAAGTTTAAGGCAAAAATGACAGCTGCCAATTCCAAATCATGCACAGGATAATTTTCCTCGTGACGTTTCAATTGTCTTGAAGAATAGCATATTACTCTTCCATCATGCATGAGGACACATCCTAAGCCAATACCAGACGCATCCGTATATACTTCGAATCCACCACCTTCCACTGGTAGTGATTGAATAGGAGTTGTAGTGAGATGATTCTTAAGATTTTGAAAACTCTCTTCACATTCCTTGGATAAAACAAAGGGATTTTCTTTTCTTGTAAGTCTTGTTAAAGGAACTGCAATCTTTGAGAAGTCCTTAATGAACCTCCTATAATAACCAGCTAGACCCAGAAAGCTTCTTACTTCTGATATAGTCGTTGGCCGGCTCCAATTCCTGACAACTTCTACTTTCAAAGGATCCACAGTGATTCCTTCCTTAGAAATAATGTGGCCTAGGAATGAAACTTCCTTGAGCCAGAATTCATATTTGTTAAGCTTTGCATAAAGTTTATGTTCTCTAAGTGTTTGCAGAGCTATCCTCAGATGTTCTTCGTGTTCCTCTTTCGTCTTGGAGTATATCATGATGTCATCAATGAAGACGATGATGAATTGGTCCAGATATGGTTCGAAAATATTGTTCATAAGTTGCATAAATGCTGCTGGGGCATTAGTTAACCCGAACGGCATTACCATGAATTCATAGTGGCCATAACGACTTCGAAAAGCCGATTTATAAATGTCTTCTTCTTTAATTCTAAGCTGATGATAACCTGATCTGAGGTCAATCTTGGAGAAATATTCTGCTCCCGAAAGCTGATCGAAGAGCTCATCAATACGCAGCAACAGATACTTGTTTTTGATTGTAATTTGATTCAGTCACCGGTAATCGATGCATAGCCTGAGAGAACCATCCTTCTTCTTGACAAAAAGAACTGGCGCACCCCAAGGGGATGTACTAGGTCTGATGAAGCCCTTATCCAGTAGTTCCTGCAACTGCTTCTTTAGTTCCTTGAGTTCTAAGGGGGACATCTTGTAAGAGGCTATAGAATTAGGTGTTGCTCTTGGAATGAGTTCAATAGTGAGGTTCACTTCCCTCTCGAGTGGTAAGCTGGGTAATTCGGATGGGAATACATCTGGGAACTCATTTACAATAGGGATGTCTGCTATGATAATTTCCTTGGACTCTGTAATAATGACAGAAGTAAGAAAAGCTTCACATCCTTGCGAGATAAGTTTGCAAGCGTGAAGTGAGGATATGATAGTGGGGTGTTTCTTGTATTTGATGCCAAGAAAAGATAATCATGGAAGACCGGGTTTTCGGAAGGATATAATCATGTTTCTGCAATTGATATAAGCATCATGATCTATAAGCCAATCTACCCCTATAATGGCATCATAACCTTTCATGTCAAGACATACTAAGTTTGCGGGGAGATTATGACCTTCTACTATCACTTCGATATCATGATAATAGTTGGTAAGCTTTGTTCCAGAACCTAAGGGTGTGGTAATAGCAAGATCTGAAGGTAAGGGAACTGATGCAATTGGTAATATTTTTGTAAAAGTAGTGGAGATAAAAGAATGAGAGGCACCAGTATCCAATAGCACAAATACAGGACGAGAACAAATTTGAAGAGTACCTTCCATAAGCCCACCATCCCTGGGCGCTTCATCTTCTTCTAGAACGGCATTGAGGCGAGCTTGCCTCCTGCGTCCACCACCAGATGACTGGTCCTTCATAAGGGGGTAATCCGGCATGCGATGCTCCCTGCTTCCACAATGTAAACAAGCGTCGAGGCGCTTCCAGCACTCTTAAGTCGAATGACCGAACTTTTCGCAAAAAGTGCAAGCCGTAGCGACTTGCTCCTCCTCCTTATTCTTCTTATTCTTCTGGGCACTTCCACCATTCCCACTCCTGGATCTCTTCTTACTATCACGGCTCTTATGAGGCTCCGTGATGCTGTATTTCTCTTTCTTGTAACGCCGATCTGATCGTCGGCTAGACTCTTCTCCTTTCCCTTTCAATTTCTCGACCTTTTCTAAGGTCCTCTCACATACGTATGCCCGGTGAACCATCTCCGCATAAGTACGGATATTTTGGGTCCCAAGCTGCTGAATAAAACCGTTACGTAACCCGTCCATAAATCGATTTACCTTTAATAGATCGGTACTGATTAGATGCGGTGCATAAGGTGCTAGTCTTGAGAATTGTAGTTCATATTCAGCCACTGTCAGCATTCCCTGTCGAAGAGAGGTGAACTCCATAGCCTTTCTTTCTTTCACATGCTCAGAGAAATACTTGGCATGGAATAAGGTGAGAAAGCCATCCCACATATGAGGTGCATCGACCGGAGGTGTCGGAACCGACTTCCACCATGTACGGGCATCTTTGTTAAGTTGGAAGGTTGCAAGATGCACCTTCTCTTGATCGGTGCATTGGATGGCGTCAAATATACGGTTCATCTCGTCAATCCAGTTTTCTACTTCGTCCGGATTAGAGGAACCATAGAAACGCGGAGGGTTTAAACTCTAGAAATTACGATGTAAATCACCAGCCCTTGCCCCTATGCCTGCTTGCGTCATGGTTTGTAATGCATGAGTAATGCCGGCAACAATTTATTGCATGCCATTCCAATCTATACGATGAGCCATGGTAATAATAAGGTACCTGCGAGAAATATAACAATTAATTATTTCTCGTGAAATTGGAAGAAAATTTATCTTAAAGCTAATTAACTATCTTATCTCGGGCTCTACCCAATTCTCACTTGGGTATGGGAATTTCTTCCTTAATTCATAGGTAGGGGTCCTTAAACCTTGGACTTATCCTATGACATAATTCTTCTCCCTAAGTCCTGAGACTTAGGCTCTGATACCAACTTAACTGTCACGCCCCGAGCCTTTATTACAGCGGAAGACTCACTCGAGGAACGTGAACAGCCGGCATAGTAAGCCTCTTGCAAGAAAGAATTATGAGAGCGCAAGACAATCACACACATAAATGAAATTGCATAATATTTACTCAAACTTAAACCTTTCCTTCATCAATGATCAAAATATTCAAATACAATAACTTTCAACCTCCCTAAATCTATCAGACTTAAGAAATAGGAAAATTACAGAGACTCGATCTAAACAATATATACTATCCTAAGTCTTCACTCTCATCTTGACAACACTTTCATTCGCTCTCGGACCCGCTACTTGTATAACCCGAATCCGAATTCGAATCACTTTCATTTCCTGAAAAAAATTGAAAATAGGTAATGAGCACACTTGCCCAGTTGGTATCTTCGCATCAACATGATTAGCACTATTAAAGTAATTAGCATTTTTGCTCTAAAGAATTTAGGTAAAATCATGCGAAATGGGATCAATCATGCGAGTAACCAAAGTAACAAAACGATCATGTAAGATAGAATGAGAGAAAGAATGAACTAGCAAGAACGTAACAAGAACATGATATTGGCCTTTCATAAATAAGAATGTATCGATAATGTACTAGAAAGCCACATAATCATCACTGCAGTATCTTTTGCTTATGGGTAAGTACTTCTTGAATTTCTGTGGAATATCAAGTAAGAAAGTCATGTACAAGAATGTCATGTCGTGCCGTGGATTTTCACTTATTTATAAAGAAAATACTCCCAGCGCAATGTGACACCAGTAGCATCATACCCCATGATTTATAATAGTATGTTTCTGACAATCAGCCGAGGGGACTAGCATAGAGCCCTTGAACACAATCAGTGCTCGATCGCATCTTCAAGTATAAATCAAGCTACTTCCACGCATGTAACAATAAAGTATGGCCAAAAATGTAATAAATTCAATAAGCTCATGATAACAATAATCAATGAATGAACGCTTCAATTTAGAATATGAAAGATCAAGAATGACTTATACTATGTTATGCTCATGGAAATAAATCGGCAGTATAACGGTACATTTCTTACTTTCCATAAATTAAATTAGGTATCTTGAATCAATTTGGTAAGTCCTAGACCATTATTAAGCCATCTAGAACTTTGGAAAATCAACCCTTGAGTCAAATCCTCGGGTTAACATACTCAAGCATTGTGATGGTCTTGTATTAGGTCGTTACATAACGTGACGCTCCAGTATTGGGCCGTTACATTGGTTTGAATCCAGAACAGTAGAATAGACTCAGTGAAATGTGACGCTCATATATTGGGCCGTTATATGGGCCTGACGGTCCAATATAGATCCGTTATATAACGCTCCAGTTATGGTGCATCAGAGTCCACAGAGAGCTTTGAATACAACAGAGGGTGTGACGGCTTATCGTAAGACCGTTATAGTGTTGTGAAGGTCCTACCTTAATCCGTCAGAGCTTCTGCTGACAACAATAGATAAAAAGATCTATGGTTTCAACTTACATCATGTCTGGAAATCATGTATAAACTTCCAGATGATAAAATGAAGGCTAAACTAATAGCATGCATGGGTTTTCTGTGAATTTGACAAGAAAGTTCCTTTTAACTTAGTTAGGGCTAAGAATACACATGTATGCATGACTCTACTAAAACATGAAATCCATGATCTATAGTGCATGAAATCAAGTCAAATCAGAGGGCTTTTATCTCTAACAAGATGTTTTTGCCAATCATGAGATGACCTATTGCTTAATTGGGCTTTAAACTTCTAATTTGAGTCTGAAAGACGTGCCCTAGTTCTCCCTTTCTAGTGAGTTTCCAGCAACTTCACGCTACTCTAGCTCCTCAGCCTCTTGACCTAAGGACGTGAAATTTTGAGGGTAAACTACGGGGAACAAAAAGTTCTAAATAATCGAACTATAATTATCTCATTTAGATGTCCTAATCTCCTGATCTTTAGAGGACTTGCGTTCAGTTTCCTGGGTTACTAAGGTCCGACCAGCAACTTTGGAAGCTTCAATCTCCTTGGTTGGTTGATCTCCTAGCATGAAATTTGGAGAGCTATTAGTCTAAAGTATTATAAACAAAACCTTCTAAAGAACTTACCCGAAATTCTATCTCCTTACCTTGATTCTTCACGAGCCAAAAGTAAGGGTCGCTAAGTTCAGAACTGGGTCTTATTTATAGGGATTTGGCTAGTGTTTGAGAATTAGATCGATTCTAGAGTCCTTAGTTGGCCAAAACATGATCCCTAAGAGTCCCTAGTAACCTTACATGTTATCCTAATTAGGTCCATTACAGATAGGATCCCAAAGATCCAATCTTTTTGCAAGTTCTTCAACTCACGGAATTATCAGGGTCTGACGGTCCAGTCCTGATGCGTTACATTCATGTGGCGGTCGCCCGATAGACCGTTACAGCCAACGTCTATAGAATATCAAATTAATAAAACTCGTTTATTCATTTTATCTTTATAATTATCTAATTAAGAGATATTTATCCTTTAAAATCCGTGAATAAGCTAAATAACCTTCTTGAACATGGGCCAAACTTAATGGGCTTGGTCCTTTAACCTTTTGAGTCTTACTTGAATAGGCTAGGCTAATTATTTAACACAATTGGGCCTTATAATAACTTGTTAATCCAATAATCCATTTATTAATTTATTTAGGCCTTTATAAATTCCAGAAAATTATTAAATAACCCAAAAATTACTTATATAATTTTTGGGGCACTACAGCTTTTGTGGTGTGACTTGTTTCTTCTTTTTAAAATAATTTTAAAATTTTCTTTGCTAGTGTTTAGTCCAATAGGCATTGGGAGTAGTGGGTGCTCTATAGACCCTAGACTGACTGGGCATGGAATTGACAAAGCCATAAAAGTTCTGGCTTCTGAAATTGTTGTGCCTAGTCTACATGTGGGAATTCCAAGGGTGAGGCTGATGCATTTGAGTGGAATATGGATTCTGAAAATGATGCTGCATTGGCCTCGTGTAGAAGCTACCTACACCTCCCTTACTAAAGTTGTGTTTATACGAGTTGTAACATGTAGAGTAGGTAGGAGTTATTTTGTAGTAGCATTGACCTGAGGTTCTTCTACTCGGCCCTTGATTCGTAGAGGACTTATACCCAAAAGAGGTAGAGGTCGATGCACCTTGATGGGTGCCTCGACCATTCTGTGGTGACTGGGTTGTTTTGGCCTTGGGGCTTTGTAAGGCCCGTGCCTTAATGGATCCTTCGTGGTATTTGTTCTATTAATTGTTCAGGTATTTTCGGCTATTTTCCTGGATTTTTAGGAATTTGTCTGGTATTTTTCCGGATTTGTTTGGAGTTATTTGAGGGTTATTAGAATTAATGACATTTTAATATATATAATGATTATATTATATATATTTTAATTTCTTTTTTTCTTTTAATCCCTCTCTCACCCTCTTTCTCCCCGTCGATCTCTCATTCCCTCTCTCTCTCTCTCCTCCGTGCGATCGCCCCTCTCTCCTCTCTAGGGAACGCGGGCGAGACGAGGTCGGATTGAGACGAGGTTGGCGCCGTTGGATTCCTCGCGTCGAGAGGAGCGCGTAGGTGTCCATTTCGGCGTGGTTCGGTGATCGTGGGAGCGGATTAGAGCTTGAAGGCTCGGTGAGCCTACCTCGGTGCATGCGGCCTTTTCCTCCGTTTCGGCTTGCAAGAGGTAGGGGGATGGAATCCTTAGCTCGCTAGGAGCATTTCCTATGGCTCATCCTGTTGATTAGCACCCCGTAGCATGCATGATGTATATGTTTCCATTTTTGGGGTTTTAGCCTAAATCTTGAGTTTAATGCGTTTTAGGCCTTGCATGTGCTAGATTTAGATGTTAAATTATTGTCTAGCATGCGTGGTTTGACAGGTTATCAGATTTTTCGTCGATACCCGGCGTTTTCAGCCGTCCGGGAGGGCTTCGGTTTACAAACCGTACCCGCCCATAACCCAGGTGTAGTGACGGTCCTGCCAGGAACCGTCACTTGCCTGACGGTCCATAGCGGACGCGTCACTTCCAAATAGCGGCCCATTGGGGGTGCGTTACTTGGAGAGTAACGGTGGGGCTCCCATCCGTTACTCGTCAACCGTTTCCCGTAGTTTTGGTCAGGCGATGCGCCCGACGGCCAGTCGGCCGACCGTCGTTTCGGTCCGACGCGCCTAGACCGGGGCGTCACTTCGCCTGCTATCGTTTAGAACGCTGATAGGTGGTTTGAGCCTCGGGTGGATGTGACGGCGGTGACCCCACGCGTTGCTTCGAAGTAACGCGCAGGGCCCCCACCGTTACAAGCCCTTTTGTGCCTCTTGAGCTGGAACCCTGAAGGGAGTGACGGATAGGAACTGGGGCGTCATTCTTGAAGTAACGCCGGCCCCCGACTGTCGTTTGCATGTGGCGCGTGGGTCTTTGACCGCCGCTTCCCTGATGGCTGCAATATATTCCCAGCCCATCTATTATGCGCTTCTCTCTATATTCATGCCATATTCGCATTGTTTTAAATATATTGTGGCGTGTTGTGTACCAATAGAGTAGCTTTTCTTTCCATGCAATGGAACCACTGTCGTTGCCCTAAGGTCTGTTGAGTACCGACCCGCTTGAGGATAGCGGAGGGGTATGTTCCCCATTCACGATTTGTAAGCTAGTTCCGTGGGCTCCCAGCCAATGGTAGCGTCCTGCCAAGGGAGAAAACTAGTTAGAGGGCCTGGCTCAGGCTAGAGTCAGTGTGTGCACACGTGGTCGGAGACTGTGGACTGACACCGACGGGTGCCACTCCGACTGGTCACTTGGTTTGGTACTGTTTACGCGCTTAGCTTGTCGCTTCGTCGACAGCGAGTGCTTGAGACGCAGTGTAAGCCGTCAGTGGACGCATCTGGTTTCTGCTCCAGTGGTTGTCCTTCCTTGTTGCTTGGATTAGTTGCAGCTCATTCTATTTGGTAGTTTTAGCTTTAATCGCTTGCGTTTAATTAGTAGTGGCATGTGTTAGCTGTTGTACTTGCTTAGCTAGAGTTTACAGCTTTCTTGGGATTGGTCATTCATGCCATTGCCTGTGTGTTTATTTAAATGCATGCTCTACTTGCTTTACATATGCTTGTTCGCTTGTTTAGTGCGAGGTAGGGATCCGCGTGACCCCTACTGAGTCTGGCTGTGACTCACCCTTTTCCTTTCAGGTGAGCCGCGCCCGCCGTCTCCCGGACTTTAGTGTGCTGTTTCGGGACTGCTCCTAGCTGCCAGCTGTACACGAGCTGCCTTTTTGAGGCTTGTGTTGTACTTTTGCCAGGGTATGCCCCGCGTAGTTGTACCTTGAGGACTAGTGTTTGTGACTCTGGACTAGTTATATATATATCACTCTGGTTATTTTTAAATTGCTTCCGCACTTGTATTCAATCTTAAATACTTATTTGTATTGCGCGCCCCAATTCGTAATTAATTATGCATACTCCTCAGCTAACCCCCACTAACCCTTCAGGGGCCTCATCAGCCTCTTGGGTGGCCTCCCCAGTTCTTGGTATCGGTATATCGGTGTCCTGAACTCTGGGTCGTCACAGATGGTATCAGAGCGTAAGTTGAGGATTTGCGTAAAGAATTGGAATTGACGCTTTGTCCAGAGCTAGTCCTGTTGTCATCTCTTGCTGGCATAGGGTGTTTTCCGTATGATTGATGGATTTTATTGTTGATTGTGTTTTTGGCAGCATAGTTATGCCGCCTCGTCGAGGAAGACCTCCTCGTGTTCCTCGAGATGCGCCCAGGGAAGATAGCGGTTCTGCACCTCCTCCTGCAGTTCCCGTTGTTCCTGTCGTTCCAGTTGCTCCTCCAGTGCCGATCGTTCAAGCTGAAGTGCCTGGCAATCGAGGCAAGGCGTTGAAGGAATTTCTGATGTTCAATCCGCCTGCTTTCGATGGCCAAGCTGATCCAGAAGTCGCGAGGCAATGGTTGGACGCGATAGAGCGTGTGTTTGTCTCGATGGAGTGTGCTGAAGATGAGAAAGTCATGCTCGCTGCCTTTCAACTCCAGGGTACATCCATTGCGTGGTGGAAAGCCGAGTGGCAGATTTCCTTTCGATCCAGACCTCTTCGGCAAATCACTTGGGCAGAGTTCGTTGCTGCTTTTGAGCGTGCCTATACTCCTGCCTGCTTGCAGATGGATAAGATGTACCAGTTTATGGAATTGACTCAGGGCAATATGACCGTGCTTCAGTACAGGAATAAGTTCTTGGAATTGGGTCAGTATGCGCCCCATGTGCTGGCCAGTGAAGCTTTGAAGACCCAGCAATTCTTGTGTGGGTTGAGGCCAGAGTTGAAGATGCCGCTGATAGCGAGTCGTGTTGCGGATCTCGATACTGCGTGTTAGACATCTGTAGCTTTAGAGCTGGAGATGGCGAGACCGAGTGGATATCCCCAGGCAGGGTCAGTGCAGCCGGTAGCTCAGGTTCAGCAGTCTTACCGACAGCCCGTGCCTGGTGTTCCTTCAATCCAGTCAGAGGTTTCTAGTGCTTCCTCTCCTTCTAAGCCCAAGTTCAAAAGGTTCAAGAAGAAGAAGAAGTTTTTTCAGCAGCCGTCTGGTACAGATTCTGTTCAGCAGCCGACAGCACCTTCTTCTCAGACTCGGCAGAGCTCAGCTGCTAGTCAGCCGTGGACGTGTCGGAGATACGGTGGTCATCACAAGGGCCAGCCGTGTTCTCTTCCCATTGTTTGCTTTAGGTGTGACTAGCCAGGTCATGTGGTTCGGGATTGCCCGCTGAGGCCGACTCAATTACAAGCTCCTCAGCTGTCTCAACCTCAGCCGCAGTTTAGACCTCTTGCACCTCAAGCTCCACAACAATTTTTCTCTCAAGCGTCGGCGTCTTCTCAGCAATCTTCAGCTGGTTCCAAGAAGCAGAAAGGCAAAGTTTCTCATTTGACAAGAGCTGATGCTGCTGCGTCCCATCTTGTGGAAGGTACGATTATGCTTTATGGTCATTCAGCTCATGTCTTATTTGATTCTGGTGCTTCTCACTCTTTTATTTCTGAGGATTTCATGGCTTGCATTGAGGAACCAACTTCTGAGCTGTCTTGTGAGTTATTTGTGGAATTGCCTTCTGGAGATTTCATGGTTACTCCTCTGTGTTTGGATGAGTCTCCTGTGATGATTGATAATCACGAGTTGCCGGCGAGATTGTATGCGTTGCAGCTGGCAGATTATGATGTTATTCTGGGAATGGATTGGTTGGAGCATTATGGAGCTGTGGTTGACTGCAGATCGAAGAAAGTCTATTTTCAGCCCCAGGGAAAATCAGCCTTTTATTTTCAAGGTATTCGATCCCGTTCTTCTCGTATGATTATTTCTGCTATTCGAGCCTATAGGTTGCTTAGCGCAGGTTGTCAGGGATTCCTTGCTTCAGTGGTGGCTGTTGAAAAACCACGACGGGATGTTTGTGATATTCCGGTTGTCTGTGAGTTCCCTGATGTGTTTCCTAACGAGTTTCCAGGCTTGCCCCCAGAGCGAGAGATTGAAATGGTGATTGAACTGATTCCAGGTACTGGCCCCTTAGCAAAGCCACCGTACCGTATGGCTCCAGCTGAATTGAAAGTACTGCGTGCACAGCTACTAGAGTTACTGGAGAAAGGTTATATTCGTCCCAGTTTTTCTCCGTGGAGTGCCCCAGTGCTGTTTGTGAAAAAGAAAGATGGAAACCTGAGGCTTTGTATTGATTACAGGCAGCTGAATCAGGCGACTATCAAGAATAAGTATCCGCTCCCCATGATTGATGATTTGTTTGACCAGTTACAGTCTGCTACTGTCTTTTCGCGGATTGATCTCCGGTCTGGCTATTTTCAGTTACGGATCCGGGAATCTGATGTGGAGAAGACTGCTTTCAGTACTCGATATGGTCACTTTGAATTTTTAGTCATGCCGTTTGGTTTGACTAATGCCCCAGCAGCTTTCATGGACCTAATGCAGCGTATCTTTCGTCCATTTATGGACCAGTTTGTGGTGATCTTTGGTGATGATATCTTGATATATTCTGCCTCTGTTGATGATCATGTGCAGCATTTGAGGATCGTTCTGCAGACTCTAAGAGATCACGAGCTTTATGCGAAGCTCAGTAAATGTGAATTCTGGCTTCGGGAGATTCATTTTCTTGGCCACGTGATTTCTGGTGATGGAGTGGCAGTAGACCCTGCAAAGATTGATGCCGTTTTGAGTTGGCAGAGACCGAGGACCATCACGGAGATATGAAGTTTTTTAAGATTGGCTGGGTATTACCGCAGATTCATTCAGGATTTTGCGAAGATTGCAGCACCGATGACTAAATTGACACGGAAGGATGTGCCTTTTGTCTGGTCGGATCAGTGTGAGGCTAGCTTTGTTGAATTGAAAAGGCTATTGACTTCTTCTCCAGTGTTGACTTTGCCTTCCGACTCGGGTGGTTTTCTTGTTTGTACAGATGCGTCTCGAGTAGGTTTGGGTGCAGTGCTGATGCAACATGGTAAGGTTATCGCATATGCATCTCGGCAATTGAAACAGCATGAAGGGAATTATCCCACTCATGATCTAGAGCTAGCTGCAGTTATTTTTGCCTTGAAGATCTGGAGACATTATCTGTATGGTGAGAAATTTCAGATTCTTACTGATCATCAGAGCTTACAGTATATTTTCTCCCAGAAAGATCTGAACCTCAGGCAGAGGCGATGGATGGAATACGTGAAAGATTATGACTTTACACTCTCCTATCAGCCAGGTAAAATGAATGTTGTGGCCGATGCTCTGAGCAGGAAAGTACAGGTCAGCCATTTGTTGCTTCACGAATGGAAATTGTGGGAACAACTTCCGAGCGAGGCTTTGTGTGTAGAGATTCCTGCCGATCCGAAGATGGCAGTTTGTGCTAGCTTGGTTTTGGGTTCAGCTTTGTATCAGCAGATTTTAGAAGCCCAGCAAGCTGATTCTGATTTGGCCCGTGTTATATCGAGATATGATGTGGAATTTGATGACGAGCTGGTTGTCAGTTTCCAGGGCAGATTGTATATTCCTGTTGATAATGATTTGAGGAGTGAGATTCTGAATGAAGCCCATGGTTCCCGTTTTGCTATTCACCCTGGTGTCACTAAGATGTATCAGAATTTGAAGAAACAGTTCTGGTGGCCCGGCATGAAGAAGGACGTGGCTATTTTTGTTTCTAAGTGCTTGACTTGTCAGTTAGTTAAAGCCGAACATCAAAAGCCAGGTGGTCTGCTTCAGCCATTAGAGATTCCGATGTGGAAATGGGACCATGTTACTACAGATTTTGTGGTGGGTTTGCCTCGAACTTCTCAATGTTTTGATGGAATCTGGCTGCTTGTCGACAGATTGACGAAAACCGCCAGATTGTTGCCAATTAAAGTTACTTGGAGTGTGCAGAGATTGGCCGAGCTCTATGTGCAGAAGATCGTGCCGCTGCATGGAATTCCTGTTTCACTTGTGTCAGATCGTGACCCGCGTTTTACCTCTGGCTTCTGGCGTAGTTTCCAGAAAGCTTTGGGCACTGAGTTAGCTTTCAGTTCGGCGTATCACCCACAGTCAGATGGACAGTCAGAGAGAACTATTCAGACTTTGGAGGACATGCTGAGATCGTGTTGCCTTGATTGGCAAGGTTCGTGGGGTCAGCATTTGCCACTTGTTGAGTTTGCTTATAATAATAGTTTTCACTCCAGTATTGGTATGGCTCCTTATGAAGCGCTGTATGGTCGTCCTTGTCGTACTCCTCTGAACTGGTTTGATGTTGGGGACCGACTGTTGACAGGACCGGACATGGTACAGCAGTGTTCTAATGTGGTTCGTCTGATCAGACAGAGATTGTTGACGGCTCAGAGTCGACAGAAAAGTTATGCAGATCAACGCAGACGTCCACTACAATTTGAGCCTGGAGATATGGTGTTTGTTAAAATATCTCCGATGAAAGGTGTTTCCAGGTTTGGGAAGCGTGGAAAGCTTAGTCCGCGGTATGTTGGCCCTTTTCCGATTGTTGAAGCTATTGGTTCAGTGGCTTATCGTTTGCAACTGCCGGCGGCCATGCAAGCTATTCATGATGTGTTCCACGTGTCTCAGTTGAGGAAATATGTGCCCGATGCTTCTCATGTTCTCGATGATTCTGTGTGGCCCGAGGTGACTGCTGATTTGTCCACGCCAGAGTTCCCTATCCGAATTGAAGACCGTCGTGAGCAGCGGTTGAGAAATAAGGTTATTCCTCTGGTAAGGGTTGCTTGGCAGCGTCACTCTGGTAACGAGTCTACTTGGGAGCGTGAAGATGAGATGCATCAGCTTTTTCCTTTCTTGTTCCAGTGAGGTATGTGTCCTTTCTCGGTTTCCTCTTTATCCTTGTGGTTGTAAATTTCGAGGGTGAAATTTCTGTAAGGAGGGAGGGACTGTAAGGCCCGTGCCTTAATGGATCCTTCGTGGTATTTGTTCTATTAATTGTTAGGGTATTTCCGGCTATTTTCCTGGATTTTTAGGAATTTGTCTGGTATTTTTCCGGATTTGTTTGGAGTTATTTGAGGGTTATTAGAATTAATGAGATTTTAATATATATAATGATTATATTATATATATTTTAATTTCTTTTTTCTTTTAATCCCTCTCTCACCCTCTTTCTCCCCGTCGATCTCTCATTCCCTCTCTCTCTCTCTCCTCCGTGCGATCACCCCTCTCTCCTCTCTAGGGAACGCGAGCGAGACGAGGTCGGATTGAGACGAGGTTGGCGCCGTTGGATTCCTCGCGTCGAGAGGAGCGCGTAGGTGTCCATTTCGGCGTGGTTCGGTGATCGTGGGAGCGGATTAGAGCTTGAAGGCTCGGTGAGCCTACCTCGGTGCAGGCGGCCTTTTCCTCCGTTTCGGCTTGCAAGAGGTAGGGGGATGGAATCCTTAGCTCGCTAGGAGCATTTCCTATGGCTCATCCTGTTGATTAGCACCCCGTAGCATGCATGATGTGTATGTTTCCATTTTTGGGGTTTTAGCCTAAATCTTGAGTTTAATGCGTTTTAGGCCTTGCATGTGCTAGATTTAGATGTTAAATTGTTGTCTAGCATGCGTGGTTTGACAGGTTATCAGGTTTTTCGTCGATACCCGGCGTTTTCAGCCGTCCGGGAGGGCTTCGGTTTACAAACCGTACCCGCCCGTAACCCAGGTGCAGTGACGGTCCTGCCAGGAACCGTCACTTGCCTGACGGTCCATAGCGGACGCGTCACTTCCAAATAGCGGCCCATTGGGGGTGCGTTACTTGGAGAGTAACGGTGGGGCTCCCATCCGTTACTCATCAACCGTTTCCCGTAGTTTTGGTCAGGCGATGCGCCCGACGGCCAGTCGGCCGACCGTCGTTTCGGTCCGACGCGCCTAGACCGGGGCGTCACTTCGGCTGCTATCGTTTAGAACGCTGATAGGTGGTTTGAGCCTCGGGTGGATGTGACGGCGGTGACCCCACGCATTGCTTCGAAGTAACGCGCAGGGCCCCCACCGTTACAAGCCCTTTTGTGCCTCTTGAGCTGGAACCCTGAAGGGAGTGACGGATAGGAACTGGGGCGTCATTCTTGAAGTAACGCGCCGGCCCCCGACCGTCGTTTGCATGTGGCGCGTGGGTCTTTGACCGCCGCTTCCCTGATGGCTGCAATATATTCCCAGCCCATCTATTATGCGCTTCTCTCTATATTCATGCCATATTCGCATTGTTTTAAATATATTGTGGCGTGTTGTGTACCAATAGAGTAGCTTTTCTTTCCATGCAATGGAACCACTGTCGTTGCCCTAAGGTCTGTTGAGTACCGACCCGCTTGAGGATGGCGGAGGGGTATGTTCCCCATTCACGATTTGTAAGCTAGTTCCGTGGGCTCCCAGCCAATGGTAGCGTCCTGTCAAGGGAGAAAACTAGTTAGAGGGCCTGGCTCAGGCTAGAGTCAGTGTGTGCACACGTGGTCGGAGACTGTGGACTGACACCGACGGGTGCCACTCCGACTGGTCACTTGGTTTGGTACTGTTTACGCGCTTAGCTTGTCGCTTCGTCGACAGCGAGTGCTTGAGACGCAGTGTAAGCCGTCAGTGGACGCATCTGGTTTCTGCTCCAGTGGTTGTCCTTCCTTGTTGCTTGGATTAGTTGCAGCTCATTCTATTTGGTAGTTTTAGCTTTAATCGCTTGCGTTTAATTAGTAGTGGCATGTGTTAGCTGTTGTACTTGCTTAGCTAGAGTTTACAGCTTTCTTGGGATTGGTCATTCATGCCATTGCCTGTGTGTTTATTTAAATGCATGCTCTACTTGCTTTACATATGCTTGTTCGCTTGTTTAGTGCGAGGTAGGGATCCGCGTGACCCCTACTGAGTCTGGCTGTGACTCACCCTTTTCCTTTCAGGTGAGCCGCGCCCGCCGTCTCCCGGACTTTAGTGTGCTGTTTCGGGACCGCTCCTAGCTGCCAGCTGTACACGAGCTGCCTTTTTGAGGCTTGTGTTGTACTTTTGCCGAGGTATGCCCCGCGTAGTTGTACCTTGAGGACTAGTGTTTGTGACTCTGGACTAGTTATATATATATCACTCTGGTTATTTTTAAATTGCTTCCGCACTTGTATTCAATCTTAAATACTTATTTGTATTACGCGCCCCAATTCGCAATTAATTATGCATACTCCTCAGCTAACCCCCACTAACCCTTCAGGGGCCTCATCAGCCTCTTGGGTGGCCTCCCCAATTCTTGGTATCGGTATATCGGTGTCCTGAACTCTGGGTCGTCACAGGCTTCCTTAAAATCTACCCTTAAAAGACTGACCCCTAGCCTGTCCCATGGTCTGAGGCGTGGGAGTGTATGAGCATGATTCCCTAGACACCTCTATCTTCCCTTTGCCCTTGTCCTTGGCACTGGGCTTAGCTTTCTCAATGTTTTTCATTTTGTTCTTATTCTTACCTTCTCCAGAAGTCATGGTTATCAGGGGTTGAATTGTCCCCTTTTTTGCCACAAAGGAGATGGTTCTCACGTCAAACCTCTCCTTATTAGTTGGGCTAAAACCCAAACCTTCTTTTCTGAAATATCTTTTTGTTCCCAAGATGGCATTCATATTTTCTGTATCTTGTGTCAGGCCTTCAAGGGAGTTTTATTTGTCTGTATTTTTTTTTCTAAATTTTCTATTATCTTTTTCAATTCAACATTCACACCATTGACAGCTTCATATTTTTTAGTGCCTATCCTAGTTTCTTCCTGAAATTCATGTATTCTAAGTTTGAGTTCATCAATGGTGTTCATCAGATTTTCATTTTCAGATCTTAAGTCAATCAAGCTGACTTTATCACACTAGGTTTCATCAAGAGATTTTTTCAAATTAAGATTTTCAATTTCCAGACATGCAATTTTATCATTCAGAGATTTATCATAAATTACAGAATTAGTTTTCCATTTCAAATGTCTGTATTCTTTTATCATATCATCATATTGTTGTGTCTCTGTGATTTTGATGATAGCAAATACCAAGATGATTCATATGTGCGCATGTGTGCATGAAAGACCATGATGATTCATATGAATGCATGTTAAAATGATTCATATGTGTGAATATACATTTGGGAATGTGTGCTTGTGAATGAGATTTCATCATATACACTGTGTGCATATTATTTCCTTGTGTGCATGTCATTTTCTTGGGTCTGACTTTTTGATAAACACTGGGTCGATGCATTGCATTCTGTCAAACATTTGGTCGATGCATTCATAACGTAACGTATGTGTGTGTTTTGGCTTAAGTGTCTAAAAGTCAGTGCATGTTTGCACACGAAGTCGGTGCTAAAGATTATAAAGGTCCGTGCACTTCACTGTTCAAATCGGTGCACATTCTGTGTCCGTCTCACTTAGCGTCTCATGTTGTGTCTCAACATACCCAGGTCTGAGTACATTTCCTGTCTGTGCATACCTCAAGGTCGATGCATATAGTGAGCATCTAGTCAGTGCATGTTTAGGTCTCATGCAATAAGCATTCATGGGTCGGTGCATTGTTTGCCTTGCGCATGCAATGATCGGTGTAGATGTCAAGTTGGTGCACACTCTTGTCATGCGCACGCATGTAGGATGGTGTATATTCTTTGCTATGAGCACCTCATTCATTTGTGTCTACAGCATATACACTCGGTGCATGTTTTGTCCAAACGAACATAAGGTCAGTGCATTGCTTTTCTTAAGGAACATAAGGTCAGTGCAAGCCATTGTACCGTACATATAGGGTCTGTGCATAGCTTGCATCATGCATACACAACGCCTGTGCTAATGAACATGAGGTCAGTGCACTTCAAGCTAGCAAGCCTATCCAAGTCCGTGCATATCCCTGTAGCAGTAAAATTGAAGTCCGTGTAACATTTAGGTCTATGCATCAATTAAGTCCGTGCACATTCTTCCTTGCGCAGAACAAAGTCCGTGCATACTCTATTACATGCATTTATAAGGTTTGTGCTAAGTTGTACTAGGTGCATACTGAGGTTAGTGTTAGTTGTATACAGGGTCAGTGCAAGGTTTTCTCATCTAACGTATATTCACTATCGGTGTTGTTTTAAACTACGAGCTCAAGGATGGTGCAAACCTTGCCATGAGCTCAAGTCAGTACAAACCTTGCTGTGAGCCAAAGTCAGTGCAAGTTTTTACTACAAGCACAAGTCGGTGCAATTTTGCGAGCGCCGCGAGCACAAGTCTGTACAGGTCTAAGGCTACGACAACTTCTACAAGCTTGGCCATACATTCGAGCATATGATCTGCATGAGGGCAGAAATCATCATACGGCACGTGAGCTCGTAAGGATAACAGAAACAATGATTGGCACGTGGTCCCAAAAAGAATATCTCTGACATTCTGCCACGTGGATCAACATCCCCAATCCTCTCTAGACGTGTGAGCTCGTGGGAACCCTACCAACAGCCATATAAGAAGGCCGGTACTTCGATCAAATGCAGCGATGAGGAGGAGAAGAAGAGAAGAAGTGAAGAGACGTAAAATATAGAGAGAGAGAGCACCCAGAAGAAAAAGAGATCGAAGCAGCCAGAGAGAGTAAGAGAGCCAACAGCAGAAGAGGAAGAGTGAAGAAGTTCAGTTCTAGGATCAGATCCTGAACTGATGTGCTCTTGCGTGAGCTATATTTTTTTATTGAGCTTTATTCGCCAGTTTGTTTTTCCTTTTTGTTACTTTCATCTTCAAGTTTCTTGGTCTTTCGATACTCAGGTTGAGTTCGGGGTTCCTCCTGTGGACTCAGGAAAAGGGTAACTTAGTGTCTCCGGTGGCAAGTGACTTGGTGTCACTTGTGCTTTCGCTCTGTGTTTCAGAGGAAGGGGGACTTGGTGTCTCCGGTTGCTAGTGATTGGGTGTCGCTAGTGATTGCCCTCCTGGGTGGAGGAAGAGTGGAGTGTGCTCCTCTGGATCAAGCTGTTAGGCAGCGTATATTTGCAGACTGAGTCTGCGGTTCTTGCTATTGCAAGGGAAGCCTCACTCTGGTTTGGAGTGAGGGGTGGACGTAGGTAGACCGTAGGACTGGCTGAACCACCTAAAAAATATCATGTCCATCATGGTTTGCTCCTGCGGTTCTTTCTCCACTTCACAGGTTATGTGTGCTTGATTAATTGCGTTCGCCCTTGTGTTACGTTGAGAGTTTTATATATATGTATGGAGTGTATGTTCCTTTGCTTAGTAGAAGTACATCTGCGAGCCTGAGTGTCTCAGCTCATAGTTGTGAGAAGAGAGTAGTTGTGCTGTCTCACTTGATTACTGTGCATTATTAAAAGCTTGATTCCGTAATTATTTTTTAATTGGGTGTATTTGTTGAAAGATTCATTCATCCCCCCCTTCTGAATCCGTGTCTCGCACCCACATATCCTAACAAGTGGTATCAGAGCGGGTTGCTGTCTTATCAGATCTAACGATCCGCAGTAGATCCTACAGCCTCTTTGGTGCATTTATAAACTTCCTTCTGGTGCATTGATTTGTTTGCCGATTTATTCCATGGGTCATCCACCGGTCTTCAATGGCTCTGATTTTAATTCGTGGGTTAGCAGTCTCCATAGCCTTGTGAAACTGATTGATCATGATATGTGGAAGTTAATTTCACATGGTCCTCACAGATTACCAAAGAAAGAGTCCAAATGGACTGACAGTCAATGATCAAGGCATGGAGAGAATCAAAAAGTTTTGAATCTAATGAAAGCAGTTACTGACAAAACCTTACACTCTTGCTTCCATGACTGCAGGTCTGCTAAGGACATTATGGTTAAGCTAAAGCTAGGACACATAAGAAGGGAGGATAGCTGCATGATGGCTAATGGCAGCGATCAAGGCAGCAATCAGAATGAAGAGGATAATGATGAGGAGGTAAATCACTTCGAGAATTTTTCTTTAGATGATTGGGAGAATGCATATGCTGATTTGTTAGAATCTCATGACCAATTAAGAAAATAATACAAAAACTTGAAAAAGAAAAGTGATCGGGGTAGTTCAAGTTCTCCATGTGAAAATTGTTCAAATCTGAAGCAATCTCTTGATGCCTATGTGTCTGATATCCATATGTATAAAAAGTAGATTGGGTTGCTGAAAAATAAAAATCAAGGATTTGTAGATCAGATCTCTGAACTAGAAGGAAAACTCAACTCAACCAATGATGATCAGCTCCTTATCAATAATTCAGCTCAGAATGAAAAAGAGTTGGAGGAACTTGAATGTGTTAATTCAGAACTAAATAAGCTGAAATCTGAAAATGATTCCCTTAGAAAATCTGTTAAAGAAAATGAAGAAAAATTTAGGAAACTTGAGCAAGAGAAGAATTTATTTGCAGAAAAATTTGATGCCATCAAATCTGTAAACATGGAGTTGCAGAAAAACATTGAAAACCTGCAAAGGGAATCTAAAACTCCAAATAATCCAAAAGCATCTCATGATGATTAGATTCTTCTGATGAGTTAATTTAGAATGATGCTCTGGATGAGAAAAATGAAAAGTTAAAACAGCTGAACTCTGCTATGTCTGAAAGACTTCTAGCCTTAGAAAGAGGAAAAACGGTTTGTATTGAAGATTCTGAAAAACTGAACAATCTGGAACAAGAATATGAAAAATACAAAATAGCTAACAAAGTACTGAATGAAGTTGTTAATTGCAGTGAACAAGAGATTGCTAGTTATGAAATAAATATTGCATCACTAAAAATTGAGAGTCAGGATTTAAAAGCTTATCTGTCTAAATTTGTTAGTGGGCAAGAAAATCTGGATAAGTTGCTAGGAGTCAAGGTTAACTTCAGGAAGGAAGGGTTGGGCTACAATAATGTTAATAAGAAAGTTTTTAATAACAAGCTAATGACATCATTTGTCACTGCTTCAAACGTAGCCACCATCTCAAAAGATAAACAGCCCATTGTTCAGAAAAATCAGAAACAAACTGACATTCAAAAACAAGTTGAAAAAGTGAAAAAGTATGTTCATGTGAAGAATAAGCAAAGAAACAATCATGTTGATGATGTGCATGTGACACATAACCTAAACACACACACACATGCACACAAAAAGATAATGGCATGCCACTATTGTCATAAACTTGGTCATCTGATGCATGAGTGTAGGTTGATGGAAAAGGATGATCTAAGCGCCAGCATAATGCATGTTAGGAAATTTCATGATAAAAATCCTTCATTTCAGAAAAATAAAATTGAATATTTTCACTGTGGTAAATTAGGACACACGATTACACAATGCTGGTTTATAAGTGATAAGGAAAAATCACATTCATGTCATGCTAAATTTCATGCGAACAGTCATGCTGTTAACAAGAATAAGCTTGTTTCAATAAACCAGCATATGACATGTTTTAACTGTGGCAAATTGGGTCATAAGGGATTTGAATGCTGGCTGAAGGCTGGTAGAAGAAATTCTAATTCATGTTCTCACTGTGGCAAGAAGGGCCACATTGGTGCCCTATGTTGGCATGCTCAGGGAAAACTTTTCCACTCCAAATCTGGTAAATTCCATGTAAACAAAAAGGTTTTTGATAGGAATAAGTCTGTTTTTAAAGAAAAATTCATTACATGCTTTAAATGTGGAAAGCCAGGCCACAGGGCTATAACCTGTTGGCTGACAGGTTATAATAAACAGGCTGGGTTCGGTAAATAGAAACTTAATTCTGTTAACAGAAATTTTCATGCAAAGACTGAGAGATTTCTTGACAACAGTAATTTGCATAAAAAGAATTTGAAATTTGCTGCATCATGCCATTATTGTGGTCAGATAGGTCATTCAATGAATAATTGCTACTTGATGAGATTTGATGACCTTCATACACAAAAATTTTTTAGAACACCTACTAAAGGTGTCACTGTTAGTTTAGGACCCAAGACCTCTTGGGTACCTGCTTGTGCAAAATAACGCAGTTGCGGCAGGTGTGCCTTGGAAAGAAATAAACAAGGGGTTAATAAACCGAGGCACTCAAGAACGAAAACCCCATGATTGCACTCTTCATGTCAGTTCTCAAAACTCTATCTTCTGAATCTGTCTGCTTTAGATGTCTACTTTAAATGTCTGCATATGATGTTAATTCTTTTGTCCATCGTCTAACTGAGTCTCTTTGAAAGTCTGAAATGCACATGGAAATACTTGTAGTTTGTATCTGAATGTATTGCATATCTATGTCATGATGCATGATTTGTCAAACTCCCTGCATGTGAGTATTGCACATGTGCATTTAGAAACTTCATACATTGCATTTAATCAGGGGGAGTAAATGCACAATTTGTCATGCATTTGTGACACTTAGAAATTGGGATTATACTGCACACTAGTTAGAGCAATTCATCTTGAGGAGAGCCGTTGCATATGCATACATGTAGTGAACTGCATTGCATATCACTTATTTTGAAAACTCCAAAAAGAAGTGACTGACTGCATATAGAACTTAATTGGCACTGCATTGTCATGCATGACCATCATGGTATATTAAATGGAACAGTGTAGGGCAGATTGAGTCTGTCTGGATGCTCCTACCATGTGTGAGGTGGTCCTTAGACCAAGTCCTCCGCCAAGTACCATGGGTCAAGTTGCATATTTTCTTTGTTAGACCTGCATACATATTGTAAAATGCATACACTGATCTATGAACTCATGCCCAGTACTTGCATACTCTTGGGGGGGGAGCAAAATGCCTTTGTGACTCCAAATTTATCTAGTTCGGTCGACCCATCTGCTCTTTTCAGTCAACCAAAGCTCCCAATTCAGAATGTTGAGTTTGAACATCATTGCATATAGATAGGGGGAGTTTATGTCAAGAAAGCATTGTGCACATTGCATGTTGCATACCTTCTGATGATCTTAATCATGAACTCTTCATGTCCATCTAATTGATTTACCCTGCCATATCTGTCATTCCAGTGACTCACATCATCAAATAATCATTGCTGGCTGCTGCTGATTACTCAATAACTGAACTGAGATTTGAAGTAAACCTTCAGTTTGAATATTGCTTCATAAATGTTAAAACACCTTTAATGTAGAATCTTTCATTATACAGGTTTAAGAATGTTTGTTGATTTGGAATTGGTTTAAGTCCAATGTACTCTTAAGTTTGAGCTCAAAGAACTTGGAAATATCTGATTCAACTTTTTAATAAACCTTAACTGATTATCTCATGTAAATTCATGTAAGACTTCCTGAAATCTGAAAAGTTGAAATCATGATTTTATTTGGTTGAAATACTGAGTGTTAGTATTGCTATTAAACATTTAATCTGTCTAAATTTTTCCTAAAAGAAATATTATGAATAAAGTAATGATTGTGGTTACTGAGAAACCTATCCAAAGGACTGTGTCATAAAGTACCATAGCTAACTCTGTTTAAAATTATTGAAAATAATGTGAAAATATGGTAAAGCAATAGCATGGTTGTATTGAGTAGCTGGGGATTCTGGTCTAATCAAGGTGTCTCCTCGTGCCAAAGATACCTCTAATGCTATCTCTGTTCTCTAAAATAGAGAAGCAATACAGTTATCACACTGAGTAACTAGGGATTCTGGGCTCTGACTAAGGTGTCTCCACACGTCGAAAGGTGTTGATCAACCAAAATTACTCATTAAAAATTTATATATCCTAACAAGTGTTTTAATGATCAAAAGAAAAATATGAAAAAGTGTGATTCAAAATTCTGGAAGGACAGTAAAATTCAGATGCTTTCACGAGTGTTTATTCTCAATACTACCTTATGTGATTCTCAAAGAAGTCATGGAAAGTAAATTGAGTAAGATGGAAGACGGTTGAACTAAAAGTGATATATGAGCATTTGGTTCACTTTTATTAAAAATTTATTTCAGATATGAGTATGGTTTCTTTTTGAAAAACTATGTTTACATCTCTCTTATACCATATCTGTCAATCAAAGGGTTCATAAGCTTTTATAGTGGAAGACTTTAAAACCTAAATTCTGGTTTATGAAGTTGGTAACTTACTGAAAAATTCTGTATCTCAGGGTCTTTGAAATTAATGCTTTTGCTCAATTGTTGATCTATGTTAGCTTCATTGACCTTTTCAACAGATATCAAAATTGTTCCTGAAATATATGTGCTTTGATTGATCTTTGCACATCAGCCTGAGTCTCTTTCAATGGATTCCACTACCATATTTCTTTTGGCTAGCAAATCCGGATGGTTCTGTAGACCTTTCATTTGCAGACCATACAATTGTGAGGATCCATTGTCATTATTACCTTGTTCACTTGAAGCTTTCTGAACTTCAAAATTGTTGTGGTTGAATATTCCAGTTTGACTCCTTGAATGTTCAACTTGCTCAAAGGGGGAGAATAGGTTACCTTGTCATTTTGGATCTATTGTGCCTTTACTCTGCTGGAAAGCTTTTGCTAGCTTGCTCTCATTTTGTCTCAAAGGAAACCCTGAGCTCATCTTGACGACCATTTTCCTAGTTACATTCCTCATTGCCATATCTCTTGGCTCGTTTAATTGTCTTACTACCCCTGTGTTTTTTATGTTCATTCTCTCAGGGGGAGAATTGTTTGTTGCCTGCTTTTTAGCTCATGTTTCAATCATCTTACAATTGGTGTTACTCTTTTTTTCTCTTTTTGATGAAGTCAAAGGGGGAGAATAGGTTGACATGAGTTGCCTTATGCTTTGAGGATAGGTTTACATGAGTTGCCTTATGCTTTGTTATCATTATGACTCATTATGGTGTTGCCATCATCAAAAAGGGGGAGATTGTTGTGTCTCTGTGATTTTGATGATGGCAAAGACCAAGATGATTCATATGTGTGCATGTGTGCATGAAAGACCATGATGATTCATATGAATGCATGTTAAGATGATTCATATGTATGAATATGCATTTGTGAATGTGTGCTTGTGAATGAGATTTCATCATATACACTATGTGCATATTATTTCCTTGTGTGCATGTCATTTCCTTAGGTCAGACTTTTTGATAAACACTGGGTCGATGCATTGCATTCTATCAAACATTTGGTCGATGCATTCATAACGCAACGTATGTGTGTGTTTTGGCTTAAGTGTCAAAAAGTCAGGGCATGTTTGCACACGAAGTCGGTGCTAAAGATTATAAAGGTCTGTGCACTTCACTGTTCAAATCGGTGCACATTCTGTGTCTGTCTAACTTAGCGTCTCATGTTGTGTCTCAACTTACCCAGGTCTGAGTACGTTTCGTGTCTGTGCATACCTCAAGGTCGATGCATATAGTGAGCATCTAGTCAGTGCATGTTTAGGTCTCATGCAATAAGCATTCATGGGTCGGTGCATTGTTTGCCTTGCGCATGCAATGGTCGGTGCAGATGTCAAGTTGGTGCACACTCTTGTCATGCGCAAGCATGTAGAAGGGTGCATATTCTTTGCTGTGAGCACCTCATTCATTTGGGTCTACAGCATATACACTCGGTGCATGTTTTGGCCAAACGAACATAAGGTCAGTGCATTACTTTGCTTAAAGAACATAAGGTCGGTGCAAGCCATTGTACCACACATATAGGGTCTGTGCATAGCTTGCATCATGCATACACAACGCCTGTGCTAAGAAAAATGAGGTCAGTGCACTTCATGCTAGCAAGCCTATCCAAGTCCGTGCATATCCCTATAGCAGTGAAATTGAAGTCCGTGCAACATTTAGGTCTATGCATCAATTAAGTCCATGCACATTCTTCCTTGCGCAGAACAAAGTCCGTGCATACTCTGTTACATGCATTTATAAGGTCTGTGCTAAGTTTTACTATGTGCATACTGAGGTTAGTGTTAGTTGTATACAGGGTCTGTGCAAGGTTTTCTTGTCTAACATATATTCACTATCGGTGTAGTTTTAAACTGTGAGCTCAAGGACAGTGCAAACCTTGCCACGACCTCAAGTCAGTACAAACCTTGCTGCGAGCCCAAGTCAGTGTAAGTTTTCACTGCAAGCTCAAGTCGGTGCAGTTTTGCGAGCGCCGCGAGCATAACTCTCTGCGAGTTGAAGGCTACGGCAACTTCTACAAGCTTGGCCATACATTCAAGCATATGATCTGCATGAGGGTAGAAATCATCATACGGCACGTGAGCTCGTAAGGATAACAGAAACAATGATCGGCATGTGGTCCCAGGAAGAATATCTCTGACATTCTGCCACGTGGATCAACGTCCCCAATCCTCTCTGGACGCGTGAGCTCGTGGAACACTACCAACAGCCATATAAGAAGGCCGGTCCTTCGATCAAATGCAGCAATGAGGAGGAGAAGAAGAAGAAGAAGAGAAGAGACGAAAAAGATAGAGAGAGAGAGAGCACCCAGAAGAAAAAGAGATCGAAGCAGCCAGAGAGAGTAAGAGAGCCAGCAGCAGAAGAGGAAGAGTGAAGAAGTTCAGTTCTAGGATCAGATCCTGAACTGCTGTGCTCCTGCGTGAGCTATATTTTTTTATTGAGCTTTATTCGCCAGTTTGTTTTTCCTTTTTTTTTTACTTTCATCTTCCTATTTCTTGGTCTTCTGATACTCAGGTTGAGTTCGGGCTTCCTCCTGTGGACTCAGGAAAAGGGTGACTTAGTGTCTCCGGTGGCAAGTGACTTGGTGTCACTTGTGCTTTCGCTCTGTGTTTCAGAGGAAGGGGGACTTGGTGTCTCCGGTTGCTAGTGACTGGGTGTCGCTAGTGGTTGCCCTCCTGGGTGGAGGAAGAGAGGAGTGTGCTCCTCTGGATCAAGCTGTTAGGCAGCGTTTGTTTGTAGACTGAGTCTGCGGTTCTTGCTATTGCAAGGGAAGCCTCACTTTTGTTTGGAGTGAGGGGTGGACGTAGGAAGACTGTGGGTCTGGCCGAACCACCTAAAAAATATCATGTCCATCGTGGTTTGCTCCTTGCGCTCCTCCATATCATCTCTCCACTTCACAGGTTATGTGTGCTTTCTTAATTACGTTCGCCCTTGTGTTACGTTGAGAGTTATATATATATGTATGGACTGTATGTTCCCTTGCTTAGTAGAAGTACATCTGCGAGCCCGAGTGTCTCAGCTCATAGTTGTGAGAAGAGAGTAGTTGTGTTGTCTCACTTGATTACTGTGCATTATTAAAAGCTTGATTCCGCAATTCTTTTTTAATTGAGTGTATTTGTTGAAAGATTCATTCATCCCCCCCTTCTGAATCTGTGTCTCGCACCCACATATCCTAACACATATTTATCGAGTAACTCAGCATATGCTTCTTGCCAATCATCATGAGTGAAATTTTTAAAAGGTGAAGTTACCTCATCATTGTTTTCGTTGTCTTCACCATCAAGCATAGCTTTGTCTTCTTTCTCACTGTCAGAGGAGCTGCTCTGACATCCTTCATCTTCAGCGCTCCAGGTGCTAACCATAGCCTTTCCTTTCTTATTCTTCCACCTGGGCTGCTTGTCTTTCAACTCCGGACAATCTACCTTGAGATGTTTTGCCTTCCTGCAATTATAACAAACATTGCTATCAGTTTTCTTGGCAGCATCATATTTATGCTTTGGCTGCCTTTTGCCAGAAAAATACTTTTTCCTAAACCCCTTTCCTTGTTTCCTCAAAAACATTTTGAAATTCCTAGTAAGCATAGCAAAATCATCAATGTTTTCATCTGAGCTAGAGGAGTTGTGTTCACTGGATGACCCTTTGTTACTTGAGGTAACTTTAAGAGCTAGGGGTTTCTTTCTTTTCTCAGACTCATCTACCCTCTTAAGGTTCAGCTCATAAGTCATAAGAGAGCCAATGAGCTCATCTACGGTCGTGGTAGCAAGGTTCCTTGACTCCTCTACAACGGTGGCCTTGGTATGCCAAATAGGTGTCAGAGACCTAAGGATTTTCTTAACCAGCTCATACTCACTATATACTTTACCTAAGTTTCTCAAGCCATTAGTGAGCACCATCGGACGGACATACATTTCAGACACGGACTCATCAGGCTTCATTCTGAATGCCTTATACTCAGAGACCAACATGTTGGCCTTGGTTTCCCTAACCTGAGAAGTCACTTCAAAGATAACCTTCAGCTTATCCCACATCTCCTTGGCTATGGTACAGGAGGAAATTCTGGAGAATTCGGTGGGATGAAGTGCACATTGTATGGCATTAATGGCCGCCCAATTCAAGGTGGACCTATGGATGTGCTCCTTAGTCCAGAACTTTTCATCCGGAGGTAAATTGAAAGGACCCTTACTGACAACCTTCCAAATCTCATAGTCCTTAGCACGAAGGAATACCTCCATGCGATTCTTCCAGTAAGAATAACTAGATCCATCAAAGAAAGGTGGCTTACTAGTGGAGTGGCCTTCAGCAGTTAACCCTCTAACATTCATTCTAACCCCTCCGGGATGTAAAGCCCTAAGGGAGAGGTAGGTTCTGATACCAAGTGATGGGTGAGTAGGAACAGATCTAGAGGGGGGGTGAATAGATCTAACCCCAAAGAAAACACACAATAGCAGTTTAAAAGAACTAGTGCGGAAATTAAATGAACTGCTATAAACTCATACACAAATGCAAAAGATGAACGATCCAACAAGCGGGATAAATCAACCAACAGTAGTGACTTAGTTGAAGGCGCAAGATGGAGAGAGGCGGATGAACAAGGCAGACGAACGTTTATCGAATCAAACACATGCTAAACCATTAGGCGAGCCTAAGCGTTCATCTACTCGGCGATAAAACAGTAAATCATCCACAAGACAAGAGAGTTTTAAGGGTGGTTCGATCTCTATCCAGAGATCTACGTCCAACCCTTACTCAACCGAGTAAGGCTTCCTGCTGCCACACAGCTTGAAAATCGCTGATCCACAGCTTTGGAGATGGAAATCCTTACAACAGCTGAGCCTTACAGCTTCCTGTCCGAGGAAGACCCTCGCCCACTGAGGAATACAACTTAGTTATGCTGATACACAGCTTAAAGTGGATTTGAAAAAAAAACAACGAAATAAGCAAAATACAGATAGAGGACAGAAATGTAGCTCCACGAAGGGAGCAATCTGACTCTGGATTTGATCCAAAAGTCAGGAAGAGTCAACCTCACCTAGACTCTCTTCTTCTTTTTCCTCACTCTTCTACGATACTCTATTTTCTCTCCTTTTTCTGAACTCTCCCCTTCCTCTTCTGCTCTCGTGATTCTCTTGCTCTTGCTTTTGTTTTCTCTGGCTATTCTATGGCCGCCTCCTTATCCACTTCTGTCTTTTTGGTCGCAGAAGATGCCTTCTTATAGGGCTTCAAGCTAGGTTCCCAAGAGCTCATGCGTCCAGCATGTGGAAGGTTCATTTCTACTTTTTCAGAGAAGCCATGTGTCGACTATAGATGGGATAGTGATCCTCATGGAGGAATGTCCAATGATTGCACCCCTTGGATCACGTGCCAATCATTTGTTCTTTTTTAATCCACAAGCTCACGCTTCAGATGTGAGTTTAAGTGATCACGTGACAGACAAAGATGTCTGCACCTCTGCAGTTCAGATGATCGAGAGTATGCCAAGTTGAAAGAGATGCCTTAGCCTGTAGAAGAAAAGTGAAAACATGGTTAGACCTTATATACATAGCACAGACAATATGCACTGACTTTATATTGGCCCAAGGCAGACGAGCACTGACTTTATATATGTTCGATAAGAAAAATGCACTGACTTTGTATGCAGGTGACAAAAACGTGCACCGACTTGATATGCATGCAGCAAAGTGTGTACCGACTAGTTATGCATGCAGCAAAGTGTGCACCGACTTTGTATCGCTCAAGTTAAAATGTGCACAGACCTGAGTAAACATATATGCACATACCTATAAGCACAATGCAAAAAGAAATGCACCGACCTTGTGTCGCTCAAGTTAAAACGTGCACAGACCTGAGTAAACATATATGCACAAACCTATATGCACAATGAAAAAAGAAATGCATCGACCTTTATATTGCTGAATGGAAACATGCACTGACATATATGCGAAAATGCAAAACGTGCACCGACTTCAAATGCAGACCAACAGAGTGTGCACCGACCTTATAACAGCTAGCATAAAAATGTGCACAGACCTTATGCATTGTAGTAAAAACATGCACCGACCTTTATGTATCCATGTGAATAGTGATATGAACTGACCTTGATTTGTGCAAAGGACAACATGCACCGACCCTGTTTTCCACAGGGTAGATGTGCACTGACCTTATGTGCATGTGGCAGAAATGTGCACCGACTGTATTTATAGACAAGTAAAATGTGCACCGACATTACTTGTTGAACAACAAGATGTGCACTGACGTTACTTGCTAAACAAAAAGATGTGCACTGACTTTTTACATGCATGAACAGTAACGTGCACTGACCTGTCTATATGCATGAACAGTAACGTGTACAGACTATATGCAAGCACAATGTAAAACCTGCACTGACTTATATGTAGACAGATAGAATGTGCAAAGACTTTGCACACAAAAGATGCATGAGCTTCAACTATGAATGTGCATGTGAATAGTGATGTGCACCGACCTTTATGCGAGACAAAGCATGCATCGGCCTTATTCTATCTTAAGATGAAACATGCACCAACCTTGAATGCTACAACATTCTAAATATGCATCGACCTTCTAACAACAACTGAGACATATTCTGCCTTATACTAAGATGATGGTGTCAAAGTCAACTAGTGGTCAAACCACTGTTGCCAATGGTCAAACCATTGTTGCCAATCATTAAAACCAGACATGAATGACACCCAATCATAGGAGACACAATAGGATTGGGTTTTAACCCAAGTAATAAGAAAAGGTTGGATGTAAAAACCATATCCTTTGTTGTTGAAAAAGGAAAATCCAAACTGAAGAGGCAAGATCTCGCGCTAGTCCTGAGTGGGCAGTGGATCACCGGATAGTGAACTGCAAGAAAGGAAAACGAATCAGGGGGCTCAAGGATGAGTCCCTGGGAAAAACCCTCCGATGCTGAAGTCAGTAGAGTTATGGTGGAAGCAATATAGGGAGGAAGTAGCTTCTGCGCGAGATCCCTCTCCATCAGAAGGGTGAAGTGGTTCCTGATCAGGAGTTTTGAGCGTATGATTGCCCTTACCTTTCGCCGGAGGGTATCCCTGGGTTAAATAGTGTGCCGTCTTCTGGAGTCCTGTAAGTCGAGGAGTTTCAGGTGGGGGTTACGTCCTCGACGTGGGCTTTCATTGCCTTATCGTGGGAGCGTTATCACCTTGGGGAGCTGGAGTCCCTCACCTTTATAAAATCCTGCCCACAGAGGACTCTTAACGGCTGCATGGATAAGCAATCGTCGGCCGTACCGAGCTCAGAGAGGCCAGCCCTATCCGGGTGGTAGGTTTAGCTCGGACGAAGATGGGCCGGATTGGTCGACATGCGCCTTCTTTCCCTGGGCGGAGAGATGGCTCGGGCATGGACCTTTCCTGTGACCTGACCGATGCTCCGCCCTTCCGAGCCTAGAGGCCGCCTAGGAAGGTAGTATCCTCGAGCAAAACTTTTATTGGGCTTTCTCGCTTAAGTGGGCCCCAGGGGGCTGTCACTTGGCTGAGCTGAGCCTTGTTGGGCCCTGAGGGGCCTAGTTCGACTGCTCTTAATTGGGCTATAGAAATCCCCCTCTCCACTTGTCCCCCTCCTGCTCCCGAGCCTTAATAAGCTCGGAGGAGTAGTCGTTTGGGGTTTTGGACCAGTGTGGCTCAGGTGGGTGGAAATCTGGCAGTGTTATAAAGCCACATGTCGTGGTCACCTGGGCCCGTAATAATTGCAATCCTGACGGATTTGAAATGAAGGGGCCCCCTTTTCTTGGAGGTCAGAACGACGCGCCGCCTCCCGCGTGGGTTTATAGGCGTTGGTTGTCATCCCAGACTCTTTCAGTCGTTAGGGTTTTGGCTTTCCTTCGCTTCTTTACTTTTGGGGCTCTTCGATGCACCGTGGGAACACAGCAGAGGAGCAGAAACTTGCGGCGGCGTTTGAGGAGTTGGCGAAGATAACTGCGGAGGCGGTCCGGCAGCTTCCTCCTCCCCCGGAATCTTCGAGGTCTCGAGAGAATTCTTCTTCAAGTTTTTCCTCGGAATCTATGGCGAGCCAGCGTTCGGGTGCCGAGGGATGGGGCGACGAACCGGTGGTGAGAGCGCCGGTTCAGAACTGCAGCGAGTTGGGGGAAACCGAGGTGAAGAGGCTGGAGCATCAGTTTCGCCTGCCTCACTAGTATAGCTTTGCTGCTGCTGCCCCGTATGAGACGAGCTTGGATTCTTGCACGGGCCACATCTACATCTTTCTTCTGGCGTGGAAGAGCGGGTTTCGCCTCCCCTTCGAGCCCTTCGTCCTCACGCTTCTCAACTTTTTCCAGCTGGCACCCATTCAGTTGGTAGCCAACTCGTACCTTCTCCTCTCCGCTTTCTGAATCCTCTGTCGTCAGTGCGGGGTTCCTCCTTCCTTGGACCTCTTCCATTATTTCTTCGAGTTGAAGGCGCACCCGCCGGTGGGGAAGGGTTTTTACTTCATCCAGGCAAGGAGGAATAGGAGCTGTATTTCGCTGGCGGCGAAGGATTCTTCGCATAAAGGGTGGAAGATCCAATTCTTTTGGGTGGGGATTGACTCGGTGGAGAAAACTTGGAGGTGCCAAGTAATGCCCAATTTCCACCCGAATATCCCTCCCCGGCAGGAGGAGTTCCCCCCACATGTGGAGGAGTATGCTGCTCGTTTGCTGAAACATCGCCAGTCTACCGAAGAGCTGGTGACGCCGGAGAATATCGAGCGGTGCCTTCTTACGCGGCTGAAGCCGTCAAGTGCCACAACTTAGATCCTCCTTCGGATGTGGGGGTCATCTTTCTTTTCCTGATCACGCCTTCTTCTTCGTGCAGACACCAGGCGGGAGCCTCTGGAAGAGGCCGCTGAGATCATTGACCTTGGCGACGACTCGACGGCTGATGAGCCGGGCACCCCTGTGGGTCGTTCCCGAGCCCGGGACAAGGGCAAAGGGGCGGCCTTGGAGGGGACTTCTCGGCCGTGCGGGGTGAAGCGCAAGGATCCCATGGAGGGGAGGTTGCTGGAGGCCATGAAGGCCAGGAAGTGGGCCAGGAAGGCCGGGGCCGTCCCCGCTACTGGGGGCAATTCTAGCTCGGTGGTGCTCCCCTCTCGGGGGCAAGATAGGGCCGACCCTACCGAGCCAGCTCTCCCATCTGCTGAGCGAGAGGGGGCTGAGGAGACCAGGGGCACCCCGGGGGTGACGGTGATGGGTCGGCTCTCCTCTTGTTGGGAATAGGGGGGGCCGAAGTTGAACCAACCGGGCGGCGATGTCTCGGGCGGTGACGCACGGGCGGAGACGTTCGAGGTTGGGGGTTCACCGATAGAGGCGTCGGAGCCACAAACGTCCGTGGCGTACGGGGCGGCCGAGCTCACAGCGCCGATCGAGGTTGGGGGTTCACCTGCGGGGGTGTCGTAACCCCAACCAACCGTAGTGCGTGGGGCGGCTGAGCCCGCAGCTCGATCTGGGCCTTCCGGCGAGGTGCCAGGTGCGGAAAGGGTTCCCATGCCGGTTGCTTTGGAAAGGCTCGGCATCTCGAGCACCTTATACCAACTTTTCCGCGAGGTGTCCGCGAGGATGAAAGGGGGCGACAAGCGTCATTCTCCACCCGGGGTCCTCGACATCATTATGGAGGGTGGCCTGGTCATGGCCGAGATGGGGGCCACAATGGCGGAGACTTATGCCCGATCGGAGTCAGAGCGGTTGAATCTTGCTTGGACCCTCGGAGGGTGCGAGAGGAAACTAGCTCGACTTAATGAGGCGCATGAGGGGCTCCGACGGGAGTTCTCCGCGATCAGGGAGTTGTCGCGATCGAGCCGGCTGGAGGTCAGAGTGCTGACCGAGCAACTAACCAAAGCCCGGGAATCGCTCGAGAGGAAAAGTAAACTCCTTGAAGAGGAGCACCTTCTTCATCTCGAGCTGGATGGCCGTTGGGAGGCCGAGCACGCCAAGTTGGTGGACCAGGCGGAGGCAGCGGAGCGCCTTCGTTTGGAGGCCGAGGCCGACCGAGCTGAGGCGGAGAAGCGATCGGTCAAGGCCGAGGAGCGGGCGGCCGAGGCCAAGCGAAAGTCGGCCGAGGCAGAGAAATGATCTGTGGAAGCCGAGGAGCGGGCTGCCGAGGCGGAGCGGGAGAAGGCCGATCTTGCTGACAAGATGGGACTGGCCGGGGTGGAGGCGATCGAGCGATATAAGGGCTCAGAGGCCTACCGGGCCGACCTACAGGAAGCTGCCCTTCCCTACTATGAGTCAGCACTTCGCCGAGGCATCCGCAAGGGGTTCAGGCAGGGTTACCACCCGGCAGTAGCTTATGCGGGGGAACAAGATTCTGGGATCGACTTCCCCACTGGCCAACGCTACGACTCGGACATGTCGTCTTCCAGCTCCTCTGCATCGGGTGAGGAAGATCCAGAGGGCTCTTCTCCCGAGGGGTCGCCAACTCCGGCTGCCTCAGGAGGGCTCACGACCGAGGCAGTTCCCACGCAGGCAGGGTCAGTGCCAGGGCCGGCCGTCACCGAGGGCGCCGGGGGTGAAACACCTGTGCCTTCCACTTCCGAGCTTCAAAGTGTTCCCTAGGCCTGATGTATCGTTTTGTTTTGCCTCCTTCTTTGTTTGTGTCTTTCTTTTTTCAAAAAAGGACTTTCACTTTTTGTAAGGCAATAAATAAAATCTTACTTGCTTCACGCTATCCTTTCTGTGATTTGATCAGCGTATCTGTAGTAGTTGGAAAGGACCGATACTTTCTGCGCAGATCTCGAATGATGGTTGGGTGAGCGTCTAACAGGGTGCCTTTCTGTGTTCTCATGCTTTAAATGCCTGGCCGCTTTGTGTGTCCCGCTGGGGCGGAAGACGAGAGGTTTGAGGTGACCGTTCATAAGGGGAAATTCCTTTGGCGTGTTTTCGAGGAGGGAGTCATGTAAGGCGAGTAGCCTCCCTTTGCCTATAAAAGACTGAAGGGCGTCCCTTCCTCTCCATCGCTTAGGATTGTCCCTGACAATCTTTCCTCGCCCCTTCTTCACGTTGCGTTGTGCCGTTGCATTCGGAGCATGGAGGATCCATCGGAAGACGATGCTGCCGATGATGGAGGGTGGCAGGTTTTTGCCAATTCAGGTTTTGAGCAGGTCTGACGGTCGTCACGCGGGTTTGAAGCGGGTCCGATGGTCATCGTGCGGATCTGGAGAGGATTTTGACGAAAAAATCACGCCGTTTCCTATATCAGTTCCGGCGAGGCTTGCCGGAGGGGGGCGAGATGGAAGACGGATGGGGGCATCCGGCATCTCCGCCGCCCGTCCCTCTCTGCTCACTTCAGGGATGGGGGGAGAAGCAAATTAAGCTCCCTCCTTTCCGGGCCTTCCCCTGCCTCCTCGTCCAGCTATGCTGGTTTCTTTTTCTTTCTGGCAGCCTCTTTTTCCCTCTTCTGCTCTTCCTTTCTTTCACTATTCGGAGGGTGCTTGCTCTCTGTACATTCCAAAGAGTTGGCAGGTTGGAAGAGAGGAGGCCTTCATAGGCGTTCCCTCTTCCCCGGGCTCTGTCAACTTGGAAGGTAGCCTTCCCCTCCGCAGTCCCTTCTGTCACCTTTGTCATGGGCCACCCAAGCCAATTGGGTCGACAGCCTTTTATCCGAGCCAGTTTCTACGCGAGGCAGAGTTAGTGACTGGACGCAAGGAGATCAACCGAGTCAGCCGAGCAATGGCTTCTTGCAGTGGTGCCAGATGGATTTTTTGCTTTCTGTTGTGTAATGTATTGGCTTTTGCCTTTCTGATGTACCAACAATCGTTTGAATGAAAAGGAGAAAATTTTATTTCACTCGGATTGTTTGCACGAACTTCAAAAGTAGAACTTGCGTAGTGTGGCTGCATTCCATGTCCGAGGGATGGGTTCCCCTTCCATTTTGGATAGCCGGTATGCTCCTTTCCTGAGTGTCTCGACCACTCGGTAGGGGCCTACCCAGTTAGGGGATAGCTTGCCCACCGCCCCTAGTGGTCGAGAGGCTTCGACTTTCCTAAGGACGAAGTCTCCCGGTTAGAAGTGCCTGTATCGGACTTTGGCGTTGTAGTATCGAGTGAGGCGGCGATGGTACTCTGTTGCTCGGATGCTGGCAATCTCTCGGAGTTCATCTGCTAGGTCGACGTTCTCGAGTAATTTTTGCTCGTTTACCTCGAGCGAGAAGCAGATGACTCAGAGGGAGGGATTGGCGATCTCCAACGGAATGACGGCCTCGGTGCCATATACCAAATGGAAAGGACTCTCACCGGTTGCCGTTCTGGGAGTCATTCTGTGGGACCAAAGTACGCTAGGCAGTTCCTCGAGCCAGTTTCCCTTGGCCTTACCGAGTCTAGTCTTTATACCTTTTAAGATAGTCTTATTGGCATTCTCGACTAGCCCGTTGGTCTGAGGGTGGGCGACCGAAGTGAAGTGGTTGCGAATATTTAGGTCGGCACATCTGTCTCGAAAATAACGAGAGTCAAATTATCGACCATTATCGCTCACTATCACCCGGGGGATGCCGTAACGACAAATGATCGACATCCAGACGACTGTCTCGGTGATCCTCGCCGTGGCTTCGGCCTCAATCCACTTGGTAAAGTAGTCGATGGCGACGATGATAAACTTCTTCTGGGCCTGAGCCGTAGGGAACGGCCCAAGAATGTCGATCCCCCACCGAGCGAAGGGGTATGGCTCGGTCAGGGTGACGAGCTCCGTAGCCGGCTGAAGGACTAAGTGGTCGAATCGCTGGCATCGGTCGCACTGTTGCACGTAGGCCGTGCAATCGCGCTGCAGAGTGGGCCACCAGTAACCCTGCCATAGTAGGATCCGGGTGAGTGACCTTCTTCCGGAGTCCGTTGCACACATGCCTTCATGAATATCTTGGATAGCTCGGTTGGCTTCATCGGGGCCGAGACACTTCAGGAGGGGACCGGAGAAAGATCTCCGGTAGAGAGTGTCGTCTAGAACGATGAAGCGCCGGGCTTGGTACTTTAATCTGCGGGCCTCTCGAGGGTCGGAAGGCTCTTGAGAGTCCCGGAGCCACGACAGGTAGGGGGTGCGCCAGTCGCTCGGAATGGCTGACTCAACAGTAAGGAGCTCCGAGTCAATGCTCGGGTGCTCTAGCTCTTCAAGGAGGACCGATCGGGTACCTTCGGGGTCGAGAGAGGAGGCCAGCCGAGAGAGGGCGTCCGCTCGGGAGTTTTCCTCCCGAGCTATTCGGACTACCTCGAATCTCTCGAACTGTTGGGCCAGGTCTCTGACCAGTTAGAAGTTTTTGATCATTGGTGCCTCTCGAGCTTCGTACTCACCGTTGATTTGGCTAGCGACCAGCTGGGAGTCAGTATGGATTTTGACTCGCTCAGCCCCTAACCGTCGGGCCATGCGCGCTCCCGAGATAAGGTCCTCGTACTCGGAAGCATTGTTGGATGCCTAAAAGCTGAACTTCAAGGCGTATTGTAGTTCTGCTCCTTCGGGGGACTTCTAGAGGATTTTGGTACCACTACCGATCGAGTTGGAGGATCCATCAACGAACAATTCCCAGGTCGGCCCGAGCGCGGACGGGGATCTTTCTTCAGTCGGGATGGTGTTTTCGGCGATGAAGTCGGCGAACGCTTGGCCTTTCACAGCTAAGCATGGCCGATAGGATATATGATAGGCCCCGAGCATAATGGCCCATTTGACGAGTCATCCCGAGACTTCGGGGTGGGCCAGGATCTTCTTCAATGGTTCACCGGTTAGCACGGTGATGGGGTGACCCTGGAAATAGGGACGGAGGCGCTTGGCGGAGGTAACCAACGCTAGCACGAGTTTCTCGGTTGCGGGTACCTCCTTTCAGCCTCGTTGAGCACCTTGCTGGTGTAGTAGACTGGCCTCTCAACGCCTAAGTCATTTCTGACTAGGACTGAGCTAACCGTAGATGGTGTTGCCGAGAGATAGAGCAGCAAGACTTCACCCGGAACGGGCTTGGAGAGCACCGGGGGCGAGGCCAAGAACTCCTTGAGCTCGGCGAACGCTCTCTGGCATTCCTCATCCCATGCGAACGTAGCAGATGCCAATTTGGGCCCCCTCAACAGCTTGAAGAAGGGCAAGCATCGTTCGGCCTCACAGGACAGGAACCGGCTGAGAGCGGCGACACGCCCAGTTAGGCGTTGGACGTCCTTGATGTAGGTGGGTGGGCGCATGTCCAGGATGGTCTGGACTTTGTCGGGGTTGGCCTCGATCCCACACTGAGTGACTAGGAAACCCAGGAACTTCCCGGATCTCACCCCGAAGGCACACTTGGCAGGATTGAGCTTCATGTTGTACCTCAGGAGGGTGTCGAAGGTCTCAGCGAGGTCGGTGAAGTGGTCTTCGGCCTTGGGGGTCTTGACGAGCATATCATCGATGTAGGCCTCGACGTTCTAACCTAGTTATCCTTCAAACATGTGGTTGACCAGCCTCTGGTACGTGGCTCCGACATTTTTCAACCCGAAAGGCATCCGGGTGTAGCAGTATACGCCGTAGTCGGGGATGAAGGCGGTCTTCTCGACATCTTATGGATTCATTCTGATCTGGTGGTAACCTGAATATGCGTCTAGGAAGCTGAGTATCTCGTTGCCCGAGGTTGAGTCAACCAATTGGTCGATGCTCGGCAATGGATAACAGTCCTTAAGGGTGGCCTTATTCAGGTCGGTGAAATCCACGCACATCCGCCACTTGCCTGAAGCTTTCGGTACCAGGACGACGTTGGCTAGCCACGTCGGGTACAGGACCGGCCTAAAAAGGCCAGTCTCTTGCCCCTTGGTGACCTGCGTCTTGATGATCGCATGTTTCTCCGGTGCATGCTTCCTCCTGCGCTGCTGTACGGGCTTCACGGCGGGGTCGAGGTTGAGCTTGTGCATTACAGTCTCCTCTGGTATCCCAGAGAGTTGATCATCAGCCCAAGCAAAAACTCGGATGTACTCATAAAGTAACTTTTTATATTGTTGTTGAACATCAGACGGTAGGTCGGCTCCGATCTTTACTCCTAGGGTCGGGTCATCATTTAGGAAAACCGCCAGCAATTCGCCACCAGGTTCGATGCTTGCAGATTTATCCTTGACTCCCCGGGGGCTCTTGTCCTTCCCGTCCGGCCTTGTGGCCTCTACCGAGATATTGTAGCACCTTCTAGCCGCGGCCTGGTTACCTCGGACTTCCCCCAACCTGTTTTTGGTGGGGAACTTCATTTTCTGGTGATAGGTAGACGGCACCGCTTTTATTCGGCTAAGGATTCCCCGGCCAAAGATGGCGTTGTATGCTATCATACCTTTAATCACTATGAAGTCCACCATGATCGTAACGGTTTTGGGTGGGGTGCCGAGGGTAACCGGTAGGCTTAGGGCTCCCTCGGGATAGGTGGCCAGGCCATTGAACCCGTAGAGAGGGGTTCGGATCGGGCGGAGTTTGGATGGTTCCTCCCCCATCTTAAGGAAACAATCATAAGACAGTACATCAGGGGCACTCTCATTGTCAACTAGAATCCTATCTACGTTACAATGGTTTATCATAGCCGAAATCATGAGGGTGTCGTCATGCGGGGTGCTCAGCCCTTCCAGGTCTCGGTCGGAGAAGACTATGACCTGGGGCTCACTCGGCGGGGCCTTGGGAGACTCTATGGCTCGGCTCACCCGCTCGGCATGACGCTTCCTTCCTCGGCTGTTGTCGCCGCCTGATGCTGCTCCTCCGGAGATGACATTGATGTGTACCCCGCGGGGGGCATTGTCGATCTCCTCTGGGGCGCCTCGGTCTTTTTTACGCTCAGCTATGAACCGAGCTAGATGTCCCTGATGGATGAGGCACTCAATCTCGTCCTAGAGCTGGTGGCAGTCGCCGGTGTGGTGTCCGTGATCACTGTGGAACAAGCAATGCTTGTTGCGATTACGGTTCTTCGATCTCATTGGCTCGGGTTGGCGGAGGAGGCCCGAGTCCTTGATGCATTCATAGATCTCGTAGACCGACGCAGCTAGCGGGGTGTACCGCTCGTACTTCCGTGAAAGTTCCTTGTGTTCCCTGTCGCGGTTCCACCTTTTCCCTGAACCTGAGCTTGGCTCGGAAGCCCGCTTCTTGTCCCCCTCCCGACCCGAGCCGGTTGCATCTCGGCAAGCGTTGAGCACCTCTTCGCACTCAGCGTGGCGTAATGCCAGAGTCACTAGCTCGGAAAGGGTAGAGAGAAGGTGGAGGACAAGTTCGCAGCGGAGATTCTCATCCTGGGTGAAGTCTTGCTGCTCTATATCTCGGCAACACCATCTACGGTTAGCTCGGTCCTAGTCAGAAATGACTCGGGAGTCGAGAGGTCGGTCTACTACACCAGCAAGGTGCTCAACGAGGCTGAAAGGAGGTACCCCGCAACCGAGAAACTCGTGCTAGCATTGGTTACCTCCGCCAAGCGCCTCCGGCCCTATTTCCAGGGTCACCCCATCACCGTTCTAACCGGTGAACCATTGAAGAAGATTATGGCCCACCCCGAAGCCTCGGGACGACTCGTCAAATGGTCCATTATGCTTGGGGCCTATGATATATCCTATCGGCCGCGCTCAGCTGTGAAAGGCCAAGCGCTCGCCGACTTCATCACCGAAAGCACCATCCCGACTGAAGAAAGATCCCCGTCCGCGCCCGGGCCGACCTGGGAATTGTTGGTTGATGGATCCTCCAACTTGGTCGGTAGTGGTGCCGGAATCCTCCTGAAGTCCCCCGAAGGAGCAGAACTGTAATACGTCTTGATGTTCAGCTTTCAGGCGTCCAACAACGCTTCTGAGTATGAGCCCTTATCTCGGGAGCGCGCATGGCCCGACGGTTAGGGGCTGAGCGAGTCAAAATCTATACTAACTCCCAGCTGGTCGCTAGCCAAATCAATGGCGAGTACGAAGCTCGAGAGGCGCCAATGATCAAATACCTCCAAATGGTCAGAGACCTGGCGCAACAGTTTGAGAGATTTGAGGTAGTCTGAATAGCTCGGGAGGAAAACTCCCGAGCGGACGCCCTCTCTCGGCTGGCCTCCTCTCTCGACCCCGAAGGTACCCGATCGGTCCTCCTTGAAAAGCTAGAGCACCCGAGCATTGACTCGGAGATCCTTACTGTTGACTCAGTCATTCTGAGCGACTGGTGCACCCCCTACCTGTCGTGGCTCCGGGACTCTCAAGAGCCTTCCCACAGACGGCGCCAGATGAAGAGGCAAGATCTCGCGCTGGTCCTGAGCGGGCAGTGGATCACCGGATAGTGAACTGCAAGAAAGGGAAACGGATCAGGGGGCCCAGGGATGAGTCCCTGGGGAAAACCCTCCGATGCTTAAGTTAGTAGAGCTATGGTGGGAGGAATATAGGGAGGAAGTAGCTTCTGTGCGAGATCCCTCTCCACCAGAAGGGTGAAGTGGTTCCTGCTCAGGAGTTTTGAGCGTGTGATTGCCCTTACCTTTCACCGGAGGGTATCCCTGGGTTGAATAGTGCGCCATCTTCTGGAGTCCTGTAAGTCGAAGAGTTTCAGGTGGGGGTTACGTCCTCGACGTGAGCTTTCCTTACCTTATTGTGGGAGCGTTATTACCTTGGGGAGCTGGAGTCCCTCACCTTTATAAATTCCTGCCCACAGAGGACTCTTAACGGCTGCATGGATAAGCAATCGTCGGCCGTACCGAGCTCAGAGAGGCCAGCCCTATCCGGGCGGTAGGCTTAGCTCGGACGAAGATGGGCCGGATTGGTCGACATGCGCCTTCTTCCCCTGGGTGGAGAGATGGCTCGGGCATGGACCTTTCCTGTGACCTGACTGACGCTCGGGACTTCCGAGCCTAGAGGCCGCCTAGGAAGGTAGTATCCTCGAGTGAAACTTTTATTGGGCTTTCTCGCCTAAGTGGGCCCCAGGGGGCTGTCACTTGGCTGAGCTGAGCCTTGTTGGGCCCTGAGGGGCCTAGTTCGGTTGCTCTTAATTGGGCTACAGAAATCCCCCTCTCCACAAACCTTTGATAAAAATGAATTGTGAAGAAAACTCAAATAGAACTTCTGTGAAAACCAAATTCAGTGCCAAGGACAAAGGCAAAGAGAAGGTAGAGGTGTTCAGGGAGTCATACACACATACCACTGCATCTACATTTAAGGGACAGGTTAGGGGTCAGACAAGTAAAGCTAAAGTCCAAGGAACCCCCAAGACCAATGCAACCCAACCTGCATCGACGCACACTCCTTCTAGGTTTAAGTTCCTTAGAAACCCAAGTCAATGTAGAGACACCTCAGGTCGATGTTACCACACTAGTGCACTAACCTATCCATCATTCCAAAATTCCTATCTATACACTGTTGGTAGGAAAGGTCGAGGCAGGAGGTTTGTGCAATAGAATGGTCTTAACTTAGACACCAGTCAGGTGCATCGACCTTATCACTGGAATGCATCTATGCAACCTAGGCCCAGAACATACATGAACCAGAATTCATATGGCCTTGTTCATCGTAGAACTGTTCAGCCCAGGGTCTACAGTGCCAATACTTCTTCCAATGCCCGATGGACAAGCAACTGGCACAAACACTCTAAATTTGGTATAAACAAAGTTGTCACACCAAAGAAATTGAATACAAAAACTCTAAGTGGCAAGAAAAGACAAGAAGAACTGAAAATCAATAAATCCAAAATTCAAGTCAAATCACAAATGTGGATACCAAAACATTTGATGTCTTGTTTGAATGATTTAACTGTTGTTATGGGCCCAAACAGTTTTGGGTTCCAAAAGTCTCTACTTGATTTTCTATGTAGGTATGCTTGACAGCCAACCACAACATATAGTACCTCGATAGTGGCTATTCTGGCACATGACCGGGGACAAAGGGAAATTTTGCATACTGATGGAGAAGGATGCAGGTCATGTTACCTCTGGAGGTAATACCAAAGGGAAAATAATTGGATTGGGCAAAGTTGGTAATTGCTCTTCATGTTGTATTGATGAAGTTTTATTGGTTGAAGGCCTTGCCTATAACCAGCTTACTATTAGTCAGCTTTGCGATAAAGGACATAAAGTTGTTTTTGACTCGCTTGCAATATATTTGAACCTAATTCTGAATTGTAAAATTCACTTGTAAAAAAGTCAATAACATCTATATGGTAGATTTAGATGATGCAGCACACACTAATCTATGTCTCACTGTCAATAAGGATGACTTAGCCTAGCTTTGGCATCGTAGGTTAGGTCATGCCAGTTATAATGTGCTGCATAAGCTGAATAAATATAGTATGGTAAGAGGTCTTCTTGAAATGTCCTTTAAGAAAAATAATAAAATCTGTGAGCCTTGTACCCAGTGCAAACAGACTAGAAAGTCATTTAAGACTAAGGCTGAAAACATGTCTTCCAAACCCTTTCAGCTGATTCATATGGACCTGTTTGGTCCTACTAGATCAGCTAGTTTATCTGGTAGGAGATATGGGTATGTTTTAGTAGATGACTTCTCTAGATTTATATGGGTATTCTTTTGAACTCATAAAAGTAATGCCTTTAAAGAATTTCAGGAATTTTACTTCAGAATAAAATAGACTGGTGAGCAGTCTATTTCTTCTATTCCGTCTGACCATGGTGGTGAGTTTGAAAACTCACAGTTTGATGAATTTTGTAGGGAAAATGGAATAAATCATAGGTTCTATTCACCAAGGACTCCGAAGTAAAATGGAATAGTTGAAAGGAGGAACAGAACCTTGGTGGAAATGGCTCGAACCATGCTAGTGGAAGGCAACCTGCCAAGAAGGTTTTGGGTTGAAGCAGTGAATATTTCATGTTATATCATAAACAGAGCCTTGGGATAAAGTTGATAGAGAAATCCTTGAAAATAAAGAAGAGCAAGATGTAGAACCAGTTGAAGAAGGTGAGACTGGAGGATCTGATGTTCAGGGGGAGGCAATTGAAACTTTAGGTAATCAGCTGACCAATATTAGACTTCTTAAAGATCATCCCTTAGAAAATATTATTAGTAATCTGAATGAACCCCCTAGGACTAGATCACATTTTAGGATAGAAAATGAACTGAATTCCTTTGCTTTAGTCTCACAAGCAAAACCCAAGAATATTGATAGTGCTTTAAAGGATGAGCATTGGATTAATGCCATGCATGATGAATTGAACAAATTTGAAAGGAACAAGGTATGGCACCTAGTTCCTAAACCCTCTCATGGTTCTGTCATAGGCACTGGATGGGTATTCAGAAATAAAATTGATGAGCATGGAAAAGTAGTTAGAAATAAGGCTAGGCTTGTAGCTCAGGGGTATAATCAAGAACATGGAATAGACTTTGAAGAATCTTTTGCCCCTGTAGCTAGCCTTTGCCTACAGTCTAGGATTAAAATTGTAGCAGATGGATGTAAAATCTGCGTTCTTGAATGGGTTAATAAAAGAGGATGTTTTTGTTAAACAATCTCCTGGGTTTGAATGTACAGATTTTTCTGATCATGTGTATAAGCTAGACAAGGCACTCTATGGACTGAAACAAGCTCTTAGGGCCTGGTATGACAGGTTAAGCTCCTTCCTCACATGTAAGGGACATTCAAGAGGTGAGGTTGATCAGACTTTATCCACTAAGGTAACCAACAAAGATATACTTGTTGTTCAAATCTATGTAGATGATATAGTCTTTGGATCAACTAAGTCTTCTATGTGTGAGCAATTTTCAAAATTAATGACAGATGAATTTGAAATGAGCTTAATGGGAGAACTGAAGTTTTCCCTTGGTTTGTAGGTTAATCAAACTTCAGAAGGAAGCGTCATCACACAGTCTAAGTACATCAGAGATCTATTGAAGAAATACAAATTTGAGAACCTCAAGGAAATAACTGCACCTATGGGCACATCAACGAATCTTGATGCTGACCCAAAAGGTAAATTGGTTGATACCCAACTATATAGAGGTATGATTGGATCACTCTTGTACATTACTGCACTCGTCCAGACATACAATTCTCAGTGTGTTTATGTAGTGCCCCAGAATTTATATAAGTAATTTTTGGATTATAAATGGAATTTTTTAGAATTTATTAAGAATTTATAAGGGCTAAATAGATTAATAAATATATTATTGAACTAATAAATGGGTTATAAGGCCCAATAGTGTTAAATAAATAGCCTAACCTATTCAAGTAAGACTCAAAAGGCTTAAGGACCAAGCCCATTAAGGTTGGCCCATATTCTAGAAGGTTATTTAGCTTATTCACGGATTTTAAAGGATAAATATCCCTTAATTAGATAATTATATAGATAAAATGAATAAAAGAGTTTTATTAATTTGAAATTCTGCACACGTTGGCTGTAACGGTCTATCGGGTGACCGCCACATGCATGTAACGCATCAGGACTGGACCGTCACACCCTGTTAATTCTGTGAGTTAAAGAACTTGTAAAAAGATTAGATCTTTGGGATCCTATCTACTAGAGACCTAATTAGAAAGATGTGTAAGGTTACTAGAGACTCTTAGGGATCAGGTTTTGGCGAACTAAGGACTCTAGAATCGATCTAATCCTTAAACCCTAGCCAAATCCCTATAAATAAGACCCAATTCTGAACTTAGCGACCCATACTTTTGGCTCGTGAAGAATCAAGGTAAGGAGATAGAATTTCGGGTAAGTTCTTTTGAACTTTTTATTTCTAATACTAAGGTCTAATATCTCTCAAAATTTCATGATAGGAGGTCAAGTATCCAAGGAGTTAGAGGCTTCCAAAGTTGCTGGCACGACCTTAGCAATCCAGGAATCTGAACAAAAGTCTACTGAAGATCAAGGAATTAGAACCCCAAACGACGTAATTAGAGTTAGATGCTTTAGAACTTTTTGTTCCTCTTAGTATCATCTTCTTAACCTAAAAATTTCACATCCTTAGGTCAAGAGGTTCAGGAGTTAGAGCGACGTGAAGTTGCTGAAAAATCATAGGAAGAGAAGAACTAGGACGATCCTTGAAGACTCAAATTAGAAGTTAAGGCCCAGTTAAAAGGTAGGTCATCTCATGAACAGCAAAAAGATCTCGTTAGGGATAAAAGACCTCTGATTTGACTTGATTTCATGCATTATATATGAGGAATTCCATGTTTTAGTGAGTTCATACATACATGCATGACTTTAGCCTAATCAAAGATAAAAGACATCATCTTGTTCATTCACTGCAACCTATGCATATATCTGGCCTTTACTTCGTTTATCATGACTAGACTAGTTAGTAATTATGATTCTTCTTACATGGACAGAGTTCTTTATTTTTATTGTCAACAGAAGCTCTGACGGATTAGGGTAGGACCGTCACACGATTGTAACGGCCTTACGATAAGTCGTCACACTCTCTGTTGTGTTTAAATTATTCTGTTGTCTCTGACGCACCATAGCAGGAGTGTTACAATAGTGTACCGGCCCCCCGACAAACCGTCACACGGCTGTAACGCGCCTATGCTAGACGGTTAGAACACTGTTCTCTGTCAACTCGAGACAGAATGGAAATTAGTCAAGTTTACTTATAAATAAGCCTAGTTATCTAAGTTTTGCCCTGATATCATGACTTTGAGTTTAATTATTGATTCATGGTAGGAATTGCATGATTAAAAGCCTTTTAAGTTATTTTGAGTTATGTTAATTTCATTGGCTAAACTCTAATAGTTTGTATTTAAAGTATCATTTCAAAAGATGTATTGACGGAGTTTTATCATGATTTCACAGTCTTTCCTATCCACAGAGTCATTTTATTTAAGTACATGGCATATATTCCGGGATATAGCCATTACTTCACACTTTGCACTATAGGAACATATTCTTGAACATGAGGACTTCTCTATTATATATTCCTTCTAATGGACTAGGAAATCTTGTTTCAAGGCCTCCGAAATTCTCCGCGAGCCTGCGATTCCCACTAGGACGTCGAGTTGGTTGTATCATGAAAGCCCAATTATTAGAAAACACCATCGAAGTTTTCTGATTTTCGGATATGTAACGGATCAAGGTTGGACCGTCAGGCTCATCTAACGGCCCAATAAACGACCGTCACATATACTAAGCAGTAGGAATAAGCAGCGGCCACCAAGGGGCGGAGCGAAAGACAAGAAGCGAGAAAAGGGAAAGCGTAGTTCGGCTTCCGATTTTTACTGTTTCGGATTCAGACCATTGTAACGGCCCAATACTAGAGCGTCACGTTATGTAACGGTCAAGTACAAGACCGTCACAGTTCTATATTTTGTTAACCCGAGGTTTGACCAAGGGGTTGATATTCTAAGGTTCCTAGATGGATTGATAATGGTCTCGGACTTGTCAAGATACTTAATTTAATTTGTGGAAAATAAGGAATGTACCGTTATGCTGCCAAATTATTTCCATGAGCATAACATAATATAAGTCATTCTTGATCTCTCATACTCTAAGTTGAAGCGTTCATTTATTAACTATTGTTATCATAAGCTTATTAAACTTATTACATTCTTCGCCACACTTTATTCTTACATGCGTGGAAATAACTTGATTTATACTTGAAGATGCGATCGAGCACTGATTGTGTTCAAGGGCTCTATGCTAGTCCCCTCGACTGATTACCGGAAACATACTATTATAAACCATGGGGTATGATGCTACTGGCGTCGCATTGCGTTGGGAGTACTTTCTCTATAAATAAGTGAAAATCCACGACATCATGAAATTACTTGTATATTACTTTCTTGCTTGTTACATGATATTCCACAGAAATTTACCAAATACTTGCTCATAAGCAAAAGATGTTTGGATGATGACTGCGTGATCTTGCTAGTATATTCTCGTTACATTCTTGTTCATGAAAGTCCTTACTACTCTCTTGTTACATTCTTGCTAGTTCATACTTGCTCTCATTCTATCATAAACGATCGTCTTGCTACTTTGGTTATTCGCATGATTGATCGCATTCGCATGATTTTACCTAAATTCTTTAGAGCTAAAATGCTAATTACTTTAATAGTGCTAATCATGTTGATGCGAAGATACCTACTGGGCAAGTGTGCTCATTACCTATTTCCAATCTTTTTTCAGGAGAAGGATGTGATACGAATTCGGATTCGGGTTATACAAGTAGCGGGTCCGAGAGCGAATGAAAATCATATCAAATTGAGAGTGAAGACTTAGAAAGTCTATAATGTTTAGATCGAGTCTTTGTAATTTCTTATTTCTTGAGTCTAGCATGATGAAGATAAGTTGAAAAAGTGATTGTATTCGAATGTTTGATTTGATTATTAATGAAAGTTGGAGTTTGAGTTAATCATTGTGCAATTGCATTATTCTTAAGTGTGATTATCTTACGCTCTGATCGTTCTTGCTTGCAAGAGGCTTATCATACTGGCTATTCGCGTTCCTCGAGCGAGTCTTCCGTTGTAATTAAAGGCTCGTGGCGTGACAGTTAAGTTGGTATCAGAGCCTAAGTCTCATGACTTAGGGAGAAGAATCATGTCATAGGATAAGTCCAAGGTTTAAGGACCCCTACCTATGCACTAAGGAAGAAATTTTTCATACCCATGTGAGAATTGGGTAGAGCCCGGGATAAGATAGTTAATTAGCTTTAAGATAAATTTTCTTCAAATTTCACAAGAAATAACCAGTTGTTATATTTCTTGCAGGTACCTTATTATTACCATTGCTCATCGCGTAGATTGGAATGGCATGCAACAAACTGTTGCCGGCCTTACTCAGGCATTACAAACCATGGCGCAAGCAGGCGCAGGGGCAAGGGCTGGGGATTTACATCGTAATTTCCAGAGTTTAAACCCTCCGCATTTCTATGGTTCTTCTAATCCGGATGAAGCAGAGAACTGGATTGACGAGATGAACCGTATATTTGACGTCATCCAATGCACTGATCAAGAGAAGGTGGGTCTTGTAACCTTCCAACTCAACAAAGATGCCCGTATATGGTGGAAGTCGGTTCCGGCACCTTTGGCCGATGCACCTCATACGTGGGATGGCTTTCTTACCTTATTTCGTGCCAAGTATTTCTCTGAGCATGTGAAAGAAAGAAAGGCTATGGGGTTCGCCTCTCTTTGATAGGGAATGATGATAGTGGCCGAATATGATTTATAATTCTCAAGGCTAGCACCTTATGCACCGCATCTAATCAGTATCGATCTATTAAAGGCAAATCGGTTTATGGACAGGTTACGTCCCGATTTTATTCAGCAGCTTGGGACCCAAAATATCCGTACTTATGCGGAGATGGTTCAGCGGGCATACTTATGTGAGAGGACCTTAGAAAAGGTCAAGAAATTGAAAGGGAAAGGAGAAGAGTCCAGCCGAAGATTAGATCGGCGTTACAAGAAAGAGAAATTCACCATCACAGAGCCTCATCAGAGCTGTGATAGTAAGAAGAGATCCAGGAGTGGGAATGGTGGAAGTTCCCAGAAGAACAAGAAGATTAAGGAGGAGGAGCAAGTCGCCACGGCTTGCACTTTTTGTGAAAAGTATGGCCATTCGGTTGAAGAGTGCTGGAAGCGCCTCGGCGCTTGTTTATGTTGTAGAAATAGGGAGCATCGCATGCCGGATTACCCCTTATGAAGGACCAGTTATCTGGTGGTGGACGCAGGAGGCAGGCTCGCCTCAATGCCGTTCTAGATGAAGAGGAAGCGCCCAGGGATGGTGGGCTTATGAAAGGTACTCTTCAAATTTGTTCTCGTCCTGCATTTGTGCTATTTGATACTGGTGACTCTCATTCTTTTATCTCCACTACTTTTACAAAAACATTACCAATTGCATCAGTTCCCTTACCTTCAGATCTTGCTATTACCACACCCTTAGGTTCTGGAACAAAGCTTACCAACTATTATCCTGATAGCGAAGTGATAGTAGAAGGTCATAATCTCCCCGTAAACTTAGTATGCCTTGACATGAAAGGTTATGATACCATTTTAGGGGGTAGATTGGGTTGTAGATCATGATGCTTATATCAATTACAGAAATAAAATTATATCCTTCCAAAAATCCGATCTTCCAAGATTCTCTTTTCTTGGCATCAAATACAAGAAACACCCCACTATCATATCCTCACTTCACGCTTGCAAACTTATCTCACAAGGATGTGAAGTATTTCTTGCTTCTGTCATTATTATGGCGTCCAAGGAAATCATCATAGCAGACATCTCTATTGTAAATGAGTTCCCAGATGTATTTCTATCTGAATTACCCAGTTTACCACCCGAGAGGGAAGTAAACTTCACTATTGAACTCATTCTAGGAGCAGCACCTGTTTCTATAGCCCCTTACAGGATGTCCCCCACAGAACTCAAGGAACTAAAGAAGTAGTTGCAGGAACTACTGGATAAGGGCTTCATCAGACCTAGCACATCCCCTTGGGGTGCGTCAGTTCTTTTTGTCAAGAAGAAGGATGGTTCTCTCAGGCTATGCATCGATTATCGGTGACTGAATCAACTTACAATAAAAAATAAGTATCCGTTGTCGCGTATTGATGAGCTCTTCGATCAGCTTTTGGGAGCAGAATATTTCTCCAAGATTGACCTTAGATCAGGTTATCATCAGCTTAGAATTAAAGAAGAAGAAACTTATAAATCAACTTTTCGGAGTCGTTATGGCCACTATGAATTCGTGATAATGCCGTTCGGGTTAACTAATGTCCCAGCAGCATTTATGCAACTTATGAACAATATTTTCCAACCATATCTGGACCAATTCATCATCATCTTCATTGACGACATCTTGATATACTCCAAGATAAAAGCGGAACATGAAGAACATCTGAGGATAGCTCAGCAAACACTTAGATAACATAAACTTTATGCAAAGCTTAACAAATGTGAATTCTGGCTCAAGGAAGTTTCATTCCTAGGCCACATTATTTCCAAGGAAGAAATCGTTGTGGATCCTTCGAAAGTAGAAGCTCTCAAGAATTGGAGCCGGCCAACGACTGTATCAGAAGTAAGAAGCTTTCTGGTTCTAGCTGGTTATTATAGGAGGTTCATTAAGGACTTCTCAAAGATTACAGTTCCTTTAACAAGACTCACAAGAAAAGAAAATCCCTTTGTTTGGTCCAAGCAATGTAAAGAGAGTTTTCAAACTCTTAAGAAACATTTTACTACAGCTCCCATTTTATCACTACCTGTGGAAGGTGGTAGATTTGAAGTATATACGGATGCATCTGGCATTGGCTTAGGATGCGTTCTCATGCAAGATGGAAATGTAATCTATTGTTCCTCAAGACAATTGTAACATCACGAGGAAAATTATCCTGTGCATGATTTGGAATTGGCAGCTGTTATTTTCTCCTTAAAAATTTGGCGTCATTATCTCTATAGAGAAAAGTTCACGGTATACTCGGACCACAAGAGCTTTAAATATTTATTTTCTTAAAAAGAGCTAAATATGAGGCAGAGAAGATGGTTAGAATATCTCAAAGATTTTGATTTTATTATTCAATATCATCTTGACAAGGCTAATGTTGTAGCTGATGCACTCAGCAGAAAACCAATTGGTATGCTATCAAGTCTTATGATTAGTATGAATAATCTTATTCCTTAGTTTGCTCAATTAAATTTAGATATTGACAGGAAGGAAGAAGATTGTTATATGGCTAATATCCGAGCTCAACCAACATTAATAAAGGATCTGGTCAAGTTGCAAGAAGATGATCTCGCGTTACTGGAGATTAAAGCTAACATAGATCAGAGGCCAGATTTCTCCGTTTCCAATGACGGAAGATTACTATTTAAGGGCCGAGTATGTGTATCGGATCATGAAGATATGAAGAAATTGATCCTAGAAAAAGCACATAATTCGAAGTACACCATTTATCTAAGAGGTACAAAGATGTATCAAGATCTCAAAAGAAACTTCTGGTGGCCCAATATGAAGAGAGAAATAGCTAATTTCGTGTCCCGCTGTCTCACTTGCCATTAAGTTAAAGCAGAGCATTTTAGACCCGCCGGTAAATTACATCCCTTAGACATTGCAACATGGAAGTGGGAGAGTATAGGGATGGATTTCATCATGGGTTTACCTAAGACCAGAGGAGGACACGATGGTATATGGGTAATCATAGACCGATTGACTAAATCCGCACATTTTCTACCAATAAAAAGTCGATGGTCTGTAGATATTCTAGTAACATTATACATAAAAGAAATTATCAAATTACATGGTGTCCCTGTCACTATTATATCTGATAGAGATCCTCAATTCATATCACATTTCTGGAAGGGTCTACAAAACTCACTAGGGACTAGATTGAACTTTAGCACAGCCTTTCATCCTCAAACATATGGTCAGACGGAAAGAACAAATCAAGTAGTAGAAGATATGCTCAGGGCTTGTGCCATCGATTTTGGAGGAAGTTGGCATGATCACTTGCCTCTGGTAGAATTTGCATATAACAACAGTTATCAAGCCAGCATACAAATGGCACCTTTTGAAGCGTTATATGGAAAAAAGTTGTAGATCACCTATTTGTTGGAATGAAATAGGGGAAAGGCAATTTCTAGGCCCCGACCTTATCAGGGATTCTACAGAGAAGATCAAGCTCATTCGAGAAAGACTGCATATGGCACAAGATAGGCAAAAGTCTTATACCAATAATCGAAGGCGCGATTTAGAGTTTCATGTTGGAGATCATGTATATCTAAAGGTTTCTCCGGGTCGTGGTATTCAAAGATTTGGCATCAAAAGCAAGCTAACTCCCAGGTTCATTGGCCCATTTGAAATTCTTGAAAGGGTCGGTGAAGTGGCTTATAGACTGGCTTTACCTCCACAATTAGCAGGAGTTCATGACGTATTTCACGTCTCTATGCTGAAAAAGTATGTATATGATCCTGACCATGTTATCACTTATGATAATTTAGAAATTCAGAAGGACATGACATACGAGCAAACACCAATAAAGATTTTGGAACGAGAAGTGCATCAACTAAGGAATAAAGTAATTCCTATGGTCAATATTCAATGGAAGAAAATATGGCCATATGAAGCAACATGGGAAATCGAAGAAGCTATGCGGAAAAGATTCTCAGAATAATTTAATTATAAGTATACTCTCCATAATCCATGTATTAAATTTGGGGACCAAATTCTTCTAAGTGGGGGAGGGTGTAGTGCCCCAGAATTTATATAAGTAATTTTTGGATTATAAATAGAAATTTTTAGAATTTATTAAGAATTTATGAGGGCTAAATAGATTAATAAATATATTATTGAACTAATAAATGGGTTATAAGGCCCACTAGTGTTAAATAATTAGCCTAGCCTATTCAAGTAAGACTCAAAAGGCTTAAGGACCAAGCCCATTAAGTTTGGCCCATATTCTAGAAGGTTATTTAGCTTATTCGCGGATTTTAAAGGATAAATATCCCTTAATTAGATAATTATATAGATAAAATGAATAAATAAGTTTTATTAATTTGAAATTCTGCACAGGTTGGCTGTAACGGTCTATCGGGTGACCGCCACATGCATGTAACTCATCAAGACTGGACCGTCACACCCTGTTAATTCTGTGAGTTGAAGAACTTATGAAAAGATTAGATCTTTGGGATCCTATCTACTAGAGACCTAATTAGAAGGATGTGTAAGGTTACTAGGGACTCTTAGGGATCAGGTTTTTGCGAACTAAGGACCCTAGAATCGATCTAATCCTCAAACCCTAGCCAAATCCTTATAAATAAGACCCAGTTCTGAACTTAGCGACCCTTACTTTTGGCTCGTGAAGAATCAAGGTAAGGAGATAGAATTTCGGGTAAGTTCTTTTGAACTTTTTATTTCTAATACTAAGGTCTAACATCTCTCAAAATTTCATGATAGGAGGTATCCAAGCAGTTAGAGGGTTCCAAAGTTACTGGTACGACCTTAGCAATGTTGGAATCTGAACAAAAGACCACTGAAGATCAAGGAATTACGACGCCCAAACGAGGTAATTAGTGTTAGATGCTTTAGAACTTTTCGTTCCTCTTAGTATGATCTTCTTAACCTCAAAATTTCACGTCCTTAGGTCAAGAGGTTGAGGAGTTAGAGCGACGTGAAGTTGCTGAAAAATAACAGGAAGAGAAGAACTAGGACGATCCTTAAAGACTCAAATTAGAAGTTAAGGCCCAGTTAAAAGGTAGGTCATCTCATGAACATCAAAAAGATCTCGTTAGGGATAAAAGGCCTCTGATTTGACTTGATTTCATGCATTATATATGAGGAATTCCATTTTTTAGTGAGTTCATACATACATGCATGACTTTAGCCTAATCAAAGATAAAAGACATCATCTTGTTCATTCACTGCAACCTATGCATATATCTGGCATTTACTTCGTTTATCATGACTAGACTAGTTAGTAATTATGATTCTTCTTACATGGACAGAGTTCCTTATTTTTATTGTCAGCAGAAGCTCTGACGGATTAGGGTAGGACCGTCACATGACTGTAACGGCCTTACGATAAGCCGTCACACTCTCTATTGTGTTTAAATTATTCTGTTGTCTCTGACGCACCATAGCAGGAGCGTTACAATACTGTAACGGCCCCCCGACAAACCGTCACACGGCTGTAACGCGCCTATGCTAGACCATTAGAACACTGTTCTCCGTCAACTCGAGACAGATTGGAAATTAGTCAAGTTTACTTATAAATAACCCTAGTTATCTAAGTTTTGACCTGATATCATGACTTTGAGTTTAATTATTGATTCATTATAGGAATTGCATGATTAAAAGCCTTTTAAGTTATTTTGAGTTATGTTAATTTCATTGGCTAAACTCTAATAGTTTGTATTTAAAGTATGATTTCAAAAGATGTATTGATGGAGTTTTATCATGATTTCACATGGTTTCACAGTGATGTGACACGACCTTGGACTTAAGCAAGCAACCACATTCGCAATCTAAATGGGCCAATTTGGGCCGCCGCTCTCTCGTCGCTCACCCAAGCCCGGGGTAACTTGGCAATGCCAAGGTGAGGTTGAGGGGTTGGGCCCTTGCTGGTAGAGGGCCAGCAAGGCCAAGACTTGATTCCCAATGGATGTGGAAGCCCAAGACAATGGGGCCGACCAAGTGCCAAAGGCACCGGTCTCTCCCTTTTCCCACGGTGATCACTTATAGCACAAGAGCTTAAGGATCGGGCTCTCATTCACGGCCAGCGGAGTTTATGAACTAATATTGAAAGAACAAGCACAAATTAGAGTAAAGTTTGGAGCACTTACTCGACCGATTTGAAGAAACTGGTCCCACTCGGAGACGAGGGCGAGCGGGGAAGCGTGGGTTCCCCACACGCCGCGCCGGGGTAGCTTGACCTATTTAAGCTATTACAACACTACACCCCATGCAAGGGGGGGATCGTGGGGAAGGGAAGATGATAGTTACAATCAAAACTACCTCCACGCAGGGAGGGGCCTTCAGCCGGCGAAGCGGGGTGGGGAAAACTAGGGCTAAAACGATGATGAAGTGAATATGCTGAATCTACCTTCTCTCGGCAATTGTGGATAGACAATCGGTACTGTGGCTGCAGAACGTGATCAAGAATTTTTCCGAGGGCGAGACTAGTGGGAAAATCTTTGCTACTGGAACTGGAGTGCCTCTGAATTTTTCGAATTCTTCTGGGGTCGCTGCTGGCCTGGGCAGGAGCTCGAACAGGGACGCTAATTCTCGGGCTGACAGCAACTGGTTACTAACAGTAGGAGGAAGAGGTTGCCTCGGCCGCTCCCGAACTTCGAATCAGGTGCCGCCAGAGTCGCTGGAACTGTGAACGAGTCTTCTTTGTAACAGAACTGACGGGGAAGCCGAAAGATGCCGGCGAAGATCAGGGGACCCAGAACAGTGAGTGGGGGTTGGTGCAGACTGTGGGAAGCAGAGTCGCACGCCTGAGGAAGAAAATTCGTAACTTCTGCTGCCAGATGCCGAACGGAGTTCTGCTTCTTGGTTCTAAAAGTAGACAGGGAGAGGAAGAACGTTTCAGAAGAGATCGTGGCCTGATTCCTCCGGGGACTATCATGGTGAAGCTTTCTCTCCGGATCAGGATCTCTACGGAGCTAGCTCCTAGTTTCCAACAGCAGGTTGCAGAGGATGCCCCGGCAGCGCCCGACCTCGGAATCAAGCGCCGTCAGAGTCGTTCGAATCGTGGACGAGTCCTCTTCGCAGAAAAACTAACGGAGAAGCCAACCAATGTTGGAGAAGACTAGGGGATGCAGAACAATGGTGACTGGTCGGTGCAGACTATGAGTAGCAGATCTGCGTAGCTGAGGGAGAAAAATGAGAACTCTGGATAACGAATGCCAAATGAAGTTCTGTTTCTTGATTCTAGAAGTACACTGGGCGATGAATAACTTTGAAGAAGAACTCATGGACTGATTCCTTCGGGGTTCGTCGTGGCAGAGCTTCTAATCTGGCTCAGGTCCTCAGCCGAGGCAGAACTGCGCAGTTGTGGGAGAAGGGACCTCCTGGATGTCTCGGAGATTGGAAGAAGATGAAACCACTTCTGTTGCGAAGGAGACTGGTAGACACTTCCGACGATGGCTCTTGGGTCTTCAAACTCTTCCAGAGGAAGTCGTGGTGGTCGCTGCAAGTTGCTGGTTCATCTGCAACCTCTGGACAGCAAACTGCAACTTCGAAGTAGCTTCCAATGACCAAGAAAGAAGAAGGGGAAGGGGGTAGATGAGTGTGGGAGTGACCCCTGGTTGTAAGGGGGTCTTGGAGGGGGTGTTCTAAGGTGTGGGAGGTGGAGAATAAGGTCTGGAAGAGGGTCCAATAGATGGTGGTAGTGGGGGCTGCAAATTTGGTTGGAATGGAGCGAGGGAAAGGATATTCGAAAATAGGTTTAAGGGTGGGGTTAATTTTTTGTCTTGGGAATGGGGGGGTTGTGTTGGGGAAGGGAAGGGGTGCTTGGGGTAGTGGGAAGGGTGCTTGGGAAAGTGGGAGGGGTAGTTGGGGGTTGGATGGTGAGGAGAGGATTGGTGGAGGGGGTCTTGGGAAGGGGTGGAGTATTGATGAGGGTTGTGGCGAATGGGAAGAGGCTTAAATGGGGTAGGTGGGGAGTGGAGGTGGTTGGGAAGGGAGGAGAGAGAAAAAAATTCGAATTTGGGTGTTGAGGAGAGAGAAAGTGGAGTGAAAAGAGAGATTAAGAGATGGAAGGGTGGGGAATCTCTCCCCTAGGGTTTCTCACCCAAAAAATGGAATCTCTCCACTAGATAAGAAGTGTAAACTCTCAAAATGGCAAGTTTTTTCATTCATTGATTCATTAAGTTGAAATGGGGGGGAATGGGGTCCTATATATAGGAAACTCACATTTCTACAAAAGTCCCTGACAATTGACTCAATGACAAATAACCGAGGGGGTAGGGGAGAGCCCTTGGGCCAAGCCCAATGAATTGGGCCCAATAGCTAGCTAGACAACCTAATGACACTCAAACTTAGGAAAATGAACACAAGACCTAGGAACATGACTCAAATAAAAGAGAAAATACATCAAATGACTCAAATAAAAATTACATAGGACTCAAAATTAAATGACTAGACCATGCCGGATGCAACCGGGGCGAGGAGACGAGCTGTGAATGTGGGCATGGGAGGTGATGTCCTCATCATACTCCCGGGGTGCGGAGAACTCGACTCCGTCGAGTAAGTGTCCTTCCCTCCTTGGAGGGTGTAGAAGTGGTACTGCCCTCAAGTCTTCCGAACGAGACCGATCTATCAACCTGTCGAGATAGCGCTCGTATACCTTGCTCCTGGTGGTAGTGACCTGTTCATCCAATATTCGTTCAATGCGCTCACGCTGGGCTCTCTTGGCTGGTGGACTCTCCTCACGGGTGGGTGCTCTCTCAACGGAGGGAATAGGCTCAATATCCTCACTAGGTACCACCGTGGGTCCCTTGTATGGCACTAGGTCGGCGACACTGAATGTGGGACTTACCCCATATTCCTCGGGGAGATCTAACTCATAGGCATTTACACCAATGCGCCTCAGGACCTGGAAGGGACCATCCCCACGTGGCCTCAATTTGGAGATGGCTCCCGGGGAGAGCCTCTCCGTCCTTACCATCACAAAGTCACCCTCATGGAATTCTTGGTGACGTCGATGAGAGTCGGCTTGCCTTTTATAAGTCACATTCTTCTTGCTAATGTGCTTGCGGATCTCTTTATGCAATGTTGTGAATGCAGACATTCTAGGGGTGATGGGTGGACCTGGGCAACCAAAAGTAGACCTATCGTGTAATGATGCAGTGTAGACTTTGGTTAGCCTAGGTGGGCCGGGGCACCCGTAGGTGGCCCTATCATGCAAATTGGTGATAAATATTGGGGGACCCGGACATTCGTAGATGCCTTTGACATGCTTAAGACCCATGATGAATGAAGGTGGACCATTACATCCGAACATGGACCACTCATACTTTTTACTTGACATGTGGGTGATATGAATGAATGGACCCAACATAGTGTTCATGCCAAGTGGTGTGGTAAGCCTAGACACATGCATATTTTTCCTATGGGTGACTTCCATGTGTATAGGTGTGGGACAACCTTTGAACTCCCATTGGAAAGGGTCGAATGGATCTAAGAAGGTGATCATCATGGGGTGGAGCACAACCTTATTACCTAGGGATATGTGGCCCAAGGTCATGGCTCCCAAGGTGTAACCCGGGTCTAGGATGGGGTGGATTGGGTCAAACATGATGGGTTGGGTTAGGGAAAGGTGGGTGGTGGATAAGGTGGTTGGGTCACATAGGGATCTAGGCTCCCATAGGAAGGGATCAAAGGGGTAGTGGAAAGGTCTTCCTAGAGGGTGGCACTCTATGTTTTCAAGGTACCCAAATGGTGAGTCATCCTCCTCCAAGATAATTAGGCCAAGGTCTCTAGTGGGTTGGCCAATTAAAGCAATTGGAATCTTGATGGGTGGGAAGTGAGCCAAGATTGGTTTCTCATCCTTGGGGAGAAAGAGGAGGATTTCACTCGTATAATGCTCTCATGACTCCTTTAAGCAGTTGGTTTCTACTGTATGGCAACAGACACAGATCAACCATCCAAATGCTATGGAAAGGTTATTCTATAAGCTGAAGGCAGTCAAGGAAGCTCTTAAAAATGGAATAAAGAAGTTTTTGGGGATGTCTCCCTGAACAAAAGCCAAGCTGAAGCTGAGGTTGCTTACAAACAAAATCTATTTGACACTGATCCCTCCCTTATTAATAAAGAGAGTCTTTCTGCTGCTAATGCCAAACTGCTACAAGCCTTGTACAGAGAGGAACTCTTCTGGAATCAAAAATCAAGGATGGATTGGATAGAAAGTGGTGACAGGAACACTTCCTTTTACCATGCTACTGCTCAGTGTAACAAAAGGAGAAATTTTATATCTAGACTCAAGGTCGGGAATCCTGCTGATTGGTGTGGTGAGCAAGCTGCTCTGCAAACTCATGCAGTAGCATATTTTCAACAAATTCTTTCATCAGAAGAGCATATAATAGATCATTCCTTATTGAACTGCATTCCTCAGATTATAACTGAGGATCAAAACAAATGTCTTTGTGCTCTGCCAAATGTTAGCGAAATTCGCAATGCAGTCTGGACACTCAAAGGCTCTAGCTCTCCTGGGCCGGATGGTTTTACTGGTGAATTCTTTACCTCTGTTTGGGATATTGTGGGGAAGGATGTGTCAGCAGCGGTATGTGCATTTTTTCAAGGATACCCCCTTCCTAGGGGTATTTCCACCTCTATTATTACTTTAATCCCCAAGGTCCATGAACCCAAATCTTTCAATGATTTCAGACCTATCAGCTTATGTAATTTTGTATACAAAATTATTACTCGAATTATTTCTGAAAGGATGGTTCCTTTACTGCCAAATCTTATTTCCTTGGAGCAAGGAGCTTTTGTGAAAGGAAGATACATTCTGGATAACATAGCTTTAGCCCGACAACTTATGGTGGATCTTAACAGGAAAGTGAGAGGCCATAATGTTATTTTTAAATTGGACATGGCTAAAGCCTATGATAGAATGGAGTGGGATTTCATTTTAGCAGTTCTGAAAAGAATGGGATTTAATTCCAGATTCACTTCTTATATTGGCATGATCCTTTATAATAGTTGGTTCTCTGTTAGTTTCAATGGCATGGTAACTGGGTATTTTAAGTCTAGCAGAGGCATAAGGCAAGGAGATCCACTTGCCCCTTTTTTATTCATTATAGCCTCAGAAGTTTTAAGTAGAGGTCTTTCTGCCTTATTTCAGTCAGGCCAGCTTAAAGGTTATAAAGGGCCGAGGCACTGTAAGCAGATTACCCACTTACTCTATGCTGATGATACCTTGGTTTTTCTAAATGCTAGCAGGCGCAATATTGAAGCTTTTAAACATTTTATCACCTGCTATGAAAACAGTTCAGGGCAAAAAGTCAACCCCACAAAAAGCAGTTTTATCTTATCTTCCAAGGCTCCGGATTCAATCAGACAATCCATTCGGTCTCTTACTGGATTTAAATGGCAGTCTGATGAATTAAATTACTTGGGTATTCCTGTCAAGAAAGGTAGGTATCTATGCTCTGATTTCCAATTCCTAATTGACAAGGTACAACTCAGGCTAGATGGATGGCAGTCTAAGTTGCTATCTGCAGCAGGAAGGGCTGTGCTTATTGATTCTGTTCTACATAGTATTCCTGTATACTTAGCTTCAGCTTGCTTTATACCCAGGAAGGTAATACATATTATTGAAAGCATGAGTGCTAATTTTTTCTGGCAAGGTAATCAAAACATAACTCGGAGACATTGGATAGCTTGGTCTACTATACAAAAGCCTAGGCTTGAGGGTGGTTTGGGCATCAAGGACTTGACAGCAGTTCAAATTGCCTTGGCTGTTAAGATGCTGTGGAATATAGTACATGGGTCTTCTCTTTGGTCTGGTTATGCCAGATATAGGTTTATTAAAATACATTTTGCTAGCTGTTTGAAGCCTTTTCCTGCTGGCATGCCTATGGCAGTTTTCAGGCAAGCCAGGGATATCATTCTACAACACAGCAGATGTTTCATTGGTAGTGGGGAGGGTACTGACTTTCTTAGGGATAATTGGACTGGGAATGGGCCTTTGTATTGTGTTACTCCGGACAGCAATACAAATGAGGGTACAGGTCATCCTTTTATTTCTGTAAGAGAGGTATTGTTGAACCCAGAACATGAAGCCAGAAATGTCAATGGGTTTTCTCAACTCCCCCAAGTTCAGTTGACTAATGAATGTGATACATGGGTATGGACTGGAACTGTTAAAGGTAATTTCACTGTTAAATCAGCATATAATATGATTAGGCCTAAAGGAGTAAAAAGGCCAGCCTGGACCAAGTTATGGCATTCTGCCATTCCCCCGAGAGCTGCTCTATTTACCTGGAAGCTTCTCCATCGAGCAGTCCCGGTCGACAGCAGGGTTATGGATTGTGGATTTAATATGGTATCCATGTGTAACTGATGTTCTCTTCCTAGCCAGGAGGATCTTAATCATGTCTTTATCACTGGAGAATCTGCTACAGATTTATGGAGATGGTTGTATCCTCTGATTAATAACAGAGTATGGGCTAGTGATCAAATTACTATCCGGCTATGGAATCTTATTTCTGGTACAAATATGCAAATGGCTTTTAGCTTTATTGGATTCCTTGCAACTACTATGATGATATGGGAATTATGGAAATCCAGATGTGCTGCTAGATATGAAGGTGTGTCTGTTCATTGTGCTGCTATTAAACAGAAAATCTTAAGTTCAATTTCTTTGGCTCTGGACAGGATAACTTTTCATAGGCCTATGTCTTCATATCATGCCAGAACTATAGCTGCTTTTAATCTAACTCCTCGGATAGTTATCCAAAAGCCAATTTCTATTCTATGTAAATTTGCTATGCAAGGTTATACCTTACATCTCGATGGGGCCTCGAAAGGCAACCCCGGCAGGAGTGGGGGAGGTGGCTGTATAAGAGACTCAACAGGAAGCCTATTTCTTGCCTTTGCATTCAACTATGGTATTGGATATAGCCTTGTGGCTGAGACTAGAGCACTATATGATGGTCTAGCAGCCGCAAAGCAATATGGAATTAACCTAGCAGCAATTTTTTCAGACTGTGCGATTCTTGTGGAGGCAGCTAGGAAGGGTATTCCCCCTAGCTGGATGACTCATCCTTGGTGGAAGAGAATAATGCTGCTGTTGCAGGAGTTTGGTTGCCCGATCCAGCATATTTACAGGGAAGGGAATCAAAGGGCTGACTCACTAGCATCCTATGCATGTAATGCTTCCAGCAATTCGGTTTTTATTCATGATAAAGATCTTCCATGGCTGGTTAGGGGTACTTTCAGGGTTGATAAGGCAAGATTGCCAGCCTTTCGCTTCTAGGTTCTTTTGGCTATACTTTGCTGTTTGTGCTTTGTCATGTGATACATAAGGGCCAATGTTATGGCTTCTTTTTGATATTTTTAGGGGTGAATACCCCAAAGACCATGTAACTTTTGAGACAAAAAAAGAATAAAAGCTAGGGCCCTGGAGTTGCCTGGGGGAGTGAGAACACTCTCCCTTTCTGAGGGGGGGTGCACTTGATCAGGTTTAATCTCCAGATAGGCCAGTTTTTTGGTTAAAAAAAAATGGCCACTAGTGTAGATGGAGGTGATGGAACCGGTGGCGGGGTAAGCTAGGAAGGTTCCACTAGAGTAGATGGGGCTAGACTCCAATGGTCCTATGGCTAGCATATTGGTCAGGTAGACTTGCCATTGTAAACAGTCCACTAGGTCCCCTAAGCCTTCCACAAAGTAGGAGGTTTGAAGTGTGACATGGGAAGACCGGGTGGGCATAATTTGGACTTGATATGCCAAGGGTGAGAGATAAGGTGGTGAGCTAGGAATGGTGGGGCCTTGCTTAAGCCATTGGAGTATGGACTCATTCATGGTTAGGGTATGCGGCTCATGAGGACCCGAACTAGGAGAGGTGGGTGGAAGTGGGGGGTCTAGGACGTTCTCTATGGTGGGAGGTGGGATTGGCATCCATCTCCACTTGGGGAGGAGTGTGGGCCACAACTTCCAAGGATAATGGGGTAGGATAGTCTATGGTGGGTGGAGTGATAATGGTCAGTGCATGGTACTCTCGGGGTGGTGAACATGGGTGGACTTGGGTTGGGCTTGGTCGGGGAAGTTCATGGGTGGGAGTTGGGTTCGGGGGTGAAAGATCGGTTGGTTGAAGAGGTTTGGGTTGGGGTGCGTAGATCTTTCTAAGATCGGCCCTCATTTCATCCCAAGATTCAATGGGTGCTTCCCCTTTGGCTTCTCTCAAACCTACAATGTTCTCCCATTCTTTCCTAGCTTGGCGCCAAAGCAAACTCTTGGCATAGTTGACTTGGACAAGCCCTGACAGGGTAAACCTCCCAAAGTGTCGGTCTATGGAATTTTTCCATTCTTGATATATGCTAGGGCGGGATCCATCAAACACAAAAGCTTCTAATGGGCCTAAGAGTGGTGAGTATGCCAAGTATGAGGTAGTCATGATGGTGGACAAGGGTGATGCACAAGCGAATAATGCAATGGCCCTAGGACTAGACTTAGTAGAGACAAGTCTAAAACTTGCTCTGATATCAATTGATGTGACACGACCTTGGACTTAAGCAAGCAAGCACATTCGCAATCTAAATGGGCCAATTTGGGCCGCCGCTCTCTCGTCGCTCACCCAAGCCCGGGGTAACTTGGCAATGCCAAGGTGAGGTTGAGGGGTTGGGCCCTTGCTGGTAGAGGGTCAGCAAGGCCAATACTTGATTCCCAATGGATGTGGAAGCCCAAGACAATGGGGCCGACCAAGTGCCAAAGGCACCGGTTTCCCTCTTTTCCCACGGTGATCACTTATAGCACAAGAGCTTAAGGATCGGGCTCTCATTCACGGCCAGCGGAGTTTATGAACTAATATTGAAAGAACAAGCACAAATTAGAGCAAAGTTTGGAGCACTTACTCGACCGGTTTGAAGAAACCGGTCCCGCTCGGAGACGAGGGCGAGTGGGGAAGCGTGGGTTCCCCACACGCCGCGCAGGGGTAGCTTGACCTGTTTAAGCTATTACAACACTACACCCCATGCAAGGGGGGGATCGTGGGGAAGGGAAGATGATAGTTACAATCAAAACTACCTCCATGCAGGGAGGGGCCTTCAGCCGGCCAAGCGGGGTGGGGAAAACTAGGGCTAAAACGATGATGAAGTGAATATGCTGCATCTGCCTTCTCTCGGCAATTGTGGATAGACAGTCGGTACTGTGGCTGCAGAACGTGACCAGGAATTTTTCCGAGGGCGAGACCAGTGGGAAAATCTTTGTTACTGGAACTGGAGTGCCTCTGAATTTTGCCGAATTCTTTTGGGGTCGCTGCTGGCCTGGGCAAGAGCTCGAAGAGGGACGCTGATTCTTGGACTGACAGCAACTGGTTACTAACATCAGGAAGAAGAGGTTGCCTCGGCCGCTCCCAAACTCCGAATCAGGTGTCGCCAGAGCCGCTGGAACCATCGACGAGTCTTCTTTGAAACAGAACTGACGGGGAAGCCGAAAGATGCCGGAAAAGATTAGGGGATGCAGAACAGTGAGTGGGGGTCGGTGTAGACTGTGGGAAGCAGAGTCACACGCCTGAGGAAGAAAATTCATAACTTCTGCTGTCGGATGGCGAACAGAGTTCTGCTTCTTGGTTCTGAAAGCAGACAGGAAGAGGAAGAACTTTACAGAAGAGATGGTGGCCTGATTCCTCCGGGGATTGTCGTGGTGAAGCTTTCTCACCGGATCAGGATCTCTGCAGAGCTAGCTCCTAGTTTCCAACAGCAGGTTGCAGAGGATGCCCCGGTAGCTCCCGACCTCGGAATCAAGCGCCGTAAGAGTTGTTCGAATCGTGGACGAGTCCTCTTCGCAGAAAAACTGACGAGGAAGCCAACCGATGTTGGAGAAGACTAGGGGATGCAGAACAATGGCGACTGGTCGGTGCAGACTATGAGTAGCAGATCTGCGTAGCTGAGGGAGAAAAATGAGAACTCTGGATCACAAATGCCAAATGAAGTTCTGTTTCTTGATTCTGGAAGTAGACTGGGCGATAAAGAACTTTGAAGAAGAACGCGTGGACGGATTCCTTCGGGGTTTGTCGTGGCAGAGCTTCTAATCTGGCTCAGGTCCTCAGTCGAGGCAGAACTGCGCAGTTGTGGGAGAAGGGACCTCCTGGATGTCTCGGAGATCGGAAGAAGATGAAACCACTTCTGTTGTGAAGGAGACTGGTAGACGCTTTCGACGATGGCTCTTGGGTCTTCAAAGTCGTTCAGAGGAAGTCGTGGTGGCCGCTGCAAGTTGCTGGTTCATCTGCAACCTCTGGACAGTAAACTGCAACTTCGAAGTAGCTTCCAATGACCAAGAAAGAAGAAGGGGAAGGGGGTAGATGAGTGTGGGAGTGACCCCTGGTTGTAAGGGGGTCTTGGAGGGGGGGTGTTCTAAGGTGTGGGAGATGGAGAATAAGGTCTAGAAGAGGGTCCAATAGATGGTGGTAGTGGGGGCTACGAATTTGGTTGGAATAGAGAGAGGGAAAGGATATTCGAAAATAGGTTTAAGGGTGGGGTTAATTTTTTATCTTGGGAATGGGGGGGTTGTGTTGGGGAAGGGAAGGGGTGCTTGGGGTAGTGGGAAGGGTGCTTGGGAAAGTGGGAGGGGTAATTGGGAGTTGGATGGTGAGGAGAGGATTGGTGGAGGGGGTCTTGGGAAGGGGTGGAGTATTGATGAGGGTTGTGGGGAATGGGAAGAGGCTTAAATGGGGTAGGTGGGGAGTGGAGGTGATTGGGAAGGGAGGAGAGAGAAGAAAATTTGAATTTGGGTGTTGAGGAGAGAGAAAGTGGAGTGAAAAAGAGAGATTAAGAGAGGGAAGGGTGAGGAATCTCTCCCCTAGGGTTTCTCACCCAAAAAATGGAATCTCTCCACTAGATAAGAAGTGTAAACTCTCAAAATGGTAAGTTTTTTCATTCATTGATTCATTAAGTTGAAATGGGGGGGAATGGGGTCCTATATATAGGAAACCCACATTTCTACAAAAGTCCCTGACAATTGACTCAATGACAAATAACCGAGGGGGTAGGGGAGAGCCCTTGGGCCAAGCCCAATGAATTGGGCCCAATAGCTAACTAGACAACCTAATGACACTCAAACTTAGGGAAATGAACACAAGACCTAGGAACATGACTCAAATAAAAGGGAAAATACATCAAATGACTCAAATAAAAATTACATAGGACTCAAAATTAAATGACTAGACCATGCCGGATGCAACCGGGGCGAGGAGACGAGCTGTGAACGTGGGCATGGGAGGTGATGTCCCCATCACACAGTCTTTCCTATCCATAGAGTCATTTTCTTTAAGTACATGACATATATTCCGGTATATAGCCATTAGTTCACACTTTGCACTATAGGAACATATTCTTGAACATGAGGACCTCTCTATTGGATATTCCTTCCAATGGACTAGGAAATCTTATTTCAAGGCCTCCGTAATTCTCCACGAGCCTGGGATTCCCACTAGGACGCCGAGTTAGTTGTATCATGAAAGCCCAATTATTAGAAAACACCATCGAAGTTTTCTGGTTTTCGGATATGTAATGGATCAAGGTTGGACCGTCAAGCTCATCTAACGGCCCAATAAATGACCATCACATGTACTACGTCCATTTTTACTATTTCGGATTCAGACCATTGTAACGGCCCAATACTGGAGCGTCACGTTATTTAACGGTCCAATACAAGACCGTCACTGGTCTATATTTTGTTAACCCGAGGTTTGACCAAGGGGTTGATATTCTAAGGTTCCTTGATGGATTGATAATGGTCTAGGACTTGTCAAGGTACTTAATTTAATTTATGAAAAATAAGGAATGTACCGTTATGCTGCCAAATTATTTCCATGAGTATAACATAGTATAAGTCATTCTTGATCTCTCATATTCTAAGTTGAAGCGTTCATTTAGTGATTATTGTTATCATAAGCTTATTGAGCGTATTACATTCTTGGCCACACTTTATTGTTACATGCGTGGAAATAGCTTGATTTATACTTGAAGATGTGATCGAGCACTAATTGTGTTCAAGGGTTCTATGCTAGTCCCCTTGGCTGATTACCAGAAACATACTATTATAAACCATGGGGTATGATGCTACTAGCGTCGCATTGTGCTGGGAGTACTTTCTCTATAAATAAGTGAAAATCCACGACATCATGAAATTACGTGTACATGACTTTCTTGCTTGTTACATGATATTCCACATAAATTCACCAAATACTTGCTCATAAGTAAAAGATGTTTGGATGATGACTACGTGGTCTTGCTAGTACATTCTCGTTACATTCTTGTTCATGAAAGGCCTTACTACTCTCTTGTTACATTCTTGCTAGTTCATACTTGCTCTCATTCTATATATAGGGATCGAGCACTCAAACTCGATACAACAAGGGAGATAGCAGAATAGCAGAAGAGCAAAAGAGTTAAGAGAGAGCTGAGAAGAGTTAGAATCGAAAGAGAAGAGTCAGAGAGAAGATTGAAAGAGTGAGAGCCTGTTGCGAAGTTCAGAGAGAAGAATAGAGTGCCGTATGATGTAAAAGTTAGTCTAAGTGAGAAGAGAGTCTGTCTCTGTAAGTGACTCCTGGATCAGATCCAAAGTCAATTTGCTCAGTGTGAGCTACATTGCTTCTTCGAGTGTTTTCTTTTCTTTTCTTGTTTGATTTCTGATTACATTCATAAGCTGTGTATCAGCGGTAATCAAGCTGTGTGCTCAGCAGTGAGGAGTGTTCCTCAGTTAGCAAGCTGTAAAGCACAGCGATCTGGGACGTGCTCTCCAAAGTTATGGATCAGCGGTTGTAGGGATTATATCCCCAAAGCTATGGATCAGCAGTGTTCAAGCTGTGTGGTAGCAAAATCCTTACTCGGTTGAGTAAGGGGTGGATGTAGATCTCAAGATTGAGAACGAACCACCTTATTCAATCTTGCTCATTGTGTGATTGATTTTCTCTCATTATAATAGACGAATGCTTAGGATCGTCAGCTGCTCTTTATTACCAAATTCAATCTATTCGTCTATTGCATTCAATCATTTCTAAATCTGTCTGGTCTAACATACTTTGATCTTACTACGTTGATTTTCTGAATTGATATTGTTCTGAATTGCTTAGAGAATTATTATCCTCATCAACTTGTTATATTCATCTCAATGGTATATTAAATAGGTTCAGTTAGAAGGATAGATTACATCTATCTGAAAACTGACCTATGCGTGAGGAGATTTTCTAATCAACCCTCCCCGTAGTACTATACTGAGTGGATTGATTGTTTGCTTTGGTGATTACTTTGATTAATCTGCAACTTCATTGTAGATTCTCTTATTGATAATTCACACTGCTATTAGTGTTTGTGTTACAATAGTTCCTTTTATTTCCACACTGTTTTTAACTGCTGTAAATTTTTATTTTGAGGTAGATATATTCACCCCCCTCTAGATCTCTTATTCATCTGTTCTTCACATCAGGATCAATCTATCTTTGCAGGGTATCAAGCTATCATTGGGCTTTAAAAACCATCTCCTAGGTGGGAAGTGATTGAGGAGTATGTGGGCCAGCTTGAGAATGTGATTGTGGATATGGACTAGGATGAGGATAATGGGCCGGATAAGAGAATCTGGCCTGAAAAGAAGAAAGGCTCATTCTGGGAGAAGACGGATACATGGACTTGGGTTGGGCATTCGCATAGAGGCCATTTGGACCAACAGCATGGCCAAACCGATTTGAAAATTTTGCAAAGAGTTTCTGGGCCTGGCTAGGGTCCATTTGGCCAAGGAGGTGTGTTATATGGGCCACTGGATCACTTTGTTCATTAGACGATCCACGGGAGAATGGGCCCGTGTGTGAAGAAGATTCCACGCAGGAATAGAAGGCATAGGAACTTGAAGGAGGATACACATAGGACTCCTTAAGAGGAGGATGGATACCCTACTCAAATACAAAAACGAAAGTGTAATACAAACCAGGGAAGAGGGTATGAAGAAATCGGACAACAGCCCTTAGGGTGTAAACATGGTGTGCACAGGTGCCGTGTTCAAGAGAGCGCGGTCACTGGGATGACCGCGACCAGGCTTTGGGAAATAGGAGGGCTGATCTGGCTTACGCATGAGAACCAATGTGAAATTTAGCTATAAAAGTAACATGCATACAACATGCCTAATAATGAATGAATTACCATGCAAGAGCCTGAAGAAAAAACAAACAAAATACAAAGGTCCTGGATGAATGCGGTTACCATAGAGGTCGCGTTAATAAATGCGGTCTCTATCTAGACCGCGTGGTATCAGGAACCCGAAATACATAAGAAATGCTATGTAAGAGGGTCTCACCCAAGCCAAACAAGTTAGAATGATGCAAAATTATTTTATGGATTTCGATTGGCCTTTTAATGAATTAATTAAGCACAATTCCCTCAATGATAAGAATCATAAAGTTAAAGGGTCCCGAACTCTGGGCTAACCTAGGGTTTAACCTCTTACGTGCAGATGCAAATGCAAACACTAAAGGGGTGATGGGTATAACCAGCTATACGCCTATGTGGGAATCCACGGCTCGTGGAGACTTACTGAGGTCCTTGGATGAGTCCCCTTGTCGGCCACGAGGACTACGTGACCGAGAGAGATACACTCACGAAAGGGGGGTATGAATAACTAATCATGAATAGTATACATGACCCTATGCGCTCCAAAGTGGATGCAAATCTAGCCTAGAACTAACAATCAAGATGATAGAAATATGCGATCAACAAGTAAGCACGATACCATGAACAAGCACAGAAGGTGATGGAGAGAATCACATTGGAAACCTGGGAAATGATATAAGGGGCTCAGGCAAGTGACTTACCTGAATGCACTGATCATCGGAGTTGTAAACCTGAACACGGTTTGGACAGGGGCTGCGTTCTAATGAACGCGGTCCCTGTAGAGACTATGACCCAAAAAGAATTGAAAACAACACGAATTAAATGGAAAAACCAGTGGAAACTCAACCTAAATACAACTACACAAACACAGAAGAGCAGGAAGGCAGGAAAAGGCAGGATGGGCACTAGAGGTCCCACCGTGGTTGCCAAAAAAGTTGTAGACATAAAATACACCCACGCGACTGAAAAGAAAGAAAGAAAGAGGAGGGCAATCAATTAATAGGGTGATAAAAGAACAAAAAAGAAAGACCGTGATCACCACCAAGAAATAACAACATAAATAACAGTAAATAACTTGATAGGCTATGTTGCGTACCTTGGAAAGAAGAAACAACTAGAAAAGAACCGAAAAGGGTCTGGCTGAGAACGGGGTTACTGTAGTGACCGCGGCTGCCTGAATGGAGCCTTTGTGGCTAGCATGTTCAAACCAAGGTGTGGGAGACTCAAAATTTCAGCTCCTCCTTGCTCTCCAGTCAGCCAGAGAGCAAGGGTCTCATGTCCTGTACCTGCTTGAATGTACAAAACAACATGAACAGAGGAAAAACCAAATTAGAACTATAAACTCATAACATCTATCCCTCATGTAGAATAAACATGAAATAAGGAGGGAAAATACATGGGGGGGGGGTTTAACCCCTATAGAGGGAACAAAGATATAGGTGTGTGTTTATGTGTAATGTAGAGAAGAAAACGTAGTATAAAGAGATGACAAAACGTGCATGCATGCAAGGATATGATGAAGGAAGAGTGCAAGTAGAAAGGAGAAATAATGAAGAAAACCCTAGAAGAAAGAAGAGCATTTGATGCTTCCCTGGTTGGTTGGGGTCGAGGAAGAGAGTCGACAGTGCAGCTTGGCTTCGCCCCAGGTCTAGAATCACCCTCCTTTTTGGAACCCTTGGCCCTAAGAGACTATTCATAGAGTTATAGAAACCCTAGGTCGGAGTTAGGAGATAATCTCATAAAAGAGGAGTCCAAAGGAGATAAAATCGATGGAAAATCATTGGATGAGATTGCTAAGATGGATAGGGAGTGTTGGTATGAAAACCTCAGAGAAGAATCTCGAAACAAGGACCATTGGGGGCCCTCGGCCGAAAAGAGCCGTGCTTGAGCCAGACAGCAGATATCTGAGAATGCGATCAGTCGGGTGACCGCATCCTAAATGAACGTAGTCGGTCGACTGACTGCGATTAGGCAGGGCTGATTAAAATATATAATTTTCATAAAAATATACCTCCTAGGGTTTAATGGGCAGAAAAGTTATCAAAAATATGCTCATAATGGGTCAAGGAATGGCTCCAAAGCGATGGATAATTTGGGACATCACTAGGATGAATAAGAGAATAGCTCAACTTATAAACTAAAAATCGGTGTCAATAACTAGTTCTTTATGTGTTCTGGGATTTGGGTTCCCTATTAACAGAAATAGTGATGATTTAGGGGCACACAGCTAATCGATGGACAGGCCATTAGGTTGAATAAATTTGGGGAAGATGGAATGTATCTCGCATGCTGTGGTTGCGGAAGACTCTTGACCCTAATTTGGTCAGTATAATAATAGTATCCTTGAGTATTTTATATTTTATCATTCTTTGCATTCATTATAATGATTTATTTTATTTTAGCCGAACATGCAACATGACATTTTTTTGAATATTCATGACTCACAATTTGTCATAGCTTCTATCAATTGATGACTAATCATGCTTGAATTTCTGAATAAGAGATCCTATTTCATTCTTAATTTGAAAGAATGCTCTGAGTTAGTTGCTTGGTTTTTTTGGTCAGTGTAACCCTATCTAGAATTTCCCTATCTCAATTCATCCAATTATCTCTTCCCTTTGATATGCTCATTAACTATGAACAGCACAATGGCGATGATCGTTCCACCAAGCTCGTTACAACTCCTCTAATTGAGTAAAGCCTACAGTTGCTACGCGCTGGGGTGCCTCTTTGGGCAAGAGGATAAGCATCTTTATTTGCTATTTTATTTTTCTTATCCATCGTTCTAGGTAGGAGTCCTCTGTGCTAGTTTGAACCTACAGTTAACCTGGAGTGTTCTAGATTATTCTTTTCACTTGTTAGCCAAGGGGGTGTCTTCTTACCATGATATCGACTTATTAGTCTGCTCCGCATCATCTCTACTGAAAGGAGGTGCGTTCTCAAATGAAAGGACTTTCTCTATTTCTAGCCCCTCCATTGAAAATGGCAAGCACACACGATTTTGGGAATGTCTGAGGTGATCCTTTCGATCGTGGCAACTCCCCAATCCTTCTAAAACTCATCCACCTCAATTTGGGGAAGGATTACATGAGTTGAGCCTCTAAAATCTAAGGTTTTTGTCACCCATGGATTAGGGATCTCTCCTCTATAAATTCGATCCCTTGCCCTAGGGTTTGAGGGGATGCAACGAATGATTTGTGGGGAGGTGCTGCTATTGTGGGACGTCATCTACCATCATTCATCGATCAACGATCCTTGATCTTCATCTTTCCTTTCCTTTTACATTGTTCTTACCCTTTTCTTTTCTCCGTTTTCACCTTAGTTTTCCCCTCTTTTCTTTACATAGCATCTTACATCGACTTAATTAGTTTGCGTTTAGTTTTTAATACACTCATACACACATAAACCCGTCATTTTTTTCCCGTTTAGGGTTTTTAAAAACAACCCCCCCTATTTCCACCAATTGCTTTGCATACTTCTTATTATTTTGAATAGATTCTACTATTAACCTCAGTCTAATCGGGTTCTGTTTATGTTTTCTATCTTAGCAAGAGCCGGAGCAATTTCTAGACACGAGGCCCTCGTTCTTTGGCTAACCAAGGATCAAGTGTAACGCCCCGAGATCTAATTCCCAATTTATGGGTATTGTTTTTCTTTCTTTTCTATCGGACCTCGAACCATTACGTCGTACGTATCGCGAAAGCACACACACACACACACACACACACACACGTATCGCAAAAGCACACACACACACACACACACATACACACACACACACACACACACACACACACACACACACACACACACATATATATATATATATATATATATGTATGTATGTATATATTCGCATGAGAGAGAGAGACAGAGAGAGAAATCATGATTACATGAAATGTAAATAGCATCACAACCATTCATAACCCCAAAGCACATGTCCATTGTTCAAACAAATATAATTCCATACGTGATCACCAATCCACAACCTATCCATAATACGAAAGATAAATATCCATAGTCTACCCTGATGAAGGGGAACCAGAACTACTCCTTGGCCACAGCCTCCTCCTCGACCTCTTCTATAGCGTCCCCTGGAAACGTGTGCCACAAGGGGAGGAGTGTGACGCTCAGTAGGCAACCTAAACAAATCGGGGCAAACTCACATTCATATATTTAATTCACATATACATATAATTCAAATGTTAATAATAAAAGAGTACAAAAGACTGATATAACCCTTCTAGATTCCTCCAAGGGGACCCACATAAAGGTCTAGGAAGAACGCAGGAATCGGTCAACCGAACTAGGCCATCGGTTGACCGAACTATAACAAGTTACAGACCGGCCCACACTAGCAATATTGGTCGATTGAAATGCCCATGTCGGTCGACGGAACCCTGCTACAATTCTAGAAAGCAAGCAGTTCAGTCCCACAAATGCGAGCCCAATGGATACATGAGAGGGTTAGTTATTATATGCAAAATGCGCGGCGAATATCAAATTTCATTCATTCATAGTTGTTTAAAAGTAATCATACGTGAAAATACATGTTTATTATCTAACATATAAAATACCCGTGCATGCACTAAGTCCACGATGAATGATTAGTTCTACATTTTCTCATTTTCATAAGTTACACAATCTTACGTTATTCATGGAACCAAATAACCGCCGCAAACACAGGAGGCCCACACACACAAATGAATGAAAGAGTACTGCGTAGATCCGAGAGCGAGCTCCCACCTAGACTCCTGCCACACAGGGTGTTACATATTATCATCCCCCGGGTTCTATGGCGTTACGTATCGCCGTCCCACATAATGTACCAGCCGAATCATAGGATTTTAACCACGGCATTACGTATTACCGTTCCCTGGGTTCTTTTACTTCCGCGGCGTTACGTATCGCCGTCCCGCAGAAGGGACCGAAGTCCAACCTCACATAATACTATTATTCTCCATTCATAACATTCACATCGTATTCGCATTCACGTTCATATTCATTATAATACTAGTATCATACTTTTGTCATAACACAAGCATGCTTCAATATGGTTTAAGTGGGCTAATCATACTCATAAGCTTACTGTGTGGAACATGATATGATCAGGTTACCAGCAAGGTTTCCGTATAAAAGAAGATAGGTTTATTCCTAGGTTACACATGCGTAGAGAATAATTCATAACTACAAGTGCAGAAATTCTGGGAGCAGAAAATTTTTACAGTGTGTTACTGACTTAGTCTTCCATCATTTTCCAATTTTTCAGATTTTTTAGAATTAGAATGGCCTCTCAAAACTCACTTTTTCTATGTTTCTAGAAATTGGGACAGAGCCCCAGCTGTGTCGACACAGTCCAAGATTGTGTCGACACAGCCCTGCAAGTTTCAGGGGGTGCATCGACCCAGCCAGGGGCTGCATCGATGCAACAACCTTCTGAGGATTGACTGCGTTGATGCAACTCAGTCAGCACTCTGAAGAGGCTACATCGATGCAGCCAAGAGCTGCATCGACGCAGTTAGTGCAGAGACCCTGAACTTCGATAAAAACTCAGAGGAACCTTATGAAAGCACGTGAACTTGATAGAAAAACTAGAAAATAAACTTAGTAGTCGATCCCACATACCTTAGTCCCTCTTTAATGTATAGACACTATTTTAAATCGTTCTAATGCATCGTTGAACCCTAAGATTTGAGGTTAGGTGCCTACCTTCAAAGTGTTAAACCGAAGATCCAGGGATGATATCTACACCCCAGATCCTTCCAAAGCTTTTCCCTTCGTCCTAGGGTGCTACAGGATCATCCTCCACGCATCGGATCGTCCTCCCCGCAGAGTCAAGGTCCCTCACCCTTCCTCACTCAAGAAGGACAGTAGAGGGTGGAGAGTTTGAAGAGAATGGTTCCTAAAGGCTTACTACCCATGAAACCCACCTCCTTATATGGTTTTCAAGCCTTCCTAGGGTTTGCCCACGACCTACAAGACATAATCCCGCTCCCAAGGTTGCTGGTTGGAGAGAAGTTAATGCCATGCACCTCTTCGGGTTTGAGCAAATGTGACCCTTCGTCCATCGGTCATAAATGCGGGTGGACGTGCTCTTCTATTGAGATATGGGTTGGGACGTCTTTAGATGAAGTCGAGAGGACTTCCAGATCTAACCTTGGGACATGGTTTCATTGAATTTCAACAACCCTAGCATGAGTTATGATTTTCACAAGATTAACATTTATTCTCCCTCATTCCAGCCGTGACCTTTCGGTAGCCCGAGGTAATTCGGGTATAACTCTAATATCCAGGTAGAATTTGGCCTTGACCTCAACATAGAAGATGTATCTAACATCCCATTCGAGATTATAGCCCTAGTGTCAGGTCAATAAAATAACCACAAACAAAGTTATGAATTTCTAATTTTTTGCATGTGAATTTTCCCCAACAGTCACATCTCTTGGTGACGGTTGGTGACAATGGGCTCAGAACCTTAGGTTCTGGTGCGAATTGGGTTTCCATCTCAACAGAAGATTTTGGGTACGGGCCATAAGATTTTTAATGGGCATGGTTTCAGCCCATTTGGTTGAATATGGGCCAAGATGTCCTTATCTCAACAGATGACAGTGTTTTCTGTAATTGTTTCAACCTATTATCATAAACTCCCTCTTATCCCCTATTAGGCCTATTTTTCAGAAGTTATAATCTTCATCCAAGTTGTTTTTTACCCAATGGCTGTTGCATGGGCTTTAGTTTCACCTAATTTCGACCTTCCTAGGTCGAGTTATGAATTTACTAAAGATCTCTTTAATATTGTGTTTAGATTTCTAGTTCATTGTGTTAATGGGCTTGAATTATACCCAATTGGGGCTAGTGCCCGATTGGTGGTCCTAACATTCTCTCCCCATTGAAAATAATTTCATCCTTGAAATAAACTTTAAAATTTTAAGATTACTTATTGAATAGTTGAGGGTATTCCCTACACATCTTGTCCTCTGGTTCCCATGTTACTTCCTCGGAATGAGAATTCTTCCAAAACACCTTCACTAGCCAGATGGTTTTGTTCCTCAACACCTGTTCTTTCCAGTTTATGATCTCACTAGGCTGCTCCACATATGATAAATTTGCTCGGACCTCCAAGGACTCATACTCTATAACATGTGAGGCATCCGGGACATACTTTCTGAGCAAGGAGACATGAAAGACCAGATGTACATGTGACAGAGCAGGCGAAAGTGCAAGTCGATAAGCCACCTCGCCAACCTTTTGAAAAATCTCGAAAGGCCCGATATATCTAGGACTGAGCTTGCCCTTCTTCCCAAATCGCATGACTCCCTTGGTGGGAGACACCATTAGGAACACACGGTCTCCCTCTGCAAATGCCAACTCTCTCCGCTGCTGGTCTGCATAACTTTTATGATGGCTTTTGGCTGTGAGGAGTCACTGCCCGATTATAGATATCTTCTCTGAGCAATCCTGTACCAACTATGGTCCGAAAAGTTGCTTATCACCCGCTTCATACAAACACACTGGTGATCTACATGGCCGCCCATAGAGTGCTTCATATGGTGACATTCCGATGGTAGAGTGGTAACTATTGTGGTATGCAAACTCTATCAGGGGCAAATGATCGTCCCAATTCCCCTTCCATTCAATACTACATGCCCTCAGCATATCTTCTAAAGTCTGGATAGTGCGCGCGGTTTGCCCATCAGTCTGAAGATGGAATGCCGAGCTGAACTGCAACTCAGTCCCCATAGCCTGCTGTAGACTCTTCCAGAACCTTGCTGTGAATCGAGGGTCTCGGTCAGAGATGAAAGATAAAGGTGTACCATGCAACCGAATGATCTCAGCGATGAACAGTTTCGCTAAGGACTCGATTGGAGTTTGCTTGTTGATGGGCAGAAAGTGTGCAGTCTTTGCGAATCTGTCCACAATTACCCAGATGGTATCATGCTTCCTTCTTGTCATGGGTAGACCAGTCACAAAGACCATCGTGACTTGTTCCCATTTCCATTGTGCTATCTCAATGGTCTAGAGAGGATCGCCAGGTATTTGACGCTCAATCTTCACATGCCGACAAGTGAGACATTTGGACATGAACTCCACTATGTCCCTCTTCATTCTTGGCCACCAATACATCCGCTTCATATCTTGAAACATCTTAGTGCTTCCGGAATGGATGGAGAACTTTGATTTGTGAGCCTCATGCATTAAGTACATCTTCAATTCCACGTTATCTGGTACACAGATCCTTTCTCAGAACATGACCAGCCCATCAATCCCCACATGGAAGTCCTCATTGTTCAGTAGCTTCTGCAATACCATGTCCTGCTTTTGCACCTCAACAATCTTATCTAAGAATGTAGGTCCAGCAGACAGTTCGGCCAAAAGACATAATTGCTCCTTTCTCTCGGGTTGTGACTCAATCACACCCTCCATCATATCCATTCTCGACGCAAGCTCAGCGCTATCAACTTACGGCTGAGAGCATCTGCCACAACGTTTGCCTTGCTTTGATGGTACTACAAGGCGAAGTCATAGTCCTTCAATAGTTCGACCCATCTTCTTTGCCTGAAATTGAGTTCCTTCTGAGTGAATATGTACCTGAGGCTCTGATGGTCGGTGAAGACCTCAAATTGGACCCCATATAAGTAATGTCTCCAGATGCACAAAGCATGGACCACTGTTGCCATTTCGAGGTCATGAGTGGAGTAGTTCTTCTCATGGTCCTTCAACCGTCTCGAGGCATAGGCGATCACTCGGCCATTTTGCATTAGTACACAACCAAGGCCGATCCTGGAGGCATCTGTATAGACAATGAAGCCATCATTCCCTTGATGGAGTGCCAACATTGGGGCCATTGTCAACTTTTCCTTGAGCATTTGAAAATTGTCTTCACACTCTTTCGACTAGATAAATTTTGCTACTTTCTTGGTCAACTTGGTTGTTGGGGTTGCAATGGTGGAGAAGCCTTCAATGAACCAGGGGTGGTTTCCTGCTAGACCAAGGAAGCTTCTAATCTCCATGACTGTCTTCGGTGCTTCCCACTTTGTCACTGCCTCAACTTTGCTAGGGTCCACAGATATGCCGCTCTTGGATATAACATTTCCGAGAAACATCACCGGGTCTAGCCAAAATTCACACTTGCTGAATTTGGCGTAGAACTTGTTCTCCGTAAGAGTCTGCAGAACCACTCTCAGATGTTGCCGATGCTCCTCCTGACTGGCAGAATATATCAGGATGTCATCTATAAAGATCACAACAAAGATCTAGGTAAGGGTGGAAGATCTGATTCATCTGTTCCATGAACACAACCGGTGCATTGGTCAACCCGAATGGTACTACCAAGAAATCGTAGTGACCATAACGGGTCCTGAAGGCTGTCTTCGACACATCTTTGGGCTTGATTCTGATTTGGTGATAACCCGACCTCTGATCGATCTTGGAGAAGACCTTAGCGGATGACAATTGGTCAAATAATTCTTCAATCCTCGGAAGAGGATACTTGTTCTTGATGGTGGCCTGATTAAGCTTGTGGTAATCAATGCACAGCCACATAGCCCCATCTTTCTTCCGCACAAATAAGACTGGTGCTCCCCATGGAGACACACTAGGCATAATGAAGCCTTTGTCTAGCAACTCCTACAACTTCTTCTTGAGTTTGGCAAGTTCCATCGGAGCCATTCTGTATGGTGAGATGGAGATAGGTGCAGTGCCCGACACCAGATCAATAGAGAAGTCCACCTCTCAAACTGGTGGCAGTCCCGGTAGATCCTCGGGATCAGGAAATTCTCGGACCACGTCCAACTCTTCAAAAATATTGACAGTGCCTTCTTCAAGTACCACACTAGCCAAGAAATAGTCACATCCCTTGCTAATCAGCTTGGAATCCCCGAGGGCTGACACCATCATTCTCCCATGCTTGCTTTTCGGGCATTGGAAGAAGAATGTCTACTCCCCCGGCTTTTGATAGCTCACTCTCTTCCGATGGCAGTCCAAGAGAGCATAGTGTTTGACTAACCAATCCATTCCCAGAATGAGATCAAAGTCGACCATATCTAGGATGTATGCTTCCCCTAGCAATATCCTCCCATTGATTTTGACCTCCATAGTAAGGATCACAAGCTTGGTGTGGACTTGTTTCCCGGTTGGTGTACTAACTACCATTTCCCCGAAGAATGTGGCTTGGGATCTGTTCTTCAGTTGCTTAGCAAAACTAGTGGATATAAATGTGTGTGTAGCCCCTAGCTCGAACAAAACCTTTGCATAAACATTATCCACAAGAAGTGTACCTTCAACCACGGTAGGAGTATTGTCTCCCTCTTGTTGCATTAGTGCATAGACTCGCCCCTTATACTGAATCTTCTCCTACTGTGGTACTGGCCTTTGCTGAGCCTTCTTAGGGCAGTCCCTCACAAAATGTCCAGCCTCGCCGCATTCATAGCACTTGCACTTTGTCCTCCAGCAGTTCTACCCCGGATGGGTGCACCCAAAATGGACATAGAATGGAACCCCCAGCCTGTTCCTTGGCATCGGCTCCTGGCGTGCCACCTTTTCCTTGTCCTGCCTCCCTCCTGCCTGCATAGGCCTTTTGCCCATCGTCTTCTGCTCCTCGGTAAACCTATACAAGGAAATTCATTAGAACCTAACTTAATATGCCCCTAAAATCCTTATGGTATCATTTATTACCTTGCATTCTCCTGCTCGGCTAGATAGCAAGCCTCAATGTCGTAGCGTAGGAGTCAGGGTCTTGGGTAGCCATATAGCGTCGGAAGCTGCTACGCAAATCGTTGACCAATTTATTCACCTTTCGACATGCCTCATCGAATATGTGTGGAGCATATCGACCAACAGTATATAATCTGGCCTCATAGTCTGCTATTGACATGTTTCCTTGTTCGAGGCCCAAGAATTCTTGCTCTTTTGCATCTCGCACATGCTCGGGGAAGTATTTTTCTCGGAAGACAACCAAGAATTCTTCCCATAATATGTCATCATTGCATCCTGCGAAGGTGGTCCTCAACTTGGCCTTATACCTTCCACCATAAATCAACTTGATCTTGCAATACATAGGCCGCCAGATTTACTTTTTCTTCCTCGGGAAATCACATCGCGCGGAATTTCTTTTCCATCTCGCTGAGCCACAACTCAGCCACCTCTGGACGGCTCTCCCCCTTAAAATAAGGAGGTGCTAGCCTCAGAAATTGATCAAGTGCAAGTAAGTCAAGGCGTGGTGCAGGCGCTGGCTGCTGTAACATCTGTTGTTGCATGGCCTGCATGAGTCCTTGGAAACTCTGCATGAATCCCTCCAGGTTAACTACTACATTGGGCACTTGTCCGCCCCCGACCGCCAGAGCATTGACTGCCACGTCGTTCACCATATTGGGGTCATCCACCCTCGATCCTCTCTCATCAACCTGGGGAAGATCCCTTTGCCTTCTTGGCGGCATAGCTCTAAGAAGATAACAATTATTAAGTGTGAGGTTTTTCTTAAATAGGTTCGAAATATACTCTACCGTCCTTCACTCTAGCTTATCTCTTCTTCTACTACTTGGACAATTGGAATGGTTGTAACCATGGCTTGTCTCTCTTGTTGGCTCTGATACCACTTTGTAACGTCCCGAGATCCGATTCCCAATTTATGGGTATTTTCTTTCTTTCTTTTCCATCGGACCTCGATGCATTACGTCGTACGTATCGTGGAAGCACAAATATATATATATATATATATATATATATTCACATGAGAGAGAGAGAGAAACCATAATTACATGAAATGTAAATAGCATCTCAACCATTCATAACCCAAAAGCACATGTCTATTGTTCAAAAATATATAAGTCCATACGTGATCACCAATCCACAACCTATCCATAATATGAAAGATAAATACCCATAGTTTACCATGATGAAGGGGAACCTATGGACGTTTTATAAAATAGTTGTTTATTTATTTATTATTAGTTTATTAAGATGCGTTTATTTATTTATTAAGTGCGTGGGCGTGCCGTCACAAAGTGACGATTTGTTCGGGCTCCGAAGAGCCACAGGTGCGCTCGATCTGACTCGGTCAAGTAATTGTGTGGTTCGTGTCGGGATCAAAACCCACCGCGCCATAAAGGTCACGGCGTCATTCACATCCCCTCGGAGAGGGGAACACCCTTGATTGATCGCCCGGAATAAGGGCCCTACGGCCTAAAGAGAATGTTAGTAAGACGAGACGAAGAAAGTTGGAATTATACTAAAAAGCCCACATTGAGGGGATGACTTTTCAAATAATGTCGATCGCTCATGGACCATTTCATGTTTGGACAAGGGTCCATAACGAGAGCGCGATGCAAACGGAAACGAACCCGTATAAATGTTTGCCGAGTACACGGCAAGTTTGATGAGGAAGTGGGATTAGACCCCGATCAAAATGGGTCAGATTCGACGAGCTATTGGCCTACGGCAATGTCGAGTCGCAGCCATATTGGGTTGACTGCCTAGGTCCAGACACGACATGCCGCGGCGGCATTGATATTCCTTTACTGCGGGTCTAGGGAGAGCGGGGTTCCGAAACGGATGCCATTAGTTTCTTAAGGGTAATTTTATTTTTTTTATGCTCGTTATTACCATGTTTCCGTGACATTGCTTTTATCGTTATGGTTTACCTTTTCTATTATTTTTTATTATTTCTTTATTATATATATATTTTTTTTTCATTTGTTTCGTCATCTTGTTCATTCTCTTTTTAGTTTTTATTACCTTACTCCCTTTTTCATCGTATTGGCCTTTTTGCATTGTCCCTTTTTTTGTTGTTATTTACCTATTCTATTTATTTATCTATTTATTTATTTTGTCATGTCACCTTCATTTTTTGAGTTCTTATTTATTTATTTATCATTATTATTATTTTAGGTGAACACACTACATAAATAGAAATGATAGAAAATAAAAGACTGAGTTAAAATAATAATAATAATAAAAAGGTGCCACCGATTCATCGCGTTTGATCGCTTGGGATTTTGTTTCGCATATGGGTTAAGTCACGTGTGTGGACGTGGGTTACGGAGATGGGTCATGTGGGTTGAGAGAGTGTTATGAAATGCATGCAATTGAGTGTGTTTACGTGAGAGGATCGGATGTGTGAGTTAATATGTTAAGTGTTAATGGGTGTGAGTATATATGGGTGTGTTAAATGTGTGTTTAGCGTATTACGTGGGTGGAGTTTGTTTAGTGCTAGATGTGAGGACCTATATATTCTACGAGAGATCGAGAGTGCATGTGCGGCATTTTTTTTGTTAATTGGTTCATGCAATTCTTGACTGTCCGTATGTCGATGACAAAGCGTTCGATCTACTCAGTCTCGTTCGTCATGCTTGCGCTTAGCACTTCGTGTCTTCCACAGTTATTTTCGACTCACAGGAGCGTCCCATTATTATTTATTTAATTTTTTTATTTATTTGTTGCTTGTTGTATCCCTGTGATTTTGACGATGTCAACCACTATGACTTTGATGATGTCACACTATTTGTGCATGATAGAAATGATTCTTGTTCTTGATCGAATCTCTCATGATTAAAATGAATTCCATTGATTACTTGTTGTATGCATCATGAGTTTGATGAGCATTTCATGAGTATGCTTGTGCATGCATCACACTGGAGAGGTCTGTGCATTGCTTGAGTAAGTGCAGGGTTAATTCTCCAAGGTAAAACACAAGGTCGGTGCTAATCTATCTAAGGACGATGCATGTGTGCCTCAGTGCATGTGATGCGTCTCAGTTTGCGTCTCATGCTATGTCTAAGGGAGCACAAACAAGGTCAGTGCAATGTTTTGTCTGAGCACGTTGCATTGTGTCTCATTTGCTCTTGTGTCTCTGGCTGCGTCTCTATCACGCCTCCGCACACCCAGTGTCTCATGTGTCTAAGTCTTAGCATCTATGTTTCCGTCTTATGGTGGCCTGGAGTCGGTGCATGTGTCTGTCTCATTTCGCGTCTCTCACACATGATCAACCTCGGTGCATTCCTAGCCTGTGCATGTTATTAGTCGGTGCTACTTAGTGTTTCACTTTCGATTGAGTCGGTGCAAACATTGACACTGCACGACAGTGAGTCTGTGCAATACTTTTTCTTGCACTCTCCCCTCGGTGTAGGTCTTGCTTACTCTCACAGTAAGTCGGTGCATTGGTCGTCCTGCACTCTCATACTTGATGTATTATCTATTTTTCCTCTCATTAAGTCGATGCAATATCTGTGACTGCACACGATCAAGTCATTGAAGTGTTTTTCTATGCATAAGTTAAAATAGGTGCACATCACTGTTGGCGACCACGGGAGGTCACTTGGCATTTTGTCCTCGCGGCGGGGGTGTAGACTCGCCTTTTACGGAAGGTCGAGATAGGTTGACTGGGCACACGGAGATTCCGGGGGTATTGAGAAGAAGGCAGAGAGAACAATGGGAACGCACTAGCAGGGATGGCGTATGGTTCATCATTCTGGGAGACTGGGATAGGGATGGTTGGGTGGAATGCCGGCGTGCCAGTCGATTTCTCAACAATCACCTATGGAACCGAGGATTGACCGGGAAAGCGTCGCTAGGACGCGGCACGTGGCTCGAGGGATCGGGCGACACGTGGATAAAATGGGTTCCACGGGTGCGAGTGCGTAGGCGATTATGGGGATTCGTGTACTGGACGTCTTTCCCCACGGCCACAAGCAACCGGTGTTTATTTTACATCGGATTGAATTCGAATACCTTTGTTTCTTCTGCCGAAGAGAGAGTCAGGGACCCTGGGAGCCGCGACGTCGGGAAGGCTTAGTCCGTGCAACAACGACAGGGCAACAGCAACACAACAGGGATAACTGGGGGCATAGTGATCGGGGGTGGACCCGATCGATCGTTGATGTTGCCACGGGTCACGGCTAGCTGGTTAGGACCCTTGGTTGGGCCCGCTGACTGGGACGTCGACATGATGATGCCTTTTGTCTGGTGGTCGAGGTGACCCTCGCTCCTTGACGAAGAGCCGTATGATGCGGCAAGCTGTTCTGAGTCCCGGGTTAACCCGGTTGTTGAGGCACCGGTGGTGTGACACCGTATGCAGAGTGTCGGGGGTGATCCCTGTTGGGTTCGGTGTAGTATTCAGAGGGGGGGGTGAATGAATATAGCCCGTTTAAAATTCTTTCATTCAATATAAAAACTAGAAAGCTAACGAGACAGATCAGGCAATCTGAAGCTCAACTGGTATTTCGCTCTCTTGACTGATTAAAGTATTCTAAGAAATCCAATCAACTCTTCTACTCAATCATAAACCAAACACTTAGAGCGCCCCTATGCAATCACCTAGCGGAAGCAAAAACAGATAAATCAAACCATAGTGCAATAGGAGTTTTTAGGTGGTTCGGTCCAGCAGACCTACATCCACCCCACACTCAAACCGAGTGTGGCTTCCACTAGCTCACGCTAGAAACAGCAGACTCAGTCTGCAACAAATGCTGCCAAACAGCTTGACCAGGGGAACAACCTCCCCTCTTCCTCCAATCGGAGGGAACCACTAGTGACACCAGTCACTAGCAAACCAGAGACACAAGGTCTCTCTTCCTCCAGACCTGGAGGGAACCCCTGGACTTGAATCCACAAGCCCAGAACCGGAGACAAGTCTCCCTTCCTCCAAACCGGAGGGAAACAATAAGTAGCACCCAGCTACTTGCAACCGGAGATAGCAATCTCCCTTCTCCTGAACAAACAGGAGGAACCCACAAGTGACTCCAGCCACTTGGAAACCAGAGACACACGGTCTCTCTTCCTCCACACACGGAGGGAACCACCGGACTTGCTACTCACAAGCCCAGAGCCGGAGGAACAAGCCTCCCTTCCTCCAACCCGGAGGGAACCCGACCTCAGACCAGAGGATCGAAAAGCACAGCAAACCAGAAAACAAAGAAAAATAATAAACGAAGATAACTTCAGCAAAACAGAAAGCTGAAAGATGAAGTGCACAATGTGGCTCTCATTGGAGCTGACTGGCCTGGATTTGATCCACGGTCCAGTAGACAGATCTTCAGGTAATCTCTTCTTCCTCTTCTCTTCTCTTCTTCTTCTTCTCTTTCACTCTCTCAATCTCTACTCTTCTATTCTCTTAGGCTCACACTTCTATCTCTCTCTCTCTCTCTCTCTCTCTTCTACTCTCCTAATCTCTCACTCTCTTGCTGCACTTCTTCTTCTTCTTCAGCTCACGCTCTCACTCTCTTCTCTGCTCTCCTCTTTTCTTTCTTTTCTTCCTTTTTCTGGATCGAAGGCCTTTGTGCACTACTGGCTTCTTCTTCGATACCTTCATCTGTGGACGAATGCTGCATTATATAGTAGCAGCAGCAGGTGGATAGGGCATAAAACGCGTGTGCCTCCCACGCTTGATCCAGAGCCTTCCTGCCACGTGCCTTTATAGGATTGATTCCTCTTGTCTTGGATCACGTGCAGCTCAGGTGTGTGGAACGTTCTTCCTCGGACCTGTAATGATATTAAAACCATTAACATGCTGTATGGCCACAAAGAACAAAGCTGCATGAGGTATGGACTATACTGGGAAAGACGCGAGATAGACATGGTGACTACAACATGAAGTGAAGGAGGAACGATACGAGATGCACTGTCACAGAACAGACACAGAGAAGGGAACGACACGAAGTAAGGATATAAAACAAAAGAGACACGAGGTCTAGAAAGAATAAAAAAAAATGACACGAAGACATAATTGGGAAAATGACACGAAGTCAGTAAAGACTCGATGTTCAACAGTAGATAACACGAAGTAAAAACCACACAGACATAAATGATAACACGAGATGCAACCTGGAACAGAGATAACACTATACAGAGAACTACACGTAGAAGATGAAAATAATAACCGACACGAGGTGAAAAACAACATGAGGACAACACGGACTGACAGCAGAAACCGACACGAAGTGGTTGCAAACAAGTAAGGCACAAGGTCTACGTAAAGCAACACGAAGTGTGGTCAAAGCGAGAACGACACGAGGTCTAATGAGAAAGACCAACACGAAGACGGTGAAAACAGCACGAAGTGAAGAACAACGACACGAAGTATAGTGGTGACAAAAACACACACTACACAGAGAACGACACGAGGTGGTGACACAGAAAGCAACACGAAGTGCTGCAATGTTCTGCACGCAGTGGAACAAAAATGACACGGAGTGAAAAAGCGACACGAAGATGAAAACAACACTTAAGACGAAGTTGACACGGAGTGAAAAAGTAGACATAAAAAATGACACGAGATTCAACTAGAGGACAGAGAGAAGTGACACAAGGTTTACACAGAAACGACACGAGGTTCACTGTGAAACGACACGAGGTGTGGAAAACACGACACGAAGACCTGAAAAGGAAAATGACACGAAGTCATGAGAACAGCACGAGGTGAAAACGACACGGGCTGACCACAACACGTGATGAAACATAGAAACCGACACGAAGTAAGAACGACATGGAGACAGCACAGACACGTGCTTGACTTTGAGAAAAGTTCACGAAGTAAACTCAACACGAAGATAGAGACACTAAGGCAACACGGAGACACGAGTACACGGGAAACACGAAGACAACTTTGAGTACAAAGCTGCTCGAACATCCGAACGACTCGAAGACAAGGACGACACGGGGTGACAACAACTCGAAGGTGACAACAGGAATTGACACGGAGTATGACCAAGGCGAGAGGGACAGAAATAGCACGAAGACTCAAACGCAGAAATAACACGAAGACGTAAACACTAAAATAACACGAAGATGAAGACACTAAAACAACACGAAGTCTAACCTCATACAAGTTATCCTGTCACGCATGGAAATCAACACGAAGTGTTATAACCTCAGACGACACGAAATCTTTTCGTGTTAGTGAGGGGAAACAACACGAGGTGAGACTTCACGCTGTACAGAACTTGGAAGACCAGTGTTGAATGAGTAGACGTGTAGTATATCATGAAAGAAGGCCAGTGTACAGACTTGGAGGCCTGAAGGCGATGTGAGTAACAATCCAATGTATGGACTTTGACTCAAAATGAGACTGACAGTGTATACACTTAGCCAAGGCAATGCACTGTATGGACTTCCATGAGACGCTCAATGTGCAGACTTACTGCCAATCAATGTATAGACTCTGTAAATGCATATGAAAGCTTTATGCAGCAGATAATAGTCTGAAACTTCAATTACAATGATTCACAGTGTAAACAAATAAACTGACTGAGCATATGAAAGCCTGAATGAACATTTCAACAGGATGACTCACAGTGACTCACATCAAACACCAATCATCAAAACCAAATCAATCATTAAAACCACAGCAATGAATGCTTTATGCATCAGTTTAACATGTAGCATGACCTCACATCAAATATGTTAATCTAAACTGAGCAGCAGGATGACTGTACATTTGATTAACTTACATCAACAATCAATCATCAAAACCATCATCAAAACCACAGGGGCACAACAATCTCCCCCTTTTTGATGATGGCAACACTTTCAATATATTGAGTCATTCTGATGATGTGAGGCATTCTGAAGACTCAAATTATTCTCCCCCTTTGACTTCATCAAAAAGAAAATAATTTGAGAAATTAAAGCATGTATAAAAGTTCAATCAAATTCTCCCCCTTGCAAGAACATGATTCAGCACGACTAGGAATGCTCCCCCTGAAGAGATGCCAGTTGATATGCAAGTGATGCATGACATGGAAGCTCCTCCTCAATAAGTGGACTCTTATGAGAAGGAGACCACAGGGGCAAACAAGAAGATGTTCAGGTTAATGAGTCAATACCATGAGCAGAAGAGTTTCAATTAACAGATTTTTTCAAGGATGTTCCAAACACAAGAAGTTCAGCCTGATTTTCAAAGAGATATCAATCTCATAAATCTAAAGCATAAGTTTTCAAAGTCTTCTATCATAAGGGCTTATGAATGACATTTATTGAACATCATGGTTTAAACGTGATGTATGCAGAGTTTATCAATAAAATTCTGTAATGATATCTAAAACCATGATTTAATAAAAATGAACCAAGCCCTCATATTTATCTTGATTATCCTCCCTTTGTCTTACACAATCAAATCTATTGACTTCTTTCAGAATTACATGTACTAGTATTGAAATCAAGCAATTATGAAGTCATATGATTTTGTCTAGGGTTGTAGCAATTTGATTTTGGCATCAATATTCAGATATTTCAATTTATTCAATAATTTTCCTTGCTACAAATTTTACGTGCACTCTAGTTCAGTACACACCTTGTAACTAGAGGATATACCTTGATCAGAGGCCAATATCCCTAAGCCCTTAGTGTGACTAACTGTCATGCCTTATGTGAACAGAGTTAGCATTTACACATCATGACACACTACAACTCAATTTTTAATGAGTGAATTGTATTTCTCAGTGTGCATGCCATTGCTCTACCTGATTTTCAATGAATTTTTACAGAGTTAACTAAGGCACCTCATGACACAATCCTTTGGACTTGTGTTTCTCAGTGACCAATGTCATTGCTCTGACAAATATTACCCTTTAGACATTTCAGAAACATTCATTTGCTTCAAAACAATATTAATCTCATGTACTTAACCAATTAAAGTCATGTATTCAAAAGTGCAGATTTCAGAAGTTTTTGCAAGACATAGCATGAAACAGTTGGTTAAGATTTATTAAACATGATTCAGATATGTTAAGAGATTTTGAAGTTAAACTCCATGAATACATTAAGCTTAAACCACATGAGTTATTTCAGTCATTCTTAAGAATGTATAATAGAAGATTTCTAGTTCAAGAGTTTTTCAGATTTATGATCGAGATAGCCCATTGAAATCTTCATGAAAGACTAATAGAATTCTGAAGTCAAATGATATCAATTGATAGTAGAAATACCAATTGTTAACTTTATTAAGAGAAAGTGTAAGACTCAAGGTTTTACATAGTATGATCAAGGTTTTGGTCTACACAATCAGTGAGAGAGGATATGCAGTGAACTCTGACCCATGTATGCATTTGACAGCCTATATGTAATGCAGGGACATGCAAAGACTCGACATTGAATTGCTGTGCAAAGATATGCAACTTACTCCCCCTGAAAACATGCAGTACGCTGGTCTACATGAAGACAAGACCCTTGGTACTTGGCAGAGAACCTGGTCTCAAGGACCATCTCACACATAGTAAGAACCTTTAGGCAGATTTCCTTGCCTTTTAGTAACTTACCATTTGATATACCAGGGTTATGCAAGATAATGCAACTCGAGGCAGAAAACAAAATATGCAGTCTTCAGCAATAGGCAAATGATAGTCATGCAGACGAAATGTGTACCTATGAGACACATGCATTGACAATATACACTGAAGAAGCATTCAAATTCAGTTCAATCATATATCAAGAGAAGAGCATCAGTTATGCAGAATTGAATTCAATAGCTGAGTCTGGACTGCAGACTGATCAACTAGACAAGATAAGATCATACATCAATTAAGTAAATCAACATGAAACTCACAATTTTCATGCTCACGGATTCGGATATGAATTTAAACAAGGTTCAGACCTAACCTGAGGAATTGACTCCTGGGGCTCCCCCTTTTTGAGTGCCTTGGTTAACCCCTTTCATTTCCAAGGCACACCTGCAAGATAAAATCAGATTGATCCTGCAGGAACCCAAGCTGCCTTGGGTCCTGAATTAACCCTCGCAGGGGTTCTAAAAGGTCTCTCAGCAGGATAATCATCAAATTCCAACTGATAGCAATTATTCATGGAATGACCAAGCCTTCCACAATATCTACATGACATCGCCGAATTAGCTGAAGTATGATGCCTATGTAGATGAGCATGCGTATTTCTTTGATTATCATAAAAAAAATTTTCTTTCCATAATCAGCTAGCCAACAGTTGGCAGCTTTGTGGCCTAGCTTACCACATTCAGAACATGTAGAAGTCTTTCTTTTATATGCAACTTTATTTCTTCCAAAATCATTTTTCTTTGTAGGAATTTTAGCATATTTGAAATTGACATTCCTACCCTGGATATGCCAACAGTCTTTGACTGTGTGGCCATGCTTTCTACAATGAGAACATTGAAGGGAGTTTCTTCTAAATGACCCTGACCAGCATTGTGCAGCTACATGTCCTATTTTTCCACAGTTATAACAATCAATTTTTTTATCCCACGGGACCTGTTCTCTAGCCTGATTGTTTTGAGCAGCTGCTAGGTCATCCTTTTCCATCAACTTACAATCATGCATCAAATGTCCGTGTTTGTGACAGTAGTGACAGATCATTCTCTTTCTAGATGTATGCGAGTGTGGGTGAGGACTGTGATCAATATGCATAGAAGAGTTCTTTCTATTTGTTTTCTGTTTTTCATTCTCTTTCTGATTTTTGTACTGAGGTGAGGATGAGGTAGAGGGCTTTTCTTGTTCTAAACTTTTAACGAAAACAGTCTTCAATTTTTCTCCAAAAGCCTTCTCAGCCTTCTTCATGTCTGGACTGTAACCCAGTCCCTCCTTCTGAAAATTTACATTCGCACCAAGGAGCTTATTCAAATTGTCTCTTCCCTTAACAAATTTTGACAGGGAGTTTTTTAGATCTTCAATTTCTCTTTCCAAAGACACAATGTGGTCCTCACACAACATAAGTTGATTTTGCAATTCATCATTCAGACTTTTCAGAGTCTCATTTTCCAGTGTCAATGTGAATTCATTACTCCATTTTCTTTCAGAATAAATTTCCCTTTTTCAACTGTCAGGAGTCTCTCAGACATGGCGGAATTTAGCAACCTCAATTCTTCATTTTTATTTTCCAATGAGGAGATTTGTTCCTTATTCGTATTCAGATCAACTAAGCACATATCATGAGATGTTTTTAGTCTCTGACAGTTTTCACATGAAACATTAGAACTTATCTGTTCACATCTCTTTTTTAACTTTCTATTTTCAGATTTTAATTTCTTGGATACTTTGAACAAGTCTTCATACATCACTATTAATTCTTCAAAGGAGTATCCATCTGATTCGGATTCAGAATTTACCTTGGATGAGGATTCCTCATCATCCCGGTTGGCCATTAAGCATATTGACTTTCTTCCTTCTCTATCAATGTCCGAGGTGTTCCCTTTGAGTTTCAATAACTCTGGACAATCATCCTTTGTGTGTCCAGCCTTCCTGCATTTGTAGCAAACATTAGAGTCAATAATCTTGGCAGGATTAGAGTTATACCTTGTTTGCTGTTTGCTACCGTCAAGCTTTCCTTCTCTTTTTCTCAGAAATTTCCTGAAGTTACTAATCATCATTCCAATGTGGTCTTCATCAATTTCAGACCGCGAGAGGCTACTTTTCTTGCTTGATGATCCACTGTGGCTGGATCTGTTTGCTTTGCTGGAGCTAGCCTTTAGCACGATTGGCTCCATTGCAAACAATCTGAAAGCTCAGAACAAACTGAAGCACCTAAACCAAATAAGCAAGACAAAGCACTAAGACGGAGAATCAAAGCTACGAACACAGAAAGCACACTCTGAAAAACACCAAACAAACCAGCAGGATCCTCTGCAGATTGTTAGATCAGATAGATCAGAGACCTGCTCTGATACCAATTGTTGGGTTCGGTGTAGTATTCAGAGGGGGGGTGAATGAATATAGCCCGTTTAAAATTCTTTCATTCAATATAAAAACTAGAAAGCTAACGAGACAGATCAGGCAATCTGAAGCTCAACTGGTATTTCGCTCTCTTGACTGATTAAAGTATTCTAAGAAATCCAATCAACTCTTCTACTCAATCATAAACCAAACACTTAGAGCGCCCCTATGCAATCACCTAGCGGAAGCAAAAACAGATAAATCAAACCATAGTGCAATAGGAGTTTTTAGGTGGTTCGGTCCAGCAGACCTACATCCACCCCACACTCAAACCGAGTGTGGCTTCCACTAGCTCACGCTAGAAACAGCAGACTCAGTCTGCAACAAATGCTGCCAAACAGCTTGACCAGGGGAACAACCTCCCCTCTTCCTCCCAACCGGAGGGAACCACTAGTGACACCAGTCACTAGCAAACCAGAGACACAAGGTCTCTCTTCCTCCAGACCTGGAGGGAACCCCTGGACTTGAATCCACAAGCCCAGAACCGGAGACAAGTCTCCCTTCCTCCAAACCGGAGGGAAACAATAAGTAGCACCCAGCTACTTGCAACCGGAGATAGCAATCTCCCTTCTCCTGAACAAACAGGAGGAACCCACAAGTGACTCCAGCCACTTGGAAACCAGAGACACACGGTCTCTCTTCCTCCACACACGGAGGGAACCACCGGACTTGCTACTCACAAGCCCAGAGCCGGAGGAACAAGCCTCCCTTCCTCCAACACGGAGGGAACCCGACCTCAGACCAGAGGATCGAAAAGCACAGCAAACCAGAAAATAAAGAAAAACAATAAACGAAGATAACTTCAGCAAAACAGAAAGCTGAAAGATGAAGTGCACAATGTGGCTCTCATTGGAGCTGACTGGCCTGGATTTGATCCACGGTCCAGTAGACAGATCTTCAGGTAATCTCTTCTTCCTCTTCTCTTCTCTTCTTCTTCTTCTCTTTCACTCTCTCAATCTCTGCTCTTCTATTCTCTTAGGCTCACACTTCTATATCTCTCTCTCTCTCTCTCTCTCTCTCTCTCTTCTACTCTCCTAATCTCTCACTCTCTTGCTGCACTTCTTCTTCTTCTTCAGCTCACGCTCTCACTCTCTTCTCTGCTCTCCTCTTTTCTTTCTTTTCTTCCTTTTTCTGGATCGAAGGCCTTTGTGCACTACTGGCTTCTTCTTCGATACCTTCATCTGTGGACGAATGCTGCATTATATAGCAGCAGCAGCAGGTGGATAGGGCATAAAACGCGTGTGCCTCCCACGCTTGATCCAGAGCCTTCCTGCCACGTGCCTTTATAGGATTGATTCCTCTTGTCTTGGATCACGTGCAGCTCAGGTGTGTGGAACGTTCTTCCTCGGACCTGTAATGATATTAAAACCATTAACATGCTGTATGGCCACAAAGAACAAAGCTGCATGAGGTATGGACTATACTGGGAAAGACGCGAGATAGACATGGTGACTACAACACGAAGTGAAGGAGGAACGATACGAGATGCACTGTCACAGAACAGACACAGAGAAGGGAACGACATGAAGTAAGGATATAAAACAAAAGAGACACGAGGTCTAGAAAGAATTAAAAAAAATGACACGAAGACATAATTGGGAAAATGACACGAAGTCAGTAAAGACTCGATGTTCAACAGTAGGTAACACGAAGTAAAAACCACACAGACATAAATGATAACACGAGATGCAACCTGGAACAGAGATAACACTATACAGAGAACTACACGCAGAAGATGAAAATAATAACCGACACGAGGTGAAAAACAACATGAGGACAACACGGACTGACAGCAGAAACCGACACGAAGTGGTTGCAAACAAGTAAGGCACAAGGTCTACGTAAAGCAACACGAAGTGTGGTCAAAGCGAGAACGACACGAGGTCTAATGAGAAAGACCAACACGAAGACGGTGAAAACAGCACGAAGTGAAGAACAACGACACGAAGTATAGTGGTGACAAAAACACACACTACACAGAGAACGACACGAGGTGGTGACACAGAAAGCAACACGAAGTGCTGCAATGTTCTGCACGCAGTGGAACAAAAACGACACGGAGTGAAAAAGTGACACGAAGATGAAAACAACACTTAAGACGAAGTTGACACGGAGTGAAAAAGTAGACATAAAAAATGACACGAGATTCAACTAGAGGACAGAGAGAAGTGACACAAGGTTTACACAGAAACGACACGAGGTTCACTGTGAAACGACACGAGGTGTGGAAAACACGACACGAAGACCTGAAAAGGAAAATGACACGAAGTCATGAGAACAGCACGAGGTGAAAACGACACGGGCTGACCACAACACGTGATGAAACATAGAAACCGACACGAAGTAAGAACGACATGGAGACAGCACAGACACGTGCTTGACTTTGAGAAAAGTTCACGAAGTAAACTCAACACGAAGATAGAGACACTAAGGCAACACGGAGACACGAGTACACGGGAAACACGAAGACAACTTTGAGTACAAAGCTGCTCGAACATCCGAACGACTCGAAGACAAGGACGACACGGGGTGACAACAACTCGAAGGTGACAACAGGAATTGACACGGAGTATGACCAAGGCGAGAGGGACAGAAATAGCACGAAGACTCAAACGCAGAAATAACACGAAGACGTAAACACTAAAATAACACGAAGATGAAGACACTAAAACAACACGAAGTCTAACCTCATACAAGTTATCCTGTCACGCATGGAAATCAACACGAAGTGTTATAACCTCAGACGACACGAAATCTTTTCGTGTTAGTGAGGGGAAACAACACGAGGTGAGACTTCACGCTGTACAGAACTTGGAAGACCAGTGTTGAATGAGTAGACGTGTAGTATATCATGAAAGAAGGCCAGTGTACAGACTTGGAGGCCTGAAGGCGATGTGAGTAACAATCCAATGTATGGACTTTGACTCAAAATGAGACTGACAGTGTATACACTTAGCCAAGGCAATGCACTGTATGGACTTCCATGAGACGCTCAATGTGCAGACTTACTGCCAATCAATGTATAGACTCTGTAAATGCATATGAAAGCTTTATGCAGCAGATAATAGTCTGAAACTTCAATTACAATGATTCTCAGTGTAAACAAATAAACTGACTGAGCATATGAAAGCCTGAATGAACATTTCAACAGGATGACTCACAGTGACTCACATCAAACACCAATCATCAAAACCAAATCAATCATTAAAACCACAGCAATGAATGCTTTATGCATCAGTTTAACATGTAGCATGACCTCACATCAAATATGTTAATCTAAACTGAGCAGCAGGATGACTGAACATTTGATTAACTTACATCAACAATCAATCATCAAAACCATCATCAAAACCACAGGGGCACAACAATCCCCGAATCTTTTCAGAGTGCCGTAAGGTACGGCAGGTTGTCCCGAATCCCAAAACTGACCCGGTTGTCGGGAAACTAGCTGGCATAGTGCCGTTTGCTTGGGGCCGATCCCCGAATGTTATGTTGCGCCGCTTGACCCGGCGAAGTGTCTCGATTTCTGAGCTCAACTCGACTGGTAGGGCATCTCTGGCGATGTGCCGTTTTACTCTATTTAGAGAGTATTTCCTTATGTTTAATCCTTGATTAATTCAAGAAAATAATCTGGTGCCAACAATCACTGTTGCACAACGTGGTAGGTCAGTGCATCATTCAGTCCATGCATGAGTGTGTGCAAACACCACATTGAATCTGTGCACTTTAGCTCTGACACTATATCTACTCCGTCTAATCTCTTTACATCTTGTATAACTGTCTGAAGATGACTTTATGTCTGATTCCTTGGCAGGTTCTTTTTCGTGGAGGTTACGAAGGGCACGTGATCCAATATTGGAGGAGGTGCCGGGATCGTGACTCGTGAAAAGAAGTTGAATTGGGATGCTGCCACGTGGCCTAAGAATGTCAGATCTGGATCAGGCATTTGGGCGGGAAACATGGAGAGCACCTGCCACACTCTCTGCTGCTTGGATAAATAGAAGATTCTTCGTTCAGAGGAAGGCGCTGGGAGATCGAAAAAGCTTTTGGTAGCAAAAGAAGAATTGAAGCAGACAGAGAATAAGAGCGATGTAGATCCAGCCTAAGAGAGAGCAGAAGAGAAAGAAGAGAGTTTGTGAGTTCGAGAGAGAATCGAGAAGAGCAGAGTAGAAGAGAGAGAGAGAGAGAGAGAGAACCCGAGGAGAAGATTGAAGCCATCATTGAAGAACAGTTTGTACTGGACCGTGGATCAAATCCAGGCCAGGGAGCTCCTGCGAGAGCCACGTCTGATTTGCAAACTCTTACAGTTTTCTGGTGCTGCTACTTTCGATCTTTTATTTTTGTTTTATCTTTGTTACAAGCTGTTAGTTAACGGAGCAAGCTGTGATGCTCTGCGGGGGTAGAGGATCGGTTCCTCTGGACGGCTAAGCTGTATTCCAGCGGACGGCGAAGTTGTAATGCCCAGCGGGTCAAGCTATGAGTCAGCGGTTGGCGTAAGCTGTAGTGCCCAGCGGTCCAAGCTGTTAGTCAGCGGTTGTAGGCAAGCTGTGAGGCCCAACAGTTAAGCTGTGTATCAGCGGAAAGCCACAATCTGGTTTGAGTGTGGGGTGGACGTAGGTCTGCGGACCGAACCACCTAAAAACCTTCTTGTCCATCGTGGTTTGAGTGTTTATTCTGATCCGCTAGATGTATGCTTAGGTTCGATCTGAATCGTTTGTCTAGCGAGGAATTTATTTTCATCTTATTTATTTGATATTGGTTCTGGAGAGTGTCAAATTCACTCAAGTCATCTGAGCGTCTAAGTTCCATTCGTTTGTTTGATTGGGTTCAGTTAATAACGTAAGTTTGATTAGGAGTCTGCACTCTTGCAGCTCAACTGTTTGATCAAGAGAATCATTGTCCTTCTTATCTTGTATAGCTTAACTAGTCTTAATTCCGCATTCGTATCTAGTTACAGTTTTTATTTGGGCAATTTTTAAGAGGGATTCATTCACCCCCCCTCTGAATCCGGGCCTTACACCCTATCAATTGATTTTTTTTGGCACAAAACATCACGTGGTATAAAGGGAGAGTGCACCCCCGATCCAGAGGATGGGAATGTTCTCACTCCACCAATAACCACTAGATGCAATTTTATTATCTTGTAAACTATGAGTACATATAGGAGGAGACCATGTCTCTGTCATACAAAGCAAAAAGGAGAAAAATCTATACAAGTCACCTACAAAGGTAGGGACGATGCCTATACATGTTTTACTCTGAAATTAGGTAAGCCACTAGCATCGGCTATGGCATAGCCCCTTGCAAGCATAGGTAGCTCACTGATGGAATAAAACTCTGCATTGCTGCCCATATAGACTGCATAATTGGCTAATGCGTCAGCAAGTTGATTGGCCTCTCTATATACATGAGTGACAGGATATTGACATGTGTAGTGCAGCTGCAGCAATTGTTGCCACCAAGGGAGCAAGGTCCAGGGCGGATCTTTCTTAGAATTTAGCAAGCCTGCCAAAGTTAGAGAATCAGATTGTATAACAGCCAAGGGGATGTTGTAGAAGTGGGCCAGACGAAGGCCATCAAGCAAGGCTCTACATTCAGCAACCATATTTGTCCCTAGGCCATAGTGGTAAGCAAACCCCAGTATAAGCTGGGCATTATGATTTCTAATGCAACCACCTCCACAGGATTGGCCAGGGTTCCCTTTACATGCACCATCAACATTTAGGGAGTAACCTGCTACTGCAGCAATCCATCTGACCATGATACAAAGAGTTTGTGCACAATTAATTGTTATACCAAACCTTTGTAGTAGACTTGTGAATTCCCAACTAGAGCTGTGTTTGAATTTCATGCTTCTAACTGAACAAGCAATCTCAGCAGAAATGTTGTCGGCAACTCTCATTAGATTAGCAGGATTTCCTTCATATTTGACATAACATCTACACTTCCAAGTGTTCCAAGCAATCAGTATCATTAACATCAGCCGGATGAAATGCTTGGGTTTGTTTGTCACAGACCTGTTTATTGTGCCGTCTAACCTGCTAATTATGCTAACATTATTCAAACAAGTGTTACTAAATATTGGGGCAAATCTTTTCCAAAGAAAGTTGGCAATTTCACTCTTTATGAATAAATGATCTTCATCCTCAATTTCATAAGAACTGTAGCAGCAGTCACACTTGGGTGCCAGGCTGATTCCACTCTGTTGAATTCGGCTGTCTACTGGTATAGCATGATTTAATAGTTTCCAGCAGAATAAAGAAGCCCGGGGGGAAAGTCTGTTGTGCCATAGCTTTTTAAAATTCAGATGAGGACTGACTGATTGCTCTTTCAGAAAGTTGTAAGTAGATTTAAGACTAAAAGCCCCTGTGTTGGAGTGGGACCAGATATGCATATCATCTCCCTCGAAGGTGGTAAATCTCTGAATCTGTTCCCTCATCTGTTGATCTTCTATGTATGCCCAAATAGGGTGATGGAAGTCTGCCATTGCATCTTTAACAGAGCAGTCAAGAATGCTAGAGTGATTTTGTAAAGACAAAAGATCAGTTAAAGATCTGTCCTTATACCAACTGTCCTTGAGAAAATTTGTTTTTGCTTCATCATACACCATAATTCTTGAGCCAGACAAAAGAATGGTCCAGGCCCTTTCAAAATCATGCTTCTTTATCCCTGCAGGGAAAGGTGTTTTACAATTGAGAAAATGCTGGTCATGTAGGTATTTGCTCCTTGTGAAGCTTGCCCAAGGTGATTTGCCATGTATGGAATTCCAAATTAGTTTGACATAGAAACATAGTTGTATTTCAAGAATGCCTCTGATTCCTAGGCCACCTTCAGAAAACGGGCTACAGATTTTCTCCCATGATACCCAATATGATAATTCAACTAGATATGGCCAAAGCATATGATCAGATGGAGTGGGATTATATAATAATGGTTCTGAAAAAGTTTGGTTTCTGCAATAGGTTTACTTCCCTGATTGCTCAAATAATGGTCAACTGTTGGTTTTCATTATCCTTCAATGGACAAATTCGTGGATATTTTAAATCCACAAGAGGTATCAGGCAAGGGGACCCACTTGCTCCAGCCCTCTTTATCATTGCAGAGGAGGCTTTCAGCAGGGGCCTTAGTCACTTATTCTCTACTGGTAGATGCAAGTATTACCACCTCCCTCGAGGGATTCCACCCATTTCACATATGCTTTATGCAGATGATTCCCTAATCTTTGTAAGTGGTGGTGTCTCCTCAATCAAGCAGCTAACTCAATTTTTGGGGAAATATGAAGCATCCTCTGGGCAACGGATAAATGCACATAAAAGTTGTTTCATTATTGCCAAGCAAATGTCACATGGTACCATAGCTCGGATCAGTCAACTAACAGGATATCTACACAAAACTGGAAGTATCACTTACCTGGGTATACCCCTGTTTAAGGGCAGGGTCAAAATCCCTCATTTCAAATATCTAATTGACAAAGTTAATAGTAAACTTGCAGGCTGGCAAAGTAAATGTCTATCACAGGCTGGCAGAATGGTGCTTATCAAATCAATTTTATCCGAATTATCAATTGATATCAGAGCGGGTTGCTGTGTAATCGGATCCAACGATCCGCAGCAGATCCTATAGCTTCTTTGGTGCATTTTAGAGAGGGTCTTGTCTCTTTGTGTTCGGTGCCTTGTTTTGCTGATTTGGTATCGTGCCTTGCTGCTGTTTGACTTAGGTGCAGTTTTCATAAATTGCCCTTAGATCTATTCTTGGTCAGTCACTCTTCGATGGCTAATCCACCGATCTTCAGAGGTAATGATTTCGATCTATGGCTGAAGAACTTGCATTAGTATGTAAGATCAACAGATCTTGATATTTGGAAGGTAATGGTTCACGGTCCACATAAATTATCAAGGGATAAATCTAAATTGACTGATAAGGACAGATTGAAAGACTTTGTCAACTCTAGAGCATTAGATTTAATGAAAGCATTACTTGAGAGAGCTCTAATTTCATGTGTTTCTTCTTGTAGGTCTGCCAAGGAGATTTTGGAGAAACTGAAGCTTACCAGGAATCGCAATACATGTCTGATGGTTGACGGTGATGGACAGTAAGAAGAAAATGAAGATGAGGTACCTTCTTAATTTGAAAATTATACTGTGGATGATTGGATTGGAGCATATAATGACTTGCTTGACTCTCACGAACAGTTAAGAAAATATTATAAAAAGATGAAAAAGAAAAGTGATCTGAATAGTTCAGAGTCCTCATGTGAAAATTGCTTAAAACTGAAACAGTCTTATGATGCTTGCTTGTTTGACGTCCAAATGCTTAAGAAACAAATTGGACTATGTAAAAATGAAAATCAAGAATTTGTGAATGAGATCTCTGAACTCAAGAAAAAACTTATCTTGACGAATGATAATCAGGCTCATAACACTAATTTTGCTCAGATTGAAAAATTATTGAAAGATCTTGATTGTGTTAACTCTGAACTGAAGGTTCTAAAATCTGAGAATGAATGCCTTAGGAAACAGTGTCTAAAAGCCAATGCTGAAACAACATGCTCTGTCAAATCTGGTTGCAATGACTCTCCTCTTCTGAAGGAAATAAATAAAAATCTTCACTCAGATTTAGATTGGCAAAAAAACTTAATTGCCTCTCTAAGAGAAGAAAAAAAGAATTTGCTAGAAAGTAAAATTGAATTTGAAAAATTGGAGGAGGATTAAATGAAAAACTAAAAGAAGAAAATGACAAATTGATTAAAGAGATAGAAGAATTGAAGCAGTTGAACACTACTATGTCAGAGAGACTTCTTGTTCTAGAAAAAGGGAAATGTGTTGTTGATGAAAATCAAGCTGAAAATGAGCTCAAACTGAAACAAGAAGTTAAAAATTATAGAACTGCAAACAAAGTGTTGAGTGAGTGTGTCAATTACAGTGAACAAGAGCTAGCCAGTTATGAGCTTAGTGTTTCAGCTCTTCAACAAGAAAATAATGACCTTAAGAAATCATTGTCTAAATTTGTTGAAGGGAAAAATAATTTAGACTTGCTCTTAGGAATAAAGGTCAACTTTCAGAAGGAAGGGTTGGGCTATAACTCTGCTAAGAAAAAGAGCTTTGAAAACAAAACACAAACACCCGTTGTTTTCAGTGTTGCTTCTCTCAACCCACCGAACCCATCTGTATTTCAGTTTACTGCTAAGAAAACTTTAAACCCAACTGAAAAACAAAAAGAGAAGAACAAAGGTGTTTCTACCCCCATTTTGCAAGTTCCACACACACACTCACATTCATCTAAAAGGAAAATGATTTGTCATTATTATCACAAGATTGGCCATCTAATGTATGAGTGTAGACTGATGGAATAAGATGATCTAAATGCTAAGCATGCAAAAAAATTGCATGATAGAAATCATGTACTTAAGCAAAAGAGAAATCATTATTTTCACAGTGGGAAGATAGGCCACATTGCATCTCGTTGTTGGCACAAACAGGGGAGAGATGTTCATTTCAAATTTGCTAACTCCCTTGGAAACCATAATGCTGTTGGTAGGAATAGATATTCTGCATGTTTCAGTTGTGGAAAGATAGGCCACAAGGCCATTGAATGCTGGCACGCTCAGGGTAGAAAATTTAATTCTTAAATTGTCAATCTCCATACAGGTAGAAATGAGTTTGGTAGGAATAAATTTACATTTAAAAGAAAAGGTCTTGCATGTTTTGAATGTGGAAAACCTGGTCACCGTGCATATGAATGCCAATTGGGAGGTTGTGAAAAACAAAATTTTCATGTAAACAACAGAAATTTTCATACTCATGCACATAGATTTCATGCTCATACTAATGTGCATAATAAGACTAAAAAGTCTGTTGTTTCATGTCATTATTGTGGTCAGTTAGGGCATTCTATGTCTAACTGTTTCATCATGAAGTCTGATAATCTACTTGCTCAAGAAAGGGTGAGAGGACCCTTCAAAGGTGCCACTGTCATATCAGGACCCAAGATTGCTTGGGTACCTGCTTATGCAAAATAAAGGGATGTTTTGCAGGTGTGCCTTAGAGGAATAAAAAGGGGTAATAAACCAGGGCACCTGAATTGACCCCATTTCTGAGCCTTCTAGGTAAAATCCACTGTATTCTCTGTCTTTACATTCATTGCTTAATTTTTCAGTTAACTTGACTGATTGTAGAGCATGTTAAAATTTGGTTCAGCATTATATGCACTGCATATCTCTTGCATAACATGCTAATTCATTTGTGAGTCTTCTAACTGATCTCTTCTGAAAATCTGAATTGATCATCAAAATGATTGTAACCTATCTCAGTTGGAATTGCATATTTGCTCCATGAGCATAATTAATGATGTTCCTATGATTTGTATGGTTGTGGTACTTAAATGATTGTGTCAAAATGTACTTAGTCAGGGGGAGTCAAAGCATTTCTTGTGTATCATGCATACTTGCTTAGGCTAACTCCCTGCATAGTTTTCATGTCTTTCATGAGTGGTTAATGCACCTGCATACATGTAGTAAATTGCATAGCATTTCACTAATTTTGAAAACACCAAAAAGAATGTTAAGTGCATGCATTAATGTCATTTTTTTGCATATGATGGTCAAATGCATTCAGCTAGGGGGAGTTAACCCATGTGCATATATGATTGCATATCATCATATTGAAAATTTCAAAAAATTGACTCATTGCATTTAGTGAGGGGGAGCATATAAATCAAACTTTTGATATGTTTGGCTATTCATCTATTTCTTCACTATCTGTTTTGGTCAAACTGAATTGCTCTTCCAGTCAACTTATACGTTCTATGTCTAGCCATGTCTCCACTCTTTCGACTGTCTCAACTCTTCCTACTACATGCATCATCAAGTGACATCGGTATCCAATGATTACTATTGCATTTTCTAAAGAGGCGTTTCACCTGAATACCTAGATTGTCTTAAAAATTCTTTTTGCCTGACTATCTTTGACTATGCATTGATTTCAAGTGCTCTCACATTTGATGCATATTCTTGCTCCTACTTCGATTGAAAATCAGATGCTCTCAAACTCCGTTGAACTGAAAATTCAGGAAGTTTTCAATCTGCGTACCTCATTCATAAATCTGGAAATTTGTTTTTAAGGAATCTTCTATTATAATGAATTATGAATATCTAAAAGATCTTATTGGTTTAAGTTTAATGTATTCAGTGAGTTTGATATTAAATGTCTAGAACAATACTTGAATCATGTTTTAATAAACTTTAACCAATTGTTTTCATGTTGTGCCTAGCTCAATCTTCTGAAATCTGAACTGTTGAATATATGGCTTTATTTGGATTGAAGTACATGAAATTAGTATTATTTTGAAACAAATAAGTTTTCTGAAATGTCTAAAGGGTAAATAGCTGTCAGAGCAATGACTTTGGTCACTAAGAAACCATGTCCAAAGGACTGTGTCATGAGGTGGATGTTACGCGGGTTTTTTATGTCGATTACCTGGGTGAAGGAAGGGATACAACGGGGAAGGAAAATACAGGAGTTTGATATATCTCAGGTATCCTCCCTACGGGTGCATACCTCTCACGGAGGTATCGGGCACTCTCCTTTCACGGAAAGTTGAAAAGGGTCGAATGGCACGGAAGTGTCGTGATAAAGGTTAACCGAACAAGGTGCGGGCTTGCTAGTCGATCTCTCGACAATCACTCATGGAACCAAGGTTTGACCGGGGAAGCGCCACCAGGGCGCAACACGTGGGCTCGGACGATCGGGCGACACGTGGAGAGAAGAGGTTCATGGGTGCGAGTGCGTAGGCGATTGCGGGAATCGTGTACAGGACGTCTTTCCCCACCGGCCGCAAACAACCAGTGTTTATTTACATCGGATTGAATCTGAATACCTTCGTTCCATGCTGAAGAGAAGTCTGTATATGTGTCTGAAGCCTTGGGTAGAGGGCTGGGGGCATTCAACGGCTAGGAGTAAGCGTAAGACCGAGGGGTGTTAACTGGGGCCAGGGTGTTGGGCACAGATGCCGAGTGGAGTGGGTAGGAAGCTGGGGGCCCGAGCGCGGGCATATGTATTTCACTAGTTTTATGATGAGCCACATGGGCTTTACAAGCGGGCCTATGTGGCCGAAGTACAACGGGCGGAAGCCGCGGGACAATTCCGACACGTGGGTTGATCCCCGGGTCATGGCGTAACAAAGCGGATATCTACGTATTCTACTGGAATTTTTTACAGAGGAGTTGGTATGGGTCCGACCGCCTTGATAGTCAGAATGGACATGGGCTGGCACCTGGCGGAGGTCGGACGCGGCTCGAGGTAAGCAGTCGGGTTCGGGTCTCGGGCGGCGAGTGTTATCATGCTGGAGAGTCGAGGTCGGCCCCGGGACTATGAGTCCCGGGCCAGAGGTCCGACTAGACTTGATTTGTCAATCTGAGGGGCCGACAGTCGACTGGGAGGTAAACGGTGGGCACGTAGTTCCGTGTCAGGGGCCGACACGGCATTATGAAGTGCCCTTCTTCACCGTGGTAAGTGTCGTGAGTTGACGTACACGCGTGGACCCGGGATGCGGGCGTATTTGCCGTTGGTACGGTCATCTTACATGTGGCAGGGACGGACTTGGTGTGAGACGGCTAGACACCGCGTGAGGGGAATATGTGAGACATACCATCGGCGTGTGTGAGCCGACTAGCAAGCCAACTGCACGGGCACTTGTCTTCTCACGTTCCCGACCCTTGCCGAAAGCCTCGGGAGTCCGAGTGTGCGACAATTAGGCCGAGGAGGATCGCTCGTCCGACTGTGTGTTCGTTCGTTGCTTCCTGCGTTTCTTGTCCTATTTCTTGTTCTTGCAAGGGGGGCAATTTATAGAAGTTTAAGGGGTGGGGGTGGGGTTTAGGTGGACCAAGTAGAGGGTCCAACTTGGTCCGGGTAAACCCCCCAAATAGTATTATTATTATTATTTTATTTGTATTTTTTTATGTGTTTTGTGTGTGTGTGTCGGAGTGAAAGGGATGGGGTTTAGGCGGACTAGCCCAAGGGGCTGGTCTGGTCCGCCTAAACCCCTCCTCCAGGGGGGGTTTAGGCGGACCAGCCCCATGGGCTGGTCTGGTCCGCCTAAACCCCTCTTCGGAGGGTGGAATTCCTTTTTTTTTTGTTTTGGAGGGGTTTAGGAGGACCAGCTTGGGGGTCCAAGTTGGTCCGCCTAAAGCCTCTCTCCTAAGGGGTTTAGGCGGACCAACCTGGGGGTCCAGGCTGGTCGGCCTAAACCCCTCCCCAGGGGGGGTTTGGGCAGACCAAAGTGGTCCCTTTTTTTTAATTAAAAAAAAATTTATCTAGGGGTTTAGGCGGACCAGCCTGGGGGTCCAGGCTGGTCCGCCTAAACCCCTCCCCAAGGGGGTTTGGGCGGACCAAGTAGAAGAGAGAGAGGGGGAGTGGTCCCGCCTCTATAAAACCTGGTTTTTTGTGTATTTTTCTTCATAAATTAAACTAAGAAGAAAAGGACAAGTGTTGGGAGGATACGTGGTGACTTGTGAGTGCGTTGACTGCCGAGGACCGCTCCCCCGTGCTGTTGCTTCGTGCTTCCACGCGTTGCTCCCACGAACTGGTGCGTATGAGCGGTGCGAACCCTTCCCCCGGATTAGGGAGTCGGACGAACGGAGGCTGAGAATCGGATGAACTGGAACTGAGTGGGGCCACCAGGCTGGAGAGAGAGAGGGCCCGGCCCCCGGGGGAGGTCGCCCTGCCTGGGGGGCATGGCCGCACCCCGGGGTGAATTGGCCCCGGGCAGGTCGCAACCCCAAGGGATGGCCCCCGGGGGTCTTCTTTCATCGTCTGGGGATGTCCTTTGAAGGATATAGGGTCCCGGGATATTGAAACGTCCCATGGGGGCCTTTGTTCTCCGGGCTATAGTGGCCGCTCTCAAGGTGTTCAGGCGAATGCCCGACACACCTCGGGTTGCCGAACGAGCCGGGTGGGTGGCCGACGGGCCTTGGATTTGGCCTAGGGCCAAGGGTAGAAGCCTGTAGGGGCTGGGAGGAGGCACCTTAGGCCGATGGGCCTTGCCTCGTGTTGCGAGCCTCATTATACGGCGGTTTGGCAGAGTAGCCTCAGGTTGGCCTGAGAGCTAAGTTCAGTGGCTTGTTGCCACGTGTTTGAGGGTCAGGGAGAGCCCCGACTTGCTGGGGGTCGTCGTCGTATGACCCAATTGGTGTACTGGAACCACGGGGTAGCCCGTGGGTTGGTGTAGAAGGGTTAAAACACGTGCGCCCACAAGGTGTTCGGAAGAATGCCGAACACGCGTTTGTGAGTTGTACACGCGTAGTACGGACCTCTTGAGCCTGTGGTTGACCTATTTGGGTCTCCCTTTGACCTTGGAGGGTTGAAAGAAGGTGTCCCAGAGTAGCCCCCCGGCCTTTTCATTGAGTGCCATGTGGCGCAGCTTGTAGTCATAGTGTCCCCGGGGTGGCCCGGGTGGTTGTGTAGAGTGCGGAGAAAGTCCGCAACTTATGAGTCGGGAGCGGTCCTGATCGATTGCTAGTGCCGCCGTACACTTCACCTGGCCGGTTGGGGCCGTTGGTGGGGCCCACTGGGTTGTCGGAGGGGCCGAGTAGCCCATGCCTTGAAGGCGTTCGAGGAAATTCTTGAACCCTTACTTCTAGGTATTTTACCGGGGAAATGGTCCGGGTACAACAAATGCCCCCCACGGGTCGTGCGTCGGAGGCGAAGACGAGGGCGTACGGCCCGTGAACCTCTCCTTCTGGGTTGTTGTAGTTGCATTTTGACGCTTCATATATTTGTGATCTATTGTATTGTATGTGTTGAATTTCTGGCATACTGACCATTTTTGTGCTATGTATTACAGCTATGGCCCGATTTGGCAGGGACGAGAGGGTCCCGAGGCGTGTGGTCTGGGAGGAGGACCACTGGGTGAGGAGGACCGAGCGGCCCATGCCCCCAGTTGGCCCGCCAGTCATCACTGCGGCCAACATGGAGCAGCTCGATGATGGACAGGCAGCTGTGGCAGAGGGCCCCATCGGTGAGCGCGGCAACGGGGTTTGGGTTGTGGAGCTGGCCCGTGCGTTGGAGGCGGGTGGGCTCTACACTTATGACCGTAGCGGTGGCTATCCAGTGGAGTTCCCTCTTGTCACACCCCAACGCGGAATATCGGGACGTACAATTAGAAACTAGCTAGAGATAATATTAATATGCTAAACTAAAATTTCGTACAGGTGCTATGGAAAGAAGTACTTCTATTGATAAAGGAAGACTCCAAGTTTTATTACAATAACCATCAATGCTTAAACACGATCAAACATAACTTCCAAACTGATTCTAATACAATAACTGATCCCAAAAAGGTAAATAAAGTGCTAACACAACACTAAGGAGTGAGTAATGTAAACAACTATGCCAACTCAGCATCCACTAACAGGTACACTCAAAGGTATCACTCCTGTCCCTCCCCTTCAGTATGCGCATCGTCACCTGAAAAGCCTGGAAAGGGGGAAAATAACTATATGAGCTAACGCTCAGTAGATAGTAATAGGCAAGTTTACATGATTAACCGATTAGTTACATTTTCATATGCAGTGACAAAAAAAGAAATATCTGACGAGACGATAAAACAGCGTAATATAAGATCTTACAAGGTCAAGAAATATATGATGACAAGAGTTAACAAGGATATCAAGTACAAGAATGTTCAATAGGAAATTGAAATATAGAATTGGCCAACAAGCAAGTATTTTAAACATCAAGTCAAGCACGATAATGTAATAAGTATAACAAGAGATTTTCTATCGTAGACGTCACGCTGGTCATGCACTCGGTGCAATGCCTCACCATGTCATTACAAACTCCCATGGGCACAAGTACTTTTCGGGCGCTCTCCCCAGGACCAGACTGGGCCCCTATGATGCGTTGGCATTGATTTGTTGGATCCAAGATCCCAAGTTTTGTCTAGACATTTAATCAAGTTTAATGGCCAATTAATCAGAGGAATTTCTGTCAAAAATACGAGATTTAAGGACTAACATGTCCTAGGATTCATTAACTTAAAAACTCGGTATACGGTCACTTCTGGGCCATTTGACAGGACATACGGCTACTACTGGCCGCATTACAAGAACTGGACCAAATCTCAGTCCACGAGGTCAAGAATGAACGGTTGACAGTGTGCCGTTCAGGTAAGTAAGCAGTATGTGACCTTAAGACACAATTACGATACTTATACGGACCACACTAGACCGTTCATGGAGACAAGCGGTCAACTATGGGCTGCTCATGTGCTGATTAGCCCATGTCGATCCGTGACTTATAACTCAGCGATTTGGTCATGAATTTCTAGGTTGTAGCCGGGTCATACGGGTCTCAAAATGGCGGATTCTAACTCGCCGGATAGAGTGTCCGGGTAGAATCGTACTAAGGGACAGCAATTTAGGCTTAATGGCCGTAATGCCATATAGATTGTTAGTGTGCTATTAGTCTATTCTACCGGGGTATAAGAGCTTTTAATTTATTTCCTAACAGCCATTTCAAAATACCTTGATTCGTGAATTATTATAATCTCAATTTCAAGAGATAAGTTAATTACAAGATGGTAACTCAAGATACTAGAACAAGCCAATAATGACAATAGATAGTAATACATGACAGCAATTTACTTTCAAAATTACCATTTTATTATATGAGTTTCTAATTAACCATTTGTGCGTTGAAGTGGAGATAGTAATCGGAATGGTTTATACACTTTGATTGAGTGCAGGGACCATTGTTCTTCAATTTTGGATTGAGGTACACCGGGCTTAATTTGAGATCATAGGGTTGCATGTATGGGTCATTGGTTCCTCAAAATATGGTTTTCAATTGGACTAGGCTTGAATGGGTCGATCCCCTCATGGTCCGGATCGATCCTCGGGCCGAAAATAGGTCTACCGGGTCTGTCAGCATTTGGGTCGACCCATTGGGTCGACCCCTGCATAGACAGACTTCTGTCTGCGTTTGGGTCGACCCAATGGGTCGACCCCCTGCGTTCGCAGACGCGAATGTGACTTCCAAAAACCGACGAATCTCACCCAATTGGGGTCTAATTGGACTGAGATCTTAACCCCATGCCCCTAGGTGCTTGATGGACATATTAACGTCATATTACAAGGGTTTGGAACACTAAATTCACCGAAAAACCTATCGTGAAACAATTTATCTTTGAAATCACAACCTATCTAGGAAGAACACTTAAAAACCTAGTCTTAGCATGCTTCTAATCAAACATGAAATTCTCTAAGCATGGTCTATAAAAATTGGGGCTTTCTACGCCAAATGATAGATAACATGCTGATGATTACAACTATATACATTAATTAGAGTTGGGTCTATTATCATCTACCTGAATCGAAGAGAGATTTAGAAGTTAGAACGAAGAATGCCCGTTTGACAGCCCTTCACTATTTCAACGAGATCTCCCTCCACACCTAATAGAATTTGGGGCTTTTACTACCAATGGAAAGCTAACTAAGAGAGGAACAAAATGGTATATTTACTTGCATGTTTTGGCCAAGATTACCTACCTCAATCGAAGGAAGGAAGAGGGCCTAAGAAAAACCCATGAACTCGGATACTCCTCCAATATACACGAGAGATCTCATTAGATCGGAATCCTCTACGATCACCACTACTCCCAAATGAAAATAGACACATAGGGCTTTCTTTTAATAGCTTATACATGTTCTGGATCTTTCCACGAAGGGAGAAATCATCCCTTGAAGTGGAGTGTTTGAACCGCCGCCGCAAGTGTTGACCTAGCCCATGCGCGACCAAATGCTTCCCATAAGTTAAAATTTTCATGGCATTGTGAGAGGGGAAATGATCCTCTCTTTAATACCTTTCATTTGCCCCTAGTTTGGGCTCATTTGGTTAAGGAATGAGCTCGGATTGAGGATTTTAATGTGGGGTTAACATTGAGCACGAATTTGGTTAGGTAAGTATTTAAATTTGACTTAACCCACTAATTCGGCCTTGTTAACGATTTTATTAGACTTAATCATAGAAGACAAAATTGTTAATCGATTCATCCTTTACCAAATTACTATTTTTTTGGATTTTTATAAGATAGTCGAAATTTCACTAGTTTTATTTACTAAGGACTTAAATATTAAATTCCGAAATTCATGCATTAATCCATTTTATTTAAATTTTTATTTAATAAAGGTTCAATAAATAAATCGGGGTATTACACCCTCCCCTACTTAAGGAATTTGGTCCTCCAAATTCACCGCACTAAATACGGAAGATAGGGAATGAGATAGCTCACTTAGAATAAGCCGGGATACCGCTTCCACATAGTATCTTCAGATTCCCAAGTAGTTTCTTCGGTCCCACGCCGACTCCATTGAATTTTGACCATTGGTATAGAACGATTCCGGAGTTGCTGTTGCTTCCGGTCTAGAATCTTGATAGGTCTTTCTTCATAGGTCAAATCTTCATTCAATTCAAAATCCACATGCTAAATGGTGTGAGTGGGGTCATACACATATTTCCGTAACATAGACACATGGAAAATATTGGGTACGCCAGACAACTGAGGCGGTAATGCCAGTCTGTAAGTAACCTCTCCCACTCTATCCAATATCTCGAATGGACCAATATATCTCGGACTTAGCTTGCCCTGAATGCCAAATCTTCGAATCCCTCTCGTAGGAGAGACCTTTAAGAATACATGCTCACCAACCTGAAACTCCAATTCTCTTCTTCTATTGTCGGCATAACTCTTCTGTCTTGATTGGGCTACTTGTAACCGGTCTCGGATAATACGGATGTTCTGTGATGATTCTGAAATAAGATCCGGTCCAAGCCATTGCTTCTCACATACCTCTTCCCAACATAACGGGGAACGACAGCTTCGCCCGTACAATGCTTCAAAAGGAGCCATCTGTATGCTAGATTGATAACTATTGTTGTAGGCGAATTCAATCAATGCCAAGTGATCACTCCAACTGCCTCCGAAATCAATCATGAATGCTCTAAGCATATCTTCCACTATCTGGTTGGTTCTCTCAGTCTGTCCATATGTCTGTGGATGAAAAGTAGTATTGAAATTCAGACGAGTACCAAGAGACTCTTACAGTCCCTTCCAGAAATGTGAAGTAAATCTAGGGTCTCTATCAGACACAATGCTGACTGGAATGCCATGGAGTCTTACCACTTCTTTCATATATAAAGCAACCAATACATCAACTGTCCATTTGGACTTAACGGGTAAGAAATGAGCTGACTTTGTCAATCGATCGACAATCACCCATATTGCATCAAGTCCACCACGAGTCCTAGGTAGACCCATAATGAAGTCCATGCCAATGCTTTCCCACTTCCATTGGGGTATGTCGAGTAGTTTCAATTTTCCTGTCGGTCTGAAATGTTCAGCCTTGACTTGCTGGCAAACCAAGCATCTACTCACGAAGTCTGCAACTTCCCTTTTCATATTCGGCTACCAAAAGGATCTCTTCAAATCCTTGAACATTTTAGTGCTTCCAGGATGAATGGTGTATTTGGATCTATGTGCTTCCTCAAAAATCTTGTTCTTTAACTCAGCTTCGTCAGGTACACAAGTTCTACCTTGGAATAACAATCTTCCATCGTCAGCCATCATGAAGTCAGCTCTGCTGCTCAAGCTTCCCTTGATCTCTACTAGCTCGGGGTCATTATCTTGCATAGATTTGATTTCCATCAACAATTCGGGCTTAAGTTGAATCTGTGCAATCATAACCTGATCATTGTCAATATTCAGATCCAGACTAGCTAATTGTTACAGTAGCTTCCACACTTGTAACATGAGACTTGACAATCTAGCTACAGGCTTCCGGCATAATGTATCTGCCACAACATTGCCTTTTCCAGGATGATACTCAATCGAGAAGTTGAAGTCCTTCAAGTACTCCAACCATCTTCTTTGCCTCATATTGAGTTCCTTCTGAGAAAATAAATATTTCAAACTCTTATGATCTGAAAACACTGTGAATGTTTCTCCATACAAGTAATGCCTCCATATCTTCAAAGCAAACACGACTGCTGCAAGTTCCAAATCATGAACATGATAATTCTCTTCATGCTTCCTCAACTGCCTAGAAGAATAGGCAATCACTTTCCCATGCTGCATGAGTACATAGCCTAAACCAATACCTGAAGCATCAGTGTATACGACAAAACCTCCTTCACCAGAAGGTAAAGCCAATACAGGTGCAGTAGTTAAACATTCCTTCAAAGTCTGAAAGCTTCGCTGGCAATCTTCTGACCAATCAAATTTGTTCTCCTTGCGGGTTAATCTTGTCATAGGTACCGCAATCTTAGAGAAATCTTGGATAAATCTCCGGTAGTAGCCTGCCAGGCCTAGGAAACTTCTAACTTCAGTCACACTGGTAGGCTGATCCCAATTCTTCACTACCTCTACCTTAGAAGGATCAACAGAAATTCCTTCCTTTGTGATGATATGTCCGAGAAAGGACACCTCTTGCAGCCAGAACTCACACTTACTGAACTTGGCATATAGCTGATGATCTCTCAATAGTTGTAATGCCATCCTCAGATGTTCAGCATGCTCCTCTTCATTCTTGGAATAAATCAGGATGCCATCAATGAATACCACGACCCATTGATCAAAATAGGGTCAAAATACATTGTTCATCAACTGCATGAAAGCTACTGGTGCATTCGTTAGACAAAAAGGCATAACGACAAATTCAAAATGACTATAGCTGCTGCGGAAAGCTGTTTTATAGATATCCTCTTCCTTGATCCGTAACTGATGATATCCAGATCAAAGATCGATATTAGAAAAATACTGAGCTCCCGCTATCTGGTCAAATAATTCGTCAATCCTCGGCAATGGATATTTGTTCTTGACAGTCTGCTGGTTCAATTGCCGATAATCAATGCACAACCTCATCGAACCATCTTTCTTCCGGACGAATAATACAGGGGCTCCCCAAGGGGAAGTACTTGGACGAATGAAATCCTTCTCAAGCAATTCCATCAACTGTTGCTTTAAATCTCTCAGTTCCGCAGGAGACATACGATAAGGAGCCTTGGAAATAGGAGATGTGCCAGGAATGAGATCAATAGAGAAGATAACTTCCCGCTCAGGCGGAAGTCCTAGTAGTTCCTTTGGAAAGACATCAGGAAATTCTCGGACAACAGAAATGTCCTTAATCTCAATCTGCTGCTCAGGGGTTACACAGACAAAGGCTATAAAAGCCTCGCATCCTCGTCTCATCAGCTTATCAGCTTGAAGAGCCGAGATAAGTGATACGGAGTTATGGTGCTTAACTCCCACAAAAGAAAGTCTCGGGTTCCTAGTAAAAGACACAGAACTAGAACTGCAGTGAACACCTGCCTCATATCTAGCTAACCAATCAGCTCCTAGGATTACATCATAATCCTTCATGTCCATGCAAACTAAATCAGCTGGTAAATTCTATTCATCAATCATAACCTTACTAGAAGGATAGAAATACTGAATTGTCGATCTAGAACCAATAGGCGTTGAGATTTCTAACGGAGAATTCATCAAAACAGGTTCCACAGCTAAAGACTTAGCAAATCTCTGATAAATAAATGAATGTGTGGCACCAGTATCAAAAAGAACAAATGCGGGCTTATCGAGTATAATAAGAGTACCTTCGACGAGTCTACCATCCTCGGCGGTTCCTGCTTCATCTGCGTGCAAAGCTTGGAGCTTGCCTTGCGGCCTTTTGATGCCTTGTGATTTTGCCGGGGTAGCTTGCTCCGATAAAAGAGGATAGTTAGGGATACGGTGCTCCTTACTTCCACATCGTAAATAGGCGCCCAGCTTGCGCCAGCACTCCTCCATCTTGTGACCAGGACGATCACAAAATTTGCACACGCCATTGAATGGAACAATAGGGCTAGGCTTCTTGTCTTTATGCTTCGGCATCTTGCCCTTCCACGATCCAGAACCACTCCACGAACCAGGCCCACTAATAGGCCTCTTCTTTCCATACCCGGGTTTGATATTCTCGGAACCCGTAGGTTGTTCCTTCTTTGTGCCTTTTCCACGTATTCTCTCCGTCATTTCTAGAGTATCTTCTAGGACTTGAGCTTTCCTCACCATCTCAGAATAGGTTGAGATCTCCATCGGTGCCAATTGATCGATATAATGTAGCCTCAGTCCATTAAGAAAGCGCTTAGCCTTCATTTTCTCGGTGGATATTAAGTGAGTAGCATAATGAGAAAGCCGAGAAAATTGAGCTTCATATTCTGCCACGGATAGACTTCGTTGTTTCAAAGCTGCGAACTCCACTGCCTTCTTCTCTTGCACTCTATCAGAAAATTATTTGCCATTGAAGAACTCCTCGAACTCCTCCCATGTGACTTGCTGATCACCGAGAGTTGCCTTTATTGATTCCCACCATGTTCTTGCATCTCGTTCAAGTTGAAAAGTTGATAGAAGGACACGTTCTTGATTGCCGCACTGCATTACTTCGAATATCCTTCCCATCTCATCCAGCCAGTGCTCAGCTTCATCAGTATCAGTCAAGCCACCAAATGTCGGCGGATTCATTCCCTGAAAGTTCTGATATAAATCACCAGTGCCATGGTGTGCAGCTCCTGCTTGGGCCGCTTGTTGCAAGGCCTGAGTAAGGCCTTGAACCATACGCTGTAAGTTCCTCCATTCCGCACGATCAGCTGCCATTGCAAAGGCCTACACGTGGAATATATTACTTAGGTTCATTAAAAATAGATAATAACACGATTAAGATATGAACTTAACCCAAGTTTCTACCCAATCTCACCATGTCAGGTCCTTAGACTTTAACAAGGTTAGGGGTCCTATGATAACACTTAGAATCCTAGAACTTGGAAAACCTAGAACTTTTAGGGAAACCTAGGAATATTAAACCTAGGCTCTGATAGCAACTAAACTGTCACGCCCCAACGCGGAATATCGGGACGTACAGTTAGAAACTAGCTAGAGATAATATTAATATGCTAAACTAAATAATCGTACAGGTGCTATGGAAAGAAGTACTTCTATTGATCAAGGAAGACTCCAAGTTTTATTACAATAACCATCAATGCTTAAACACGATCAAACATAACTTCCAAACTGATTCTAATACAATAACTGACCCCAAAAAGGTAAATAAAGTGCTAACACAACACTAAGGAGTAACTAATGTAAACAACTATGCCAACTCGGCATCCACTAACATGTACACTTAAAGGTATCACTCATGTCCCTCCCCTTCAGTATGCGCATCGTCACCTGAAAAGCCTAGAAAGGGGGAAAACAACTATATGAGCTAACGCTCAGTAGATAGTAATAGGCAAGTTTACATGATTAACCGATTAGTTACATTTTCATATGCAGTGACAAGAAAAGAAATATCTGACGAGATGATAAAACAGCGTAATATAAGATCTTGCAAGGTCAAGAAATATATGATGACAAGAGTTAACAAGGATATCAAGTACAAGAATGTTCAATAGGAAATTGAACTATAGAATTGGCCAACAAGCAAGTATTTTAAACATCAAGTCAAGCACGATAATGTAACAAGTATAACAAGAGATTTTCTGTCGTAGACGTCACACTGGTCATGCACTCGGTGCAATGCCTCACCATGTCATTACAAACTCCCATGGGCACAAGTACTTTTCGGGCGCTCTCCCCAGGACCAGACTGGGCCCTTATGATGCGTTGGCATTGATTTGTTGGATCCAAGATCCCAAGTTTTGTCTAGACATTTAATCAAGTTTAATGGCCAATCAATCAGAGGAATTTCTGTCAAAAGTACGAGATTTAAGGACTAACATGTCCTAAGATTCATTTGTTGGACTTTTGTGACTTCCCTAGTGTTTTGATGATGAACATCACTATGTTAAATAATGTTATTTTTAATCAGATATCATGAGTAATGTTATGCATTCAAACTTTCCATGATTAACAAGAAAAACTGCTATGAGATAATACCCTGCATGTCCGTACTGTTCCTTTCATACTTCATGTTGGTTGTGTTCACTTCACTTCGTATTATCTTTTTCAACATCGTGTTGTTCCAACAATGTTTGTTGGTTGTCTTCGTATCGTGTTTTGTTTCAGCGCATGCTGAACACTGCAGCACCTCGTGCTGCTTTCTGTGCCACTTCATGTCGTTCCATCTGTGTCACCCCTTTGTCGTCGAGTCTCTTGGTTTGGCCAAGTCTATACAGCCTCATCTTTACCTTCATTTCAAGCCAAAGTCTACACATTGGCTTAGCGTCATGCATCAGTCTTCAAAGTCCATACAATGCACTGTAGCATGTTCGAAGCTAAGTCCATACACTCGTTTAAGCTTCCAAGTCTGTACATTGGCCTTCAAGCTTTCCAAGTCTATTAATTGGCAGCTGAACTTTGAAGTCTATACATTGGTCTTCACTTCAAGTATATACAGCCATTGTCTTGCCAAAGTATATACGTTGTGATCCCTCAAGTCTGTACAGACTTTGCCTTGTCCAAGTCTGATCATTGGCAGCTGAACTTTGAAGTCTATACATTGGTCTTCACTTCAAGTATGTACAGCCATTGTCTTGCCAAAGTTTATACGTTGTGAACCCTCAAGTCTGTACAGACTTTGCCTTGTCCAAGTCTATACATCGTCCAGTTCTTTGGCAAGTCTATACTTGGTTTCAGTCCATGTTGTTTTCGTGTCGTTTTCGTCTTCGAGTTGGTTTCAGTCCAAGTTATTTTCGGGTGTATTCAAGTCTTTTTAGTAAAGTGTCGTTTCACCTCGTGCCATTCTCTTTGATGTTTGTTATGCCGTGTTGTTTTTGTATTCATGTCTTCGTGTTGCTTTTGTATTTGTGTCTTTGTGTTATTCTTGTGGTTATGTCCTCGTGTTGTTTCTTTCTATCTTCATCCAGGTTCCTTCTGATCGCGTGTTTGTCTACCTTTTCACTCCATGAGACTTCCTTCTCACCTCGTGTTGTTCTCTTCTGACTTCATGTCGTTTTCTTTGTAGCGTTAGCGTTATTATTGTGTATCTCGTGTCGTTCTCTTCGTAGTGTTTGTTTTGTTACAGTGATACTTCGTGTCGTTCTCTTCGTAGTGTTAGTCTTATTAGTATGTATCTCGTGTCGTCTCTTTTTACCTCGTGCTGTTTTAATCTGACCTCGTGTCATTCTCTCCTTGTTACAGTGATACATTCACCCCCCTCTGTATCCGGGCCTAGCACCCTAACACTTGGTATCAGAGCGGGTATTTCCCAATATGTGGTCCAACGGCCAGGGAAACGGATCCGCTGGTCCTCGCTGCTACATTGCTGAAGGGCAGTCAATCACCCGTCCCCCTTTCTTCGATGGTAAGAACTATTTTTTCTGGAAGAACAAGATGGAAGTCTTTATCAGGGCCCAAAGCCACAAGCTCTGGAGAGTAATTACAGATGGTCCGTACCAACTTCCACCGAACGAAGACATATGGACAGAGGAACAGGTAAAACTCTCTGCACTGAATTGGACAGCTCTTAGCATCATACAGTGCGCCGTCCACCCTGAAGAGTACTTGAGGATTTCAGCGTGCAAGACTGCAAAGAAAATGTGGGATGAATTGCAGTTAATTTATGAGGGCACATCTCAAGTGAAAGCTACCAAGATCAATATGCTTACAACTCAGTATGAGTTGTTTAAGATGAAGCCAGAGGAGTCGATCACAGAAATGTATGCTAGATTGTATGTGATCATCAATAGTCTGAGAGGATTTGGAAAGGAGATTCAGCAAGAAGACATTGTCAGGAAGATCCTTAGGTCCCTAACTCCCATCTAGGATACTAAGGTGACCGTCATAGAGGAATCAAGAGATTTATCCACCATGTCAGTAACCCAGCTGATTGGGTCTCTCATGACCCACAAAATGAACTTCAGACAAGGGAATGATGGACATGACAGAAAGGGAAAGAATGTTGCTCTGAAGGTCTCACGACATACTAAGAAGAGTAGCAGCAGCAGCAACAGTGGTGGTAGCAGCGAAGACTCTGACGGATTCTCAGACCTGGACAAGAGCGAGCAGGCCATGCTCACCAGGCAATTCAGAAAGTTCCTGAGGACTAAAGGGAAATTCTATAGGAGAAAGAGATTCAATGCTGCAAGGAAGTCTCCTGAACGAGAACTTGAGAAGAACCGGTTTGTTAAGAAGGTTACATGCTACCATTGTCAGAAACCTGGTCACATGAAAAGTGAATGTCCAGAGCTGCAAGCTAAGGCTCCCGGATACCAGAAGAAGATGGTGCACAAGAAGAAGAAAGTCATGCTGTGCACATGGAGCGACGAGGAGGAGGATCCAGAAGCCACCTCGTCCAGTGAAGATGAAGAGAAGACTTGCCTTATGGCCAACCATGAGGAAGAGGTAACGAACTTATTTGAGAATTTTACTTTGGATGATTGGGAGGACGCTTATGGCGACCTGTTAGCTAAATATAATTTTCTAACCAAGGAGCACAGAATGCTTAAACGAAAGTTTCACTCTGTTTCTGAGGAACACTCTATTGCTGTTACGGACAACATGAAAACCAAGGAGATGGCCATTGAGCTAGATCAGGCTAGAAGTGAGATCGAGAAGTTTAGAATGGAAAGAGAGGAAAATCTAGCTAGGATGAATGAGCTGAAGAGTAAAACTGAAGAGAGTAAAAAGGAGTTTAGACTGATTGCAGAAAAATATGAGGCGGTTAGAAAAGTTAATCAGGAACTCCTGGACCGATGTAATGAACTTCAGAAGGAGATTGAGGATAAAGGAAAAATACTAGAAAAATTTACAGAGGGGAGAAACAATCTGGATGTCCTTCTGGGGTCGAGGGTAAACTTCAACAGGGAGGGATTAGGATATAATCCCACAAGTAAAAAACCATTTGAATTCAAAACTGTCACGTTCTGCCCCGCCAAGGGTAAAGAAACACTGGAAACCCCATCCAGTTCCAAATCTGTCTCTACATTGAAGGTTTCAACCAGCAAATCTATTCAATCCACTGGTCAGCAGACTAAGTCAGGAAATCCTGAGACTAGAACTGTTCTTGTGCAACAGGTGTGGAACAAGGGTTTTCACACGACCATTCCTATTGATGTCACTAGAAAGGTGAACAGTTTCGCTAAGAAAATTCAGCATGATAGTTATCAAGGAAAGCATGCGAACATGCATCACCTTCAGCACAATTTTCATTTGAATAAAAATGGCTACATGAATTATGCTCAGCACACACGTGTTTCCTCTAAGAGGCCAAACAATAATTTATCTGCTCGGAAACAGCATAATTTTAATAGGAATAGGCTCATTCAATACCCACTGAGAAATGCCAAGAAGGAAGAATCAATCTACATGAAATCTCTGAAAAGAACAGTAAAACAAATGTGGGTTCCTAAGTGTGATTTGGATAAATTGAAAACTGTCTTTAGACCCAATTTGAATTGGGTCCCACATTACTTTGTCTGAACTTTCGCAGGTTAGCCTGGCAGCCGAGCATAACAAGTGGTATCTTGATAGCGGCTGTAGCAGGCACATGACAGGAGACCGGTCCAAATTTAGCAAACTGAAAATGAAGTTTGGGGGCCTGGTCAAATTCGATGGAAATAACAGAGGAAGAATAATTGAAATTGGTACAATTGGTAAGTCCTCTACTAACTCCATTGAAGATGTGTATCTTGTAGAAGGACTTCAGCACAACTTGATAAGTATTAGTCAACTCTGCGACAAAGGACACAAGGTACTATTTGACCACAATTCCTGTACTATTTTTGAGTTGAATTCTGATAACGTCATGTTCAAAGGTCATAGAGTAAACAATGTATACATCGTAGACCTGGATGATAATCCTGAAACTCACTTGTGTATGTCTGCTAATTCTGAACAGGTTGCGTTTGACTGGCATAGGCGTTTAGGCCATGCTAGTTTGTCTACAATGAATAAACTATCTAAGCATAACCTAGTTAGAGGTTTGCCCCGAATAAGATTTCAGTTAGGGTCCAAGCTATGTGATGCTTGTGCACTAGGTAAACAGACTCGTGCAGTTTTTAAGTTGAGAACTGAGAATCTTTGATCTAAACCGCTGCAGCACTTGCACATGGATCTCTTTGGTCCTACTCGCATACAAAGTTTGTCAGGTAAGAGATATGGATTAGTCATAGTGGATGACTACACTAGATTTTCTTGGTTGTTTTGTTTAGCAAATAAAAATGATGCTTTTGTTCACTTTGAAGAACTTTTCAATAAAATCAAACTGCAAGGTGAACATAATATCATTACTATTCAGTCAGACCAAGGAGGAGAGTTTGAGAACTCTTCATTTTCTGAATTTTGCTCAAAAGAGGGAGTGACTCACAGATTCTCTTCTCCCAGGACACCGGAGCAGAACGGAATTGTTGAGAGAAGAAACAGGTCAATAATTGAAATGGCTAGGACTATGCTGATTGAGAGTGGACTTCCAAGGAGATTTTGGGCTGAAGCTGCGAATACTGCATGCTACATTCTAAACCGAGCCTTGGTAAGACCTACTCATAGGAAAACTCCTTATGAACTTCTCAAGGGTAAGCAGCCAAACATTTCTTACTTTAAAGTTTTTGGCTCAAAATGTTTTATCCACAATAATGGTAAGAATGGTTTGGACAAATTTGAAGCTAGGAGCTCTCCTGGAATTTTTCTCGGATATTCAGAAACTTCAAGGGCTTACAGAGTTTTCAATAAAGCTGACCAAACTGTTGAAGAAACACCGCATGTAGTGTTTGATGAAAATGATTTCTCTAACAAAGTGATGGATGATGACAGGGAGCCATCTAATGAGGGAGATTTCTTGGAGAGAATTGAAGAAGAAGAAATGCAGCCAGCTGCTCAACCAAAAAACTCATAGCAAGAAGGAGCAGCTGAGGTAGGTGAACCCTCAGGTGAGATAATATTTCACAAAGACCACCCTAGTGAAAATGTCATAGGAAATTTGCATGATCCTCCTAGGACTAGGTCTCATTTTAGAATTGTCCAAGAACAGGACTTTGCTGCATTGGTATCTCAGGTGGAACCCAAATCTGTGGAAGAAGCCTTAAAACATGATTCTTGGGTATCCACCATGTGTGAGGAATTAAATCAATTTGAGAAAAATATTGTATGGGAACTAGTTCCCAGACCTGATAGCACTCATGTCATTGGCACTAAATGGATTTTCAAGAATAAAGTTGATGAGAATGGAGCTATCTCTAGAAACAAAGCAAGACTTGTAGCTCAAGGCTACAGTCAGGAATTTGGTGTGGATTTTGATGAATCCTATTCCCCAGTGGCTAGGATGGAAGCTATACGAATTCTGCTTGCATTTGCATGCTCTAGAAACATTCGGCTGCAGCAGATGGATGTCAAAAGCGCATTCTTAAATGGGGTATTAAAGGAAGAGGTATATGTTGAACAACCTCTAGGTTTTAATTTCTCTGTTCAGCCTAACATGGTTTTTAGGTTGAATAAAGCCCTCTATGGATTGAAGCAGGCTCCCTGAGCCTGGTATGAGAGACTTTCTGAATTCCTCTCGAGCAAGGGCTACACTCGAGGTAAGGTTGACCAAACCCTCTTCACCAAAAATCTCGGAAAGGATTTAATAGTGGTCCAGGTATATGTTGATGATATCATCTTCGGATCTAACAATTCAACATTGTGTAAAGAATTTTCTGAATCTATGTCTCATGAATTTGAAATGAGTTTAGTTGGCGAACTAAAGTACTTTCTTGGGCTGCAGGGCAAACAGATGGAGGATGGTTGTTTCATAAATCAAACCAAGTATACTCTGGAGATGCTGAAAAGGTTTGGAATGACCAACCTCAAGACTATCTAAACACCCATGGCCACCAACTGCTCACTGGATTCAGACAAAAAGGGTAAAGAAGTGGATGCTAAATTATATAGAGGTATGATCGGTTCACTCCTTTACTTAACAGCATCCAGGCCTGACATTCAATTTAGTGTAGGGATGTGTGCTAGATACCAGTCTAGGCCTACTGAATTGTATTTGGCAGCTGTAAAAAGAATCTTTAGATACTTATCTGCTACCCATGATCTAGGTCTTTGGTATCCTGCATCATGTAGTTTAGATCTCATTGCATATACAGATGCAGATTATGCAGGATGTAAATTGGACAGGAAAAGTACTAGTGGTCACTGCGAATTTTTAGGAGGGTGCCTAGTCTCTTGGGGATCCAAGAAGCAACACTCTGTGGCTCTTTCTACTGTTGAAGCTGAGTATGTGGCAGCAGGGAGCTGTGGCACACAGGTTATATGGATAAAACACCAGCTTCTGGATTACGCAGTTGAGCTAGGTTGCACTTCCATCTTTTGTGACAATACTAGTGCAATAAACATTGCAAAGAATCCTGTACTTCATTCTCGAACTAAACACATCAAAATCAGGCATCATTTTATTCGTGATGAAGTAGCTAGGAAGACCTTTGAATTGATCCATGTTGGCACTAACTCACAAATTGCAGATATTTTCACTAAGCCACTGGATACTGAAAAATTTAGCACATTGCGCAGAGAATTAGGTATTTACAGAATTTCATGATTGAATAATTGACCTCTAAATAATCTGTCATGTGCTCTTATGTTTATCTTTTCTCATTATCTGTTGCTGAAAATAACCTCATTATGGGTGTTTGCTGATACACTCGTACTGATTGATACCACTTTGTTTTCTTTGAGGTGTTTTGAGGTGTGTCTTGGTTAAGTCTGAGTTGGAGTCAAGGTCTCAGGGGGAGCTAGATTAATAATTGGTGTCATGCTCTTTTCGTCAAATCTGAACATACTTTGAACGGACTGTTGCTGACCTTATAAGAGAATCAGTTTGAGTAGGTGGATAAAAGAAATTTTTGAATGTTTTATTCGTTAAGACTGTTCATCTAATTTCTTGTTGGAATTTCAGCTGTTAGTCCCACTGAGATCAAAATCTGAATTCAAGACTATCTTCCTACACTGTAACTGACTTCTGATCTAGCCAGTATAGCATACCTACTTAGTCTAAGTTGAGTCCGAAATGAGGTATGTAGTGTTTTTGTCTGAAAAACTTTGGAACTGGTGTATTGTTCTCAAACTGAATCAAGACTAATTTACAAGGCTTAAAGTGCAGTTTAATGAAAAAAATTCATGAAAGAAGTTTTACAAATCTTGTTATCTGTTCATTGAGAAACTGGGACTTTCATCAATGAAGTGAAAGAATTCCATGTCATGAGATGGTAGTAAATCAGACCTAAATAGCTGTCTTGATCATACAGAGCAATGGTACATATCTGGTTAGTAACTGGGGTGTCTGGCCTCTGGTAAAGGTGTCACCTTAATGTCAACACCAGTTAGAATACTATCTCTGTCCTCTTGTCAGAAGGGGTAATGTGGTCTTGCCACCAAGTAACTGGGGATTCCTGCCTCTAAACAAGGTGTCTCCCTAATGTCAAAGGTGTACTTGACAGATTTATCTTTGATCTTGACCATCTTTGAAAAATTTTTCTTCCTCTTGGTATCCAGATTCTGTTCACTTGGCATTTAGGTCTTGGTTTGTTTGTTTTCAATACCACAGGTCTTTGTTTTTCCTGACTTCCTTGCTTTATACTCTCTGAGTACAGACTTACTCTGACCATACTGGTATCTTGTACCTTACTTGCTTAGAATCTGGTTCTGTGTATGGAGTGGATCTTCATTCACCATTTTGCACACAGTCTGACTAACTGATCCTTAAAATCCTCACATAAAATTAATGGCTTTCTTAATTGCTTAAACATCTCAATAACTCTCCTTTATCAGCCATACTCTCTATTGTTTTCTCTCCACTGTCAGCAATTGTCTTTTCCTGATATCTTCAGACCTGCCCATAGTTTTTGATGATGTCAAAGGGGGAGAGTGTCTTGCTTGTGCTTTGCTAAGGGGGAGCGAAAGATAAGTGTCCTGAGTTATCTAGTCAGAGGAAAGTGGATGTTGTGTTCAGGGGGAGCTCTTGGGAGTCGTCAGAGGAGGCGAGTGTGTTGTGTGTCTGCATTGCTTATTTTCACAGCTTATCTTCATGCACTTCATCTCTGTTATTTAATATAGTGTTGCCATCATCAAAAAGGGGGAGATTGTTGGACTTTTGTGACTTCCCTAGTGTTTTGATGATGAGCATCACTATGTTAAATATTGTCATTTTTAATCAGATATCATGAGTAATGTTATGCATTCGAACTTTCCATGATTAACAAGAAAAACTGCTATGAGATAATACCCGGCATGTCCGTACTGTTCCTTTCATACTTCGTATTGGTTGTGTTCACTTCACTTCGTGTTGTCTTTTTCAACATCGTGTTGTTCCAACAATGTTTGTTGGTTGTCTTCGTGTCATGTTTTGTTCCAGCGCGTGCTGAACACTGCAGCACCTCGTGCTGCTTTCTGTGCCACTTCATGTCGTTCCATCTGTGTCACCCCTTTGTCTTCGAGTCTCTTGGTTTGGCCAAGTCTATACAGCCTCATCTTTACCTTCGTTTCAAGCCAAAGTGTACACATTGGCTTAGCGTCATGCATCAGTCTTCAAAGTCCATACAATGCACTGTAGCATGTTCGAAGCTAAGTCCATACATTGGTTTAAGCTTCCAAGTCTGTACATTGGCCTTCAAGCTTTCCAATTCTATTCATTGGCAGCTGAACTTTGAAGTCTATACATTGGTCTTCACTTCAAGTATGTACAGCCATTGTCTTGCCAAAGTTTATACGTTGTGAACCCTCAAGTCTGTACAGACTTTGCCTTGTCCAAGTCTATACATCGTCCAGTTCTTTGGCAAGTCTATACTTGGTTTCAGTCCATGTTATTTTCGTGTCTTTTTCTTCTTCGAGTTGGTTTCAGTCCAAGTTGTTTTCGTGTGTATTCAAGTCTTTTTAGTAAAGTGTCGTTTCACCTCGTGCCGTTCTCTTTGCTGTTTGTTATGTCGTGTTGTTTTTGTATTCATGTCTTCGTGTTGCTTTTGTATTTGTGTCTTTGTGTTATTCTTGTGGTTATGTCCTCGTGTTGTTTCTTTCTATCTTCGTCCAGGTTCCTTCTGATCGCGTGTTTGTCTACCTTTTCACTCCGTGAGACTTCCTTCTCACCTCGTGATGTTCTCTTCTGACTTCGTGTCATTTTCTTTGTAGCGTTAGCGTTATTATTGTGTATCTCGTGTCGTTCTCTTCGTAGTGTTTGTTTTGTTACAGTGATACTTCGTGTCGTTCTCTTCGTAGTGTTAGTCTTATTAGTATGTATCTCGTGTCGTCTCTTTTTACCTCGTGCTGTTTTAATCTGACCTCGTGTCATTCTCTCTTTATTTCGTACTGTAGTAATGTGTATCTCGTGTCGTTCTCAGTACAGTGCATCTCGTATTGCTATCACATATCTCATGCAGTTTTAGTTCTTGTGGCCCTCAGTGTTAATGGTTTTTATCTCCTTGTAGGTCCGAGGAAGAACATTCACCGGTGTCTGGGCTGCACGTGATCCAATGCTAAAGGAACCAATGCTATAAAGGCACGTGGCAAGAAGGTTCTGGATGAAGTGTGGGAGGCACACGCATTCTGCACCTCATCCACCTGCTGCTGCTGCTATATATTCAAGCCCTCGTCCACAGATGAAGGCTGATCGAAAGGAAAAAGCAAAAAAGGAGAAGTGCAGAGAGTTCGATCCAGAAGAAAAGAAAGAGAAGAAGAGCAGAAGGAAAAGAAGAGAAAGAGAGAGTTAGAGAGCTCGTGAGGGTTAAGAGAAAAAGAAAGTGAGAGAGAAGAGAAGAGGAAGAGAAGCTCACCAGAAGATCTATCTACTGGACCGTGGATCAGATCCAGGCCAGTCAGCTCTGTTGAGAGCCACATTGTGCATTTCATTTTTCAGCGTTCTGTTTGCTGAAGTTATTTTCATTTCGTGTTTCTATTTTTTCCCTTTCTTATTTGGTTATCCTTGTTCTTCCGATTCTCAGTAGTGAGGTCGAGTTCCTCCTGTGGTTCAGGAGAAGGGAGATCTGATCTCGGCTGCAAGTAGCTGGGAGCTACTTGTGGGTTCCCTCTGGTTAGAGGAAGGGAGACTTGTCTCCGGTTCTGGGCTTGCGGGTTGCAAGTCCAGGGGTCCCTCCGGTTGGGAGGAAGAGGGGAGGCTGTTCCCCTAGTCAAGCTGTGTGGCAGCAACTGTTTGCAGACTGAGTCTACTTATCTAGCATTGGCTAGTGAAGCCTCACTCCGGTTGGGAGTGAGGGGTGGATGTAGGTCTGGAGGACCGAACCACCTAACAAGTCATTGAGCAATGGTTTACTTTGTGTGCTTGCTTCCGCTAGATGCTTGGATAGGAGCGCTCCTTGTGTTTGCTCATAAGTTTAATTGAATTCGTTTCATTCTGTGATTGCGTCTAGCATCTGAGTTTTTAATTGGCCATTATTCATAGAAGGATACATTCACCCCCCTCTGTATCCGGGCCTAGCACCCTAACACTTCTGGCTCATTGTGCACCTCCCTGTGCTACTTGTTGCAGCACCTGAGTCATGCCTTGAAGTGTACGCTGCATGTTGCGCCACTGAGCACGTTCGGTAGCCATCGTCCTACAATTAAAATAACTAGATTAGTATATACTTGCTTTAAGGGCTTTTAAGTTTTTATGTTAACTCAACCCTTGGTTCTACCCAATCTCACTGGTTAAAGGTTTGAACCTATCCTTAGACTTGGGTTTTCCTAGGAATTGAATACCCTAGGCTCTGATACCACAAAAACTGTCACGCCCCGAGAGCGAAAGATACCCGGAGACGCGTGACGAGTTTATATCAATCATGTCAATCAGAGTATTAGTGTATTCGACACCAAAATCAGAGATGCGCAAAAATAAATATAACCTAATCCTTTATTCCTTCATAAGAATATGTCTATTACAATCCCTTGAAGTACTAACTAAAATAAAGGGAAAAATACAAGGTTGACTCAAGAAAATATGAAAAAGACTAGATAACACGGAGGAAGCTCTATCTCTTTCACTCTGGATTTTCCCCATCCGTTCGAGTTCCCTCATCGTCGGACTTACCTGAAAAGTAGGGAAACACTAAGTGAGTGGACGCTCAGTAGGAAATTATATCTCAAGAACTAGCAAGGGGTTTAAGTGATTATATCTTTCATGAATGCACTATAGCTATGCATGCTCGCATAAAACGACAAGATGGAGAGAGTGTATAACAATAAGATAGCGACGAGAACTAGTCATGAACTTTCAAGAACTTATATTAAAAGATATCAAGATATTCAAGCAAGTGTATTCATCATGTCATGTTGGAATTTGGCTATCACGTTTCAAGCACGCAAGTATGCAATTACCCTTTTCCGGGTCACGCAAGTCATATAATATCAAGTCAAGTACAAGTACAAGATTTGTGGAATGTTCAATCAAGCTAGTCATGCACTTCGGTATAATGCCAATACCGTGATCAATCAACTCCCATGGGCACAAGTACTTTCAGGTGCTCCTCCCAGGACCAGATCGGGCCCTATATGCGCAGGCATTAATCATGTATTTTTAACATCCACTTTTGTATATAGCCAATATGGAATTTCAACGATAAAGCTTGTAGACACGTAGGATAGACTTTGATAGAATAGAGTCCAAAATATGACACTTGACATAGATAGGTGATAATAACGGTACAATCACGATTATCGATAAAAATTAGGTGGAATTGGTTCCCTAACTTGGGTACCATGACAAATAAGTATGGACATTCTTTATATAGAATTGAGGTCCACAAGAACATCAAGTTTAATATAGAATTGGGGTTTACAAGAACATCATAACAATGTTGATATAGAGTTGGAGTTTACAAGAACATCATGACAATGTTGATATAGAATTGGGGTTTACAAAACAGCATCAAATGGCATGATAAGCTCATCTCATTAAGAGAATTCTCATGATACACACTTTGCATAACATGAGGGCCGGTATACCATGTTTCTATAGAGTGACATGGCAAAATAGTGTAATGGGTTTTTATGGTACAACCAGCTCAGTCGGCCTTGAGGGAATCCAAGGCTCGAGGAGTCTTACGGAGGTCTCTATGACTAACTTGCTAGTCCAAAGGAACGGAATGTCCAATGGAGAGCTTGTATGTCAATGAGAATTGAGGGTAGTGCGATAAAAACATCATGAAACATGGGACTATATTCACGGAGTGAAAATATAGTGCCGATATAGATATATATATATATATATATATATATAACCCTTCGGTTGACAGTAATCAGTGTAAAACAGTAATACAGAAAATAGCGACTTAAGCTAAGTCATTAATTATCCAATTAACGCCTTATTCAGGGGCGTTTATTCACAATTTGACGACTTATACATTAGTCGTCCCTTCAATATTTCCATTCTACAGAAAATCAATATTCTGGAATTTTAACAAAAACGCGCCCTGGACAGGGGCGTTACTTTTCAATTAGCGCCCTGGTCTGGGGCGTCAGTTCAATAAGAGACGACCTTGTGCAGGTCGTTAATTCAACAATTTATCAATTTTCAGATGATAAAATTTCAGGAAAACAATTTCATGGTCAGGACAAGAAAAATAGCAGGATTAGATAGGTATGATCATGCATTAATTTAGATTCATGGTTTCATAGTTATAGAATTTTAAACATGGATAATTATCAACTATATGAAATTGACGACTTCTGGGTAGGGCGTCAAAACAAGAATTAGCGCCCTTGTCTGGGTCACTTCTTTAAAATCACTCAGAAAATATTTGGAAACGCAGTAAAACTATATGCATGAGATCATGGATGAGTTTATTTCATAATTTATACTATTCTGGGATACGTTCTTGAGAAAACCTACCTTATGAAGATTTAACTGATAAATGGATGAAGGTTTGGAGAAGAAAACGATGCTCTGTTCTCGAACAGAGATAACTTGCAGGAGATGAAAGAGACAGAAGTCATTGGTCTGATGCAGCTGAAAGTAGGTTCCCCATCGATACAGAAGATTTGCCTTCTGTTCAGCAAGGAGGAAGGAGAGGAAGACAACAGTCTTCACATCCCTCCTGCAAGGAGAATATGGACGAGGAACGCTCGTTCTTCAGTCAAAAGGATGATTGTCTTCTTAACACAGACGACCTGTATAGGAAGATGAGGAAGGAAAAGAACATCAACGTTCTTTCAACACATACAACCAAAAATAAAGAGGAAGAACATTACCTGTTCTTCACGTCGATGACAGTAGCAACAGAGCTTCGACCAAATAGATTTTAGGGTTTGATGGACAAGGATATTTATAAGATTTTGAGGATCCTAATATGGTTAGAGTTGTATTGGAAGTAATACTTCCATGATAGAGTCCTTACTATATTCTACTAACTTGTACTAATCCATAAACTTTCCCTGGATAATGTTCTGGTTCGAACGGAACACAAACGGAATTAGCGTCTTAAGTGAGGGCGTCGAATTTAAATTGACGTCTTGTCGAGCGTTGTTACTTATGTAAAACGCGCCCATGTAGAGGGCGTCACTTATACTTGCCCTTTATTTATTTTCAGCCGTTTGGGAATTGACGCCCTTTGGTGTTGGCGTCCTTTTTATAATTAACGCCTTATGTAAGGGCGTTTCTTGTCGAAGTCGCGCCTTGACCAAAGGCGTTATTTCTTCTTGATTAATGATTTACCCATTTAGGCTCTTTGTCATCTATTTACTTATCTTTTATTTTAATTTGATTTATTTAAAAATCTTGTTTTTATCAGGGTTGCTACAAGGTGTGTCGATGAAGGCATGACCTGGGGGGGCGTACCGGCCAAGGAGAGGTCAAGGAGGGTGTGCCGGCCAGGAAGCCAATGGAGTGTGCCGGCCAAGGCACACGGGGCGTGCCACTAGGCAAACAAATGGGAAGAGTGTGCCGTTTGGGAAGCCAATGGAGTGTGCCGGCCAAGGCATACAGGGCGTGTCGCTGGGCAGACAAATGGGAAGAGTGTGCCATTGGGAGACTTGAGTGGGTGTGTGCACACCATGACCTTTGAAAGAAAGGCTAAGGAGCCTCCTGGCTAGTGGATGAATCCCAACAGTTGGGTGGGGGTAGTCAGTGTTAACAGACCCATAGGTGGAGGCAGTGGAATAATGATCATGCCATGGAGGGCCATCAAAAGGAGGGGAGCTAGCCTTATGCTAACAGACCAAGAACACTGCCCGTTGAACTAAACCAGCCGATGATGCGAGGAGTGGTTGAAGCCAAGCTAGAAGACCAAGGGAAGGATGCAAACTACGGACTATGACGAGGAGAAGATAACAAACGCAACAAAAGATAGAGCCCAAGGGCATTTTTATTTACGATAAGAACTCCAAAATGACCAAGGCCACAAACCGAAGGCCAACTACAATATATTGCAGAACAAAAAATCGTGAGAAAAGAAGAGAAAACTGAGAAATGAAAAGAGGAGCAAAAAAAAGAAAAGGTGTTGGGGGAGAGTTGGAATGAGGGAAGGTGCCTCCCTTCCCCTCCATTCCTTCTCTCCCCTATACAGATGACTCACTCTCTCTCAATCCCTCCACTCTCTTCTACCTTCTTCTTCTTCTCTTCTTCTTTTCTGCCGGTGTTTTCTTCTTCGTGGATGCCTTTCGCATCCCTTTTTTCTTCCGTGAGAGGCTTTTTATAGGTGTGCCATTGACGGGGGATCTCATGATGGCACTACCATCCGAGGTTGACCCGAGTCCCATCGTTGTCAGGCAGAAGTCTCCTTCGTCCAACTAGAAGACGTCACCTAGGCATGGGGTTAGCTGGCATTGAAGTGGCCGAGCTACGTGCCAAGGGGTCTGCCTAATGACCGTTGAGTCATCTGCCGGTCTGTGCCGTTCGGTGGAGTTCACCGCTGTGCCGCTGGAAGGGCCAGGGCGTTGTGCCGTTGAAGGGGCATGAAGGCTGTACTATTGAAGGGGCGGAACGCCTGTGCCGCTGGAGGCTTGCTGGTAGTGTGCCGCTGGAGGCTTAGACTGTGCCGTTGAAGGGGCAAAGGGCCGTGCCACTGGAGGCAACTGAGGGTGTGCCGTCGAAGGCACCTGGGGGTGTGCCGTTGAAGGCACCTGAGGGTGCGCCGTTGAAGGCGCCTGAGGGGCGTGCTGTTGAAGGGCACTGAGGGTGTGCCGCTGGATGGTTATTTGGGGTGTGCCGCTGGACGGCCATTTGGGTTGATGTGCCGTTGGAAGAGGCAAGAAAGGGGTGTGTCGTTGAAGGGCACTTGAGGGGTGTGCCGTTAGAGGGGCACCCAAGAGTGTGTGCCGTTGGAAGGGCACTTGAGGGGCTACCTTTTCTTCTTTTCTTCTTCTCATCTTCTCTTCTCTTTTCTCCTCTTCTTTATCCCCCTGCACGTAAACATGGGGGTGAGAATTTTTTTAGTGTCCACAGTACCTAAAAATGCAAAATGAGAAACTGTGTTTTGCAGGAGTGCCCTAGAACTGAGGAATAAAAGGGCTCTCTTATTTGTTAATCTGAATCAAATGCATACATGGATACAAATACATCTGTCATTTGCACTTTTGTCTCTCAATGCATATGTTGACTAAATTGTCAGATTGAGATTGGATTGCATACCATGCTTAACTGTCATATTGCTGTATGACCCATTGGTATATCAAATGGTAATTACCCAAGGACAGATAAAATCTGCCTAGAAGCTCTGACCATGGGAGAGGAGGTCCTTCGGACCTAAATACTCCGCCAAGTACCATAGCATATATCTTAATCTGCATACATGTACGTCCTAACAATTAATTGACTTCAACTGATTGCATGTTTAGAGGGAGACAAAATTCAAATGCTTGGATTCTTATGCTTGCATACATCATGCATACATTTTCACATATGCACACATTTTTCATAAACATACATCTTTTAATAGACTATCAGCAAAAATCTGAGATGCATATTGGACTGCATTGGCACTTCATTGTCATGCATGACCATTATGGTATATCCAATGGTAAGTTACTAAAGGACAGATGCAATCTGTCTGGAAGTTCTTACTATGTGTGAGGTGGTCTTTAGACCAAGTCCTCTGCCGAGTACCATAGGTCAAAATTGCACATAGGGCAGTCTAAGACATAATTCACTGAACTTCCTTGTCCCCTGCATGGTCTTCATGTCACACATGATTGGTTAATGCATTTGCACACATATAGTTGACTGCATAACATCCATATTGAAAAATCCAAAAATTGGTATCATGCATACACTCAGGGGGAGCATATGTAGGCTTCTGAAAATGGATGGTTGGATTTTTATTATTCACTCTTTGCCTAGTTCAGTCGACCAAAGTGCTAACCTCGGTCAACCGATGCTCCCATCTTCCTCTTGAGCTCATCCCTTTCATAAATCTTAATTTAATTATGTTCTGTTTATGCATTTACCGAGGGGGAGTTAGTTGTTTTTGAATCAATCTGTCTGATGGTCTTCTGGGTAACTCTTAATAGTCTTGATTAGAAGTGTCGACACCATGAGTCAACATTATTTTGGAACTGTTCTGTCCAATGGACACTGTGAGGAGATGTTGATACCAAGTGCCGACACCTTCATTGGTGTGCTTCTGATTTTGATTCTACCGTGTTGCTATGAAATCATTTGAGTTCATCCCTTTCATGATTCTATAATCTATTGATTGTTGCATCTGGAGTATCTTAAAAAATTTTGTTCATATCCTCCATGAAGCCTGAACATCTTTGCTACATGTATAAATTTCAAGTGTTCTCACATTTGATGCATATTCTAGCTGCTACATATATCACTCTCATTCATGTTAAGTGCTCTCTACTGCTAGTTGAATTGGATCCTCTCAAACTTCTTTGACCTATCATTTGAGAAGATTTCAATGTGTATACCATGTGTATAAATCTAAATGCAAAATAAAGAGGAATCTTCTACTATATAGGATTATGAATATCTGAAAATGTTTAGCTGGTTTAAGTTTCGTGTATTTCTTGAGTTTGGATATGAACATCTTGAAAATATCTGGATCAATCCTTTTAATAAACTTTAACAAGTTGATTCATGTTATATCATGTAAAACCTTCTAAATTCTGAAAGTTTTAAAATCATGGCTTACTTTGGTTGAAGTACATGTTGTGAGTATTGTTCTTAAACATTTGATAGCTCTGAGAATTATCTGAAAGCAAAACATGGTCAGAGCAATGACTTTGGTCACCGAGAAACTGGTCCTCTATCAAATAAATGGAGTAATCCCATGTCATAAAGTGCCATAGTTACCTCTGCTATAAAAGTGATTGAAATTTCTGTGATAATTGGCAGAGCAATGACATGATGTGTGGTGAGTAACTGGGTCACTTCACTTAAGAGGTGTTGTGCCTCACGTCCAAAGCCATACTGTTGTTATCTCTGTTCTAATGAAGCATGACAGTTAGTCATACGAAGTGCTTAAGGATACTGGCGTCTAAACTGTAAGGTTTCGCATAGCACTATCGGGCAATGCAGCGGATAACAAAAATTATTTTGCCCGATCCCGGTGCTATGGAATCTTAGATCTGTACTCTAATCGATGTTTTAATCACCCCAACCCCTAACTACGGGTTGCGTATTTCACCTTGCGCGGAACGACGCTGTCCGCTAAGCCCGATGCAGAATACCGAACCGCACAGTTGCGCGGCCTCTAGAGATGATCCACACGGATCCTTGCACAGCGACGGTACCCCCCGACACGGACCTTCCCCGACCCTTTCACCTTCTGGAGAGAGAGAGCAAGAGGGAGGAAAGGGGGGAGGAGCTAATCCTCCTCTCTTACCCCTTAATGCTTGGTTAAGCCAAGAGAGGTTCGAATGAGCTCACATAGGTGCTATATATAGAGAGTTTGGTCTATTTTGAAAAGGGCTCCAAAAGACCGAAATTGTATATATATCCTATCTTATATTATACATATGTATTAAGCCCCATTTACATTCCTTTCCAAAAGGAACAAAAATGGAAATAATACATACATTTGTATAATAATAATCCGTCACCCAAGAATCCATTGTGTGTGATCCTCTAGGCCCATAGTCACTCTAGTTTAAGGCCCATTAACTTCTAATTCCTAATTAGAAGTAAATTAAACATATTCTTCGTTTCTTCTAGAGCCGAATAATAGTTTAATTTATTCCGAACCTTTGATCACGTTGGGTCAAGCAAATCCGCGTGATCCTAGAGGACGCCAGGTTTAAACCAGCCTGTTTGGTACCTGTAAGTCTACAGTTACCGCATCGATATAATCCCTCGCTCCTTCTATGAGTCTGGTACGATCGAGGGTATGGTTTCTGTCAAACCCCATGATCGTGCCATTTGACTATGACCTCCTTATAGTGTATGACGTCCGTTCTAAACGAACTCACACGACCCTGGCAAGGGATTTAACGGAGCGTCAATGTCATGACCCATTAACTGTCTGATATATACCCGACAATGAGCGATCCCCTCTTGACCATTGATGATCTTCACACGTATCCTGGAGTGGTTAATGACTCGGAAACTCATGACTTATGGTTAAAGTCACTTAGCCAAGTAATTAAACCATTCCAGTTCTCGTGTAAGATCCGATCAATGTCTCAGGTCAAAGGACCAACGATGCTACTGAGACCGTTGGATCTTCAGTTGACATTAGGTATAATCAACTATCTGAAGATCCAATAGCGGATCAGTTCAGTGTACATCCTCCAAGGACATACACCTACACATATGTGTTGGTGTCCCGCACCAATGACCGTGAGACTGGTCAGTGACACATCATGTGTACTGGTTTAATAGGTAATCAAAGTCCCCGAGTGATTACCCTCCAACCAGGAACAGTTTAAGGTATGCGTCCATGTAAAGTCAGTCTCATATTCGAGATGCCATCTCAAACTGACTTTACAACCACATATCCTAGAGACATCGTAAAGTAATACACAATCGCATATTTACGCTCAAATACCACTTTATTAATAATGAACAAGATCGTACAACTATTGGGCCTACCCAACCCGAAATTGGCCTGTAGCACACCAACACTAACAATCTCCCACTTGAACTACAGCCAATTGCCCACAACTTTGAGGCCCATCTTATCTCGATGGCGCTCAAATACAGTCTGTGTTAAAGGCTTAGTCAGTGGATCTGCTATGTTATCTTCTGACGGTACACGCTCTACCGCCACATCTCCTCGATCAACAATCTCCCACTTACTGCCCCTCCATTCAACATGAATATAAACCCAGACATGGATTTACAGTCATCTGGATCTGACTGGAAACTAGAGTCTGTGTATGCTCTAAGCTGTAGGTCCTCTCCTCCATAAAGCAGAAAAAAGATCCTTAGCCCTTCACAAGTACTTAAGGATCCCCTTTACTGCCTTCTAGTACTCTTCGCATGGATTTGCCTGATATCTATTGATAATGCTCAAAGCATTGGCAACATCAGGCCGTGTACATAGCATTACATACATGATTGACCCTATCGCCGAAGCATAGGGTACCTTATTCATGTGTGCCACCTCCTCAAATGTTTTAGGACTCATCCCCTTGGATAGGGAAATTCCATGTCTCATGGGAATGAGACATCTCTTGGAATTTTCCATCCTAAACCTTTTAAGGATAGTGTCTATGTACATGGATTGGGATAACCCTAGCATCCTTTTAGATCTATCTCGATATATCCTTATGCCCAACACATAGGATGCTTCTCCCAAATCCTTCATGGAGAAGGTCTTGGATAACCAAGACTTAGTTGATGTCAACATCTCTACATCATTCCCAATGAGCAAGATGTCATCAACATAAAGGACCAAGAAGGTCACTGAGCTCCCACTGACCTTCTTGTATACACAGGGTTCATCTTCGTTCCGAATGAAGTTGAAAGATTTGACAGCCTCGTCAAATCTTAAGTTCCAACTTCGAGATGCCTGCTTTAATCCATAAATAGACCTTTGAAGTTTGCATACCTTATTAGGATGTCGCTTGGAGGTGAATCCTTCAGGCTGTACCATGTACACCTCTTCCGACAGATTTTCATTAAGAAAAGCTGTCTTCACATCCATTTGCCAAATCTCATAATCCAGGTATGCCGCAATGGCAAGGAAGATTCTGATTGACTTAACCATGGCTACCGGTGAAAAAGTCTCATCATAGTCAATGCCTTGCCTTTGACGATATCCTTTCACCACTAGTCTAGCCTTGTATGTGTCAACCTGTCCATCTGCACCGATTTTCCTTTTGAAAATCCATTTGTAGCCGATAGGGACCTTCCCTTCGGGTACATAAACTAAGTTCCAAACTTTGTTGGTGTACATGGACTGGATCTCTGAATCCATCGCCTCTTCCATTTCTCGTAGTCTGCACTACGGAGTGCATCCTGGTACGATTGAGGATCATCATCCTCATCGATACATCCCTTAGAGGACCCCTCTGAGACATGTCCAACATATCTCTCAGGTTCTCTCGGTAGTCTACCAGATCTCCATAGTGTCAGTGTTTCACTCTGAATAGGATCAACCGATACAATCTCATCTAATGAGCTTGTGTCTATGGGTTGTGGTTCTTGGACCTCGTCCAATTCTATCTGGCTCCCACTGTTTTTCTTGAGTAGATATTCTCTTTTCAGAAATATAGCTCTCATGGCCACTAAGACCCTTTGCTCAGAAGGGTGATAGAAATAATATCTAAACGTCTCCTTTGGATATCCCATGAACCTACACTTATCGGTTCTCGACTCAAGCTTGTCACTATCGTTCTTCTTTACATGAGCAGGACACCCCCAAATTTTAATGTGATTAAAATTTGGTTTCCTGCCCTTCCATATCTCATATGGTATAGAAGGAACTGATTTACTTGAGATCCTATTCAATAAATAAGCCGTAGTCTCTAATGCATAGCCCTAGAAAGACAATGGTAGTCCTAACATAGACATCATGGATCGGACCATGTCTAACAAGGTCCTATTTCTCCTTTCGGATACACCATTGTGCTGTGGTGTATACGGTGGAGTCCACTGAGAAACTATTCCATGGTCTTTAAGATAAGAAGTGAATTCATGGCTCAAGTATTCACCTCCTCGATCCGATCGAAGAGCCTTAATACTTTTGCCAGTCTGTTTCTCTACTTCATTCTTATATTCTTTAAACTTCTCAAAGGCTTGTGACTTATGTCTAATTAAATACACATGGCCATATCTAGAGAAGTCATCAATAAAAGAAATGAAATAGAGGTAACCCCCTTTTGCTTCTATGGACATGGGTCCACATACATCCGAATGTATGAGCTCGAGAAGGTCAACAGCCCTCTCACCATGTCCACTAAAGGGAGCTTTGGTCATTTTCTCCATGAGACAAGACTCACAGGTATCAAATGGCTTGTATTCGAACGAATTGAAATACCCATTTGAGTGTCAGTGAGAGACTCTATTCTCACCTACATGACCAAGTCTGCAATGTCATAGATATGCAGAATTCACTTCATCAATATTGGAAACTTGCATAACATTAGAACATGTATCCAATACATAAAGACCATTGACTAATGAACCATAGGCTATATTCAAACCATTATTCATTATAGAGCACCCAGTGCTATTAAAAGCCAATGTATATCCAACGTTATACAAACCAGAGATTGAAATAATGTTCTTAATAATATTAGGAACATAATAACAGTCATTCAGCTCCAGAATGACTCTTGAAGGTAAACTGAGGCGTGCAGTCCCAACAGCTTTAGCAGAAACTAAAGCTCCATTGCCCATCCTCAGTTCAATCTCCTTTTTGCCCAGCCGCCTTCTATTTGCCAGCACCTGCATAGAGTTACAGATATGAGATGCACATCTAGTATCCAATACCCATGATGTGGATTCCATATATGACAAATTAAGGTCTATGACAAAAATACCTTCATTTAGAATTGCCTTGCAATTCCTTTTCCAATGCCCTGTTTCCCCGCATCGAAAACACTTGTCTTCTTTTTCATTCTTCTTGCCCTTCCCTTTGTCAACCTTGGCGAGTTGCTTACCCATGGCCTTTTTCTTTCCCTTCCCTTTGTTACTTGTGGTGGATATTTGTGTGGCCTTCCTTTTCTTGTTGGCCCGACCAACAATCATTACAGACGAAGATAGTTTATCTTTCTGCATGGTTCCTTCAGCACTCTTTAACATGTTGAGCAGCTCTGGGAGAGTTGCTTCAATCCTGTTCATGTTAAAGTTCATGATGAAGGAAGAAAAAGAATCGGGCAATGACTGGAGTATAAGATCAATGCATAGTTCAAGATCCAACTTGAACCCCAATGCATTGAGTCTTTCAATCCACTCCATCATTTTCAGTAAATGGGCCTGTACTGATGAACCCTCAGACATCCGTGTCCTGAAAAGCCTTTTTGAGATATCATATCTCTCAATCCTACCCTGCTCCCCAAAGAGCTGGCGTAGATTGAGAAGTATGCTTCTACAATCAGTCTTTTCAAATTGCCTCAGCAGCTCGGGAGCCATAGAGGTCAACATGTAACATTGGGCAAGGGAGGAGTCCTCAGACCATTTGGCATAAGCCAGTAACTCGCCCTCGTCGGCATCAGGAGCTGGCTTAGAATGAACCGTGTCCAACACATACGTAATCTTTTCAGCGGTAAGGACTATGCGTAGATTACACAGCCAATCCGAGTAGTTCGGTCCAGTTAATCTATTTGCATCGAAGATGCCGCAAAGGGGGTTGGACGACGACATTGTAATCTGGATAAGAAATAAAAGATAACTTAACATGTGTTCATATTCTAACTTAGATGTGGTTTTCTATCTTAGTTAGTCCCACTATTTTTCGATCGAACTATATAACCCTCAGTATATAGAACGGGAGATCAGCGAGATCAACCTAGTGGGTCGGAATCCCAACGAGACTGATGTACGACCTTGTGGAAAGCACAACAAGCCATACACCATCTCAAGGGCAGTCAACAGGCACTTGCATGTAATGCAATATCCGATATTCGGCCCCCGAGAAATCACCCCCTTGTGGAAAGCACAACAAAGGATATTCTCGGTTAGATCTAACCATCATTACATCATAGCAATGAGTTCATGACCCGACCCTTGTGGAAAGCACAACAAGGCCGAGTTCAATTCCTCACCCCATTGAGGCCGAGCCTTGGAGTTTAATCCCGCCCCCAAACTCATGGACCTTGTGGAAAGCACAACAAATCCATGAAATGAAGACGTTCATTCACTCCATAATGATGGAGGGCCACGACGACTCCTAGAGCCACGCTTACCAGATCTAAAATTTAATCGCGAGGGAATTTAATTTTATCTTGATCTCACCCTAGGTGGTAATATAAATATATCCAATATATTTACCGTACCTAGTAGTTTGCACAAAATAAATGCATCCAATGTAAAATTAAAGTGCAAGTGATCATGGACTTTATCTCTAATGTAACTAAGGCATCCAGCCCGCTTCCGAAGCAGCTGGATCGTCCTCGTCGGGTGTGCTCCACACTTTCAAACTCTGACGCCACAGTAATTACAACTTTTACACAGCACGCAGGCCGGAAAAAATGAAAATTACATATCAATAAAATTCCAGAAGCCCTTAGGGCGAGTACAATAATGGAGGAAGATAGAAGTACATTGGAATTTTAATAGAGAGAGAAAGGAGGTTCGCATACCCCAATTAATTACACTAATCCAAGTCCATGATCACTTGCCAACCCATTCAAGTAAAATCAATCAAGGGTTATTTTCTGAAAATAATCCTTACTTTTGAATTTAAAAATGGGATGTGCAAACAAAAAATAGGCTAGCTTTGTTTAATTTTAAAAATCGAAGCAGGATTAACTAAAATTAAACAGACAAGCAAGCCAATACAAGGTAAATAAAGTAAATCACGTAAATAACCATCATTTTCCACAGGGGCATATAACTGAGATAATTATTTAAATTTAAATTTAAATTTAATTGTCCAATAATCAAAATTAAAATTTAAACATGTCAATAATTTAAATTTAAATTCAAACTAATTATCTAATAATTTTATTTGAAAGTAAATTTAAAATAATGTAATTATCCATAATTAGCAATATTCTAAAATTCAAAATTTGAATTTAACAATTATCTAATAATTAAAAATCAAATATTTGAATTTTCTACATTTAACTTCAATAAAATTCAAATTTTGAATTTTTTAATTATCTAATAATCAAAAATTTAAAAATTAAAATTTACTAAAGTAAGTTCAATTATTATCATTTTATCTCAAGGTAAATAGTAATTATCTCACCTCGGTAAATTCAAAAGAGTTAAATAAAATTAAACAATTGATATTTAATATTGAGATAACACAATTAACCTACGAGATAAAATTCTATTTAATTTACTGTGCATTTATATATATATATATATATATCATATATATATATGTATATATTTGAGCACAATAAATTAAAAAATTAAAAGCAAATTTTTTAAAAAAAAATTCGGCTCACGCGGCTGGCGCACCGCGCCATGGGCGCAGTGCGCCCAAATCGGGCCCAAAATTAATTTTTTTTTTAAAAAAAATTTGCTCCAGCGATGCCCAGCATCCTGGAAGAAGCGAGATGCCCAGTATCCCCTTCTACAATTAATAATTGAAGGATTTAATGCCCCTAAACACGGTTCTAAACGGCGATAAAACACCGACCAGAGCGTCAACCTGGCTCTGATACCGCTGTAAGGTTTCGCACAGCACTATCGGGTAACGCAGTGGATAACAAAAATTATTTTGCCCGATCCCGGTGCTATGGAATCCTAGATCTGTGCTCTAATCGATGTTTTAATCACCCCAACCCCTAACTACGGGTTGCGTATTTCACCTTGCGCGGAACGACGCTGTCCGCTAAGCCCGATGTAGAATACCGAGCCACACAGCTGCGCGGCCTCTAGAGATGATCCACACGGATCCTTGAACAGCGACGGTACCCCCCGACACGGACCTTCCCCGACCCTTTCACCTTCTGGAGAGAGAGAGCAAGAGGGAGGAAAGGGGGGAGGAGCTAATCCTCCTCTCTTAACCCTTAATGTTTGGTTAAGCCAAGAGAGGTTCGAATGAGTTCGCGTAGGTGCTATATATAGAGAGTTTGGTCCTTTTTGAAAAGGGCTCCAAAAGACTGAAACTGTATATATATCCTATCTTATATTATACATATGTATTAAGCCAAATTTACACTCCTTTCCAAAAGGAACAAAAAGGGAAATAATACATACATTTGTATAATAATAATCCGTCACCCAAGAATCCATTGTGTGTGATCCTCTAGGCCCATAGTCACTCTAGTTTAAGGCTCATAAACTTCTAATTCCCAATTAGAAGTAAATTAAACGTATTCTTCGTTTCTACTAGAGCCGAATAATAGTTTAATTTATTCCGAACCTTTGATCACGTTGGGTCAAGCAAATCCGCGTGATCCTAGAGGACACCGAGTTTAAACCAGCCTGTCTGGTACCTGTAAGTCCACAGTTACCGCATCGATATAATCCCTCGCTCCTTCTATGAGTCTGGTATGATCAAGGGTATGGTTTCTATCAAACCCCATGATCGTGCCATTTGACTATGACCTCCGTATAGTGTATGACGTCCGTTCTAAATGAACTCACACGACCCTGGCCAGGGATTTAACGGAGCGTCAATGTCATGACCCATTAACTATCTGATATATACCCGACAGTGAGCGATCCCCTCTCGACCATTGATGATCTTCACACGTATCCTGGAGTGGTTAATGACTCCGCAACTCATGACTTATGGTTAAAGTCACTTAGCCAAGTAATTAAACCATTCCTGTCCTCATGTAAGATCCGATCAATGTCTCAGGTCAAAGGACCAACGATGCTACTAAGACCGTTGGATCTTCAGTTGACATTAGGTATAATCAACCATCTGAAGATCCAATAGTGGATCAGTTCAGTGTACATCCTCCAAGGACATACACCTACACATATGTGTTGGTGCCCCGCACCAATTACCATGAGACTGGTCAGTGACACATCATGTGTACTGGTTTAATAGGTAATCAAAGTCCCCGAGTGATTACCCTCCAACCAGGAACAGTTTAAGGTATGCGTCCATGTAAAGTCAGTCTCATATTCGAGATCCCATCTCGAACTGACTTTACAACCATATATCCTAGGGACATCGTAAAGTGATACACAATCGCATATTTACGCTCAAATACCACTTTATTAATAATGAACAAGATCGTACAACTATTGGACCTACCCGACCCGAAATTGGCCCGTAGCACACCAACACTATCATAAACAACGTGTATCCTCTAGTTACAAAGTGTGCACTAAACTCGATTGCTCCTGCAAATTTTTGCTATGAAAAAAAAATACTGCTACATAAAAGGAAAACTCTGAAAAATAATTGTAATAAAAATTTGCTGAAATCATAGTCAAAATCAGATGCATTCATGGGTGTTTAACCTCACTACTACTTCATGTAACCCCTAAAGGAGTTATTGAAATTGAATGATTAAGATGGAGGGAGGTTAAACTAGATGTTAACATGAAGGCTTGGTTCACTTTTATTAAAATTTGTTTTCAGATATGATTACAGAAACTTTCATGAACAAATCTTGAATACAATATATTTAAACCATTCTATCAAATAAAGATCATTTCATAAGTCTTTATAGTAGAAGAATCTGAAATATCTTCAAATCTTGGATTTATGGCATAGCTATCTCATTGAAAATATTCTTGAATATCTTGATCCTTTGGGCCTTCAGTCTGGTCTATTGTGCCTAAATTTTACTCTACTGGAAAGCCCATGCTTGCCTGGTCTCATTCCCATACAGCTGAAATTCTGAGCTTTTCTTGACTGCCATATCCCTTGACTGCACTTCTCACTGTCATATTTCTTGGCTTGCTTGATTGTCTACATGCCCCTGTGCTTTTGCTGATACAACCTAATCGTCTTCCCAAGGGGGAGAGTGTCTTCCCAACATCCATTATAGTCCTCAGGGGGATATTTGTCTGCTATCTGCATTTTAGTTTATGACTCGATCATCTCATGCCTGCCTTGTATTTATCTTATCAAACTACTTCCTTTCTGATGAAGTCAAAGGGGGAGAATAGTTTATCTGTCAGCATCTTACTTTATCTTTATGACTCAAGTGTTGCCATCATCAAAAAGGGAGAGATTATTGTGTCCTTGTGGTTTTGATGATAGCAAACACTATATGTCATCATGTGTTTGAATGAAAGATTGAATGATAATGAAATATGTATTTGATTATGCATCTGGTCATTACATTATGCATTAATGAGGATTGATTGTTGTGCATTGATTTTTGTGAATTAATGATGTCATCATAATCATTTACATGATATGTGCATTTTCAGATGGATGCATTTTCATGCTGCATAAAACCTCATCAGATTGCATGCACAGTCATTTAATCAAACACGTAGGTTGCATGCATTGCAGGTCGATGAACATTTCACTTTTCATGATGAATGTATAACTAAGGTCGATGCAAGTTCTATCTTTGCATAACACAGGTCGATGCATATTCAATCTTTGCCTAAGCAAGGTCAATGCATGTACTGTCTATATGCTCACAAGGTCGATGCATGTTCTATTTTGCTTAACTAAGGTCCATGCACATTCTGGTCTAAGCATGTAACACCCCGGTTATAAAAATAAGATTTTTGAAATATGTATTGGAATAAAATATGATGAACAGAAATAAATGAAAACGTGTGGTTAATTATCATTTGAATTATTACATCTCATGAATTAAATAAAAGAAAAGATCATGGGACCAAATTGAATGACTAATCGAATCATTAATTTAACGTAAGATATATTAAAATAGATTCAAGTTATTAACTTGCTATTTAATGACTTCAAAAATTTCTTAGTCAAAGAATATTATTTAAGTGGTCAAATTATATTAATAAAAAAGATATAATTATTTTTCTACAATAACCATAAAAAGAATTTCATATTCTAAGATACAATCGAATTTTTTACGATGATTTGAATTCAATAAGTAGAGATTAAATTAATTGAATTTCACCCATAGGTCAAAGTTTTGACTAATTTCTAAAAATATGAAAAAATTATATTCTTATAGAGAACGGAATGTTTAACAATAATGTCAACTGGTTCGACCCCTAATAAAAATTTAATTAGGCTGAATTAAGGAGTTTTAAGTCAAAATCGTTGTTCTTAATAGATCAACCATAATCGACCAAATTGAAGACCATTTCTCAACCATTCGAGCCCAAACACGTTCCAAATGATAGGTTAACCCTAAGAGCTCATTTTCCCTCAGAAACCCTAGCCTCTAGAGCCTTCTATTGGCGGTGGCGGCGTGGATTAGGTGGAAGAATTGAGTTTTTCGCCGATTTTAATCCCTTGGACTCTTGAGACTAATTCGATCTGTAGGAACCTTCTTAGACCCTATAAAGAGAGGGCTTTCGACCCCCTGGAACCCTATTTGTCTCCCCAGCCAGCGGCGTGACCAAGGGTGGCCGATCGAGAGCGAATTTGGGTGAGGATCAGTGGCATGTTCGCGGATTAGGGTTTTGGGCGTCTTCCTCCTTCTTCTTCGATTAAGGTAGGTTTCTCTCAGGCCCAACCTAATTAACTAACATGATTGCATAGAGCTCGTTCGCAGCTTTCATTTGGATCTATTTTTCCCAATTTGTGCTTTCTATATCATGCGTATTTCTAGTTTTATGAAAGGCATGTGATTAGGGTTTGTATCGTTCTTTCCGCTTGATTTAGGTAGGCTTATCGTAGTTAAATCCCTGAATTGATCATGCTATCTTGTGTATTTTTAAGTCCTCTTTCCAGTGATAGCTTATTGCCCAATTTTTATGCATCGTACGATGAGTATTTAGTCGTTTTATTGAACCCTAGTCGAGCTCGCTGGAGTTCGGGCGTGGCGTCATTAGCGCGGTACAACATAAACCGCTCTGTTTTGAAGGGCCCATCGATAGACCGTGTGGTCGATATCGACGGCCAATTTTTGACCGCCTAATTGCTCTTGCGTTAAAATTCTTCTTGAGCAGGACGGGCATGTCCAGACCGTTCACGAACCCCACGGCCCTAGATAAATCATTCATGCCCTTTCTGACCTTCGGGCCATCTTGACCTTCACGGCCTATCGATCGACCGCTGAGGCCCATTGAGCGGTTTTTGGCAGACCGTTCTGTCACGCAAAAATTGTTTTGAATCTTATTTTAAGCACGACTAGTTCTGATTAAATAATGCTAATGATAGGGTAGCAACCCACAATTAAATTGGAATATATGGAAGATAAATTAATATCAGATCTTGCTCTATTATCTTGTTCCTTTCTTCCAATCATATTCTTTCATTCTTATCAATTTAAATAAAGTATAAAACTCAACCATGTTATATTAGAAATGAGAAATTCATATTAGGACTGTTTTGACAGTCATTTCACTGCGGTGGAAATTTGACTGACCATCTATATTCATTTTCTGATGATTTACAACCCTTAATTCTTACAATGGTTGGAACTCTCCACCAGATACTCCTTCCGTAGGACTAGGACCTCCATTATGAGACCTCTGTAAGTCCTCGCGAGCCTGGGATTCCCACTAGGATGCCGGGCAGGTTGTACCTCAAGTCCTGCACCTGTGAACTCGACCGGATCGCTTGCTTGTCTCTGCTCAGATTCATGGCCCATATGGAACCGTTCGAGTCCCTATGCAGCCTGGATCTGACCGTTGATTTATAAGCGGCTTATATCGGACCGTTGTATGCCATTTGAGCGGCCCGGTTAAGACCGCGTATCACTGGCTCAATGCCAAGTCTTGATGGTTGATTATCCTTGATTGTTCTTCGACCAAGCCCTGTTAAGTTGACCCAGAAAGCCTCTAGGCTGACCTAAGAATCGTGGGCTGAACCCTGGTTCAGTTCCACCATCCTTATGGTGGCCTAGGAGCCCTTTTTGGGTAGCTTTCTCTATCCTGCGTGGCCCAGTATTGAACGGCCAATACTGGACCATTTAGTTACTGGAGCGGACTATCATCCGACCGCTCAACTGTTGCGCGGCCCAATCTAGCCCGTGTAGCCTTCATCATCGACTCGTTTTCTTCTTGCATTGAAGGGCTTTTTGTGGACCGCCTAGTTCGGTTCAACGGCCAATTTTGGACTGTTCTTTTATAGTGCGGCCCATTTTAGAGCGTGTACCCACTTAGCTTCGGCTAGGTTGTTCTTCGGCCCAGTCATCTTTGCAAGGCCCGGTGTGTGACCATTCTGTCTTAAGCGGCCCAATATTGACAGCGTACCTTCCAGCTTTCCGAAAGCTGATGTTTTCATGGTTTTGATTGTGTGAGCTGCTCTAGCCTATCCAGGCTATGGTACCTCGAGTTTGGACCTATTGTTAGGTTTATTGATGACATTATCAATTCTAAGTCATTTCTTTGAATGACTTTTCCTATCGATTAAGGAGCTTATTGTTTGGAATCTCAAGAAAATCAATATTCGTATGTGCTTTACCTTGATTACATGAACTTGATCTTGAAACTCTTGGCCATTAAACATTGTGGATGTCTAGATTTCGTGGGATCTATGATCCAAACAAATCAATGCCAAGGTAAACATATTAAAGGGCCCAGTCTGATCCTGGGAGGCACACTCGAAAAGTACTTGATCTCCGGGGAGGTGAATGACTAGGTGTGGCATTTGGCACCGGTACTATCTAGCGTGTTGGGTCTACGACATTTCACACTCTTTTGATACTTGCTACACTTGCTTGAAAGCAGGAAGTGCTTGCTTGCATGACTCGACTTGACTTGACTTGATATATGGCCATTCACTTGAAGTTCTGATTACTTGCTCTTGCTATCGTGACTTGCAATCTTTATCATGCTAGTTATCTTGTTATCATGCTTAATTGTTTTCTCGCGTTATTCATGCATTCATGAAATGGTTAATTATGTAAACTATGCCTGATGATAGAGAGTAATTCCTACTGAGGTTATCGCTCACTCCCACTTTAACATTTTTCAGGTAACGCGGTAGATGGAACGCTTGCAATTGGGATCGAGTCAGCGTGATCGAGTGCACCTGGAGCCTTGAGACCCGAGTCTTTTTATTTTTCTTGAGTCTAGCCAGTATAGTGGGTCTTGTTATTTATCTTATATATTTCTTTTATTGAGTCCACATTGTTTTAAAATTTTTAAATATCAATAAAATCAATTTTTTCTCAAATTAATGACCTCCATGTGTTGAATATTACTTATTGTGTTTATTTATTTTATTTTCTGCTCTATTTATCATGACTGTTTCGCTGCCACGTTCCGAACATCGCTTCTCGCTACTATCGGTTCGGGGCGTGACAGAAGTGGCATTAGAACCTCAGTTGTTTGAGTCCTAGGTTCTTACCCATAAGTATAGGTTACCCTATGTAATAGGTTGTGTAATCCTTGTCATCCCTCGTGTCACCTGGTAAGATTGGGTAGTGCCTTGGGTTAAGTAATAAAATATGTATAAGATTGCGTAGCACGTCGCGTAAGGATAATAAAATTTTTAACCTTATAATTATTTTTGCATGTGTTTAAGCTCTTTTTGAAATGAAAGCAAGAGGATCTACGAGTAAGCTAAGGTTCAGTTTCGCTAGAAGGTGGCGAGTACATCGTAAAAAGATTCGAAGTAATAAGAAGAAAAGGATTAACCTTTCGTAATTGAAATATTTTCACTGTTACAAAGTTGGTCATATAATCAAGGAGTGCTGGCAAAGGAGCGGAGTGTGTCTTCGTTGCGAAAATAAAGATCATGTAATGGCTAATTGTCCTAAGCTACTTCCACAAGCAAATTGCAACTAATTACAATCAAATGAAGAATTTCATATAAGGTATCATTCTCCCTTATCTTTAACTATAGTTAAAATTCTTTTACATTTCATTAGCTGTATGATTACCATGTTATTTTGCGAATAGATAATGGCGATTGATGAATTTGGGGACCAAATTTCTTAAAGTGGGAAAGGATGTAACACCCCGGTTATAAAAATAAGAATTTTGAAATATGCATTAGAATAAAATATGATGAATAGAAATAAATGAAAACATGTGGTTAATTATCGTTTGAATTATTACATCTCATGAATTAAATAAAAGAAAAGATAAGGGGACCAAAATGAATGACTAATCGAATCATTAATTTAACGTAAGATATATTAAAACAGATTCAAGTTATTAACTTGCTATTTAATGACTTCAAAAATTTCTTAGTCAAAGAATATTATTTAAGTGGTCAAATTATATTAATAAAAAAGAGATAATTATTTTTCTACAATAACCATAAAAAGAATTTCATATTCTAAGATACAATCAAATTTTCTATGATGATTTGAATTCAATAAGTAGAAATTAAATTAAATGAATTTCACCCGTAGGCCAAAGTTTTGACTAATTTCTAAAAATATGAAAAAATTATATTCTTATAGAGAACGGAGTGTTTAACAATAATGTCAACTGAGCCGACCCCTAATAAAAATTTAATTAGGTTGAATTAAGTAGTTTTTAGTCAAAATTGTTGTTCTTAATAGATCAATCTTAATCGACCAAATTTAAGCCCATTTCTCAACCATTCGAGCCCAAACCGGTTCCAAATGATAGGTTAACCCTAAGAGCTCATTTCCCCTCTGAAACCCTAGTCTCTAGAGCCTTCTATTGTCGGTGGCAGCGTGGATTAGGTGGAAGAACCGAGTTTTTCACCGATTTTAATCCCTTGTACTCTTGAGACTGATTCGATCTGTAGGAACCTTCTTAGACCCTATAAAGAGAGGACTTTCGACCCACTGGAACCCTATTTGTCTCCTCAACCGGCGGCGTGACCTAGGGTGGCCGATCGAGAGCGAATTTGGGTGAGGATCGGTGATGTGTTCGCGGATTAGGCTTTCAGGCATCTTCCTCCTTCTTCTTCGATTAAGGTAGGTTTCTCTCAAGCCCAACCTAATTAACTAACATGATTGCATAGAGATCGTTCGTAGCTTTCATTTGGATCTATTTTGCCTAATTTGTGCTTTCTATATCATGCATATTTCTAGTTTTATGAAAGGCATGTGATTAGGGTTTATATCATTCTTTTCGCTTGATTTAGGTAGGCTTATCGTAGTTAAATCCCTGAATTGATCATGCTATCTTGTGTATTTTTAAGTCCTCTTTCCAGTGTTAGCTTATTGCCCAATTTTTATGCATCGTACGATGAGTATTTAGTCATTTTATTGAACCCTAGCCGAGCTCGCTGGAGTTCAGGCGTGGCGTCATTAACGCGGTACAACATAAAATGCTCTGTTTTGAACGGCCCCTCGATAGACCATGTGGTCGATATCGACAGCTAGTTTTTGACCGCCTAATTGCTCTTGCATTAAAATTCTTCTTGAGCAGGACGGGCATGTCCAGACCGTTCATGAACCCCCACGGCCCTAGATAAACCGTTCAGGCCCTGTCTGACCTTCGGGCCAGCTTGACCTGTACGGCCTATCGACCGACCGCTGAGTCCCATTGAGCGGTTTTTGGCAGACCATTCAGTCACGCAAAAATTATTTTGAATCTTATTTTAAGCATGACTAGTTCTGATTAAATAATGCTAATGATAGGGTAGCAACCCACAATTAAATTAGAATATATGGAAGATAAATTAATATCAGATCTTGCTCTATTATCTTGTTCCTTTCTTCCAATCATATTCTTTCATTCTTATCTATTTAAATAAAGTATAAAACTCAATCATGTTATATTAGAAATGAGAAATTGATATTAGGACTATTTTAACAGTCATTTCACTCCGGTGGAAATTTGATTGACCGTCTATATTCATTTTCTGATGATTTATAACCCCCAATTCTTGTAATGGTTGGAACTCTCCGCCGGATACTCCTTCCGTCGGATTAGGACCTCCATTATGAGACCTCCGTAACTCCCCGCGAGCCTGAGATTCCCACTAGGATGCCGGGTAGGTTAAACCTCAAGTCCTGCACCTGTGAACTCGACCGGATCGCTTGCTTGTCTCTGCTCAGATTCATGGCCCATATGGAACCGTTCGAGTCCCTACGCGGCCTGGATCTGACCGTTGGTTTATAAGCGGCTTATGCCGGACCGTTGTATGCCATTTGAGCGGCCCGGTTAAGACCGCGTATCACTGGCTCAATGCCAAGTCTTGATGGTCGATTATCCTTGATTGTTCTTCGACCAAGCCATGTTAAGTTGACACAGAAAGTCTCTAGGCGGACCTAAGAATCGTGGGCTGAACCCTGGTTCAGTTCCACCATCCTTATGGTGGCCTAGGAGCCCTTTTTGGGTAGCTTTCTCTATCCTGCGTGGCCCAGTATTGAACGGCCAATACTGGACCGTTTAGTTACTGGAGCGGACGATCATCCGACCGCTCAACTGTTGCACGGCCCAATCTAGCCCGTGTAGCCTTCATCATCGACTCCTTTTCTTCTTGCATTGAAGGGCTCTTTGTGGACCGCCTAGTTCGGTTCAACGGCCAATTTTGGACCGTTCTTTTATAGAGCGGCCCATTTTAGAGCGCGTACCCACTTAGCTTCGGCTGGGTTGTTCTTCGGCGCAGTCATCTTTGCAAGGCCCAGTGTGTGACTGTTCTGTCTTAAGCGGCCCAATATTGACCGCGTACCTTCCAGCTTTCTGAAAGTTGATGTTTTCATTGTTTTGATTGTGTGAGCTGCTCTAACCTATCCAGGCTATGGTACCTTGAGTTGGGACCTATTGTTAGGTCTGTTGATGACATTATCAATTATAAGTCATTTCCTTGAATGCCTTTTCCTCTCAATTAAGAATATTATTGTTTGGAATCTCAAGAAAATCAATATTCTTATGCGCTTTACCTTGATTACATGAACTTGATCTTGGAACTCTTGGACATTAAACATTGTGGATGTCTAGATTTCGTGGGATCAATGATCCAAACAAATCAATGCCAATGCAAACACATTAAAGGGCCCAGTCTAGTCCTGGGAGGCGCACCCGAAAAGTACTTGATCTCCGGGGAGGTGAATGACTAGGTGTGGCATTTGGCACCGGTACTATCTAGCGTGTTGGGTCTACGACATTCCACAGTCTTGTGATACTTGCTTGAAAGTAGGAAGTGCTTTCTAGCATGACTCGACTTGACTTAACTTGATATATGGCCATTCACTTGAAGTTCTGATTACTTGCTCTTTCTATCGCGACTTGCAATCTTTATCGTGCTAGTTATCTTGTTATCATGCTTAATTGTTTTCTTGCATTATTCATGCATTCATGAAATGGTTAATTACGTAAACTATGCCTGATGATAGAGAGTAATTCTTACTGAGCTTCTCGCTCACTCCTACTTTAACATTTTTCTGGTAACGCGGTAGATGGAACGCTTGCAATTGGGATCGGGTCAATGTGATCGAGTGCACCTGGAGCCTTGAGACCCGAGTCTTTTTATTTTTCTTATGTCTAGCCAGTATAGTGGGTCTTGTTATTTATCTTCTATATTTCTTTTATTGAGTCCACATTGTATTAAAATTTTTAAATATCAATAAAATCACATTTTTCTCAAATTAATGGCCTCCATGTGTTGAATATTACTTATTGTGTTTCTTTATTTTCTTTTATGCTCTATTTATCATGACTGTTTCGCTGCCACGTTCCGAGCATCGCTTCCCGCTGGTATCGGTTCGGGGCGTGACAAAGCATGTCTAGGTCTGTGCACATTACTGTTCACGCATATATACAAGGTCAATGCATATCATTGTTCATTGCATGAAGGTCGATGCATATTAGGGTCGATGCTAGGCTCAGGTCGATGCACATTTAAGTTTTAGTTCATTCAGGTCAGTGCACATTTCTACCTAGTGTTAACCAAGGTTTGTGCATGTTTTTACTTCAATACACAGGGTCTGTGCATGTTTTCACCTAGTGCTAACCAAGGTCAATTTATGTTTTCCAGAAATGCATCAGGTCGGTGGATGTTCACATTAGTAGCAACCTAAGGTCGGTGCACGTTTTGGTTTCAACACTACAAGTCTGTGCACGTTTGGCTCCAATGCTTCAAGGTCTGTGCTACTTCATAATATAGGTCTGAGCATATGTGTTCACTGCATCTTGCAAGTCTGTGCACATCTATTTACCAGGTCTGTGCACATCAGGTCATATGTTATGAGGACTGTGCATGTTTGCAATCATCAACTAACTAAGTCTGTGCATGTTTTGGTTTCTACATAAGAGAGGTCTGTGCACATTGCATTTTTGCATAACATAGTCTATGCACATTTGCTCACTATACGCTTTGAGGTCTGAGCACATATACATATATGCGTTTGAAGTCTGAGCTTTGAGGTCTGAGCATATATATATGTAATCTGAAATTTGAGGTCTGAGCATATATAACTTGAGGTTTGAGGTTTGAGGTCTGAGCATACATATACATCTGCAGTCTGAGCTTTGAGGTCAGAGCACATATATAAATATACAATTATAGTCTAAGCACATCCACCCATTTATTCTTCAAGGTTGAAGCATATGCATATATATTAGTCTTGCTGACGGAATGTTTGATGAAATGTCTCAGAGAGTCTGATGATTAGTAGAGTAGCACGTGAGTTCAAACTGAAGCAGGCATGTGTTCCCAGAATGGCTGGAAGTTGGCACGTGGTCCGAGGAGCTTATGATTGGGCATGTGATCTAAGGCTCTATGGTAGAAGAATATTCTTGTCATGGGCACGTGGTCCAATAGGACACAAAAGGAATGAAATCACCCTATCCAAAGAGTTTCTACGGAGCCCCTATTTTGGGTATAAATATAGGGTGCTTTCTCCTCTGAAAAGGGAGCCGCCAAAAGAAAGGAGCTGCAAGCCAGTAGAAGAAAAAGATAGCAAAGAGAGCAGAAGAGTACAGGAGCCAGAGACTCTGTGAGAAGAATTAGAGTGAGAGTGCTGAGAGATAGAGAGAGTTCGAGAGAGAAGAGAGAAGTGAAAGTGAAGTTGCTGAAGCACTTTGAAGATATTCATTCTGTTGGTTTTTAGATCAGATCTAGACCAACTTGCTCCTGCGAGAGCTATATTTGTTTCCATTTTCTATTTGTTCCATTTTCCTTTGTTGTTTTCCTTTTCCATTTTGTTCTTCCGATCTTCTGGTTTGAGGTAGTGTTCCTCTTGAGGATTCAGGAGAAGGGAGACCGTGTCTCCGGTTTGCGAGTGGCGGGGTGTCACTTGTGATTTCCCTCTAGGCTTCAGAGGAAGGAAGACTTGGGTCTCCGGTTGTGAGTGGCTAGGTGTCACTCACGGTTTCCCCTCTGATTTGGAGGAAGGGAGGTTTGCCTCTGATTCTAATTATGTGGACTGCAGAGCTAGAGTGTTGGTCTTGTGGGAAGCAAGACCAGGTCGAGGGATTTGTTTCCCTCAGGGCAAGCTGTTAGGCAGCGTCTGTTGCGGACTGAGTCTGCTTTGGTTTCTAGCTTCTACTAGTGGAATCCTCACTCTGGTTTAGAGTGAGGGATGGATGTAGGCAGACTGGTGTCTGGCCGAACCACCTAAAAATTTGGTGTGCCATGGCTTGCTTTGTGTGCTTGCTTCTTATATGGTTTGATTGAACACGTTGCTTCTAATTGTGTTTGCTATTCACGATAGATTCTTACTTAGGAGCATTTCCTTTTCATTCTGTTGGCCTACATCTAGTTGAAGTTCCTCTGTTTGTTATAAGTCCAGTTCCAACTCTGCAGCCTAGTATTGTCCGATGTTCAGTAGTATCTCCAGCTACGTAGGTTGGCTAAATGTTTAAGTGTGAACCACAATAGTGCATCTGTTTAGGTTGAGCCATCCCATTTTACCTCTACATGTATTGCTCAACGTGAGTGGTAATCGAAGTAAATTTTTTTTAAAGGGGGATTCATTCACCCCCCCTCTGAATCCGTGCCTTGCACCCCAACATATATATGTAAAGAAAAATAGAAGAATAGGCGCCTTGTCTTAAGATGTAAATCACTAAAAAAATTAGATATAATTGTTGGAAAATCATGAATGGACGTCCAGTTAGTGGGCGCCAATTGAAATTCATGGCCACTGCTAGGATGCAATTTTCTATGATTATTTCATCACGTGTTTTCCTTGATCCTACACCGTTGGATCTCGTTGGCACCATTGTCTCATGTCCTAGACTTGGTCCCTGTTTTATTTTGACGCTTACACTCAACTCTTCCGTAAGACTCCGCTAGCTTTGGATTCCCTCAAGGCAGCCGAGTTGGTTGTACCCTCAAAACCCTAGAACCCCTTTTAGTCATGTCACTCTAAAGAAACATGACACCCTAGCCATCATAGAGCGCTGCTTTTAATGTTCTGTGTGTGTTTGTCTCTGTTTGGAATTGGTGACCAGACAGTGGACGCTAATTGAATTAGCGACCGTTTGAGAAGTCGCTATTTCATCGTGTCTGTGTTTTTCCCAGAATTAGCGGCCACCCTAATGGGCGCCAATTCTGAAATTGGTGGCGGTCTGAGTGGACGCCAATTGCCCAGTTTCATGAATTATCATGGTTCTTACAATAGACTTATTGCTATGTCGTACTTGTGAAAAGTTCCGTCCTTGAACTCTTTGTTCAGTGATTCTACCTTCATATTCCTACAATGGCTTATTCCTTTGAAATTCTAGCTATAACTATAGTGGATGTCTAGATATTTTACATGACTCAATGCCTGGTGCTAATAGGGCCCGGTCTAGTTCTGGAAGCAGCAGCTGAAAGTACTTTGCCCATGGGAGCTATATTGACCACAATGTGGCATTGCACCGGAGTGCATGACTTGCTTGATTAATCATCGACATTCCACACACACACTCTCTCCCTATTACGTGCTTAATATTAAATGACATGACTTGCGTGGCCCAGATTGGGCAAAGTACTTGAATGAATTAATAGCCAATATCTTGGTACTTGACTTGACAATTACATGCTTGATATCTTGGTAAACTTTACTTGGTATATCACCAACACTTGCTTGTATATCTTGCTAGTCCACTCTCTCTTTACTTTCATGATTGATTTTTCATTCGATGATCTCTTGCTATCTTGCATACATGAGCATGCCACAGAATATAAGTCATTAATTACTTTAAGCAAGTCTGGATTAGTGATATAATTCCTACTGAACATTCGCTCACCTAGTATTTTCCCCTATTTTTTAGGCAACTCCGATGACGAGGATCATTCGGATGGGGATGACCAAGAGAGCCGAGAGTAGAGTTGCACCCGGATATCTTATGTTATCATCAAGCCGAGTCTTTTTCATCTTTCTTGAGTCTATTATTGTAATTTTCTTTTATAGAGTCTAGAATGTCATTTAGTACTCTTTTCCATCGAGGATTATGTAATGGAGTTATTCGATAGTAATAATTAATAAATTGGATTTGGTTTTATCTTGCTAATGCACACTCTATCTATATATCAAATTTTCTTATGGTCTGATTGACATGACCGATATAAACTCGTCACACGTACCGATTTCCTTCCGCGCTCGGGGCGTGACATGATGTGGCGTAAGCCCTCGTCGAAGAAGCAAGCACGGATGTAGGTGCCATGACTGTAAATGTGATCACCACTGAAGACGAAGGCGAGACGCCAGCACTTGCTTCAGATGCTCCGTTGGAGGGAGGAGGCTAGGCACCCAGCCCTTCCACCCCCGATCCAACAATGATGACGTTGCTTCTAAAGTATCAACAGGAGATTGATATGTTGAAGAAACAACTGAGTGATCTGAGCATGCCAGCGTCAGCCTCGAAGTAGGTGGAAACCCCTCCTGAAACATCACGACATGGTGTCGATGGGCTTGAGGGCCCACCTCAGATGTCACGTCCCGAGATTATGCAGCGGAAACCATCGGGAATGTGAACAGTCGACTAGTACACCTCGAGCAAGCAATATAATCAGAGCGCAAGACAATCACATAAGAGTAATTGCACAATATAATTTACAAAAATCCTTCAACTTTATTATTTCATAAAATAATTCCCATAGTACATAAGATCTTTTCACTAGACTCAAAAAAATAAAAATTGCATCATGACTCGACTAGACATTTAGTAACTAAGGCTTCTCTCGGGTCGTTTGTCCTTTAATCACTCCCGGATCCATCACTTGAGTAATCGAAATCCGTCCCACTAGAATTTTTTGAAAAAATTTAAAAAGTATAGTAATGAGCAGACTTGCCTAGTAGGTATCCTCATATCAACATCAAGGCAAATTTAAGTGATTAACATTTTTGCTCTAAAGATTAAGGTAAATCATGCAAATACGATGAATCATTCGAAGAAAGCTAAAGTAACAAGATATGATCGAACTTGAGATACAAGAATGTGATTTGAACAAGTATATAACAAGAATGTAGATCTGGCCTTTTTAAAAATGTAACAAGAATGTACTTTTCATAACCATGAAGGCTATGCACTAGAAAGTCATGTAACAAGCAATAATGTACTCTTCACTTAGTAGCAAGTACTTCGTGAATTCATGTGGATTCCCGTGGACATTTCACTTATTTAAAAAGAAAGTACTCCCAGCGCAATGCGACGCCAGTAGCATCATACCCTATGGTTTACAGTATGTTTCCGACAATCAACTAAGGGGATTAGCATAGAGCCCTTGATCACAATCAGTGCTCGAACTGCATCTTCAAGTATAAATCAAGCTACTTCCACGTTTATATAAATAATGTAGCCAATAATGTACAAGTTCAACAAAGCTTAATGATAAGGTAACCAAAATATAGAACGTACCAATAATTGATTAAGAGAATTTGAAGGAATGCATTAATAACTAGGTTATGCTATGAAAGAAATCTGGCATCATAATGGTACATTCTTTATTTTCCATATCTTTACATTGACATATTATCATCGGTTTAGAGTCCAAAAATCCATGAACTCAAGAAAACCAACCCCAAAGTTCAAAACCTCGGGTTAGACATAATCAGGATCCAAACGGTCTATTATTGGGCTGTTTTGAATTTCAAGCAGTCATATATAGGACTGTTTAGAAATCCAAGCGGTCAAGTGAAGGACCATTTGATAAGACAAAGTCCGATATACAAAAAAAATAGAACCTCTGGTGCCTTGCGGTCTAATGGAGAACCGTTTAGGATCCATTAGCGGTCAAGTGCAGGGCCGCTAGCTGACTCTAGCGGTCAATCAGAAGGCCGCCAGGTTCCAGAATGTAAAAAATATCGGTAAAAGCACTTTCTAGACATTGGGTTTTAATGGTACAACCAGCTCGGCGTCCTAGTGGGAATCCCAGGCTCACGGAGTCTTATGGAGGCCTTGAAATAAGATTTCCTAGTCCGTTGGAAGAAATATCTAAAGGAGAAGTCATCAAGTCCAAGATTATTTTCTTAATGTGCAAAAAGTGTAACTAATGACAACATATCGGGATATGAGCCATGTACTTATGAAAATGACTCTCAGAAGAGAGAGAATCGTGATAAAACAGTGATCATGAATCATCTATCTTTGGAAAAACACACATTTATTACAAGAGTATATGATTGTGGGTCATAAATTAACATAAGTTTAAAAATAAGACCAATGATCATAAAAACATGAAATATATTGTGATGAACAGTAAATACAACTAAGTATATGAAACCAATGCTCAAATCTGGATTAAAACTTAGTTAACTAGGCTTATCATACATCTATTAAGGCTAATTCTACAATATGTTGAATTAACAATATTACAGAAAATTAGAAATCCAAAACGGTCTAATATAGGATAGTTTAACTTGGGATAGCGGTCTATCGAGCGACCGCTAGAGTTCCTGGCGGTCTACAAGACGACCATTTGCTCCTGTAAAAATCCGAGTTCAAATAATAGTAAAACCAAATGTTAAACTAAGATACATCATGCATGGAAATCAACATATATAAACTTCTATAATCATGATAGAACAATTATAGGCCAACAATATGCATAGGTTCATGTATTTAACAAGAAAAAATTCTTTTTTAGTTTATTAGGGCTAGTTCATGCATGAGGATTAAACTTAGATGCATAGTCCTACTAAAACATGAAATTCTCAAAGTACAATGCATGAAAAAGCACGAAATCAGAGGGCTTTTATTTCTGACTTCAAATTTGAGCCATTCATGAGATAACCTACCTCTGTCTTGGGCTTTAAATTTCGAATTTAAGGCTGAAAGTCAACCCTAGTTCTCTGCTCGCCCTGAACTAAATCAGCAACTTCACGCCCTTGTATCTCCTGATTCCCTAGACCTAATGACGTGAAATTTTGAGGGTAAGAAGAGGGTACTAACATGAACAAATTATTCTAAAGAACCTTTATCTAATTATCTCGTTTAAGGCTTCTATTTCCCTGATCTTCTTGGGTCGGCCGCACTATTTCCTGAGTTTTTGATGTAAGATCAGCAACTTTGTAGGCTTCTATCTCTCCGTAGGCTCGATCTCCTAGTAAAAAATTTTGAGGAGAGTTAGTCCTAAGTATAATAAACAAATTCCTAGAAGAAACTTACCTTTAATTCTTCCTCCTTACCATAGTTCCATGCGAGCCAAAAGTAAGGGTCGCGTAGGTTTGTTCTGGGTGTATTTATAGGGTTAGCTAGGGTTTTAAGGATTAGAACGAACTTAGAGTCCCATTTAAGCTTTCAATTCGATCTATTATCCTTCTACACTTTTCTAATTAGTAGATAGAGTCGATCCTAGGTGATTTGGATGCTAAAAATCCATCATTTTCACGTTTTCTTCGTCTCACGGAACTGTAGTGCCTTAGCGGTCTAGCTCTAGACCGTTTACCAGAGCCTAGCGGTCTCGCGATAGACCGCTTGACTTCGTGAGTGCCGAATTTTCAACTAGTGCAAACTCTTTTGATATTATCTTCACTATTATCCCTTTACTTATATACCAAGGAGTAATTATCTCCTTTAATTCCGTGTTTACACCCATTCCTAGCTTCTAGAATATGGGCTAAGGTCCAAAATAATCTTTTTGGGCCTATTGGGTTTATTACGTGGGCCTAATCCTCTTGGATTTATATAGGGCCTAAATAATTAGATTTAATTAAATAAAATTTATTTATAGCCCATTAAATGCTTAATAATTATTGAAGAGGCGGTATCTCGCGCTGAGTCCTGAGCGGGCTGTGGATCACCAGAAGATGAATCTGCAAGAGAAGGGAAACGTATCAGAGGGCCCAGGGGATCCCCCTGGGGGAAAACCCTCCGATGGCTAAGTCATTAGAGCGATGGTGGAAGCGATAATGAGGGGAGGAGAGAGCTGATGCGCGAGAATCCTCTCCACCAAGGGTGAAGCGAATCGTGCCCAGGAGCTTAGGGTATGTGAAGGGCTAGTTCATCTTACCATCTTCCGGAGGGTCTCCCTTACTTAAATAGTGCATCGCCTTTTAAGAGTCTGGTGAGCTGAGGGCTTCCCGGCGGGAGTTACGTCTTCATCGGGGGCTTTCATGGCCGGATCGTGGGGGCGTTATCCCCTTGGAGTCCGGCAGCTCCCATGACTCTCCCGCTGCCGGAGGACTCTGAACGGCCGCACCTGCAGGTAATCAAGCGGTCTCACCGAGCTACGGGGATGCTAGCTCGTGTCCGAGCGATAGGCATGGCCCGGCGAAGGTGGGGTCGGATAGGTCGGCTGGAGCCTCTTTCTCTCGGTCGGAGAGTGGGCTTTAGACCGGACCTTCCATCCGACCTGACCGTTGTCTCGGGCCCTCCGAGCCTAGAAGGCCGCCGGGGAGAGTTGATTCCTCGAGTCTTTATTTATTGGGCTTTTCTCCCAAAGTGGGCCCTGTGGGCTATCAGTTGGGTGGGGCTCGCCCGGTTGGACCTTGTAGGCCTTGTTGGGCCGCCTTGGTGGTGGGCTGCGGAAATCCCCCTCTCCACTTATCCCCCTCCTACTCCCGAGCCAAAGGAGGCTCGGATGAGTAGTTTTTTGAGGCTTTGGACCGGCGTGGCTCAGGTGGGTGGAATTCCGTTGGCGTTATGTAGCCGCTTATAGCGGTTGCCGAGGCCCGTAATGATGATCCAGACGGATTTGAAACGAAGGGGCCCCCCTTTTTCTCTGAGCAGGGAACGGCGCGCCGCCACCCTCAGGGGTTTATAGGGGGCGCTGTTCATCGTTCTAGGCTTCCAAGGTTTTAGGCTTTCCTTGCTTCTTGATACGCCGTGAGAGCACAGCGGAGACGCGGAGCCTTGCGGCGGCGTTTGAAGAGTTGGCGAGGATAACCGCGGAGGCGGTTCGGCAGCTTCCTTCTCCCCCGGAGTCTTCAAGCTCGCACGAGGGGTCTTCTCCCGATCCGATGGCAGATCAGAGTCCGGAGCTTATGCCCGTGAGGCGCGATCCCGTCCCCAACTGTAGCGAGTTGGGAGAAGCGGAGGTGCGGAGGCTGGAGCATCGTTTCCGTTTGCCTCTCCGCTATAGCTTTGCTGCCGCCACTCCGTACGAGACGAGTCTGGACGACCGCAATGGGCACATTTGCACCTTCCTCTTGGCCTGGAAGAGTGGATTTCGGCTTCCTTTCGATCCTTTCGTGCTGCAGCTGCTCACTTTTTTCCGGTTGGCACCTATCCAGTTGGTGGCCAACTCCTATCTTCTTCTTTCGGCGTTTGGGATTTTGTGCCACCAGCGCGGCATCTTCCCGTCTCTGGACCTTTTCCACTTCTTCTTCGAGTTGAAGGCGCATCCATCGGCGGGAAAAGGTTTTTACTTCATCCAGGCGCGGAGGAATAGGAGCTGCATCTCGCTTGCGGCGAAGGACTCCTCGCACAAGGGGTGGAAGACTCAGTTCTTCTGGGTGAAGGCGATGGCGACGGACGAGATCTGGAGATGCCGGACCTCGCCCAATTTTCATCCGAATCTGCCCCCTCGCCAGGAGGAGTTTCCTCCCCACGTGGAGCAGCAGGCTGCCCGTCTGTTGGAGAATCGCCAATCGACCGAGGAGCTGGTGACACCGGAGAACATCGAACGGTGTCTTCTCCCGCGGTTGACGGCGTCAGGTACGGTTCTTTGAGGTTCCTCTTCTGGGGTGGTAACCCTTTTTTTCTCCTCCTGACCGGGGCTTCTTCTTGTTGCAGACGTGAGGCGGGAGCCTCTGGAGGAGGCGGCTGAGGTCATCGATCTGGGAGAGGACTCGACAGCCGACGAGCCTGATGTCTCGGTGGGTCGCGCTTATGCCCGAGATAAGGGCAAGGGGGCGGCCCCCGAGGGGACTTCTCGGTCGACCGGCCTGAAGCGCAAGGATCCCCTGGTGGGGAAACTGCGGGAGGCCGCGAAGGCCAGGAAGAGGGCCAGGAAAGCCGGTCTTCCTACCGCCGTCGGGGGCGACTCTGGCTCGGCGGTGCTCCCCTCTCGGGGGCAGGATGGGGCCGACCCTTCTGGGCTGGCTCTCCCATCTGCCGAGCGAGAGGGGGCCGAGGAGACCAGGGGTCCCACAGAGGGAGGTGATGGGTCGGCTCTCCCCTCTGTGGGGACAGAGGGGGCCGATGCCGGCGTGGCCGGCGCTGGGACCGAGAGCTCGGTCGGTGCAGATGGGGGTGTGTCGCAACCCCAAGTGCCGGCAGTTTCTGGTGCTGTTGATCCCGCGGCGCCGGTCGAGGGTGGGGGTTCGCCCGGGGAGGCGTTGCAACCCCAACCGACCGTGGTGCGCGGGGCGGTTAGTTCTGCTGCCACAACAGGGCCTTCTGACGGGGCGCCCAGGGTGGAGCGGTCCCCTTTGCCAGAAGCTCTGGTCAGGCTTGGTGTCTCGGGTGATCTGTACCGGATCTGCCGGTCGATCGCCGATAGGACGAGGGGCGGAGAAAAGCGCAGCACTCCTGCCGGGGTCCTTGACATCCTGATGGAGGGCGGCCTTGTTATAGCTCGGACAGCGGCCGTGATGGCAGAGGCGCACGCCCGGACGGAGGCGGAGCGGTCGACGCTCGCCTGGACCCTCGGTGGATGCGAGAGGAAACTAGCTCGGCTCGAGGGGGAGCACGAGGGGCTCCGGCGGGAGTTCCTTGCTCTCAGGGAGTTGGCGCGGTCGAGCCGTCGGGAGGCTGAGGTACTGGCCGAGCAGCTGACAAGGGCCCGAGAATCGCTCGAGAGGAAGAGCAAGCGTCTAGAAGACGAGCGTCAACGCCACGTCGAGCTGGACGGCCTCTGGGAGCGTGAGCGTGCCGAGCTGCAGGATTGAGCGGAGGACGCGGAGCGCCTTCGTGCTGAAACCGAGGCGGACCGAGCCCGGGCGGAGGGTCGGATGACCGAGACCGAGCGGAGGATGACCGAGCTGGAGGAGCGTCTGGCGAGGCCGGAAGAGCGTGCGGCCGAGGCGGAGCGGGCTCGGGACGGGCAGGTCGAGGCGGAGGCGATCGAGCGCTATAAAGGCTCGGAAGCTTACTCGGCTGACCTGATTGCAGCCGCCCTACCCTACTACGAGGTAGCTCTCCGCCGGGGTGCTCTAAAGGGGTTCAAGCAGGACTTTCGCCGAGCGATGGACTATGCTAATGAGCACCTGGCCGGAGGTGACTTTCCTTACGGCCAGCGTTATGACTCGGACGAGTCAGATTTCAGCTCCTCATCTTCGGCCGGGGAAGAACCGGGGGAATCGCCTTCAGCGGGGTCACCGGCTCCGGAAGCCTCGGGAGGGCTCGCGACCGGGACAGTTCTCGCACAGGCGAGGTCAGTGTCCGGGCCGGCCGTCGCCGAGGGTACCGGGGGTGACGCGTCCCCTACTGCAGTTCCCGAGCTTCAAAGTGGGCCCGAGGCCTGATGTAACTTTATTTTGCCCCTTCCCCTTTTTTGTCCGTCTTCCTCGTTGTAAGAGGCTTTTATGGGAGGCAATAAATAACTTACTTTATTTGATCGCTATCTTTGCTGTGATTTGGTTGGCGTATCGTGGCAGTTGGAAAGTGCCGATATTTTTTGCGCCGTTTTCGCATGTCGATTCGGGAGACTTCTGGCGGGCGTCCTTCCGTATTACCATGCTTTGAAAGGCGAGGTGCTTCGCGAATCCCGCTAGGGCGGGGGGCAGGGATTTCGAGGTGACCTTCCAGGGAGGTCCTGTAGCGTGTTTTCGAGGGGGGAGTCTTTTAAGGCGCGTGGCCTCCCTTGGCCTATAAAAAGGACCGAAGGGCGCTCCTTCTCTCTTAACACTTAGGACTTTCGCCGGTGGTCTGCTCTTATTCCCTCGTCTTCGCTTTGCGTTGAGCCACCGCGATCGGAACATGGAGGACCCTTCAGAAGGTGATGCTGCAGACGACGGGGAGCGGCCGGTTCCAGATGTCCTGGAATATCGGTCGGGTCCCACGGTCACCGCGCGTGCATGAGGCGGGTCCGACGGTCACCGCGCGGATTGAGAGAGGGCTTCGACGTGCGGGGGCACGCCGTTTTCCTCCTCTTGGCTCCGGCGAGGCTTCCGGGCCGACGCCGAGATGGAGGGCGGATGGGGGAGTTAGGGATGCCGGCCGCCATTCCCCTCCGTGGGAGGGGAGGAGGCGGCTCCAGTCCCTTCCTTACCCCCGTGCGCTGCCTCTTTCTCTCTCTTTTGTTCTTCATTTCTTTCACTCTTCGGGGGCTGCTGGCTTTCTGTTCGCCTCCAAAGAGTTGGCAGTTTGGAAGAAAGGGGACCTTCACGGCGGGCCCTTTTTCCAGGTTGTTGCCAACTTGGAAGGTAGCCTTCCTTACGTGAAAGGTGGCCTTCTCCTTGCCGTCCCTCTGTCACCTTTGTCACGGACCACCCGAGCCAACTGGGTCGACCATCTCTTATCCGAGCCAGTTTCTACGCGAGGCAGAGTCAGTGGCTGGATGCGAGAAGGTCAAGACCGGGTCGACCGGGCGACGGCCGTTTGCTGCGGTGCCAGATGGATTTTCGCTTTTTGTTATGTAATGTATTGGCAGTTGCCTTTCTGATGTACCAACAGTTATCTTGAATGAATGCGAAAGATAAGGGGGTTTATTTTACCCAATTTGTTGATACAGTATTCAGAAATAAAATCTGCGTAGTGTGGTTGCGTTCCATGTCCGGGGAATGGATTCCCCTTCCATTGTGGCTAACCTGTACGCACCTTTCCCGAGCGTCTCGATCACTCGGTAGGGGCCTTCCCAGTTGGGGGATAGCTTGCCCGCCGCCTCTAGTTGTCGAGAGGCTTCTGCCTTTCTGAGGACGAAGTCCCCTGGTCGGAATTGTCTGCCTCGGACCCTGGCGTTGTAGTACCGAGTGAGGCGGCGCTGGTACTCCGTAGCTCGGACGTTCGCGATCTCTCGGAGTTCGTCTGCCAGGTCGAGGTTCTCGAGCAGCTTCTGCTCGTTCGCCTCGGGCACAAAGCTGATCACTCGGAGAGACGGATTGGCGATTTCCAATGGAACGACGGCTTCGGTGCCATATACTAGTTGAAAAGGGGTCTCACCGGTTGCCGTTCTGGGGGTCGTTCGGTGCGACCATAGTACGCTAGGCAGTTCCTCGAGCCAGCTACCCTTAGCCTTGCCGAGTCTGGTTTTTATGCCTTTCAAGATTGTCTTGTTGGCATTTTCAACCAGCCCGTTGGCATGAGGGTGGGCGACCGATGTGAAGTGGTTGCGGATATTTAGGTCGGCACATCTATCTTGGAAGTATCGAGAGTCGAATTGCCGCCCGTTATCGCTCACTATCACTCGGGGGACGCCGAAGCGACAAATGATCGATTTCCATACAAAACCCCAGACGACTGTCTCGGTGATCCTCGCTGTTGCTTCAGCCTCGATCCACTTGGTGAAGTAGTCGATGGCGACGATGATGAACTTCTTCTGGGATTGAGCCGTTGGGAATGGCCCAAGGATGTCGATCCCCCACCGAGCGAAAGGGTAGGGCTCGGTAAGGGTGACAAGTTCCGTGGCCGGCTGGTGGACCAAATGGTCGAACCGCTGGCAACGGTCGCAATGTTGTACGTAAGCCGTGCAGTCGCGCTGGAGGGTCGGCCACCAGTATCCTTGCCTTAGCAGGATTCTGGCCAGCGACCGACCTCCTGAATGTGCTCCGCACAGGCCTTGATGAATCTCCTCAATAGCTTGGCTCGCTTCGTCGGGGCCGAGGCATTTCAGAAGGGGCCCGGAGAACGATCTTCGGTAGAGGGCGCTGTCGAGGATGACGAAGCGCCGAGCTTGGTACTTCATCCGGCGGGCTTCTCGAGAGTCGGAGGGTTCCTGGGAGTCTCGTAGCTAGGAGAGGTAGGGGGAGCGCCAGTCGTCGGGAGTGGTCGAGTCAACGGCGAGGAGCTCCGAGTCTATGCTCGGGCGCTCTAGCTCTTCTAGGAGGACCGATCGTGTACCTTCCGAGTCTAGGGAGGAGGCCAGTCGGGAGAGGGCGTCCGCCCGAGAGTTTTGCTCCCGAGCTATTCGGACTACCTCGAACTCCACGAACTGCTGGGCCAGGCTCCGGACCAACTGGAGGTATTTGATCATAGGTGCCTCCCGAGCTTCGTACTCGTCGCTGACCTGGCTTGCGACCAGCTGGGAGTCGGTGTGGATCCTGACTCACTCAGCCCCCAACCGTCGGGCCATGCGGGCCCCCGAGATAAGGGCCTCGTACTCGGAAGCATTGTTGGACGCCGGGAAGTTGAACTTTAAGGCGTACTGCAACTCTATTCCTTAGGGGGACCTTAGGAGGATCCCTGCGCCGCTACCGACCGAGTTGGACGATCCATCGACGAACAGCTCCCAGGTTGGCCCGGTTGCTGTCGGAGGCCTGTCCTCAACCGGAACGGTGCTCTCGGCGATGAAGTCGGCGAGCGCTTGCCCCTTGATAGCTGATCGTGGCCGATACGAGATGTCGTATGCCCCGAGCATGATGGCCCATTTGACGAGTCGCCCCGAGGCCTCGGGGTGGGCCAGAATCTTCTTCAGTGGCTCGCCGGTTAGCACGGTGATGGGATGCCCCTGGAAGTAGGGTCGGAGGCGCTTTGCGGAGGTAACCAACGCTAGCACGAGTTTCTCGGTTGCGGGGTACCTCCGCTCGGCCTCGCCGAGCACCTTGCTGGTGTAGTAGACCGGCCTCTCGACTCCCGAGTCATTCCTGACTAGGACCGAGCTGACCGTTGATGGCGTCGCCGAGAGATAGAGCAGCAAAACCTCGCCTGCAACGGGCTTGGAGAGCACCGGGGGTGAAGCTAGGAGCTCTTTGAGCTCGGCGAACGCTGTCTGGCATTCCCCGTCCCATACGAACGTAGCAGACGCTATTTTAGGCCCCCTCATTAGCTTGAAGAAGGGCAAGCATCGTTCGGCCGCACGGGACAGGAAACGACTGAGAGCGGCAACACGCCCCGTCAGACGCTGGACGTCTTTGATGCACGTGGGCGGGCGCATGTCCAGGATGGCCTGGACCTTGTCAGAGTTTGCTTCGATCCCCCGCTGAGTGACCAGGAAACCCAGGAACTTCCCGGATCTTACTCCAAAGGCACACTTGGCGGGGTTGAGCTTCATGCTGTACTTCATGAGGGTGCCGAAAGTCTCGGCCAGGTCGGTGAGGTGGTCTTGGACCCTTGGGCTCTTGACAAGCATGTCGTCGATGTAGGCCTCGACGTTCCGTCCTAACTGTCCCTCGAACATATGGTTGACTAGTCGCTGGTATGTGGCTCCAGCATTCTTCAATCCGAAAGGCATCCGGGTGTAGCAGTACACGCCGTAGTCGGTGATGAAGTCGGTCTTCTCGACATCTTCAGGGCTCATTCGGATCTGATGATAACCCGAATAGGCATCCAGGAAATTGAGTATCTCGTTGCCCGAGGTTGAGTCAACCAGTTGGTCGATGCTCGGCAGCGGATAGCAGTCCTTGGGGGTGGCCTTGTTCAGATCGGTGAAGTCTACGCACATTCGCCACTTGCCGGTGGTCTTCGGCACCAGGACGACGTTGGCTAGCCACGTTGGGTACAGGACCGGTCTGAAAAGACCAGTCTCTTGTCCCTTGGTGACCTGCGCCTTGATGATCGCCTGTTTCTCGGGCGCATGCTTCCTCCTCCGCTGCTGTACGGGTCTCATGGTGGCGTCGAGGTTAAGCTTGTGCATCACAGTTTCCTTTGGTATACCAGGGAGTTGATCGTCGGACTAAGCGAAGACCCGGACGTACCCAGAAAGAAACTCCTTGTATTGCTGCTGTTCCTTCGGTGGTAGGTCGGAACCGATCCTCACTCCAAGGGCCGGGTCGTCGTTCAGGAATACCGTTAATAATTCGCCACCGGGCTCGGCGGTTACGGTTTTTCCTTCGACTCCCCTGGGGCCCTTATCCTTCCTGTCCGGCCTTGAGGCTTCCACCGAGATATTGTAGCACCTTCTAGCCGTGGCCTGGTTAACTCGGACTTCCCCCAACCCGTTTTTGGTGGGAAACTTCATTTTTTGGTGATAGGTAGATGGTACGGCCTTTATTCGGCTGAGAATTTTTCGACCGAAAATGGCGTTGTACGCTATCATACCTTTAATCACTATGAAGTCCACTATGACCGTAACGGTTTTGGGTGGGGTGCCGATAGTGACCGGCAGGCTTAGGGCTCCCTCGGGGTAGGTGGCCAGGCCATTAAACCCGCACAGGGGTGTTCGGATCGGGCGGAGCTTGGATGTGTCTTCCCCCATCTTGAGGAAACAGTCATAAGATAATACATCGGGGGCGCTCCCATTATCAACCAAAATCCTGTCTACATTACAGTGATTTATCGTGGCCGAGATAACGAGGGCATCGTCATGCGGGGTGCTCAGCCCCTCCAGGTCTTGGTCGGAGAAGACTATGACCTGGGGCTCCATTGGCGGGCCTTTGGGGGGCTCTAAGGCTCGGCTGGCCCGCTCGGCATGACGTTTCCTTCCTCGGCTGGTGTCGCCTCCCGATGCCACTCCGCCGGAGATGACGTTGATGTGGACCCCTCGGGGGGCGTTGTCGATCTCCTCTGCGGCGTCTCAATCTTCTTTGTGCCCGGTTGTGAACCGGGCTAGGTGCCCCAGATGGATGAGGCGCTCGATCTCGTCCTGGAGCTGATGGCAATCTCCGGTGTGGTGCCCGTGGTCGCCGTGGAACAGGCAATGCCTGTCCCGCTTGCGGTTCTTCGACCTCATAGGCTCGGGCTGGCGGAGAAGTCTCGAGTCTTTAATGTCTTCATAGATCTCGTAGACTGGTGCGGTCAAAGGGGTATACCGCTCGTACTTTCTCTTGCGCTCTCCTTTTCGATCGCGCTTCTTGCTCGAGCCAGGGTTTGGCTCGGAGGTCCACTTTTTGTCCCCCTCCCGACCCGAGCCGGTTGTGTCTCGGCAGGCGCTGAGTACCTCTTCGCACTCGGCGTGGCGCATTCCAGAGTCACTAGCTCGGCAAGGGTCGAGGGAGGGTGGAGGACAAGCTTGCGGCGGAGATTCTCATCCCGGGTGCCCCCGGTCAGTGCGGTTGTGGCTGAGGCCACATCCAGGCGGGGGATCCTAAGGGCTTTCGATTTAAATCAGTGGACGTAAGTCCGGAGCCTCTCCCCTTGCGCCTGTTTGAGAGCCAGGAGCCCCGCTACCGACCTTGGGGGGGCGCTACCGGCGAAGCTCTCCTTAAAAATTCGCCCGAACTGCCTGAAGTCTCGGATGGACCCCGGGGCGAGGGCTCGGAACCATGCCTGAGCGCCCTGGACCAGGGTGGCCGCGAAGGCTCGGCATTTGATGGGATCCGGCGTTCCATGCAGGGTCACCAGGGCGTCGAAGCTGTCGTAGTGGTCGGCTGGGTCGCCCTGGCCGTCGTAGAGTTTGAAGGTTGGGATGGAGGCTCTAGGAGAGACCTCTGCCTTCAAGATGTACTCGAAGAAAGGGGATTTCTCCTCGTCCTCCGGGAAAGAGGTCTTCTGCAGGGCGCGAAGAGCGCGCTCTTACTCTGCGATCCGTCTTTCAAAATCTCGTAGCCGGAGAGACAGCTCCGGCTGTGGCCGTGCCGTGGGGCTGGGGGGGCGTCATGGCGATCTCCCGGAGCACTGGTGCCCGGGTGCGGCGGCTTCGCCCCCTGCTTCCCTTTCCTCGGCGTGGAGGAAGCCTCTTGCTCCGCAGGCGGAGCTTGCGAGGGTCCTCCGACGTCGTTGCGGAGGAGCTGTCGGCCGCGGAGGGTGAAGCGGCCTCCGGTGGTGTGCTGCGTTGCACTCCTTCGAGGGGCACTTCCTGACGGGGCGCGGGACCTTGCGTCTTGGGCCGCCTAGGCCCTCATGAGCTCTACGAGGACGTCCATCTTCTCGTTGAGGGCTTGGAAGGCGTTGGCGCCGCCGTCGAGGGGTGCCCCTGTCTCCGCCGGGGGGGGTGGTGGCCTGTTGGCGGGGACGCTGGCGTTGGAGGGGGGGGGCTCTGCGAGACCCTAGGGGGGACGCTTCCCGCTGCCACAGCCTTACCTGCCCCGCCGGCGGATCTCCTCCCTGAGCTTTTTCTCACCATCTTGACTCTTCGTGCGTTTCCCACAGACGGCGCCAGATGAAGAGGCGGTATCTCGCGCTGAGTCCTGAGCGGGCTGTGGATCACCAGAAGATGAATCTGCAAGAGAAGGGAAACGTATCAGAGAGCCCAGGGGATCTCCCTGGGGGAAAACCCTCCGATGGCTAAGTCAGTAGAGCGATGGTGGAAGCGATAATGAGGGGAGGAGAGAGCTGATGCGCGAGAATCCTCTCCACCAAGGGTGAAGCGAATCGTGCCCAGGAGCTTAGGATATGTGAAGGGCTAGTTCATCTTACCATCTTCCGGAGGGTCTCCCTTACTTAAATAGTGCATCACCTTTTAAGAGTCCGGTGAGCTGAGGGCTTCCCGGCGGGAGTTACGTCTTCATCGGGGGCTTTCATGGCCGGATCGTGGGGGCGTTATCCCCTTGGAGTCCGGCAGCTCCCATGACTCTCCCGCTGCCGGAGGACTCTGAACGGCCGCACCTGCAGGTAATCAAGCGGTCTCACCGAGCTACGGGGATGCTAGCTCGTGTCTGAGCGATAGGCATGGCCCGGCGAAGGTGGGGTCGGATAGGTCGGCTGGAGCCTCTTTCTCTCGGTCGGAGAGTGGGCTTTAGACCGGACCTTCCATCCGACCTGACCGTTGTCTCGGGCCCTCCGAGCCTAGAAGGCCGCCGGGGAGAGTTGATTCCTCGAGTCTTTATTTATTGGGTTTTTCTCCCAAAGTGGGCCCTGTGGGCTATCACTTGGGTGGGGCTCGCCCGGTTGGACCTTGTAGGCCTTGTTGGGCCGCCTTGGTGGTGGGCTGCGGAAATCCCCCTCTCCAATTATATTTTAAGATCCGATAAACACTTAGAAAAATTCTCGGGTGTTACACCCTCCCCCACTTAAAAAGAATTTGTCCCCAAATTAAATACATGAATTTATGAAGAGTGTACTTACATTTGAATAATTCTAGAAATCTTCTTCGCATGGCTACTTCGATTTCCCATGTTTCTCCTGATTTTATCAACTGGATCATGACCATAGGAATAGTTTTATTCCGCAATTGACGTATTTCTCGTTCAATGATCTTGACTGGCTTTTGCTCGTATGTCAAGCCCTTCTTAATTTTCAGATTATCGTAAGTGATGACATGGAAAGGATCAGGTACTTACTTCTTGAGCATTGAGACATGAAATACATCATGGACTTCAGATAGTTTAGGGGGTAAAGCTATTCGATAAGCGACTTCACCAACCCTTTCAAGAATCTCAAAGGGGCCAATGAATCTTGGAGTAAGCTTGCCTTTAATACCAAACCTTCGAATACCTCGACCTAGAGAAATCTTAAGGAATACATGGTCTCCTACTTGAAACTCCAAGTCGCGCCTTCGATTGTCAGCATATGATTTTTGCCTATCTTGTGCCATCTCGAGTCTCTCCCGAATAAGCTTTATCTTCTCGGTAGTATCCCTAATGATGTCGGGACCAAGAAATTACCTTTCTCCAACTTCATTCCAGCAAATAGGTGAACGATAGCTTCTTCCATATAGAGCCTCGAATGGTGCCATTTGTATACTTGCTTGGTAAGTATTATTGTATGAAAACTCCACTAGAGGCAAGTGATCGTGCCAACTTCCTACAAAGTCAATAGCACATGCCCTAAGCATATCATCCACCACTTGATTTGTCCTTTCGGTTTGACCATCAGTTTATGGATGGAATGCAGTGCTAAAGTTAAGTCGGGTCCATAATGAATGTTGTAGCCCCTTCCAGAATTATGATGTGAACCGAGGATCTCGGTCAGATATGATGGTGACAGGGACACCATGTAGTTTGAAACTAGGACTTCATGTGTAGTGCTGCTAGTACATCCACAGACCATCGACTTTTGATTGGTAGAAAATATGCAGATTTAGTCAATCGGTCTATGATTACCCATATACCATCATCTCTGCCTCTTGCCTTGGGTAAACCCATGATAAAATCTATCCCTATACTTTCCCATTTTCACTCGAAAATATTCAAGGGGTGTAATTTACCAGCTGATTTTAAATGCTCTGCTTTGACTTGTTGACAAGTGAGACACCGGGACACAAAATCTGCTACTTGTCTTTTCATATTGGGCCACCAAAAGTTTCTTTTCAAATCTTGATACATCTTGGTAGCACCAGGGTGAATAGCATACCTTGATTTGTGAGCTTCTTCCATGATCAATTTCTTAGTGTCATCATGATTTGGCACATAAATCCGACCCTTAAATAATAGTCTTCCATCATTTGAGATAGAAAATTCCGGCCTCTGAGCAATATTACCCTTCATCTCCATCAATGTAGGGTCATTTTCTTGCAATTTGACTAGGTCCTCGATCAATGTAGGTTGAGACCTTATAGTGGCAATCATACCTCCTTCTCCTTCTCTGTCAATATCAAGATTTACATGAGAAAAATCTTCAATAAGACAAGTTATACCTTTCCTGAGGCTTGCTAGTGTTGCCATTGGTTTCCTGCTAAGAGCATCAGCTACAGCATTTACTTTTCCTGGATTTTTGGCCCGGTTAGGAGGCAATTGAGAGGGGGGTGAGTTGATTGCCCGCCCTTTTTCTGCAAATATAAAAACAACCCAAACAAACCACGGATATGTAGAATAAATCTAGGACAGAGGCTTGATTGAGACGAATGAAATTAAATCAAGCAAGCTCTCACAACTCCCCAGCGCAAGATATACTCACTCGGATAACTATATATGGACGGACAGTTGAGTAAACTCACGACTCACCGTCTCACACTCATATAGTGAACGGACAAATAGAAATCAACAACCACCAGACAAGCAAACCATGGCATAGTATTATTAGGTGGTTCGGACGCACCAAGTGCCGTCCTACGTCCACCCCTCTCACCTCGAGAGGATTTCACTATAAACGCTGCTCGACGTCAGCAACCACACACACACGGGCTCGACGGCCCACACACGTGGGTTCTCGTACGACGACGAGACAACCCACACACACTCGGAGCAAGCTCCGAAAATGTCTAGATAGAGAAATAGTATGAAAGAAAATACAAGTCCAAATATGAGATGAACATTCTAAGCACAAGATGACTAAGAAGATGATGAACAATATGGATCTTCCCCGCAAATCCGTAAATATGCTAGAAATATAAAGATGGTAGCACTCAGAACAAAAGATCCGAGGTTGGATGAAGCCGGTGTAGAATATGTAGTCGCCCGAAGCTCCAGATGTAGAGGATGCAGATCGCGACCTCCAACTCTGGGCTTGGGCTCGATGGAAGACGACCTAGCGCAGCTCTCCTTCACCTCCAGCCGATGGGAAACCCTCCTCCTCCTGCAAGACAAGAAAAACTCACGTTAGAAGCTCTTGGGATATTCTCATCAGAAGGAAGGGGGCGGCTATATACAAGGGGATTTGATCCCCCAAAAGACAGAAAAGCCCACTCTAAACCCCCTTTATAACACATACAAAGTGCAAGGGTCACCCTAAGGCTATTAGGGTCAAAAGCCAAGACATATGGATCCTCCCTTAAAGGTTTCGAAATAGATCTGAAAAACCCGTAAGAACGTTCAGAAAAAGTGTCGACCCATGGGGTCGACTCTTTTTCCTGAAGGTTCTGCCAGAACATATATAAAAGCAAAACCATGACACGAGTGTCGACCCATGGGGTAGACACTTTTTACGAAGTGTTCTGGCCTGTGAAAAGAACAAAACATTCGTGATGAAAAGTGTCGACTCACGAGGTCGACACTTTTTCACGAACATTCTGTTTTCACAGAATTGAACATACTTACCTGAAAGTGTCGAACTTCAGGGTCGACACTTTTTCACGAGAGTTCTGCCTTAGCAAAATAGTAGACTCCTGGTGAAAGTGTCAACCCCGTAGGTCGACACTTTCTGCCAGCGTCCTATGTTTCAACGCAAGGCAGAGACTCCACAAATAAGTGTCGACCCCTGAGGTCGACACTTTTACTGACAGCAGCAAAACTTCAGTAAATGGAATTGAAACCTTCATGAATCATAGACATGTATCACAATTGATCAAAGGAGTTCATACAACACAGATAAACATGGTTAAGCATGAATTTTTACCCGGATCATTCCATTCAAACTCAGATCCAATTAGTACAAACATTCTCACCATTGGCCTTCAAATTGTGAGCGAGGTCTCACAATAAACCTATGTTTTCTATACTTGAATCATTGCCCTCTCATTTACCTTTTGAGCAACCTTCAAATATGGTCTTTCTATCATTTCCATGTTCTGAGCCTCAAACCCACACTGAACCTGCACAGTATGAATTTCCATTTCACTCAAGGCAGTAAACTTCTCAACTCACTCCATATCAAGTAGAATAAACAATCCATTCATTCAATCTTTAACCAAAGCAACTCATTCAAACAAATTAGTCCAAGTCAGACTTTAGCGTTATTGAGCATTTTGCTTGGTATAGCCAAATCAATCAAACACAAACTGAAATTCATCAACCTCATCATTCATCAAATATGTATTTCAATGTGAATCAACCACAATGAGAACTCATGACATTTCATACATGATCTCCGTCAAAACAGTCCGGGGCACAACATGGATGATATTGGATAGTAAAGTCAAAGTCCTTGAGATACTCCAACCATCTGCGTTGTCGTATATTCAACTCCTTTTGGGGTGAAAAGGCATTTCAGACTTTTATGATTTGAAAATATAATGAATTTCTCCCCATAAAGGTAATGTCGTCAAATCATCAATGCGAATATAACCGCATCTAGCTCCAGATCATGTACAGGGTAATTTCTTCATGACGCTTTAACTGCCTTGATGAATAGCAAATCACCTTGCCATTTTGCATAAGGACACACCCTAACCCAATGCTAGACGCATCCGTATAGACTTCAAATCCACTACCTTCAGTGGGTAATGTTAATATAGGTGCTTTAGTAAGGTGATCTTTAAGAGTAAGAAAACTCTCTTTATAGTCCTTCGACCATATAAAAGGATTTTCCTTTGTTGTGAGTCTAGTCAAAGGAACATCGATCTTTGAGAAATCTATGATAAATCTCCGGTAATACCCAGCCAGACCCAAAAAACTTCTGTCGGACATGGTCGTTGGTCGGCTCCAGTTCTTAACTGCTTCTATTTTTGAAGGATCGACAGCGATACCTTCCTTTGAAATAATATGGCCAAGGAAAGAGACCTCCTTTAGCCAGAACTTGCACTTACTAAGCTTCACATAGAGTTTGTGCTCTCTTAGTATTTGTAAGGCTATTCTTAAATGCTCTTCATGATCCTCCTTTGTTTTGGAGTAAATAAGAATATCGTCAATGAAGACGACTATAAACTGGTCCAGATAAGGCCTGAAGATATTATTCATAAGATGCATAAATGCTGCCGGGGCATTAGTTAACCCAAACGACATTACCACAAATTCATAGTTGCTATATCTGCTTCGAAAAGCAATTTTGTGTATGTCCTCATCTTTGATCTTGAGGTGATGAGAACTTGACCTGAGGTCTATCTTGGAAAAATATTCCGCTCCCGAAATCTGATCAAAGAGCTCATCGATATGCGACAATGGATATTTATTCTTAATTGTGAGTTGATTCAGTCACCGGTAGTCGATACATAGCCTAAGGGATCCATCCTTCTTCTTGACAAATAGAACTGGCGCTTGTGCTAGGTCAAATGAAACCCTTATCTAATAACTCTTGAAGTTGTTTCTTCAATTCCTTGAGTTCTATGGGAGACATCCTATAGGGAGCTATTGAAACAAGTGCTGCTCCGGGAATGAGTTCAATGAAAAAGTTTACTTCCCTTTCGGGTGATAAATCAGGCAAATCTGAGGGAAATACATCTAGAAACTCATTCACAATGGGAATATTTTCTAAGACAATCTCCTTGGACTCGGTAATGATTACGAAAGCAAGAAAAGTCTCACATCCTTGCGAAATAAGTTTGCAAGCGTGAAGAGATGAAATTATAGTAGGATGCTTCCTATATTTGATACCAAGGAAGGAAAACCTTGGAAGACCTGGTTTTCGAAAAGAAATAATCCTATTGTGACAATTTATAGAGGCGTCGTGGTCTACAAGCCAATCTACACCTAAAATCGTATCGTAGCCCTCCATGTCAAGGCATGCGAGATTTGCAGGAAGATTGTGACCTTCTACCATTACCTCACTATCATGATAGTAATTTGTAAGTTCTGTTCCAAGACCTAAAGGTGTAGTAATAGCAAGGTTCGAAGGTAAATGAAGTGATGAAAACGGTAAGGTTTTTACACAAGTAGAAGATATAAAGGAATGAGAAGCACCGGTATCGAATAGTACGAATGCAGGATGGGAATAGATTTCTATAGTACCTTCCATTAGCACATCATTCTTGGGCGCTTCTTCCTCTTTCATAATAGCATTGAGACGAGCCTGTCGCTTACGTCCACAACCGGAAGATTGTACCTTCATAAGGGGGCAATCCGACATACGGTGCTCCCGACTGCCACATCATAGACAAGCGCCGAGATGCTTCCAGCATTCTTTAGCAAAATGACCGAACTTCTCGCAAAATGTGCAAGCCGTGGCGACTTGGTTGTCTTCTTCTTTTACCTTCTTATTCTTGTGGTAACCACTATCACTCCCATTCCGGGATCTCTTCTTGCTATCACGGGATTTGTAGGGTTCCGTGATACTAAACTTTTTTTCTTTTCATGCCGATCAGACTTTCGGCTAGGCTCCTCTCCCTTGACTTTTAATTTCTCGACCTTTTCCAAGGTCCTCTCACATAGATGCGCCTGTTGGACCATCTCCGCATACGTACGGATATTCTGAGTCCCAAGTTGTTGAATAAATCCGGGCCTCAATCCATCCATAAATCGGTTAGCTTTTAACATGTCGGTGCTAACCAAGTGAGGAGCATAAGGTGTCAGTCGAGAAAACTGGAGTTCGTATTCGCCACTGACATCATGCCTTGGCGTAATGAAGTGAATTCCATAGCCTTTCGCTCCTTGAACTGCTCGGAGAAATACCTTGCTTGAAAAAGGGTAAGGAAACACTCCCAAGTATGAGGTGCATCAGCTGGCAGTGTAGGAACCGATTTCCACCACGTACGGGTATCTTTATTTAATTGGAATGTTGCCAAATGGACCTTCTCCTTATCAGCACATTGCATAACTTCAAAGATGCGGTTCATCTCATCTATCCAATTCTCGGCTTCATCTGGGTTAGAGGAACCCAAAAATCGCGGAGGATTTGAACTCCGGAAGTTACTATGTAAGTCTCCAGCTCTTGCCCCTGCGCCTGCCTGGGCCATAGTTTGTAATGCTTGAGTAAGACCCGCAACGGTCTCTTGCATACCGTTCTAGTCTACACGATGAGCCATTATGAGAGCAAGGTACCTGAGAAGAGCAATGAATTTGTTAATTCTAATGGAATGAGTGGGGTAGATCTTAGAATTAATTCTAATGACTACCTCATCCCAGGTTCTACCCAATTCCTCTCATAGGTTGGGAATATCTTTCCTCGTTTCATAGGTGTGGATCCTTAAACCTTGGACTTAACCTATGACATGACTTTTTCCCTAGAACTTCTAGTCCTAGAGCTTTGATACCACTTTAACTGTCACGTCTCGAGATTATGCAGCAGAAATAATCAGGAATGTGAGCAGTCGGCTAGTACGTCTCGAGCAAGCAATATTATCAGAGCGCAAAACAATCACATAAGAGTAATTGCACAATATAATTTACAAAAATCCTTCAACTTTATTATTTCATAAAATAATTCCCAGAGTACATAAGATCTTTTCACTAGACTCAAGAAAATTAAAATTACATCATGACTCGATTAGACATTTAGTAACTAAGGCTTCTCTCGAGTCGTTTGTCTTTTAATCACTCCCGGATCCATCACTTGAGTAATCAGAATCTGTCCCACTAGAATTTCTTCAAAAAGATTGGAAAGTAGGGTAATGAGCACACTTTCCCAGTAGGTATCTTCGTATCAACATGAAGGCAAATTTAAATGATTAGCATTTTTGCTCTAAAGAATAAGGTAAGTCATGCAAATACGATGAATCATGCGAAGAAAGTTAAAGTAACAAGATATGATCAAACTTGAGATACAAGAATGTGATTTGAACAAGTATATAACAAAAATGTAGATCTGGCCTTTTCAAAAATGTAACAATAATGTACTTTTCATAACCATGAATGCTATGCACTAGAAAGTCATGTAACAAGCAAGAATGTACTCTTCACTTAGTAGCAAGTACTTCGTGAATTCATGTGGATTCCCGTGGACATTTCACTTATTTATAAAGAAAGTACTCCCAGCGTAATGCAACGCCAATAGTATCATACCCCATGGTTTATAGTATGTTTCTGACAATCAGCCAAGGGGATTAGTATAGAGCCCTTGAACACAATCAATGCTCGAAATACATCTTCAAGTATAAATCAAGTTACTTCCACGTTTATATCAATAGTGTGGCCAATAATGTATAAGTTCAACAAAGCTTCATGATAAGGTAACCAAAATATAGAACGTACTAATAATTGATTAAGAGAATTTGAAGGAATGCATTAATAACTAGGTTATGCTATGAAGAAAATCTGGCAGCATAACAGTATATTCTTTATTTTTCCATATCTTTACATTGACTTATTATCATAGGTTTAGAGTCTAGAAATCCATGAACTCAAGAAAACCAACCCCAAAGTTCAAAACCTCAGGTTAGACATAGTCAAGATCCAAACGGTCTATTACTGGGCCGTTTTGAAATTCAAGTGGTCATATACAAGACCGTTTATAAATCGAAGAGGTCAAGTGAAGGACCATTTGATAAGATAAAGTCTGATATACAAAAAAAATAGAACCTTTGGTGCCTTGTGGTCTAATGGAGAACCGTTTAGGATCCGTTAGTGGTCAAGTGCAGGGCCGCTAGCTGACTCTAGCGGTCATTCAGAAGGCTGCCAGGTTCCAGAATGTAAAAAACATCGGTAAAAGCACTTTCTAGACATTGGGTTTTAATGGTACAACCAGCTCGGCATCCTAGTGGGAATCCTAGGCTCACGGAGTCTTATAGAGACCTTGAAACAAGATTTTCTAGTCCGTTGGAAGGAATATCCAAAGGAGAGGTCATCAAGTCCAAGATTATTTTCTTAATGTGCAAAAAGTGTAACTAATGACAACATACCGGGATATGCGCCATGTACTTATGAAAATGACTCTTAGAAGAGATAGAATCGTGATAAAACAGTGATCATGAATCATCTATCTTTAGAAAAACACACATTTATTACAAGAGTATATGATTGTGGGTCATAAATTAACATAAGTTTAAAAATAAGACCAATGATCATAAAAACATGAAATATATTATGATGAACAGTAAATACAACTAAGTATATGAAACCAATTGTCACGCCCCGAACCGATAGCAGCGGGAAGCGATGCTCGGAGCGTGACAGTTAACAGCCATGATAGCAAGAGAGAAAATAAATAACCACAATTAAACACATGGAGGCCATAAACACACGTTGAAAATACGAGCTCTTATTAATATTAAAAGTATCACTTAACAATATTAGATTCATATTAAGGGAAGAAAGAACAAGGGAAGGAAAAAGAAATAACCGGACTCACGACACTAGCTAGACTCAAGAAGGTAAAAAGACAGACTCCGATCTCTAGGCTCCAGGTTCACTCGATCACATTGATCCGATTCCCATTTGCAACGTACCGTTTACCGCGTTACCTGAAAAGGATTGGAAATAGGGGTGATCAAGAAGCTCAGTAGGAATTATACTCTATCGTCAGGCATAGTTTAAGTGATTAACCAATTAATGAATATGCATGATTAACGTGATAAAATAAGTAGAACTAAATAATCACTAAGATAGAAAGAGTAACGATAATTAACTGAAAGAAATAGTTGCATGTCGAGATATCAAGCAAGATTAACAAGATTTTCTAGTGAATGGACATTTACAAGTCAATTTCAAGTCATGTCAAGCAAGCAATCAAGTACTTCATACTTTAAGCATGAATAATAAGTTTCACGAGAATGTGGAATGTCATAGACCTAACACGCTAGATAGTACCTGTGCCAAATGCCACACCTAATCATTCACCTCCCCGAGGATCAAGTACTTTTCGGGTGCTCCTCCCAGGACCAGACTGGGCCCTTCATTTGTTTGCCTTGGCATTGATTTCTTTTTGGATCGTAGATCCCACGAGACTAGACATCCACACTATTTAATAGCCAAGAGTTCCAAGATCAAGTTCATGTAGTCAAGGTAAAGAATGTAAGAATAATGATTTTTAAGAGTCCAAACAATAAGCTCCTTAATCGAGAAGAATAGTTGTCCCTAAGGACTATAATTAATGATCAATGGACCTAACAATAGGTCAAATCATGAAATACCATAGCCTACATAGGCTTGGTTAGCTCACACAAATTTGAAATTCATGAAATAATCACTTTTTGGAAAACTGTCATATACACGGTCATACAAGGGCCGCTCAATATATATATGGTTAATATTGGGCCGCGCATGTCCAGAAGACATTAAGACCCAAGGACAAGATATACGGTCCATACGGGGCCGTATTACGGATATGCGGTCGTTATAGGGCCGCCTATAAGGATATGCGGTCCACTAATGGCCGCACATGCCTGTTTAGCCTTATTCAATCCAAGACTTAAAACTAGCGGTTCTATCACGTAAAACGATGTTCAGGTGGTTCACTAGGTTCTTAGCATGGAGATACAAAGATCCCAAGATGATGGTAAGTCCGCCGATGGAGTGTCCGGGGGTAAGTTCAAGACTAGCACACTAATATGGCTAACGACTTACTAGAAGTCAGCAACTAGGTCACACCATTCTACTGGAATAGAGTGGCTAATAAGTCACCAAATAATCACTTTTAGTCCTAATTTTCATGTTAATTTATCAAGGATTATCATTTACATTAAGTCAAATTGCCAAAAAGATGAATCAAGATGATAAGGAGAATGAACAAGATCGCGTAGGAATGAATAGCATGCATTTAACAGAAATTTACTTGCATAATTAACCACTTAACATGTGGGTTTCTAATTTACTAATTACCATTTATGATACTAAGTTGGATCAATTAGAACTAGTATTAAGTCATTAACTGTGTAGATAAACGGTTCGGAAAGAACCTTACATCTACTGGGCTAACAGGGACGAAGGCATAAGCCACTGGCTGAAGGGGGACTTGGGCGGCCAGGACAGGGCCGCCCAGGGAGTTGGGCGGTCAGTCTGGAGCCGCCCAAGGGGTTGGGCGGTCAGGGGATGGCCGCCCATCCCCTAGGTTGTGTGGTCACCTTCTGGCCGTTCAAGTTATGTGGTCATCTACGGACCGTTCATCTAGATATGTGGTTAGTTTGGAACCGTTCATCCCAGTATGTGTGGTTCCTGAGAAACCGTTTAACTAAGGCTATACCAAGGTCAAAGTCTGGGCTTGAGTTCTGCGGTCTATCGTAAGACCGTCCAACTCTGGGTGTATTCAGGTCACCCCTTCCACGTCCGATGAACGTCGGAAGGTTAAGGGTTGAGGGGGTTTGATCTAAAACAGTAATTACTCATGAAAACGAACTTGAAACAAGGGGCTTTTGGTACCGTTGGAAAGGTCATGAAAAATACTATCTAACAGTAAGGTCAATTTCATAATTACTTCCTGAAATCATGATTTATAATGGCAGGAACACTAAAAACCCTAATTTGGACATGCTGTTACTAAATCACAAAATTCTCACAATATACACAATGAAAATTGGGACTTTATAGATCAAAAGAAAGCTTACTCGATGCTGATTCCAACCATATATGACATGCTATATGGGGATCAAGATTAACAACTCGAAATCACATGAAATCACAATTTAACTCAAAAGAATACTTCAAAAAACCAAGTCTAGACATATCCTTACTCAGATCGGAAATTCTCTAAACATGATCCATAAAATTTAGGGCTTTTATAATCAATGGAAAGAGGACGAAAAACTCTACAAGATGCATGGATCAATTTCATATTTACTCTCTTAAGTCTCTACTTAAATCGAAGAGGAACAAAGTTAGAACAAAGTTAACCCTAATTTGACATGCTTCTACTAAACCTCAAAATACTCGCAGGATACTTCATGATATTTGGGGATTTATGTATCAAAAGAAAGAGGACTTGATGCTGAACATTTTGATATATTACTTGAGGTTTGAGCCCGAGAGAACCTACCTCAATCAGGGAAGAAAGGAAGAAGAACGGACGCCGACACGTCACCACTAAACACCAGAGATCTCCCTTGATCGATCTCCACTGCGGCCGCCGCTGCTAACAAAGGATTCTAGGGTTGAAGAGCTTTATTTTTATAGTTCATACACCTTCTGGAGCCTTCGGAGCAGGGAGAATTCGACGGGGCAAGTTAAGTGTTTGAAACGGCGCCACAATGGTTGACCTCACCAAAGCTCGGCCGACACCACGTTTTAGGGTTAGGGTTTCGATCAATTAACAGAGGAAAAATGATCCTTAGATCGTGACCTTTCATTTGCCATCGATTTGGGCTCATTTGGTGGAGTATTAAGCTCTAATTTCGTGGTTTAAGTTAAGGTTTGGTAAGAGTTAGGTAAGTGTGCACTTTAGGGCTTAATCCACTAATTAGACTAAGTTACAGATTTTTGTTGGGTCAACCACAGAAGATAAAGTTGTTAAATAAATCATCATTTACCTTTTTACCATTTTCTAGATTTTTATAAGGTAGTCTAAATTTTCACTAGTTCTATTTACTAAGGAATTAAATATTAAATTCTGAAACTCATTCATTTCAATTAAATTTCAGATTTTTAAAACCGGGGTATTACACCAATGCTCAAATCTGGATTAAAACTTAGTTAACTAGGCTTATCATACATTTATTAAATCTAATTCAACATTATGTTGAATTAACAATATTACATAAAATCAGAAATCTAAAACGGTCTAATACAGGACAGTTTAACTTGGGCTAGCGGTCTATCGAGCGACCGCTAGAGTTCCTGGCGGTCTACAGGACGACCGTTTGCTCCTGTAAAAATCCAAGTTCAAATAATAGTAAAACCAAATGTTAAACTAAGATACATCATGCATGGAAATCAACATATATAAACTACCATAATTATGAGAGAATAATTATAGGCCAACAATATGCATAGGTTCATGTATTTAACAAGAAAACTTTCTTTTTTAGTTTATTAGAGCTAGTTCATGCATGAGGATTAAACTTAAATGCATAGTCCTACTAAAACATGAAATTCTCAAAGTACAATGCATGAAAACGCACGAAATCAGAGGGCTTTTATTCCTGACTTCAAATTTGAGCCATTCATGACATAGCCTACCTCTGTCTTGGGCTTTAAATTTCAAATTTAAGGCTAAAAGTCAACCCTAGTTCTCTGCTCGCCCTGAACTAAATCAGCAACTTCACGCCCTTGTATCTCCTGATTCCCTTGACCTAAAGACGTGAAATTTTGATGGTAAGAAGAGGGTACTAACAGGAACAAATTGTTCTAAAGAACCTCTATGTAATTACCTCGTTTAGGGCTTCTATTTCACTAATATTCTTTGGTCAGCCGCACTATTTCCTGAGTTTTTGATGTAAGATTAGCAACTTTTTAGGCTTCTATCTCTTCGTAGGATCAATCTCCTAGAACGAAATTTTGAGGAGAGTTAGTCCCAAGTATAATAAACAAATTCCTAGAAGAAACTTACCTTTAATTCTTCCTCCTTACCATAGTTCCATGCGAGCCAAAAGTAAGGGTCGCGCAGGTTGGTTCTGGATGTATTTATAGGGTTAGCTAGGGTTTTAAGGATTAGAATGAACTTAGAGTCCCATTTAGGCTTTCAATTTGATCTATTATCCTTCTACACTTTTCTAATTAGTAGATAGAGTCGATCCTAGGTGATTTGGATGCTAAAAATCTATCCTTTTCACGTTTTCTTCGTCTCACGGAACTGTAGTGCCTTAGCGGTCTAGCTCTAGACCATTTACCAGAGCCTGGCGGTCTCGCGATAGACCGCTTGGCTTTGTGAGTGCCGAATTTTCAGCTAGTGCAAACTCTTTTGATATTATCTTCACTATTATCCCTTTACTTGTATATCAAGGAGTAACTATCTCCTTTAATTCCCTATTTACACCCATTCCTAACTTCTAGAATATGGGCAAAGGTCCAAAACAATCTTTTTGAGCCTATTGGATTTATTACATGGGCCTAATCCTCTTGGATTTATATAGGGCCTAAATAATTAGATTTAATTAAAAAAATTCACTTATAGCACATTAAATGCTTAATAATTATATTTTAAGATCTGAAAAACACTTAAGAAAATTCTCGGGTGTTACATCAGATGACGACTTCTCAGCCACTACACAACTATGCTGTGGGCATGGCCCCGATACCACCATCGACTCCTCAACAATAGGGGACTGCTGCTACTATGCCTCAGGCCACGGTGTTGGCAACACCACAAAAGCAACGAGCCCACTTCTATCCAGATCCGGTGGACTCGGCAATGGTGAGAAAGCTGATGGTTGAACATATAATAGATATGAAGCTAGCAGATCGAGGCGGTCATGATTATGTCTCGTTCGATATATACAAGGTGCCATATCCGGTCCACCATGCTGCTAAAAGACTCCCTCCTGGCATCAATAAGCCGCCAATGTTTGACAAGTTCAATGGGCAAGGATTGCCGAAGGAACACATAGCCTATGACATGAATGTGATGGGTGATCTGGCAGTGCACGAGTCCTACCTACTGAAGTTCTTCGAGTCTTCTCTCACGGGAATAACTTTTGAATGGTACTTGAACCTACTGACCGGGTCCATTAGCGATTGGCCTGATATGCAACAGAAGTTTTGGGAGTGCTTCCATGTTGCTAAGAGGGAGGTCGCCGTGGCTGAATTGTATGCTTCCAGGCAGAAAAATGATGAAACAGCCTTGGAGTATATCAAAAGGTGGCAAAATCTTAGTATGAGATGCAGGCGTCCGCCTCGCCAAGAAGATGCTGTGCAGATTTGGATGCAAAATCTGAAGCGGGAAGTCCTCAAGAGGATGATAGGAATGGAAATCAGGTCTTTCGAATGATTGAACTAGTGGCGGAAATCAAGGTCTTCCTCTCAAGATATTCTTCTGCCCTTGCTACTTCCAGTCAGAAAGCCAAATCGGCTGATAAGCAGCCCGCGCCCAATGAAGTTCATACTATAGACTTCAAGGTGTTTGAGCAACAGAAAGATAAGGACAAGGGAGTCACTAACCCTCCTCTAGCAAAGCCAACTGAATGTCAGGAGGGCCCCTCCCTGCGAAATAAAATGAAGAAGCTGTACTCCTTCCCTAAGGAGAAGACCCGGGTCCTGTTTAAATGTGTAGCAACCCTGAAAATTTTATAGAATTATATGGAATTAAAAATTATTATTTTGAACATTTAATGGTTTAAAAGCCTAATGGGCTTAATTAATGAGTTATTATGAGCCTAGTTATTAATAGGTGAATAGGTCCACTTAAAATGGGCCTTAAACCCTAAAACCTAAGCCTTTTGGCCCAAGCACAAACCCTAGAAACGTAATAAGATAATTTTCCTATTTGATTAGATAAATAGAAAAAAAGTAAGAGAGAAATTTGACTAAAATGCAAATTTCTAGTGCCCAGGCAAGACGCCGGTAGTCGGGTGACCACGTTCTTGAGAAGGTGGTCCAGAGAAGACCGCTACTTAGTTCCATAAACGGAAGGTGATAAACCTTGGGAAATCTGGATTTATCACTAGGGATTAATGTGATCTGGCATGGGAACTTGTCTAGGACTCTTAGGGATCGATCCTAACCCCAATAAGGACTCCTAATTCAATCTAATCCCTCAACCCTAGGCCAAACTCTATAAATAGAGCCCAGATTCGTTCTGCGTGAACCCTAATTTTGGATCGTGTAGTTCGAAGGTAAGGCGTCATCTTTTCAGGTTTGTCCTTTAGGGTTATTTGTTCCCTTTAGTGTCTTCTAACTTTCTGCTAAATCTCGTGCTAGGAGAACAAGCCGTCGAAGAGTTAGAAGGTCTAGAAGTTGATGGTTCCACGCTGGACGCATAGGAACAGGAGCGTACTTTCGATGACAAATTCAAAGTCTAGGGGTAATACCAAAGGTAGGTTATCTCATATATGGATTAAACAATATGTTAGGAATAAAAGCCCGCTAACCTTCCTCGATTTCATGCACTATACATGGCGTAATTGATGTTTTTGCATGACTGCGCATATAGGTTTTCCCTGCATGTTATTCCCTGTAACCTTGATCAAAAGATAAGAATTTTGCTTTCTTTCATGTCTTTCCCATGCACTTACTTCATTCTAAACCTGCTATCATGTGTTATCTTCTTGTTCTCTATAGTTTTCATGCATTTATTACCTTAGAATAGGCTCTACACGATGGACTTAGTGTTGTGTCCCTGAGGTTTTGATGATGTCAACCACTGATGATGTCAACCACTATGACTCATCATGAGTCTCATCATGAGTCTGAGTGTATATAGTTTTGATGAGGTTTTAGGTTTTGATGAGATTTTATGTGCTACTATTGCATAAACTATGATGCACTTGTTCATGATCTCATTATACATATAGAAGTATGTATTCTGTCAGAACAGGTTCTGAAGACAAATCAGAAAGAGAAGCTAGGTCACCTCTGGAAGAAAAGCAGTCAGGTCGATGCAGCGACCACAGTTAAAGCAGTCAGGTCGATGCAGCGGCCACGGTTAAAGTAGTCAGGTCAATGCAGTGGAGCCTTTATGTTTATCAAGTCGATGCAGCGGAGCCTTTATTTTTATCAGGTCGATGCAGAAGAAATAGTTCCTGCAAGTTAGGTAGATGCGCAAAGTCCACCATGGAAATCAGGTTGATGTAGTAATGGTTAAAGAAGGCCAATAGGTCAAAGCAATATTCATATGCCTCGATGCATCAAGATATTCAAGTGTTATATCTTTGAGAAGGTCGGTGCAGCAGTATTGACTAATATCACTCAGGTTGAAGCACATCAACACTTCAAAGCCAACATGTCGATGCATCAAGAAACTCAAGTGCTACATCTCTGAGGAGGTCGATCCACTTAAGAGGTAGGTCGAGGCAGAAGAACAAAGCTCCAACTAACAAGGTCTGAGCATTCTAAAGGCAGGTCAATGCATCTTGCATCTACACTTGCATAGGGTCGATGCAGCAGAAGTAATTGATGGTCTTCAGTGAATTTCAGTCTACAGCTACAGGCAAGCACATTCTAATCAAGCTAGATGAAGTTAGATGCAATCTTACAAGCGGGATTAGGATGACAAGGCATATAAAAAGCTATGAGCAGTGGCCCTTGCCCAGATGAGTCCAATACAATGAAGAAGAAGAAGTGGTTGATGAAATGCCTCAATAAGCACAACCCAATTGCATCAACCTCACAATTCATTGAGTCAATGCATGTGACACACTATGCTTGGGTTTGGAAGATAGTTAGTTTAACAAGTGTTGATGCCTCCAGCTAAGGTCATCAAGAGTCATCAAGAAGGTCGAAGTAGCAGAAGAGCACATCGAAGCACTACCTTAAGCCAGAAGGTCAGAGCATAAGAATAGGCCTAGATACACTAAGTCAAAGGTCGATGTAGCTATATTAACTGTCGCCAATGAGGTCGATGCTTCAGACAATCCAACTCTGAATCCCTTAACTTAAATCCAGATCTGATAAGGGAGCTCGAACCTACTGTTAGTAAATTACTGGCACGTGATCTTAGGAAGGGTAAATGAGTGGCACATGAACCCAATAAGTAATGATTGGCACGTGATCCAAGGCACTCTATTAGAATAACTTTCCCTCCTCTTGCCACATTGACCAATGGGAAAAGTTGGATCAAATCGGTATATCCAAAAGTATTTTCGGCACCCCTGTTCTATAAATAGGGGACGTCTTCTTCAGAAAGAATAAGAGGGAATCAGAGGCTGCGAGGAGAAGAATTGAACCAGTGCTATCAAGGAAAGAAGTGTGGCCATCTGAGAAAGAGAGAGACCAGCATAATAAGTGAAAGGCGAGCCAGTGAGCGTGATATCAGAAGAAAAGAAAAGAGTGTGAGCTTCGTAAAGAGAGTGATAGTAGTCATGAGAAAAGTAAGATCGTGAGATGAAAAAGAAAGAGAGAGTGTTTGAGAGAAAAATGATTAAGAAGCAGCCAGAGCATCTTGAAGATCAGATCAAATCGGTGTTGGCCTCTGGATCAGTTCCAAGCTAAGTTGCTCCTACTAGAGCTATATTCTTCCTATTTTCATTCTTAATTTCCTATAGTTTTATTTTCTTTGGTTTCTCGTTGTTACAGCAAACTGTGTTACTCAGCAGCAAGGATTGATTCCTTGGGATAGCAAAGTTGTAACGCTCAGCGGATAGCAAGCTGTGTTGCTCAGCGGTGTAAGCAAGCTGTAATGCTCAGCAGTTCAAGCTGTGAGTCAGCGGAAGCCTCACTCGGGTTTGAGTGGGGGATGGACGTAGGTTTGTGGGTAGCAGACCGAACCATCTAAAAAATCCCAGTGCACCGTGGTTTGTGATTGTGTGATTGTCCAACTCCATATCTTCTATCTCCTACACAGGATGTGTTAGCATATTTGATTAAGCGCTATATGTTCGATATCAGTTTTGCTTGATCCATTTGTTCTGAGATAAGATTTTTGTTCTTCATTGAAGTAGTTTGTATAGACCAGGGGATTGTCCAAGTGCTTATTAAAGTCTCAAGCTGCGTGTGTTCCCTCAAGTGTTGATCTCATCTACTGTGAGATTTGATCTATTTCAGTGTGATGCATTATGTCCAATATTACATCTATTTGTGTGCGTGCTAAGCATTTGAACGTGTGTCGGGCAGAAACACTGCTTAGTGTAAGAGCAATTCATTTCTTCATCTATTAACTGTTCGACATTGCTAGTTATTTTCTATTCTGCTCATTTGTAATTTGGCCAAGTTTTTAATTGAAGCAACTTTTTAGAAGGGGATCTATTCACCCCCCTTTAGATCCCTACCTTGCACCCTAACACTTAGCTTCTGTCTGTTGCAGACAGAAGGCGGTTTTGCAGAGACCGCGACTTGAAAGTAGCGGTCTTCGATCGACCGCTATCTGGTTTCGTTAACTAGGTTAAACCATGTTCAATCCCTATTACATCTGATAGTAATCATGCCTTATGTTGGTTATTCCTGGTTCTTAATCATGTTGTGAGTTCATGTTTGATGTGATCATGTTTTCAAGGCTTAATTTCACTATATATTAGTTTCATGCAAAACTTTATATAATTTGTACATAAAGGAATTTTACATTGATTACATGAAGATTTATGCTTTGACGCATTCTTTTCTCACCCCCTTCCTATTTTGTTGCTTCACATGTAGCCCGTACTCTGGTATGACGCTATTAGATCACTTACACTTGATAGGAACATCTCTTAAACTTGAGAGCCTCTCCGTTGGATATTCCTTCTGCCAAACTAGGTGATCTTGTTTCAAGGCCTCCATAAGTCTCCACGAGCCTGGAATTCCCACTAGGATGGCGAGCTGGTTGTACCCTAAAAACTTAAAAGTCTAGAAAGCACTTCGTGAACTCTGCATTTTCTATGGATTGGACTTAACGCGACCATCAGGTGACCGCTACTTCCAGATAACAGTCTTGGCGCGACCGCGTTCTGCTAGTTGATCCTTGCGTCGCCTTCTTCTGCATCGACTCCATTCCTGATAGCTGTCTTGACTCGACCGTTTCCTCAAGAAAGCGGTCATTCATGAACCGCGTTCTGCTATCCTGTGCCTAACCCGTTGTTTGACCCAAGGGTTAATCTTACTCTATTCTCAAGTGATCTTCTGATTATCTGGAACCCAACACTTTATCATTAAGTTATTAATGAACTATGAAATATTGGAAATGTAATGTTATGCTGCCGGAATTCCTCTATAGCGTAATGTCCAATTAATTCATCCATGATCTCATGATTTCATTTTTGATATTTTCTTACCTTTGTTTTATTGCCATGAAATGATTGTCGAACTTGGCACTATTGGTCTACATTTATATTTCTTGTGGAAGTAGCTTGATTTATAACTTGAAGATGCAAGGGTAGGCACGGACGGTGTCTAAGGGCCCCATGCTAGCCCCCTCAGCAGATGGCCAAAACTATGCTACTAACCATGGGGTATGATGCTTACTGGCGTCGCATTGCGCTGGAAGTATTTTTTTTATAAACGGGTGAAATCCACGACGTCTCATGCTTGATTAATACATGCTTGTTACATGACTTTCTATTGCATAGCCTTTGCAAGGTTATGAAAAGTACATTCTCATTACATGATATTACATTCTCATTATTGACAGGACATATTATAGTCTTGCTTGATCATGCTCTCTTACTTACTTGAAAACTCATATCTCGATACTTATCATGTTACTTATGGTTACTTTGATTTTATTCGCATGTTTTATCACAATCTTTATACCTCACCTGCTAGAGCTAAAATGTTAATTAGTTTAACATTGCCATCATGTTGATACGAAGATACCTACTGGGCGAGTGCGCTCATTCCCTAATTTTCCCATCTTTTCAAGAAATTCTAACGAGTCGGATTTAGACTACTCAAGTGGTGAGTCTGAGAGTGATTAAAGTTCGAGAGAAGACTTAGAGTGTCATGAGTCCATTTATGTTAGTTAAAGTCATGTCTATGTAATTTTTATTTTATTGAGTCTAGTGAATTACTATGTCAAAGAGAGTCAAGTGTCATTGTAACTTGTGATTATTATTCAATAAAGTTGAGTTTTGAGTATATACTTGTGTTCACTCTTTTATGTGTGAATGTTGCGCTTTGACTATCTTGTTAGCTTGAGACTTTATTTGTCGGTTGTTTACGTTCCTGACTTAATTCCGTTGCACATCTCGGGGCGTGACAGAATGGACTACCCGCTACAAGAAGATTACACTTGTAGCAACCCGAAAAATAAGAAGGGAATAAATAGTAATGATTATATGATATTTAAGGAAAATAAAAATTTGAAAGAATAAGAACATTTAAATAAAGATTCACGTTAAAAATATAATAGGGCTAATGTGGGCCTTAATAAAAATTTATTGGAGAAAAATATTAAACTTGTAAATCGGCTTTGGGTTGAAGCCCATTAAGCAATAACATGATAAATAAAAAGGCCACTTAAACAAGAGCTAATGGGCTGGCCATGAAGGGCATGCGTCAACTCCTTGTTGGCTAAGGTTTTATTTTGGTAAGAGATAGGTTGACCGATGGATGGGGTTGGCGGTGTTAATTGAGGAAGGATTGGATCGAAGCATGTAAAGTTTGAGTTTGATCGGGTTAAGAACTCCTTAGTAGGATTCGGATGGTAGGTTTATTATAAATAAGAACCTCCCCTGTGACGACAGAGCCATCGTGCCCCTATCATTGCTGGTTCGTGATCATTATTGTTGTGCCGCTGTGCTGGTTGTAGAGAACCTGTGAAGAAGTGTTGGCTTCTTCCTCTTCTTCTTCCTTCTGCATCCTATTCGTCTGCGACGTCCGACAGCTTCCTCTTCTTCTTCTGCTACTTCCTATTCCTTCTTCATCGTCTTCATCTTTGTCGGTTAAACCTCGTAAGGTTGGCAATCTCCCAAGCCAAATAGTAATAAATCATCATGCTAGATTGTTGTGCATCCCTTGGTTTTGATGATGACAATAGGATATGTTTGATTAATCAAGTTCTATATTGTTTCATAACAAATACAAGTGGTTTGATTGTTCCTTCAAAGTATTGGACTCATGACTATTTGATGATGACAAATAATATTTCTGATCAACTCAATATAAATCTGATAGTTCAATTTATTTCTGATAAGTTAAGTAATTTCAGGTCCACTGAAATCCAAGTGGAATCAACAAATCAGAAGAAGTGTCAAAGGCCGCTTGTCGACCAGGGAAGTGGTTATGGTCGACCAACGAACCCAGCCAGAAACGTTTCAAGTCATCCGTCTTCTGCATGTGCCTTGGCTGTCGACCAAAGCCCCACTTCTGGTCGACCACAGAACAGCCAGAACATCAGACAGAACTGACGGCCATCTGTAATTCGCCCCTTGTCGACCAGCGACAAGGCTGTGGTCGACCACGGGGGACGCGAGTGTCAGCCAGAATGGAACCGCCATCAGGACACTGCTTGTTGTCGACCAGGGACCGTGTCATGGTCGACCACGGGCGTTATAGCGTCCAGAACCGAACTGTAACCGAATTCTGTTTTGGTTCCTTAAAAGCTGCAGATTGTTGTTGCAGGTTGTTGGGCAGTTCAAATGATGAGATTCCACACGGGAATCAAGGAGAGAATCGTGCTTAGAAGTGGTCAAACTTATTGTAGTCATTGGATTTAACCTTCTCCCTGCTTTTTAGCAGATTGATGCGTGATCTGAATTTTGAGCGGGAAAAGCTTCAGACCTGGAAAAGAATCTGCATAAAAGTAGAAGGCCACGGATCGCTAAGGCAAGCACACAGAGGGAGCATAGAACCGAAGCTAAGAAACACACCTACATCACAGGACGAGGTAGCTCACCATCAATCAGATATCTGCAGAAGACTGAAGGCGTTCTCATTTACTGCAGAAGAAAGACTGGGCTTCAAGCTGTGCGACCTCCAGCAACAAAGCAGCTGAAGGCATCCGATTGGAAGCTCTACAGGGAGTCTAGTCTTGTTATTTATGTGATTAAGTCCCAGGCTGAATTCTTTACTTTGTTACAAAAGTCCATATTCAGTCCTGTTGCATCATCCCACCTTCACATCATTTCTATTCATCCTTACACCAAGTGTCAAGCTGTGAGGCAGCGGATTCAAGCTGTGTGTCAGCTGGTACAAGCTGTGTGTCAGCAGGAACAAGCTGTATGACAGCAGTGTCTTGTGTTTTGATTGAGATCAGAGGTTCTCATTAGTGAAGCCTTGCTTGAGTTAAGCAAGGGGTGGATGTAAGTCTCGGGAAGAGACTGAACCACCTTAAAAATCCTATCTTGTGGTTTGCTTATGTGTGTGTGTGCTTTTCTATGTGTTTGTTTTCTTCACTGATATCAACATCAATTCTGTAATTCGTTAATCACCGGCAACTCACTTAGCCAATAGATATTAAATCTGAAAAAGGGGGAAAGATCTATTCACCCCCCCTCTAGATCTATTCAGTCCGTACTCAACACGTGGTATCAGAGCCAGACTCTCCAAAAATGTGGTCTAACAACCAGGAGAGGCCTGCCGGACTGAACTCTAGAAGTTTAATGGCTGAGGGACACTCAGTAACTAGACCACCATATTTCGATGGAAATGATTTCTCATACTGGAAAAATCGTATGCAGGTGTTCTTGAGAGCACAAGATCATGAGATGTGGAGAGTAGTAAGCCGAGGACCCTACGAGCTGCCCGATGATGAGGATACCTGGACCAGAGAACAAGTGAGAAAATCAACCATCAACTGGGGAGCCATGAATGTAATGCAATGCGCACTACACCCCACGGAGTTCTCACGAGTTTCACAATGTGCAACGGCCAAGGAAATGTGGGATCGACTAGTAGTAATCTATGAAGGTACTTCAGAGGTAAGGGAGTCAAAAGCAAATATGCTAGTTTCAGAATATGAAATGTTTAGAATGAAAACTGACGAAAATATTTCTGAAATGTATGCTAGACTAGTGCAATTAACGAATAGTTTAAAAAGTCTAGGGAAAACCTACAAGGAACAGGAATTAGTAAGGAAGATCCTAAGATCCCTCACTCCTATGTGGCATACCAAGGCCACAGTAATTGAGGACTCAAAGAACCTCACAACTATGACTGTGGATGAACTGGTAGGTTCCCTAATGGCATATGAGGTCAACCTAAAGAGAAAGGAAGATGAGGGCAAGAAAAAGAAGCAGCTCGCCCTGAAAACTAAAGTAGGCACCTCTGAATTATCTGACACTGATAACTCATCTAGCACAGGTGATGAAACTGGCGAACTAGCCATGTTAACAAGAAAGTTCAGAAGGTTCCTGCGGAAGGAAGGTAAGGGATTTAAAAATCCTAAGGGCACGGTAAGGAAATCATCCCGGTTTAAGTTTGACAAAAACAAAGCTTCATCTAACAAGCTTGTTTGCTACAACTGCAGGAAGCCAGGACACGTGAAGGCAGAATGTCCAGAGGCTCCTAAGAAATCAAGCTACAAGTGGAAAGGCAAGAAACCAAAGGCAATGATAAGCACATGGAGCGAGGAAGAGGAAAGCAGCGAAGAGGAAACAACCTCCGAAGAAGAAGAAGGAAACACATGTTTAATGGCCAAAGGAGACAGCAACGATCTTGAGGTAACCTCCCCTTTTCAAGATTTTTCTAGCTCAGATTGGGAAGGAGTCTACTCAGACTTACTTGATGCATATGAAAGAATTAGAAAGGAAAATAAGAGTTTGAAGAAAAAACTTAATCAGGTCAACAATGACAGCATCCCATTTGTCAACAGAACTGAACTAGAATTAGAAATCACCACCTTGAAAAATAAGCTGAAACAATACGAGACAGATGAAGAAACTGTCAAAGGGCTGTTAGAAGAAAATGAGTCACTGAAAAACACAATTGATGAGGTAAAATTAAAGACTCAAGAAAGTGAACAACAAACTAAGGAAACTCAAGAAAGAAACAACTCACTCAAGGAGGAAAACTGTAAACTTCTGGAAGAAATAGAAAGAATCCAGAGTGAACTGAAAAACAAACAGGAAACCTTGGAAAAAATGACTAAAGGTCAAGAAAACTTAAATGCTGTCTTGGGAATAAAAGTAAACTTTCAAAAAGAAGGATTAGGATACAATCCTACGGCTAAAAAGGAATTCCAAACAAAAACCATAACTGGGACTGCTGACTCAAAAGGAAAAGGGCCCCTAATCAATCTATATCAAAACAAACAAGAGGATGTAGCTGAATGCTCCTCCAAAAGGAATAATGTCACCAAGGAAGAGAGAAACATTAAAGAGAAAACAGTCAATCAACATAAGCTTAAAAATAATAGACAAGAAACTCAAATTCACAGAAATAACCAAACAAACCAAGCACTAAATCAAGTTAAAAGACATAAATCTGAAAAACAAGGTGTCTGGAGACAGGCTGGTCGACAACCGACCCCTCCTCTGTCGACCAGAGGATCTGCCAGAACAGGCGCTGGCGTCTGGAGAAGCAGTGGTCGACCACAGGCATACCAGATGTCGACCAGAGGAACTGCCAGAACAAGCGCTAGCTTCTGGAAAAGCGATGGTCGACCACAGACACACCAGATGTCGACCATGACCAGACACGCAAACAGAAACCACAGATTTTCTAAGGTGAAACAAAATGAAAATTGGAAATCAAAAAGGTGGATTCAGATTAAAGAAACATTAGAACAAAAGCCACCCAATCTGAACAAGTTCAGAAACGAAAAATTAAAATGCTCTAACAAAATCTGGGTTCCCAAAGGATTGTTACAGCAATTTCATAATTTTACAAGGTATCTTGGACCCGGGTATCATTGGGGTCCAAAAATTTCTGTGTAATTCATGATGCAGGAATGTCTGGCAGCCATGCACAATAAATGGTACTTAGATAGTGGTTGCTCAAGACACATGACGGGAGACAAGACCAAGTTCTTCCAACTAAGCTCAAAAGATGGAGGCTATGTGACCTTTGGAGGAAATAACAAAGGTAAGATCATTGGGACAGGTAAAATAGGTAAGAACTCCTCTAACTGTATTGAAAATGTACTGTTGGTAGATGGACTGGAATATAATTTGCTGAGCATCAGTCAGCTTTGCGACAAAGGCCATAAAGTAGTATTTGACTCCAAGATCTGCAAGATTATTGAACCAAATTCAGAAACAGTCAAGTTTATGGGCCAGAGAGTAAACAATGTCTACATAATAGACTTGGATGATCCAGCCCACTCCAACCTGTGCCTAACCGCCAAGAAAGAGGACTTGACCTGGATGTGGCACCGAAGGCTAGGGCATGTTAGCTATAGGGTGTTGCATAAACTTGTGAAGAATAAGATGGTTCTTGGTTTGCCTGAAATTTCGTTTGCTCAAAATGTCAAAGTATGTGAATCATGTACCCAAGGTAAGCAAACAAGAAAATCATTCAAAGGTAGAACTGAAAGTCAATCTTCTAGACCACTAGAACTTGTGCACATGGACCTTTTTGGCCCAACAAGAACTGCTAGTCTTAGTGGTAAGAGGTACGGTTATGTACTAGTTGATGATTTCTCTAGATTCACATGGGTAATATTTCTATCTCATAAAAGTGATGCTTTTTCTGAGTTTCAGGAATTCTACAAAAGAATGAAGCAGGATGGCAAGTTCAAAGTGTGTACAATCATATCTGACCATGGGGGAGAGTTTGAAAATTCTGACTTTGATCTATTCTGCAGAAACAAGGGCATAACCCACAGATTTTCCTCACCAAGGACTCCAGAACAAAATGGAGTTGTGGAGAGAAGGAACCGCACTCTTGTCGAGATGGCTAGAACCATGCTGGTTGAAGCTAAACTTCCAAGGAGATTTTGGGCAGAGGCAGTCAACACAGCATGCTACATTGTAAACCGAGCAATGGTAAGACCGGCTAGTGAAAATACACCATATGAAATGTTCAAAGGTAAGAAACCATCCCTAGCCCATTTTAGAATTTTCGAGTCAAAATGCTTTATCCATAACAATGATAAAAGGGCCTTGGACAAATTTGAACCGAAGAGTGATCCAGGAATATTCTTGGGCTATTCGGACCGATCAAGAGCCTATAGGGTCTTTAACACCAAAGATCAAGTTGTTGAAGAATCCCCTCATATTTCATTTGATGAAATCAATGATTTTGGCAAAAATGAAAAGGTTTGCAAGGAAGAAGAAGATGGAGAATTTCTGAATGACAAAGAAGAACCGATGGAGAATGAAGAAGCACAGAATCAAGAAAGCAATCGAGGTAATTCCAATGATCAAACCGAAGGAGAGGTCAACTCAGGTAACAATCTTGAAAACTTAAGAGTTCTTAGAGATCATCCCATAGAAAACATCATTGGTGGAATTCATGATCCTAGGAAGACTAGATCTCAATTAAAAGAAATCAATGAACTAGATCAACTTGCACTTGTGTCCCAAATAGAGCCCAAATCAGTAGAGGAAGCATTAAAAGATGACTCATGGATAAATGCTATGCATGAAGAACTAAATCAATTTGAAAGAAATCAGGTGTGGAGTCTTGTCCCTAGACCTTCATCTCACCCCGTTATTGGAACCAAATGGGTCTATAAAAACAAGCTAAGTGAAGAAGGGGTTGTAATGAGAAACAAGGCTCGGCTGGTGGCTAAAGGGTACAACCAGGAATTTGGGGTTGATTTTGAAGAATCATATGCTCCAGTTGCTAGATTAGAAGCCATCAGGATATTGTTAGCCTTTGCAGCATCTCATGGAATCAAACTACAACAAATGGATGTAAAAAGTGCATTTCTAAATGGAATAATAAAAGAAGAAGTCTATGTGGAACAACCCCCTGGTTTTGAAAATGATGAACTTGCTAATCATGTTTTCAAATTGCATAAAGCTTTGTATGGATTAAAGCAGGCTCCACGGGCTTGGTATGAAAGGTTGAGCTCCTTCCTCACCAAGAAGGGATACATAAGAGGTAAAATTGATCAAACATTGTTTTCCAAGACCCAAGGTAAGCATATACTAATTGTACAAATCTATGTGGATGATATTGTGTTTGGATCTACCGAAGCTTCTTTATGTACTGAATTTGCAAACTTAATGACCAATGAGTTTGAAATGAGTTTAATGGGTGATTTACAGTTTTTTCTTGGATTGCAGATCGTACAATGTAGAGAAGGATACTTCATAAATCAATCCAAGTACATAAAGGAGATGCTGAAAAAGTTTGGCATGGAAAGCTGCAAACCAATTGAGTCACCCATGGGTACAAATGCAACATTGGAAGCTGATGTAAAAGGTAACATGGTAGATGCCAAGAAATACAGAGGTATGATCGGGTCCCTGCTATATTTAACTGCTTCAAGGCCAGATATTCAGTTTAGTGTATGCATGTGTGCTAGATATCAGTCTAGCCCTAGAGAATCACATTTAGGGGCTGTCAAGCGTATCCTTCGATACATTGCCGGCACCCAAGAATTGGGTTTATGGTATCCTACTTACTGCAAACTAGATTTGATTTCATATTCAGATGCTGATTATGCTGGTTGCAAAATTGATAGGAAGAGTACTAGTGGTTATTTTCAAATATTGGGTGGATGTTTAATATCATGGGCTTCTAAAAAACAGCATTCTGTGGCACTCTCCACTGCTGAGGCTGAGTATGTCGCAGTAGGGAGCTGTGGTACACAGGTTTTGTGGATAAAACATCAACTCCAAGACTACAATGTAGATCTTGGATGTGCACCTATTTTCTGTGACAACACTAGTGCTATTAATTTGTCTAAAAACCCCATTCAACACTCTAGGACAAAACACATTGAGATCCGTCATCACTTTCTAAGAGATGAGGTCTCCAAAGGAAATTTCATGCTTCATTTTGTAGAAACTGAAAAACAACTGGTAGACATTTTCACAAAACCCCTTAACAATGACAGATTTTCAACTCTAAGAAGGGAGTTAGGAATTTGTAGAATTTCTCCTGAAAATTCTTGAAATAATCATATTCATGTGTACACTGCATAGATTCTGTCATTTCTGTCTAAGTTATGTCAACTAGGTCTCTAGTACTAGTCAGGTTTTTGAGTTTGGAAGTCTAGTGTCGGGTGCTACTTCAGCAAGTTCTACAGAATACTGGTTCTCTACGGCTCATCTCTTATGGTCGACCACAGACAAGGCGCTGGTCGACCAAGGCATCAGGACAGGAAATAGTTGGTTCTGTGACTTCGCAGTTGTCGACCACAGGCAAGGCGCTGGTCGACCAAGGCATCAGGACAGGAAATAGTTGGTTCTGTGACAGCACAGAGGTCGACCAAAGGCACCTCTATGGTCGACAGAGGATCTGAACAAGGGAAAATGGATCTAAAAAGGCTACTGGTTCTGCTAGAAAATCCTCTGATCTAAGTGAACTTTTGTGCTCAGTTTCTTCACTCATTCATCCTTATCCATACTTCCCATCCCTTGTGTCTCTATATCTCTTCATGGCCAACATTTTTTTTATCTTCAGCAAGGACTCATAAATTGAGGGGGAGAAAAAGTGTAAACTCATTCCTTGATAAAACATTGAAAAACCTAACCATATCCTTCAATAAAATCACCAAGGTAATCATTAAGAGTAGAGGTTGAGTGTAGTAATGAGAATTTGAACTGTACTACTGCAATAAATTCAAACCATAACTATGACTCTGTCACAAGATTTTGAGGACTTATGATTTTTAGTAATGAGACTGTTTCTCTACCTGTGTTTGTGCTGAACAGTAAAAATAAACTTAAATTTAACATGTATGTACATGGAATACGCCATAATTCTGCCTTCATGGTAGAGCAATGGATTGAGGTCTGAGAAACTACTGTTCTTCATCTCAAAGCAAAAAATTAGCTGAAAAATAGATGGGAGACCAGTGTGTCATGAAGATCCAATCTAACTCTGCTGATATTGATTGGGCATACTGAGTAACTGGGGATATTGGCGTCTGATAAACGTATATCCTCACGGATAAAAGGTGTGTCCCAGTCATTTGTGGAATGGTTAGGCATGCTAAGTAGCCGGGGTTTCTGGCGTGTACAAAGCGTGTCTCCTCGTGTAGAAAAGCATGTGATCAACCTGACCACAACTCTCAAATGATTCAAAAAGAAAATTTTAAAGCATCACAAAGGCAGAGAAAATGGTTGACCTAAAGCATAGCATGCAAATACAAGTTTAAAAACACTGTTCAGCTAGCATAGTTAGTCCAATTATCTCTTGAAATATATTATAAGTTCAAGGAGCCATGTGAAAGAAATTGGATATGGGGAGTCAATTTATTGGTGCAATACTTTCAAATTCATTGAACCACTATACCCACTCTATTTGGTCACAAGGTGGTCTTTGCATAAGGGTGGAAAGGTTCCATAAGTGTTCTGTTAAAGAAAGGGCGTACACTTTAATACCTTCCAAAAAGTTGAGTAATGCTGATTAAATCCTGACCGCTCGTTTTCTGCATCGTGATGGTTCACTGTCCCAGTTCCTTTAAGACCCAGCCCTACTGCCCTATCCTATATATTGCCACGGCTGGGTCCCTATTTTTTCTCATCCGCCGCCCTGTACTTCTTTCGCATTCTTCCTCTCCCGTTCTCTCTCGTCTTTCTCTCACATCCCTCCACCATGTCTCCAAAGCACGCTCCGCGGTCTACCAAGAGAACACGAGAGAAGGCCCCTGCTGAATCCTCGACGCCGTCCAAGCGTTTCAAGCCAAGGGCTGCGCAGGGATTGTTCAAATAAGTCGCCTCCATCTATTTTTGCTCCATGGCCTCATCACTTGTCAACCCATTCGCCTCATCACGCTCCTCCTAAACACCTTCCAAAACATCCTACATTACCCCCAGAATTCTCTTCCATTTGCTGCCCACATATCTGCCATTCTGGAAGCAGCAAAAATACCATTTCCCCATGCTCCGCGCATTGTAATTTCCAAATGGCACATCTACAACTTTCACTTCGTGACCACATTTTTGGGGTTTAAGAAGGTAGGAGACCAAATTCAGCGCACTCTACCATCCAAGGGCAAATCCACGGCTCCATTGCCACCCTCTTCTCCACCACATACACCTATACAAGTTAGTCCTACTGTCACACCTCCACCTGTGGTGCCTCAAGCTACCCCTACTACCACCACTACTGCCCATCCTTCAGCTTCCCTTTCTATAGTGCCCTAGCATCCAGGCATTGCTGCCACTCATGCTCAATCTACTTCTGTTCCACCTACCCAAGCTCCATCTCATTCTGTTCCACCTACCCAAGTTCCACCTACCTCCACTCCTTCTACTTTTGCTCCACCACCATCCTTCACATCCAACACTGAGTCTCACGGAGTGCTTCTCCAGATAGCATCTCAGTTGTCCTCTCTCACCACCCAATTCCATTCCTTTCAAGAGAATATGAATGCTGCCACCGGGCGCCTGGAGCAGAAAGTCCAAAGGCTGGAACAACAGATGGAGGCCAGGTTCATCAAGCAAAAGGAATACACTGACCATGCTAGTTCTCGGTTCAACAGACTAGTTGGCACCTTAGGTCAAGTGTCAGAAGAAATGGGAAACCGCATAGAGTTCACCACCAAGCAAGATGAAAAGTATCACAATGCTACTATCTCCGAGATCCAGAAGCTCAGGCTCTCTTATGCCCACATTGTTGACAAGCTGGATCGCATGGCAGAGAACGTGAAGCCAGAGACCTCCTCATCCTCCTCAGAGGGATTGTTCAAATGATCTTCTTTTTGCTGTTGACAAAGGGGGAGATAGGACTTTATGTGTCATTGTGTGTCTAGTTGTGTGTCTAGATGTGAGTCTAGATTGTCAAGTTTACTTTGTCTACGTGTCCTTAGTGTCTTAATTCTTTTTTGAGTCTCTCATGTAAGTAGTGCTATAGTTTTTGAAAGGCACATCAAACGAATTGTCTGAATGAAATCTGTGCTATGATAGCCTTGAATGCAATATCAAATGAATTTTATAGTCTGTTGTTTGTCACAATGACTCATGGTTGTCATCATCAAAAAGGGGGAGAATGTTGTGCATCCCTTGGTTTTGATGATGACAATAGGATATGTTTGATTAATCAAGTTCTATATTGTTTCATAACAAATACAAGTGGTTTGATTGTTCCTTCAAAGTATTGGACTCATGACTATTTGATGATGACAAATAATGTTTCTGATCAACTCAATATAAATCTGATAGTTCAATTTATTTCTGATAAGTTAAGTAATTTCAGGTCCACTGAAATCCAAGTGGAATCAACAAATCAGAAGAAGTGTCAAAGGCCGCTTGTCGACCAGGGAAGTGGTTATGGTCGACCAACGAACCCAGCCAGAAACATTTCAAGTCATCCGTCTTCTGCATGTGCCTTGGCTGTCGACCAAAGCCCCACTTCTGGTCGACCACAGAACAGCCAGAACATCAGACAGAACTGACGGCCATCTGTAATTCGCCCCTTGTCGACCAGCGACAAGGCTGTGGTCGACCACGGGGGACGCGAGTGTCAGCCAGAATGGAACCGCCATCAGGACACTGCTTGTTGTCGACCAGGGACCGTGTCATGGTCGACCACGGGCGTTATAGCGTCCAGAACCGAACTGTAACCGAATTCTGTTTTGGTTCCTTAAAAGCTGCAGATTGTTGTTGCAGGTTGTTGGGCAGTTCAAATGATGAGATTCCACACGGGAATCAAGGAGAGAATCGTGCTTAGAAGTGGTCAAACTTATTGTAGTCATTGGATTTAACCTTCTCCCTGCTTTTTAGCAGATTGATGCGTGATCTGAATTTTGAGCGGGAAAAGCTTCAGACCTGGAAAAGAATCTGCATAAAAGTAGAAGGCCACGGATCGCTAAGGCAAGCACACAGAGGGAGCATAGAACCGAAGCTAAGAAACACACCTACATCACAGGACGAGGTAGCTCACCATCAATCAGATATCTGCAGAAGACTGAAGGCGTTCTCATTTACTGCAGAAGAAAGACTGGGCTTCAAGCTGTGCGACCTCCAGCAACAAAGCAGCTGAAGGCATCCGATTGGAAGCTCTACAGGGAGTCTAGTCTTGTTATTTATGTGATTAAGTCCCAGGCTGAATTCTTTACTTTGTTACAAAAGTCCATATTCAGTCCTGTTGCATCATCCCACCTTCACATCATTTCTATTCATCCTTACACCAAGTGTCAAGCTGTGAGGCAGCGGATTCAAGCTGTGTGTCAGCTGGTACAAGCTGTGTGTCAGCAGGAACAAGCTGTATGACAGCAGTGTCTTGTGTTTTGATTGAGATCAGAGGTTCTCATTAGTGAAGCCTTGCTTGAGTTAAGCAAGGGGTGGATGTAAGTCTCGGGAAGAGACTGAACCACCTTAAAAATCCTATCTTGTGGTTTGCTTATGTGTGTGTGTGCTTTTCTATGTGTTTGTTTTCTTCACTGATATCAACATCAATTCTGTAATTCGTTAATCACCGGCAACTCACTTAGCCAATAGATATTAAATCTGAAAAAGGGGGAAAGATCTATTCACCCCCCCTCTAGATCTATTCAGTCCGTACTCAACATAGATAATAGAGCATGTATATTTCATCCATGAATCTTCCTACTAGCTATTTTTCTTGTATATTGCATGCAAACTTGGATTTGTAGACGATATTTAATTGATGCCCGTCCAGTAGGTCGCTAATTCTTGAATTAGCGACAACTTGGTAGACGCTAATTAATGAGTGCCCACTACACCTGACACCAATTCTTTTAGCATATTTAATAATTAACACATGTTTAAAATTTAATATTTATGGAACCTGATCTGTAAAGGTTTGCATGAGCATGTTTTTAGGATCCCCATATTTTTCTCTTAATGATCATGTGTTTTGATCCTTAAAAATATCCATAGAAAGCCAAAGGCTACTGTTCATGCAATTCCTAAAGAAATGAATAGTGCTTTGTATCTGTGAACATACCTGCTTGATGTATGACAACCTGTAGACGGAAAGGAATAGGTGTTTGCTTGAACAGACGTGAATTATGGAATTAGCACCTCTGCACAGAGACGGCAAATCCTATAAATTATTAAATTTAAGTAAAAATTGGAAAATCATGAATTGACGTCCGTTCATATGGACGCTATTTAAAGAACTGGCGCATCCGTACATGGACACCAATTATAAATAAATTTTAATTGATTATTAAAAATTCTAGAATTGGCGCCTCTTCGCAGAGACGTGAATTTATAAATTAATTATTTAAAATTCTATTAATATAGAATTGACGTCACTTCACACTGACGTGTATTCTTTGATTGACGCCTGCTTGGATTGACGCAAATTCCTTATCTCACAGTTTCTATCGTGTTTTGGCCCATATCGCGGGTCTGTAGGCACTGCTGTCTCACGACCGAGATGGATTCCATATTTTCACGAGTTCTACACTGACACACTATTTGTTGGAGATTGAATGACTCTGCGTCAGATATTCCTTCTATAACGCCCCGAGATCCGATCGCCATTTTATGGGCATATATTTTTTTCTTTTATCGGACCCTGAAGCATTACTTCGTTCGTATTGTGGAAGCACAAATATAGACATGCATACATTCGCATGAGAGAGAGAGAGAAACCACAATTTCAAGAAATGTAATTAGCATTTCAATCATTCATAATTTCCAAAGAAGATTATATGTCCATCGTTCCAAAATAAACATGAGTCCACATAGGCTCACCACCCCATAACCATACATATAAGAGAGATATTCATCCATAGCATACCCAGACAAACTATGAACTAGCACTACTCCTCGGCCGCAGCCTCCTCCTCGACCTCATTCACTAAGTCTCCTGAAAACATGTGTCACAAAGGGGTAAGTGTGACGCTCAGTAGGCAGCCTAAACAAATCGGGGTTGACTCGCATTTATATATATAACCAATTCACATGCACATTTCAAGTGTCGATAATATCATAATCCATTCATTCCCATTTGCTAAAAATAATTCATACAAGAAAATACATGTTCATTAGCTAACATATACGATACCCATGCATGCATCAAAACCGCGGTGAAAGGGGCAGTTACACATTATCATATTTTCATGAGTTACTCAATTAACGTTATTCATAGAACTGAACAACTGTCGCAAACACAGGAGGCCCACACACACACAAACGAAAGAGTACTACGCAGACCCGAGAGCAAACTCCCACCTAGACTCCTGAGGCCCACAGCATTATGTGGCGTTACGAATCGCCGTCCCACAGAACAATCGGCCGAGTCATCAGATTTCACCTAGATTCTTGAGGCCCACAGCGTTCCATGGCATTATGTATCACCGTCCCATAGAACAATTGTCCGAATCATAGGAATTTTAACCAGGGCGTAGGGTGTTATGTCACGCTATCCCCTAGGTTCTTTTACTTCCGCGGCGTTACGTATCGCCGTCCCGCAGAAGGGACCGAAGTCCTACCTCACAGAATGCTGAAGTTTTCCATTCATAACATTCACATCGTATTCACATTCACATTCTTACTCATTTTACAAATACTAGTATGATACTTTATCATAACAAGCATGCTTCCAAATAGTTTAAGTGGACAAATCACTATCATAAGCTTACTTGATGTAGAATAGAGCATGATCAGGTTACCGAATAAAAGAGGACATGATTATTTCTAGGTTACACATGCGTAGGAAACAAATCATAACCACAAGTGTGGAATTTCTGTGAGCATGAAATTTTTACAGTGGGTTACTAACTTAGCCTTCTACCATTTTCTAATGTTTCATATTTTTCTGAATTAAAATGACCTCTCAAAACTTTTCTTTTTCCTTGTTTCTGGAAATTGGGGACAGAGCCCCAGGGTGTCGACCTGTCCAAAGGCAGTGTTGACCTATCAACCCTACACATGCATAGAAGATGAACCATAGTTACAAGTGTAGAATTACTGTGAGCCTAAAACTTTTACAGTGAGTTACTAACTTAGTCTTCCATCATTTTTAAATTCTTCAGATTATTCTGAATTAAAATGACCTCTTAAAACTCCATTTTTCTAAGTTTCTGGAAGTTGGTCCAGAGTTCTCAGAGTGTCGACACCACCATTGGCAGTGTCAACACTCCCAGCAGATTCAAAAGGGGCAGTGTCGACACTTCCATTGACAGTGTCAACACTCCCAGCAGATTCAAAAGGGCAGTGTTGACACTTCCATTGGCAGTGTCAACACTCCCAATAGATTCAAAAGGGGCAGTGTCAAAAGGCCAGTGTCGACACTTCCATTGCAAGTGTCAACACTCCCAGCAGATTCAAAAGGGGCAATGTCGACACTTCCATTGGCAGTGTCAACACTCCCAGCAGATTCAAAAGGGCAGTATCGATACTTGCATTGGCAGTGTCAACACTCCCAGCAGTTTCACAAAGATAATGTCGACACCATCAGGGGCAGTGTTGACACCACCCTGTATTTCCAGTTAAAAACATTGAGAAACCTCACAAAAACACATATCTGGATGTAAAAACTAGAAAATAAACATGGTAGTCAATCCCACATACCCTTAATCACTCTTTAGCATATAGAAACTACTTTGAAATCGTTTTAATCCATCATTGACCCCTAAGATTTGAGGATAGGTGCCTACCTTCGAAATGTTAAACCGACGATCCGGGGATGATATCCACACCCCAGATCCACCTAAGGCTTTTCCCCCTCGACCCCGGGGTGCTGCAGGATCATCCTCCACATGTCGGATCGACCACCCACGCACCGGATTGTCCACCAACAAATCGGATGGTCAGCCCACGAAGAGATGGGATCCCTCACTATCTTCTCACATAAGAATGGTAGAAGGTGGTAGAGGGTTGATGGAAGGTTTACCACCCTTGAAACCCACCTCCTTATATAGTTTTCAAGTCACCCAATGGTTTACCCATGACCCTCAAGGCTTCAACAAGCTCCAAGGTTGCTGGTTTGAAGAGGAGTTAATGTTAAGCACCTCTTCGGGTTTGAACAGGGGTGACCCTTCGTATACCCGGTCATAGATGCGAGTTGGCGTGCTCTTTTGTTGGGAATAAGGTTGGGATGTCTTCACATGAAATTAATAAGACTTCCAGATATAACGTTCGGTCATAGTTTCATCTAATTTCATCAACTCTAGCGTGAGTTATGATTTTCTCAATATTAACTTTACTTCCCCTCAGTTCCAGTCACGACCCTTCGGTAGCCCGAGATAATTTGGGTATTACTCTAGCATCCAGGCAGTATTTGGCATTCAACTCAACAGAGAAGATGTAGATAATGTCCCATTCGAAATTATGGCCTTAGTTTCAGGTCATTTCATTAATCACAGACGAAGTTATGAATTTCTCATTAATTACATGCGAATTCACCCAATAGTCGAACCTCTTCGTGACAACTGACAGCAAAGGGCTCAGAACATTGGGTTTTGGTGCGAATTGGGTTTCCACCTCAATATAAGAGTTTGGGTTAAGGGCCCAATCTTTCTAATGGGCCAAGTTTCATCTCATTTGGTTAACTGTGGGCCAAGATATCCTTATTTCAATGGGGACCATTTTTCTGTAACTATTTCGACCCATTATCGCCAACTCCCTCTTAACCACTATTGGACCCATTTTTTAAAAGTTATACTCTTCATCAAAGTCGTTTCCTACCTAATGGTCGTTACGTGGGCTTTAGTTTCACCTAATTCTGACCTCCCTACATTAAGTAACGAATTTCCTAAGTATCCTTCAATAATCTGTCTAGATTTCAAGGTCGTTGAGTTCATGGGCCCCAATTATACACAATTTGGCCAGTGCCCAATTGGCAGTCATAACATCCTCTCCCCCTTAAAAATAATTTCATCCTCGAAATTGACTTTAGAAATTTTTTTAAAAAGAAAACTTTTACTCACCGAATAGTTGAGGGTATTCCTGGAGCATCTTGTCCTCCGGCTCCCAAGTTGCTTCCTCGGAATGAGAATTCCTCCATAGCACCTTCACCAGTCGGATGGTTTTACTTCTCAATACCTGCTCCTTCCACGCTACGACCTCATTGGGCTGCTCCACATAAGACAAGTCTGCTCGAACATGTTAGAACCCTAGTTTTGATAATAACTTTCTATGAATCATGTTTAGATTAAGGTGTTCAAATCCTTCAATTCTATCTATTATGTTTGGTTCACTTGGTGCATGTTATTTCATAGAAGAAATCATAGTCAGTGCATGTGTTGTCCTGTTAGAGATCTAGCTCGGTGCTAGTCTAGCCAAGTTTTGCATTTCACGCGTAAGTGCTTGCCTCGGTGCGAGTTTGTGTTCACGCACACACACTGTCATTCCGTTTCTCCCTTGGTGCATCACTTGTCTCATACCTAAAAAGGGGTCAGTGCATATCTTGCCTTTGCATCTCACCTCTCGGGGTTGGTGCAATTTTTAAGTCCGTTCAATTCTTGACCAGCACGCACTGTTTGGTCTCATTATTTAGTGTCAGTGCATTCTTCTTCGCCATCTCGATGCAAGTTCTTACATGGACGGGATTTCTTGACTCGGTGCAAGTTCTATCTTGCATCTTTCTTTGTTCGTGCATTTTTCTTCGTCATCTCGGTGTAAGCTTTCACTTGGACAAGATGTCTACATCTCGGTGCAAGCTTTTGTTCTGCTCATCTTTACCTGACATCTCGGTGCAACTCTTGCTTGGACCGCAAATCCAACTCAGTGCATTTTCTATCCTAGACATCTTTAGAGTAGGTGCATCTTCTGTCTTGCACATTTTTTTAAGGTCGGTGCATCCTCTATTCAAGACACTTTATAAGTTAGTGCATGTCTTTAGACATTTTTGCCTCGGTGCATAGTCTTCCTCTTATGCCTCATGGATTCATGTCGGTGCAATCCACTAATCACCTTGTACTAAGTCAGTACAATGGTTGACTGGCATACTTCTACTGAGTGCATGTTATGTTTACTCTCTCATTACGTCGGTGCAAACAGTTCTAAGTGTTTGACTAAATGCCTTTTGTTTTTCTGACAGAGTTTCTCTCCGAGGAGGGGCACGTGATCCAAGGCAGATCATCCTCTATGAGAATGCCACATGGAAGGCTACAAGCTTAGATGGTGACACGTGGCTGAGAGCCTTCTTGACGCATATGGGCAGGAGTTCTGCCTCCACAGGAGTTCGGCCTCCACACGCCCAATGAGAGAATATGAGAAGTTGCGGATCGAAGGCAGAAAGTTTTTATCTAGGAATGAGAGCCCAATCTAGAGAGTAGAAGAGAAGAAAAAAAAAGAGATAGAGAAAGAGTGAGATCGTGAGAAGAATCTCTGATAGTCTGTCCACTGGTACTTGGATCAAATCTAGTCCAGTTTGCTCCTGCGTGAGCTATATTCATCAGATTTCATTGTCAGCCTTCAGTAGCCATTTCCACCATTTTTGTTTTATTTTTTATCTTAATTTTCTGATCAAGCTGTGTGGTAGCAGAGGTTAAGCTGTAATCCTCAACGGTCAGAGGAGGGATCCTCTGGATAGCAAGCTATGTTGCTCAGCTATTTGTAAGCAAGCTGTGAGGCTCAGCGGACGCAAGCTGTGTTGCGCAGCGGTTTCAAGCTGTAAGGCAGAAGGAAGCCTCACTCGGATTTGAGTGAGGGATGGACGTAGGTCTATAGGTTGCAGACTGAACCATCTAAAAATTCCTTGTGTTCTTTGTGGTATGCTTGTCTCTTATGAATCGTTAGATGCATGTCTAGGCTCGATTAGGTTCGTTTGGCTATCAAGGTTTACCGGTGCACGTCAGCCATTCGACACTACGAATTGCTTTGATCAGGCCTTTATTTTTGGATTGATTACTTTTATTCCGTCAAATTTTTAACAGAGGGATTCATTCACCCCCCCCCCCTCTGAATCCTTCGCACACTATTGCTAAAACCCATCAATTGGTATCAGAGCGGTTGTCTGCACAAAGGGTCCCACGACCTGTAGATCAGTTCCTGGATTTTGGCTTTCGTGCATTTTTGGGTTGAACTGTGTCTCTTATCCTTGCCTTCGATTTGTCCTGCATTTAGTTCTGTGATTTAATCTGAGGATGTCTTCGTTTGTTGATCTCCCGAAATATGAGGGTCTGGGTTTTTATAACTAGCTCAACCAGTTCAGGGAACAAGTGATGCAAATTAATCTAGATCTGTGGATAATCATTGCGCACAGCCCTTATGAAGTTCCAAAGGATAGATCCTTATGGAAAGTTTCAGACAGACTGAAATCCTCTAAGAATCAGAGAGCCCTGGACCTAATAAAAGGGGCGATAAATACTGATAAATTCTCTTGCATTGTCAATTGCTGTAGTGCCTCTGAAGTGCTCGACATGTTAGCATCCAGCAGGAGCCGGGACGAAGTGAAATGCCTCATGGCTTCAGATGAAGATCTGGTTCAAGTTGAAGAAACTTCGTCACAGGTAAACTCTGACATTGTCAATCTTTCATTTGAAGATTTGGTAGACTTAAATGAACATTTGTTGATCAAGTATGATAGAGTTAAATCTGAGAAAAGGAAATTAAGGACAGAGCTGGACATATTAAAATCTGAGAACAAGAACCTCAAAAACAATTCAACTGAAAATGAGGGTTCGTGCAATGAATGTGCATTCTTGAAGGAATTGATTGAAGACTTAGATTCTGATGACAATATGCAGAAAAATTTAATCACTTCCTTGAAAGAAGAAAATGACTCTTTGCTGGCTCAGAAGAAAGAAAATGATAAATTTCAAGATAAGCTGATTGAAGAAAGCATGCATCTTAAGGACCAAAATAAAAAGCTAATGGTTCTTAATATTGTTCTCTCTGAAAAATGGTTATCATTTGAAAAAAGAAAGTATGTTGTGAAGGAAAATGAGAACAACAATGAAATGAAGGTTCAACAAGAAAATGAAAATCTGAAGAACCTGAATGATGCCTTGCAACAGCAGCTGTTTGTGTGTGAATCTGAGCTAAACAAATATGAAGCTAACTTTGTGACCCTTAACTTTTAAATTGAAGACTTAAAGAACTCCTTGGCAAAATTTGTAAAAGGAAAGACAAATCTGAATAAGTTGCTAGGAGTCAATGTGAATTTTCAAAGAGAGGGACTGGGTTACAGTCCTGTTGTGAAAAAGGGTGAAGGGACTCAAATGAAAAATATTTTTGTTAAGAGCTCAGAACAAGATAAAACTTCCACATCATCTATTTTCCAATTCACTACTCAGAGAACTGAAAATAAGGTTAAAATTTTGAAAAATGAAAGAAATCAGAAAAAGGCTGGAAGTAAAATAAAAACCAAACTCTCACCCATTGCTGTTAAAGCTTCTTCTGAATGTGTTAGACCTCATGATCTTGTGCATGGTACAAGGCATTTCCCCATTCAGTCACATGCACACACCAAGAACACTTCATGTCATTACTGTGGCATATTGGGTCATCATATGCATGAGTGTAGAATAATGGCTCAAGATGAATTGAGTGCTAAGATTATTAATGAAAAACCCCATGCACTCAATAGGAAGAAGAAAATCCATTGCTTCCAGTGTGGGATATTGGGCCATGTTGTAGCTCACTGCTAGCATGCCTGGGGAGAAAAAAGGAAGTCAAAACCTGAGAATTTTCCTGAGAACAAAACTATCATTAATAGAAAAACTCTTGCATGTTTTGAATGTGGTAAATTTGGCCATCGAGCCCTTGAATGCTGGCATGCAAAAAGAGGTAACAATTTCCATGGCAGAACTATCTTAACGAAAGTCCACCCACAAAGATTCAATGTTTATCCTGTCAAGAAAAATCTGGACTCTGCTATTCACTGTTATTATTGTGGGAGAATAGGTCATATCATGAATAAATGCTATGATTTGGAATTTGATAATAGGAAAACTGGGAAACCTTGGAGTGCACCTGCTAGAGGTGTCACTCAACTAATAAGACCCAAGAGTTTTTGGGTCCCCAAATTCACAAATTGATATTATTTTGCAGGTGTGCCTTGAAGAAGGAAAATAAAGGGATAATAAAACCAAGGCACACAAAGGTTAGTTGAATTTAACTTCTTCTCTAGTTTACATCTGTTTCTTTTCAGTTACAGCTGCCTGCATGATCTCTATCCTTCTATTGTGATCAATGTCATGTCATTAATTCATGCTGTTAGGAGGGTGCAATCTTGTGATGAATACTAGATAGTGAGTCTCATTCTGAAATTGATCATGCTGAATGATTAGGAATCTTGCATGCAATTTAACACAATGTCATCATTTAGAGTAGCATTTCTGTGAATTTTCTTAAAAAAATAATAATGTTTGATGGAAATCTCTACTCACTCAAGGGGGAGTTTAGATTATCTAAGGCAGCTGGTCTTTAGAGGTATACTTCTTTGAAAAAGAGAACATGAGATTAGGTATCTCTTCTGCTGCTGAGCTCAATGTGTCTGGTCTTCTTGAGCTGATAACTCTTCTTGTGGAGTGTCACTGGTTTTGGTTCAGTAAGCTAGATGCCACCTTATAGATGTTTAAAATCTTGAGAGTTTGTGCTTTGCTATAGTGGGAGTCATTTTGTGGTGTCTGATGGATTTGAAGATACTGTTGCGGGTTTCTGTCATTGGTGTAAGCTTGAGTTTGCTTGAGAAGGTTGTTTGAAGGCTGGACGATAATTAACTTACTGAGAGAAGTGCTGGTGGGTTAATGGCCGTTTAAGTTGTGGCCTTTGGAAATGCTCTTTCTTTGCTCACGTATGGCATTCATCCTCCTCACCTTGTCCTTGGTCACTCTCTCCTATCATTCTCTGCCTTCTATAAATGTTCCTGGTTGTTCTAGTCAAGGGGAGTAGTATATATAAATATTGTCACCTTTACCCTCTTCAATAATTAACTGCCCAGATCACTCTGAACTAAAAACATCTTGCTGATCTAAATTGAGATGTAATTTATAGTGTATGAATATTAAATCTTATCCGAATAGTTCTCACAAATAATAGTGAATGATTTCTCAATGTTTTTGAAACAGTCCAAATTGGAAACTTCTCTGAAGAAGGTCTGATATCTGAAAATCTTTAGTAATAAGCCAACCTATTGGAAACCTAAGGTTTATATGATTCTTACGTCTTTTTAAAGAGATTTTTCTGATAAAAGAACTGGGAATACGCCATGATATAAAATAATGAAGAAAATTTGACAGAGCAATGGCATGACATTTGAGAAACTAACCATCTGTTTCAAAGAAATTCAGAGGTTATGTCATGATAATTAATGCTAAATCTGTTCAACATATGAAGTATGAAAGTTAATTGCACTGAGTAACCAGGGATTCCGGTGTTTGATCGACGTGTCTCCTTGTGTAAAAAGGTGCAGCTATACTGGAATACTCAATAAAAGTTTTTTTTTAAAAAAAGGGGAGAGAAGTAATGAAATATATATGTGGTTGACCCAATAGTTCTCTCAGTTTATTTCTACAGGCTTAAGAAAAATATAAAACTGGGCTCTTCAATCAGATTTTGGTTAATGAAAAAGACCGGTAAGATTACTGATTTCTTCTGTTTGAGTTGTTTCCTTGATTAAGCTGTTTTATTTTCATTGACTTCAATTCATAGAGATATCTTGTGAAGAATTACCCTGTGAGATATAATCTCATATTCCGTAAATTACTTCTCTACGAAGAAAGGCACCTTATTTTAAGCTAAGGGTATTTTGGGTATTATCTACTGAAGATTGGTAAAGTTGGTAGTATTCCTCTATATACAAAACCCTATCTACTTTACCATCTTGCCCTTTCTTTCGAAGATAAGGCATCCTCCTGCTCCGTGGCTCCTTCGCGCATGCACAACCTGTAACCCTTCGCTTCTCCAACCTTTCTCTCCTCCTAGTGCACCCTCTCTGTCTCCACATTTCGCCTCTCCTCCATCCCTACTGCCGCCATGTCTACTTCGTCAGCCATGAGCAAAGGGAAGAGGAAGGCAGTGGAGCAGCCGCTACCAGAAGAAGCTATGTCCACGGTGGCCGCAGGACAACCTCAAGGGACGAAAAGATAGAAGAAAGTAGCTTCTACCACGAGGAAGGGAAATACGTCTACAAACCCTACAGAGAAACCTCTGCTAGTATTGGAAGTCGAGAAGATTATACCCCCTCGGTATATTGACTTTGCTGATCAAGAGATGACTTCCGAGTTCCCTGAGGTGCTTGAGCTGTTTGAGTTCCAACAATGGAAAGAGTTCTTAAGCATGCATAGGGTGTATTGCCCTAATCTGGTAGCAGAATTCTACATCAACTTGAGGTACGATGATGCTAATTTCATAGTATTCTCTCTGGTCAAAGGAAAAGTGATAGAGCTATCTAGGCAGTCCCTACACAGGACTTTAAGAGTCCTTGTAGATGGAGAGGTCAAAGGAGGGTTTACATTTAACCTACATGATGCGTTTACCCTCATCACTGACCTGCCCAAAAACATTCATGACAAGCAACAGACTAAGCTCGGTTATTATAACACCAACAAATTTTTTGCACCCAAGAGACTACTTTATCACATTCTCACCTCCATGATTACTCCACAAGTAGGAGGAAGGGGAAGACTGACAGATTCTCAACAGTTTATTCTCTACTGTTTGCTGAAGAAAATTAGAGTCGGTTTGCCGCATGTAATGATTCAGGTTATGGGAACGTGCAAGGAGTCGAGAAGATATTTTCCTTATGCTACTCCTTTGACTACAATCTTTAAAGAGGAAAACATCTCCCTAGATGGTGAAGTTGTGTCATCAATCCCCAAGATAAACATCTACAACATGGGTTTCATTAATACCTTCATGAGGAAGAAAGGAACTAAACAAACAACTACTCCTTCTACAAAGGATACTCCATTGGAAAGAGATATAGAAACCCAGGATCAGTCAGTGTCTGAACAGCCCACTCAAGCCTCCTCCAAACAAACTCACATTCTTGAGTTGATTCAAAGTGAAAGTCAATCAGCTCAGTCACCATTGGAATCTGTTCGTCAGAAGGAGGATCAACCTCTAGCTCAAGTACAAGGAACTGAAGGTTCTGATGAGCAAGAACTACAACTGGACCCAACTGCAGCTACAGCACCTGAGGCACCTCAGATCCATGAAACAATTGAACAGGATGTTCAGGATGAGAACATTATTCAGGAATTAGATCATCATATCCATGAGATATTTGATGAATTTGGACAGCAGTCTCAGGAAATACTAGTCACTAATCAAGCAGAGCTGGCGCTGGAAGAGGCTCCAATAGAAGAATAACTTAGTGATAGAGAAAAGGAAGCTATCCCAGATGAAGAGGAAATGGCTAAATTGGTCGATGAGGTTATGAAAGAAGCTGCTGAAGTGATTTATGAAGAAATTGCCGAATCAGTGGTCAATGAACAAGAAGTTGAACAATGAGGAGCTCAAGGATCTGCTGAAGAAGCTCCACATGAGCAACCAATTGCTCCAGCTCCAGGGGCAGCTGAAGAAGTATCACAAGACTATGTCATGGGACCTGCCCCTCACAACAGAATGTATCCAAGAATGTCTTTCTCTCGGACTCCTGAATATGGTCCACACCTTGGAGAATTGATTGGTCTTGGCATACCACCTCCTCCACCCCCTGAACAGCATCATGAGTACTTCACTGAGTTGCTAGATTCTAGTGCTTCCACTTCTACTTCACATGGAACAAATGCTGAACATAATCTTGCACAGATGTTGTCCAACCTGATAGAGATTGTTCTCAATCAAAATGACTTGATGAACAAAAAGTTCTTGCTCCATACTCTTCAACTGGACAGAGTAGAGGGCCGACTGAAACATCTGGAAAAGACTATGAAAGTTCAAGGGATAGAGTTTTTAACTGCTAAACGAAAAACTGATGAAGCAGTATGAGAGATTTTAGCATCTCTTATGGGTATCAGCACTCGAGTGGGTGATAGTTCAAAACGCAAGTCGTTAATGCGTTCACTACCAAAGTTATTTATCGGCTCACAAATTAATTAAAAGGAAATAGTTAAGCGGTGAGACGAGTCGATTCCACAGGGAAATTTAGATTTTTAAGATGAAATTCTTGTGTTTTATTTTCAACAAATCCTGATGAATGGGGACGCTCAAATGAGGAATTAATTAACCTAAACAACTGGACTAAAAGAAGCTACGACTAGAACTAATGTAATCAAATGCAAGTGTAACAGTGGAGATGAACCGTGTGCAAATGGCAATGGACAAAAGAACACGAGTTGACAAATTAGAGTAAAGTAACTTAAGTGGATGGACTAAAGAAACCAAGATACAAATAAAATTAAACTAATGCAAGTCCGAACAGAAGAGAGGGACTGTTGTTTAAAGTCAAGTATCGACATCTGACACTTCTAGCTTATGTAACGTGTCCCTACCCTTTTGAGTAAACTAATGCAGGGATGATTTCCAGAAGAAAACAATGCTACGTTTATAGAGAAGAGGACGAAAAGATGCAGGTAATAAGCAACAATAATAAAGCATTTCCACTAAATCAATACCAAAGAACCAGTGTGCCTGCAGCGTAATTGCCAAACTTAAGACAACTATTATTAATAAACTAACTAAGTTGGCACTTTGAAGAAAATACTACAATGGACAAAAAATAGAAAGTGAAGTGAACGGAATAGCAGTAAACAAAAAGAACTATGCAGAACGAAGCGCTTCTCTTCCCATTTCTCTGCCTCATCGCCACGGGTGCCCGAACAGCAGCAGTGGAGGAAGCTTGCTGCCTCTTTCCGTCACGGACATTGCACGGTGTGGCAGAGGAGGCTCAGCTACGGCACACGTCTTTCTTCTTGCCTCGGAGCCACACGTTGCAGATGGAGCTTGCCAGAGCAGGGGAAGTCGCGGGAGGCGGACGGCACAGGACTTCCAGCCGATGAACTTCGGAGAGAAACGCTACCAAGGCCAAACACCAAGAACTGAAACTAGAGAAACAAAAGCCAAAAACAAAAAACGCCCCATCCTCGTCTTTGCGGATCCCTTTTATAGGGAGCTGTGTAACCCAAAACCTCTCACGGGATCACTTCCGCTTCTCCTGCCAACAATTTTTTTATCCTCCGGTGGTGTCGCTCACAATTCCTCATGCCGTCAGCTTCGCATTCAGTTTGGATGTGAACGGGACTCACGAGCGAACTTCTTGCGTTGTTATACACTGAGCGGATGGCCTCCGCTATCTTTCAGGGAGACTCAAATGCCCAACGCTCACGCACCGCACACGAAGTAAACTGCCTCCGCCTCCTTTGAGCGGAAGGCTTCCACTTATCATGCCACAGCCAGTAGCGCCTTATGCTAGTATCTCGCGTTCTCTGGTTGGCTTTCACGTGATGCCCATTACATGCTGCCGCCGTTATTCCCGCGGTGACCACAACTTCTGCATGCATTCTCAATCGCACCCAGCCATGCACGTGCAATGCAACTCACAAGCATATAGCAGCCACTTCATCTCGTGATTGGCCCATCAAAATGCAGCCTTCATGCAAATGCAAATCAAGCCATTGCATGTACGTGTATTTTGCTTGGCCATGCACTGCCGCCACCTCCTGCATCCATCAACTGGACCTTTACGTGACCACCATGCTATGTTTGCTGCAAGCCCATGCGTGGCCCATCTTCTTAAAACCCACAAAACACCTCTTGTGATGCATGCAAATTAAGTCTCATGTATATGTATCTAGGCTTGCCATGCACGTGATTCATTTCATAAACCAACACTTTCACCTCTACGTGAAAACACCAACTGCACAACCTGCCATAATAAGAAGTGCACATGTGACTCTCCAATATATAATGATTGTAACACAAAGTTTTAATCAATGTAAATATTATGCACTCGAGTTTTAATTACTCCCAATAATTCATCATTTTTCATGAAAGCTCAAGTGTTAACAAAAATCTCTTTTTGTGAACATTTTCACACATAATCAACATTTTACTTAAAATTATCTTCCAATCGTACAAAAATAATGTGTGGGAATATGAAGTTATCAGTGGGTGACATGGTCAGCAAAATTCAAGATACCCAAATCTCCATATTCAGCAATATGGGTAAAATTCTTAGCCATACCTTTGATCTGAAAATTGAGTTTGAACTGTTAAAGGGCACAGTAAACAAGATAGCGACCAATTAGTCAGAAATCATCACAAAGTTTGAAGTTGTCCAGTCTAATTTGCAAACATTGTTAGAGACCGTTAAACAAGCTTTCAACGAACGAGAGTCAGTCACCTCTCTAGTGGAAAGGCTGGGGAACACTGCATCAGAAACTTGATAAACTGGCAGACTCCATTAGAGATCTTCATACCTCTTTGTTGAACAGGCTTCCCATCTCTAGCTCAAGTTCAGCATATCCTCCAAGAGACAGGGGGAGCTACTAAGGTCACTAGTTTCTACCTTCTTCCCATTTTTTTTAATAATGACAAAGGGGGAGAAGAAGACCTCATGTATGAAGAAGACCTTATGTATTTTGCTGGGTAGACCTCATGTATTCTGTTGGGTAGCTGCTGGGTATATGCTGCAAAGAAGACCTCACTTTTGCTGCTGAATTAAAATGCAAAGATATTGGCAAGGGGAATGATGTACTGTCAAGGGGGAAGATGTGCTGTTGTGAAAAGAGATGTACATTCAAACACTAATGTTTGCTTTCTTAATACACACAGAAGCATTTTCTTATTCTTACATGTTGCATAGTTGCTTTTTGTTCGGTTGCACATTTGTTGTGTCCAATGCAATTTCCTTGTCTTGTCTGCGTGTGAATAAATTTTGAGCATGCTCCAACAGACTATGAACACAATTGTTTGAATGCTGAGTTTGAATATTTTTATGGTTTAATCATACATGACTCATAGTTGTCATAATCAAAAAGGGGGAGACTATTAGAACCCTAGTTTTGATAATGACTTTTTATGAATCATGTTTAGATTAAGGTGTTTAAATCCTTCAATTCTATCTGTTATGTTTGTTTCACTTGGTGCATGTTATTTCATAGAAGAAATCATAGTCAGTGCATGTGTTGTCCTGCTAGAGATCTAGCTCGGTGCTAGTCTAGCCTAGTTTTGCATTTCACGCATAAGTGCTTGCCTCGGTGCGAGTTTGTGTTCACGCACACACAATGTCGTTCTGTTTCTCCCTCGGTGCATCACTTGTCTCATACATAAAAAGGGGTCAGTGCATATCTTGCCTTTGCATCTCACCTCTCGGGGTCGGTGCAATTTTTAAGTCCGTGCAATTCTTGACTAGCACGCACTGTTTGGTCTCGTTATTTAGTGTCATTGCATTCTTCTTTGCCATCTCGGTGCAAGTTCTTACTTGGACGAGATTTCTTGACTCGGTGCAAGTCCTGTCTTACATCTTTCTTTGTCCGTGCATTTTTCTTCATCATCTCGGTGCAAGCTTTCACTTGGACAGGATGTCTACATCTCAGTGCAAGCCTTTGTTCTGCTCATCTTTACCTGACATCTCGGTGCAACACTTGCTTGGACCGCAAATCCAACTCGGTGCATTTTCTGTCTTAGACATCTTTAGAGTCGGTGCATCTTCTGTGTTGCACATTTTTTTAGAGTCGGTGCATCCTCTGTTCTAGACACTTCATAAGTCAGTGCATGTCTTTAGACATTTTTGCCTCGGTGCATAGTCTTCCTCCTGTGCCTCATGGATTCATGTCGGAGCAATCCACTGATCACCTTGTACTAAGTCAGTACAATGGTTGACTGGCATACTTCTACTCAGTGCATGTTATGTTTACTCTCTCATTACGTTAGTGCAAACGGTGCTAAGTATTTGACTAAATGCCTTTTGTTTTTCTAACAGAGTTTCTCTCTGAGGAGGGGCACGTGATCCAAGGCAGATCGTTCTCTATAAGAATGCCATGTGGAAGGCTACAAGCTTAGATGGTGACACGTGGCTGAGAGCCTTCTTGAAGCATATGGGCGGGAGTTCTACCTCCATAGGAGTTCGGCCTCCACACGCCCAATGAGAGAATATAAGAAGTTGCAGATCGAAGGCAGAAAGTTTTTATCTTGGAAGGAGAGCCCAATCCAGAGAGTAGAAGAGAAGAAAAAAAAGATATAGAGAAAGAGTGAGATCGTGAGACGAATCTCTGATAGTCTATCCACTGGTACTTGGATCAAATCCAGTCCAGTTTGCTCCTGCGTGAGCTATATTCATCGGATTTCATTATCAGCCTTCAGTAGCTGTTTCCACCGTTTTTGTTTTATTTTTTATCTTAATTTTCTGATCAAGCTGTGTGGTTGCAGAGGTTAAGCTGTAATCCTCAGCGGTCAGAGGAGGGATCCTCTGGATAGTAAGCTGTGTTGCTCAGCTATTTGTACGCAAGCTGTGAGGCTCAGCGGACGCAAGCTGTATTGCGCAGCGGTTTCAAGCTGTAAGGCAGTAGGAAGCCTCACTCGGATTTGAGTGAGGGATGGACGTAGGTTTGCAGGCGGCAGACTGAACCATCTAAAAATTCCTTGTGTTCTTTGTAGTATGCTTGTCTCTTGTGAATCGTTAGATGCATGTCTAGGCTTGATTAGGTTCGTTTGGCTATCAAGGTTTACCGGTGCACATCAGTCATTCGACACTACAAATTGCTTTGATCAGGCCTTTGTTTTTGGATTGATTATTTTTATTCGGTCAAATTTTAATAGAGGGATTCATTCACCCCCCCTCTGAATCCTTCGCACAGTATTGCTAAAACCCATCAGAACCTCCAGGGTGATGTGACACGAACTGGGACCTAGGTGGCAAGCAAACGCAACGACTAGGCAATGTCACACAAGCGGACTCACTCGCGTTTGGCACACTCGGGTCCGTAGGTGGACCGGCAATGGGGTGAGGGTCCGAGGTTGGACCGGTGGTTTCCAAGGATATGACTGACTTGGGGAGGACCCCTAGGGGCCAGGGTTGCCCAAATTCACGGGCGGTCAGCACGCCGAAGGCATGGGTTGAAGGGTCACTCTCACAACTCACCCGCGGTGACCACTCAAACATAAGCAAGTTTAGAACAGGCGCTCACTCACCGTCCGACGGAGTTAAGAAGCAATACTAATTAAGCAAGATCTACCAACAAAGGGAGGGGTCCAGAAGCTCACTTGATCAGCGTGAAGACGCCGATCCGGCCGGAGACGTTGGCGAGCGGGGAGGCGTGGGTATGCACCTGAATGCCACGCCGGTGAAGCTTCAACCTGCTCAAATGTTTACAAAACTACACCCCATGCAAGGGGGGGGGGGGGTCGTGGGGAAGGGAAGATAATGATTACATCCAAACACTACCTCCACACAGGGAGGGGCCTTCAGCCGGCCAAGCGGGGACGGGAATTCGAGCTAGAAGTGATGAAAGGAAGCCGATGCCGAATCTGTCCACGTTCTGGAATCAGGGACCAGCAGTTGAAGATGGCACCTCTGTGACCTCTCCTGATTTTTTCTGATGACGGGACCAGTGGGGAATTCTTCGTTACTGGAACAGGAAAACGTCTGAATTTTTTCGGTTTCTTCTGGCGCCAACGCTGGTCTGGGTGGAGGCTCGAACAGGGTGGTAGCTTCTCGGAACTGGCTGCTTCAGGTTTCCAACAGCAGGAAGAAGAGGATGCCACGACCGCTCCCGAACTCAGAATCAGGTGCCGCTAGAGCCGTTGGAACCGTTGACAAGTCCTCTTCGAAGCAAAACTGGCAGGGAAGCCAAACGTTTTGGGAGAAGACCAGTGGGCTCTGAACTCTGATGAGAGGTCGGTGCAGACTGTGGGGAAACAGAACCGCACACCCGGGGGAGAAAATTGATAACTCCTGGTTCCGGATGCCAAATTGAGCTTTGCGTTTTAGAGGTGAAAGAAGACTTAGAATAGAAGACTTTTGATGAAGAACTCTTGCTCAGATTCCTAGTAGGATGGCCGCAGTAGATCTTCCACTCTGGTTCTAGTCCTCTGCCTGAGAAGTCTTGCGCAGTCGTGGTAGATCGCCTCCTCCGAACAGCTCTGATCTTAGAAGTCAGCGGAACCACCACCGTTGGAAAGCTGACTAAGAGACGCTTCCAAGGATATATGGTATGCCCTCTGAAGATTCCAGGTGAAGATGTGGCAGCCTTTGCAACTGGGCACTCCTCTGCTGCCTGTGGACTGAAAACTGTAGGTTGAAGATGGTGGGGGGAAATGGGGTATATGGGAGGGGAAGTGGGGGTGGATGAGTGTGGGGAGAGCCCTGGCTATGAGGGGGTCTAGGAGGGGGTGTTCCAAGGTGTGGATGGGGAGAATGGGGTCTGGAAGGTGGTGTTTATAGTGGGCGAGAGGTGAGCTGCGAATTTGGGATGGGTGGGGGAGAGAGAAGGAGAGATCTCTCTCCAAAATTTGAAAATGGACCAATGTGGTTAATGGGGCTTTGGGGATGGGAAGGGTTGTGTTGGGAAAGGGAAGGGGTGCTTGGGGAGTGGGGAATTCTCCCTTGGGAGATGAGAGGGTGCTTAGGGAAGGGAGTTGAGTAGGTGGTGGTTGGGTGGTGGAGTTGGGATTGGGGGGGAGGTCTCTTGGAACTAGGGTGGAGTAATGAGGGTGGGGTAGTTGGGAGGATGAGTAATGAGGGGGAGAGAGAGAGAATTGATGATGTGGAGGAGAGAGAGGGAGGAGAGGAGAGAGAAAGTGGTGCCCTCCTCCTTGAAGAGAGAGAGAGAAGAGAGAGAGGTGAGATAGAGAGAGAAGGGGAATCCACCCCAATAGAGAGAGAAAGAGAGGTTTGGAGAATCCACTCCAATATGACACTAGAACTCACTTGATTTAAATTGATCATAAAAGGGTTGTTACAAATGAGAGAGAGGAGGGACTATTTATAGACTCCATACTTTTCCTAAGACCAAAATAGCCCTGACAAACAAGTAAATGACCAAAGCAGTCCAAGGGAGGGGCACCCCTGGGCCTAGCCCATTAGTTGGGCCCATTATCCTATCAAACCAACCATATGACAACTAACTTAGGAAAATGACTCACTAACCTAGGTACATGACTCAAATAAAGGGAAAATTACAATGACATGACTCAAATAAAGTATGAAAAATACATGACTCGACTCAGAAAAACATGACGGACACAATGGAGCTATGCTGACGAGCAATCGAAGCTGTGGAAAAATGTGAAGTGCGAGAGATGCCCCCATCATACCCCCGGGGTGCGAAGAACTTGACTCCGTCGAGTATGGGTCCGCCAGGGGAGAGGTCCTCTAATGCAGCTCCGGGCGAGCCACATCCTCCAAACTCAACCTCACATCCTTAGCCGGGGGACGACTCTTCCTCCTCTCAAGGTGGCTCGGGCACACCCTCTTGCTGGCGATGGTACCCTGCTTGCCTAGTATTACCTCCGTGTGCACACGTCGGACTCTCAAGCTGATATGTGGAGGTTCTCCAAGGGTGTCGCTCACAAAGGTGGGGGTAGGCTCAAGGTTCTCACTAGGATCCACCGCGGTGCCCTTAAAGAGTGCTAGATCCGCCACGTGAAAAGTAGGGTATATCCCAAAATCCCATCGGTAGATCCAACCCGTAAGCTAGGGTGCCAAAGTCACTCGGAACATGGAAGGTCCAAGTCCTCGTGCCCTCGGTTTGGAGATAGCCCTAGGGTAGAGCCACTCCAATGTCACCATTACCAAGTTATCTACTTGGAATCCCAAGTGGCGCTTACGAGCTATTGCCCGCTCAATATGAACCCCACCGTTCGTTGCAAAATGCTTGCTTGGATACACATGCCATGCACTACGGGGTGGTGGGTGTGTGAAAATGTGTGTGGATAAAGGTGGACCAGGACAACCATAAATTAACCTATCATGCTTTGATGCCATGTGGACCTTGATGAACTTGGGTGGACCGGGGCAGCCACAAGTGGCCCTATCATGCATGGACTTCATAACAATTGTTGGAGGACCGGGGCATCCGTAGGGGAATCTATCGCGCATGGGTATAGCAAATGCCGGGGGTCCCGGACATCCGTGAATGTTCCTACTATGCTTAAAACCCATGATGAATGAAGGATGACCATTACATCCGAATATGGACCACTCATGCTTCCTACTTGGCATGTGGGTGACACGAATGAATGGACCCAACATAGTGTTCATGCCAAGTGGTGTGGTAAGCCTAGACACATGCACACTTATCCCAAAGGTGACTTCCTTGTGTATAGGTGTGGGACAGCCTTTGAACTTCCATGTGAAAGGGTCGAAGAGATCTAGGAAGGTGGATATAGGGTGGGGCACTTCCTCAATCTCTAGGCGGGTGTTGTCTAGGGTCATGGTTCCTATGGTGTAACCTGGGTCATTGTTGAGGTGGGCTTGGTCCAACATGGTGGGTGTGGGTAGGAAAGGGTGGGTGGTGGGTGATGTGGGTGGGTCACATGGGTACTCGAGCTCCCAAAGGAAGGGGTCAAAGGGATCATGGAAGGGGCCACCTAGAGAGAGGAACTCTATGTCTTCAAGGTTCCCAAATGGTGAGTCATCATCCTCCAAGGTAATTGGGCCAAGGTCTCTAGTGGGTTGGCCAATCAAATCAATTGGAACCTCAATGGGTGGGGAGTGGGCCAAGATGGGTTTCTCATCCTCAAGGAGAAAGAGGAGGATTTCGCTCGTATAATGGCCACTAGTGTAGATAGAGGTGATGGAACCGGTGGTGGGGTATGCTAGGAAGATGGTGCTAGACTCCAATGGTCCTATGGCTAGCATATTGGTCAGGTAGACTTGCCATTGTAAGTAGTCCCCTAAGTCTTCCACAAGATAGGAGGTTTGAAGTGTGACATGGGAAGATCGGGTGGGCACAATGTGGGCTTGATATCCCAAGGGTGAAAGGTAGGGTGGTGAGCTAGGAACGGTGGGGCCCCGCTTGAGCCATTGGAGTATGGACTCATTCATGGCGAGAGTGTGCGGCTCATGAGGACCCGGACTTGGAGAGGTGGGTGGAAGTGGGGGGTCTAGGATGTTCTCTATGGGGGGAGGTGGATCCGGATTGGCATCCATCTCCACTTGGGTATGTGTGTGGGCCACAACTTCCAAGGATAATGAGGTAGGATAGTCTATGGTGGGTGGAGTGATAATGGTCAGTGCATGGTACTCTCGGGGTGGTGAACATGGGTGGACTTGGGTTGGGCTTGGTCGGGGAAGTTCTTGGGTTGGAGTTGGGGTCGGGGGTGAAAGATCGGTTGGTTGAAGAGGTTTGGGTTGGGGTGCGTAGATCTTTCTAAGATCGGCCCTCATTTCATCCCAAGATTCAATGGGTGCTTCCCCTTTGGCTTCTCTCAAACCTACAATGTTCTCCCATTCTTTCCTAGCTTGGCGCCAGAGCAAACTCTTGACATAGTTGACTTGGACAAGCCCTAAGAGGGTAAACATCCCAAAGTGTTGGTCTATGGACTTCTCCCATTCTAGATATATGCTAGGGTGGGATCCATCAAACACAAAGGCTTCTAATGGGCCTAAGAGTGGCAAATATGCCAAGTATGAGGTAGTCATGATAGTGGACAAGGGTGATGCATGCAATGGCCCTAGGATAAGACTTAGTAGAGACAAGTCTAGAACTTGCTCTGATACCAATTTGATGTGACACGAACTGGGACCTAAGTGGCAAGCAAACACAATGACTAGGCAATGTCACACAAGCGGACTCACTCGCGTTTGGCACACTCGGGTCCGTAAGTGGACCGGCAATGGGGTGAGGGTCCGAGGTTGGACCGGTGGTTTCCAAGGATATGACTGACTTGGGGAGGACCCCTAGGGGCCATGGTTGCCCAAATTCACGGGCGGTCAGCACGCCGAAGGCATGGGTTGAAGGGTCACTCTCACAACTCACCCGCGGCGACCACTCAAACATAAGCAAGTTTGGAACGGGTGCTCACTCACCGTCTGACGGAGTTAAGAAGCAATACTAATTAAGCAAGATCTACCAACAAATGGAGGGGTCCATAAGCTCACCTGATCAGCGTGAGACGTCGATCCCGGCCGGAGACGATGGCGAGCGGGGAGGCATGGGTATGCACCCGAACGCCGTGCCGGTGAAGCTTCAACCTGCTCAAACGTTTACAAAACTACACCCCATGCAAGGGGGGGGATCGTGGGGAAGGGAAGATAATGATTACATCCAAACACTACCTCCACACAGGGAGGGCCTTCAGCCGGCCAAGCGGGGAGGGGAATTCGAGCTAGAAGTGATGAAAGGAAGCCGATGCCGAATCTGTCCACATTCTGGAATCAGGGACCAGAAGTTGAAGACGGCGCCTCTGTGACCTCTCCTGATTTTTTCTGATGACGGGACTAGTGGGGAATTCTTCGTAACTGGAACGGGAAAACGTCTGAATTTTTTCGATTTCTTCTGGCGCCAACGCTGGTCTGGGTGGAGGCTCGAACAGGGTGGTAGCTTCTCGGAACTAGCTACTTCAGGTTTCCAACAGCAGGAAGAAGAGGATGCCACGACCGTTCCCGAACTCAGAATCAGGTGCCGCCAGAGCCGTTGGAACCGTTGACGAGTCCTCTTCGAAGAAAAACTGGCGGGGAAGCCAAACATGTTGAACATGTGTGCAACATGATTAATTTTATGGTTTTGATGATGTCTTCCTCTGTAATCATTAATGAACTATACCTGCAATTGATAGGGTTAATATTCATTCATTTCAGGTCATTATACTTCCAGCGCAAAAGATCAAGGATGACACATAAATCTAGGCAACCAGATACACAGATATCAAGGCATATGACAATGATGAATGCATGAAAATCTAGCATGTTTCAAGCACAGGAATCAAGCTGAAAAGCATCACACATAAGGTCATTGCACACTCCTCATATGGTCAGTGCATGTCTTGCCTTATGGATGGTTCAAGGTCGGTGCAACTTCTTGATAGCATGCTACAAGATAATCCAAGGAATTCAGTGGAAATGGCAAAGGTGAATGCTCAATGGTTGCGCCCACGCACGCGGATCGACCTACACGGTCAGGTAGCGGGGGTCAAGGGGGCAACGCCCCTTGCGGGGGTTTCTGGGGGCGGAGCCCCCGGAACAAAATTTTGATTATAGGAGCAATATAATTAAATAGAAATCCTCAAGACAGTCAAGGTTGATGCCACAGACATGCACGGGCTGCTAATGGAGTTGAACGACGGAGCTGAAGCGGCTAACGGACCAACCCGGGCTGGACCGGGGTCTGCCCAGCTGGCGGTCGACCGCCAGCACAGGGGCGGTCGACCGCCCCATCCAGGGAAGGCCAGCTTGAAAGTCTTTTAGTGGCGGTCGACCGCCAGCCAGTGGCGGTCGACCACCAGCCAGTGGCGGTCGACCAGAAATCCTAGGGGCCATTCGTCTACAGCATTTCACAGTAGCGGTCAACTGCCAAGAGCTGCAGGTCGACCGCCAGCCCCGAGCCTTCAATGTTGACTTTGTTTCCAACTTCGAAAAGGGCCATTCAACATGGATTTGCTTAATCCAAAAGTCACCTAAACACCCATGATTTGTGGATCTGGTCTGAGGCTTGTCTATAGACCATTCAAAGTCTATAAAACCAATACAAGAGGGTTAGAAACCGAAGTTGATGGAGTTGATGAAGTGAATCAAAGAGAGCTCAAGGGAGGCCATTTCGCGGGCACTGTAGCACCTCCGTGAACAGTGTTTCAGGCAGGAGTTCTTCATCCTTCCAAGGTGTTTCAAGGTGAGATCTGAAGCCAAGCAACCTCCAAGCAAGCAAGAAGCATTCAAGGCTCTCAAAGGTGATCAAAGCTGCATCCATAAACCTCTTCATCAACTCAAGAGGATCAAAGGTCATCAAAGCTACATCCATACAATCTCTCCTTCAACTCAAGGTGATTCAAGCTCATATCTCAATCCATCAACCTCCAAGGAAGAGTAGAAGCAAGCAAGGCTAATAAGGGAGATCAAAGGAGGCTGCAAGGGTGTGTTCAAGGGAGAGGAGTTCGAGTACTGTAGCTGTGAACAGTACTCCGGGAATAAGTTCTTCATCAAATCCTCAAGAGATTCAAGCTCCAGCAAACCTCAGACAAGATCTTTTCTCTTAAGCATATTCTATATCTTGTTGAGTGTTTTTCATAAGGTGTTTTTATTCCATTTCTTTCAAACACTTAAACTTGATAATCATCCCTACCGGTGGTTAGTAGGAAGGTAATCGGAGGCTGTCCGATTTACGGTGTTGACGTCCCTACCGGTGGTTAGTAGGAAGGCAATCGGGAGTTCTCTGATTTGCGGTGTAGCTGTCCCTGTCGGTTTTGTGTGTAGGAAGACAGAAAGAGGGCTTTCTCTGTTCTGTGGTTGGGGCGTTTCCCCGGTCAAGCTGTGAGTCAGCAAGGAAGCCTCACCAGGTTTTGGTGAGGGGTGGACGTAGGTTGTGGGGTTGCAACAGAACCACCTTAAAAATCCCTGTGTTGTGGGTTGTTTATCGTGTGTGATTGATCTATATCTTCTAACCCCATTCGCAGGTTCGTGTGCTTCCATACTTGGTTAGATTGTTCACACATATATGCACTTTGAGTGATCAACATAGCACATACACACACGCACGGTTGTTGCAAGCTATTGCATGCTCTAGTGTTATGCTTTATGATCCCTGCACTACAATGCTTATTTCTTTCAAGTTCACAAATGTGCTTAAGGAAGTGTGGACGTTTCATAGCTTGTTATCCAAGTCTTTTCATTTGAGCCACTCTACTTAATTCCGATGTGCATTGTGCCTAAGTGATTCATTCACTTTATAAGAGTGGTTTAAGCTTCCGCTAGCTAAGAGTTTTAAATAGGCCAAAGCTTGTGAAAGGATCTATTCAACCCCCCCTTCTAGATCCGTTTGCACCTCGCGGGACCCAACAAAATATTGTTGGAGAAGACCAGTGGGCTCTGAACTCTGATGAGAGGTCGGTGCAGACTGTGGGGAAACAGAACCGCGCACTCGGGGGAGAAAATTGATAACTCCTAGTTCCGGATGCCAAATTGAGCTCTTCTTTTTGGAGGTGAAAGAAGACTCAGAATAGAAGACTTTTCATGAAGAACTCTTGCTCAGATTCCCAGTAGGATGGCCGCTGTAGATCTTCCACTCTGGTTCTGGTCCTCTACCTAAGAAGTCTTGCGCAGTCATGGTAGATCGCCTCCTCCGAACAGCTCCGATCTTGGAAGTCGGCGGGACCACCACCGTTGGAAATCTGACTGGGAGACGCTTCCAACGATATATGGTATGCCCTCTGAAGCTTCCAGGTGAAGACGTGGCAGCCTCTGCAACTAGGCACTCCTCTGCTGCCTGCGGACTGAAAACTGTAGGTTGAAGATGGTGGGGGGAAATGGGGTATATGGGAGGGGAAGTGGGGGTGGATGAGTGTGGGGAGAGCCCTGGCTATGAGGGGGTCTAGCTAGGAGGGGGTGTTCCAAGGTGTGGATGGGGGAGAATGGGGTCTGGAAGGTGGTGTTTGCAGTGGGTGAGAGGGGAGCTGCGAATTTGGGATGGGTGGGGGAGAGAGAAGGAGATATCACTCTCCAAAATTTGAAAATGGACCAATGTGGTTAATGGGGCTTTGGGGATGGGAAGGGTTTTGTTGGGAAAGGGAAGGGGTGCTTAGGGAGTGGGGAATTCTCCCTTGGGAGATGAGAGGGTGCTTAGGGAAGGGAGTTGAGTAGGTGGTGGTTGGGTGGTGGAGTTGGGATTGGGGGGGAGGTCTCTTGGAACTAGGGTGGAGTAATGAGGGTGGGGTAGTTGGGAGGATGAGTAACGAGGGGGGGAGAGAGAGAATTGATGATGTGGAGGAGAGAGAGGGAGGAGAGGAGAGAGAAAGTGGCGCCCTCCTCCTTGAAGAGAGAGAGAGAAGAGAGAGAAGTGAGATAGAGAGAGAAGGGGAATCCACCCCAATAGAGAGAGAGAGAGGTTTGGAGAATCCACTCCAATATGACACTAGAACTCACTTGATTTAAATTGATCATAAAAGGGTTGTTAAAAATGAGAGAGGGGAGGGACTATTTATAGACTCCATACTTTTCCTAAGACCAAAATAGCCTTGACAAACAAGTAAATGACCAAAGTAGTCCAAGGGAGGGGCGCCCCTGGGCCTCGCCCATTAGTTGGGCCCATTAGCATATCAAACCAACCATATGACAACTAACTTAGGAAAATGACTCACCAACCTAGGTACATTACTCAAATAAAGGGAAAATTATAATGACATGACTCAAATAAAGTATGAAAATTACATGACTCGACTCAGAAAAACATGACGGACACAATGGAGCTATGCTGGCGAGCAATTGAAGCTGTGGAAAAATGTGAAGTGCGAGAGATGCCCCCATCATAGGGGCTCATATTCTATAATATGTGAGGCATCCGGGACATACTTCCTCAGCATGGAGACATGAAAGACCATATGTACATGCGGCAGAGTAGGCATAAGTGCAAGTCGATAGGCCACCTTGCTGATTCTCTGCAAAATCTCAAAAGTCCCGATATATCTGGGACTGAGCTTGCCCTCCTCCCGAATCGCATGACTCCCTTGGTAGGAGACACTTTTAGGAACACATGGTCCCCTTCTGTAAATGTCAACTCTCTCCGCCCCTGGTCTACATAACTTTTCTGACGACTCTGGGCTGTGAGGAGTCACTGCCTGATCATAGATATCTTCTCTGAGTAGTCTAGTTTCAACTGTGGTCCGAATAACTGCTTCTCGCCAGCTTCATACCAACACACTCGTGACCTACATGGCCGCCCATAGAGTGCTTCATAAGGTGCCATTCCGATGGCAGAATGGTAACTATTATTGTATGCAAATTCTATCAGGGGTAAATGATCATCCCAATTGCCCCTCCATTCAATATTGCATGCGCTCAGCATATCTTCTAGAGTCTGGATAGTGCGCTCAGATTGCCCATCGATCTGAGGATGAAATGCCGAGCTGAGCCGTAATTCTGCCCCCATAGCCTACTGTAAACTCTTCCAGAACCTTGCTGTGAATCGGGGGTCCCGATCAGAGATGATAGATAAGGGTGCACCATGTAATCGAATGATCTCAGCGATGAACAGTTTCGCTAGGGATTCGATTGGAGTCTACTTATTGACGGGCAGAAAGTGTGTAGTCTTTTTGAATCTCTCCATAATCACCCATATGGTATCATGCTTCCTCCTAATCATGGGTAGACCAATCACAAAGTCCATGGTGATTTATTCCCATTTTCATTGTGCCATCTCAATGGTCTGGAGAGGTCTGCCAGGTCTTTGATGCTCAATCTACACCTATTGACAAGTGAGCCATTTGGACACGAACTCCGCTATGTCTCGCTTCATTCTTGGCCACCAATACATCCTCTTCATGTCTTGAAACATCTTGGTGCTTCGAGGATGGATGGAGAACTTTGATCTGTGAGCTTCCTGCATCAACTCCCTTCTCAATTCCACATCATCCGGTACACAGATCCTTTCTTGGAACATGATCAGCCCATCGATTCCCACATGGAAGTCCTCATTGCTCAGTAGTTTCTGCAATGCCATATCCTGCCTTTGCACCTCAGCAATTCTGTCTAAGTATGTAGGTCTAGCTGACAACCCAGCCAAGAGACCGAATTGCTTCCGTTTCTTGGGTCATGATTCAATCACTCCCTCCATCATATTCTACTCTCGATGCAAGCTCAACGCCATCAATTTACGGCTGAGAGCATCCGCCACCACATTCGCCTTGCCTGGATAGTACTACAAGGAGAAGTCATAGTCCTTCAGTAGTTCGACCCATCTTCTTCTGCTCCTCGGTGAACCTACACATGGGTATCCATTAGAACCTAACTCTATATGTCTCTTAAATTTTTATGGTTTCGATTATTACCTTGCATTCTCTTGCTCGGCCAGGTGAGCAAGCCTCAGTGCCATAGTGTAGGAGTCAGGGTCTTGGGTAGCCACATAACGTCAGACGCTGCTATGCAGACCGTTGACAAATTTCTTCACCTTTCGAAGTGCCTCATCGAAGATGTGAGGAGCATACTGGCCTAGAGCAGAAAATCTGGCCTCATAGTCTGCTACTGACATTTTTTTTTGGAAAAGCCCTACCTAGAGGCCGGTAGGAGAGTGCACCCTCTACCAGAGGTAGGGGGAGAAATCACTCCACCACCACACAGCTAGGGGGTAAATTTTATTAGGGACCACAAAAAAATTGATAACAGTTACATCAAATGAATGCCAGGCATTCTTAGCTTGTCTAATCGAGCAGCACCCTTGACAGAATTGGGTAGCTCTTGTTGCGATGAAAAAAACAAATTACATTTAGTATGACAGGATAAAGTAGCTAGAATGTCTGCAACAATACTAACCTCTCTGTAAATGTGTGAGATGCAATCCGTCTGAGGTAGAATACTCTAGATTTCCTTGATGTATATGAGGATGACCCACGGGCAGGTAACTTGTCTTGTAAGGACTTGCACAAGCACTTGAGAATCACATTCAATCAAAGCCGATTGATAGGATACAGTTTGAAGATATTTGACACCATCAGGAAAAGCTCTGGATTCCACAATAATACGATTGGACTGTGCATAGTAGTGTGAGAAAGTTAACAAAATATTCCCATTGGGATCTCTAATAACACCACCACCACCGGACTCTCCCCCTTGCTTGCATGCTCCATCAGTGTTGAGCTTGATGAGAGGCCAGAGAGGACAAAGCCATCTAACAATTTTTATCTGATGACCCATATTAGCAGAAGCTATAATGCCAAAACCAGCCAGGGTACTCCTATTAAGATTGTCTTCCTTGAGATCAGCAGCGTGTAGAATCTGCTTAACCTACATCAACACTTTGTGAAAAAGGCTATGCCTAGAGATTTTCCTCCAATCGTATTTAGCAGCATTTCTGGCTGTCCACAACTCCCACATTCCATACGCAAGAGGAGCAAGTTTAAAAAGGCCAAACAACGATTTGTTCTTCAAATCTTGCAGAGTTCAAAATCATCGCTTTAGCTGAGGAGCCCCATATGTGAAGTCCTTTGGCTTGGAAAGATGACCAGAGGGAAGAAGCCCACTCACTGTTAACCAAGAGGTCATTTTCGGTCTCCTCATGATAATCGCCACAGCAAAGGCATTTGGAACAAAGAGGAACTCCAATAGATTTTACATTTGAATCAGTCAGCAGACAGTTATAGTAAATTTTTCACAAGTGCACAGAAAGCTTGATAGGTAGCCATTTGGACCAGATCTGATCCCAAGAATTAAGATTCGCATCAGGGAAGTAGTAGCAAGTGCTTTTATAAATGGAAGAGACCAAGCACTCACCAGTGGGGGATAGGCCCCATATCTTCTTGTCAGGATCATGAGAGAATTTAACATGCCGGACTGCAGTTCTAATGTCAGGAGAGGAAGGAAACTATCCATAAATAAAATATCCGCAGGAGTGGGGTGCATGATCATGTCTCTGACAGTAGCATTGGTGTCAAGAATATTTGCAATGTGAACATACGAAGCCAACGTGTGGTTACCTAGCCAAATATCCTGCCAAAAATTGGAATGGCAACCATCACCAACAACTATTCTTTTATGCTGGATAATTTGATTTTTAGCCTGTAACTAGCTTCTCCTTGCATGCCCTTGCATTTCACTAAAAGTGACATCAGTTATATGATAGCCTCGGATATACTTAGCTCTGAAAGACTCAGCCCAAAGAGAAGTGGAGTGTAGTCCCTTCCACAGCATCTTGACGCGAAAAGCTAATTCCATCTACCTTAGAGACATGATACCAAGTCCATCGTGAGTAGTTGGTCTACAAATGTCCTTCCAGGATCTCCAATGGCATATGTTACCTTGCTTGGAAGAACCCCAGAAGAAATTCATAAATGAGCGCTCTAAAGCTTGATGGACTCCAATGTGAAGAGGAGAAGATGCCAGAGAATATATAGGAACAGATGTAAGGACATGTTTAATTAATATCAGTCTGCCTCCTTGAGAAAGAAACTTTGTATGCCAACTTGCAATGCGTTTCTGGATGGAGGAGATAATGCCAACAAAATGCTTTTTCTTAGACCTACCAAGCACCAGAGAGAAACCCAGGTATTTGTGAGGGAAGGAGTGGCGAGTAAAACCAGTAATGTACTGGATCCATTTGACCTCGAGGCTCAAGAACTCTTGCTCCTTAGCGTCTCGCACATGCTCGGGGAAGTAGTTTTCTCGGAAGGCCGCTAGGAATTCCTCACAAAGAATGTCCCCATTGTGCCTTGCAAAGGTGGTCCTCATCTTGGTCTTCCACCACAAGTCGGCTTGATCTTGCAATACGTAGTCTGCCAGATTCACTTTTTCCTCCTCGGGACATCGCATTGCGCCAAATTTCATCTACATCTCACTGAGCCACGCCTTAGCCACCTCTGGACGGCTCCCCCCCTTACAATAAGGAGGTAACCTTAGGAACCGATCAAGCGCCGGTAAGTCATGACGTGGTGCGGACGTGAGCTGCTACAGCATCTGTTGCTGCATGGCCTACATAAGCCCTTGGAAACTCTACACGAATACCTCCAGATTATCCCCTGCATTAGGCACTTGTACGACGCCAACCGCCGGAGCATGGACAGCCCCGTCGTTCATCCCATTTAGGTAATCTACCCCCGAACCCCTCTCATCTACCTGGGGAAGATCTCTTTGCCTTCTTGGTGGCATAGCTCTGAGAAATAAACAATTGTTAAGTGAGAGGGTTTTTAAATATACTCTACCATATTCCCCTTCTAGCCTATCTCTTCTTCTACTACTTGGACAATTGGAATGGTTGTAACCATGGTTTGTCTCTCGTGCTCTGATACCACTCTGTAATGCCGCGATATCCGATCCTCATTTTATGGGCATATATTTTTTTTCTTTCATCAGACCCTGAACATTACTTCGTTCGTATCACGGAAGCACAAATATAGACATGCATACATTTGCATAAGAGAGAGAGAGAGAAACCACAATTACAGGAAATGTAATTAGCATTTCAATCATTCATAATTTACAAAGAATAGTAAATGTCCATTGTTCCAAAATAAACATGAGTCCACACAGGCTCACCACCCCATAACCATACATATAAGAGAGATATTCATCCATAGCATACCCAGACGAACTATGAACTAGCGCTACTCCTCGGCCGCAGCCTCCACCTCGACCTCCTTCACTAAGTCTCCTAAAAACATGTGTCACAAAGGGGTGAGTGTGATGCTTAGTAGGCAGCCTAAACAAATCGGGGTTAACTCGCATTAATATATATAACCAATTCACTGCATATTTCAAGGGTCGATAATATCATAATCCATTCATTCCCATTTGCTAAAAATAATTCATACGAGAAAATACATGTTCATTATCTAACATATACGATACCCATGCATGTATCAAAATCGCGGTGAAAGGGGCAGTTACACATTATCACATTTTCAAGAGTTACTCAATTAACATTATTCATGGAACCGAACAGCTGTCGCAAGCACAGGAGGCCCACAAACACACGAACGAAAGAGTACTGCATAGACCCGAGAGTGAACTCCCACCTAAACTCCTGAGGCCCACAGCGTTCTGTGCCTTTACGTATCGCCGTCCCACAGAACAATCGGTCGAATCATAGGAATTTTAACCAGGGCGTAGGGCATTACGTCACGTTGTCCCCTGGGTTCTTTTACTTCCGCGGCGTTACGTATCGCCGTCTTGCAGAAGGGACCGAAGTCCTACCTCACAGAATACTGTTGTTTTCCATTCATAACATTCACATCGTATTCGCATTCACATTCATACTCATTTTTACAAATACTAGTATGATACTTTATCATAACGAGCATGCTTCCAAATGGTTTAAGTGGACAAATCACGATCATAAGCTTACTTGATGTGGAATAGAGCATGATCATGCTATCGAATAAAAGAGGACTAGTTTATTTCTAGGTTACACATGCGTAGGAAACAAATCATAACCATAAGTGCGGAATTTTTGTAAGCATAAAATTTTCATAGTGGGTTACTAAGTTAGCCTTCTACCACTTTATAATTTTTTATAATTTTCTAAATTAATATGACCTCTCAAACCTTTCCTTTTCCACGTTTCGGGAAATTGAGGACAGAGCCCTAGGGTGTCGACCTGTCCAAAGGCAGTGTCGACCTGTCAACCCTACACATGCATAGAAGATGAACCATAGCTACTAGTGCAGAATTTCTGTGAGCCTGAAACTTTTACAATGAGTTATTAACTTAGTCTTCCATCATTTTCTAATTTTTCTGATTTTTCTGAATTAAATTGACTTCACAAAACTCCTTTTTTCTAAGTTTCTGGAAGTTGGTCCAGAGTTCTCAGAGTGTCGACACCACCATTAGCAGTGTCAACACTCCCAGCAGTTTCAAAAGGGGCAATGTCGACACTTCCATTGGTAGTGTCAACACTCCTAGCTGATTCAAAAGGGCAGTGTCGACACTTCCATTGGCAATGTCAACACTCCCAGCAGATTCAGAAGGGCAGTGTCGACACTTCCATTGGTAGTGTCAACACTCCCAGCAAATTTAGAAGGGCAGTGTCGACACTTCCATTAGCAGTGTCAACACTCCCAGATTCAAAGGGGCAGTGTCGACACTTCCATTGGCAGTGTCAACACTCCCAGATTCAAAAGGGCAGTGTCAAAATTTCCATTGGCAGTGTCAACACTCCCAGCAGTTTCACAAAGGCAGTGTCGACAACATCGGTGGCAGTGTCGACACCACCCTATATTTCTAGTTAAACACTCTGAGAAACCTCACAAAAATGCATATCTTGATGGAAAAACCAAAAAATAAACATGGTAGTCAATCCCACATACCCTTAATCACTCTTTAGCATATAGAAACTACTTTGAAATCATTTTAATGCATCATTGACCCCTAAGATTTGAGGATAGGTGCCTACCTTTGAAATGTTAAACCGACGATCTGGAGATGATATCCACACCCCAGATCCACCTAAGACTTTTCCACCTCAACCTCAGGCACTGCAGGATCATCCTCCACATTCCGGATCGACCACCAACGCACCGGATTGTCCACCCACGAACCGGATAGTCCGGCCACGAAGAGACGGGATCCTTCACTCTCTTCTCACATAAGAAAGAGAGAAGGTGGTGGAGGGTTGATGGGAATGGTTGCTAAAGGTTTACCACCTTAGAAACCCACCTCCTTATATAGTTTTCAAGCCTCCCAATGGTTTACCCACCACCCTCATGGCTTCAACAAGCTCCAAGATCGTTTGTTTGAAGAGGAGTTAATGCTAAACACCTCTTCGGGTTTGAACATGGGTTACCCTTCATCTACCCGGTCATAGATGCAGGTGGGTGTGCTTTTATGTTGGGAATTAGGTTGGGATGTCTTCATATGAAATTAAGAGGACTTAAAGATCCAACTTTTGGTCATATTTTCATCGAACTTCATCAACTCTAGCATGAGTTATGATTTTCACAATATTAACGTTATTTCCCCTCTGTTCCAGTCGCGACCCTTCGGTAGCCCGAGATAATTTGGGTATAACTCTAGCATCCAGGTAGTATTTGGCCTCAACCTCAAGAAGGAAGATGTATCTATCATCTCATTCAAAATTATGGTCTTAGTTTCAGGTCATTTCATTAATCACAGATGAAGTTATGAATTTCACATTAATTACATGCGAATTCGCCCAACAGTCACACCTTTTCGTGACAGTTGGCAGCAAAGGGCTCAGAACCTTGGGTTCTAGTGCGAATTGGGTTTCCACCTCAACAAAAGAGTTTGGGTTAAGGGATCAGTCTTTTTAATGGGCTAAGTTTCATCTCATTTGGTTATTTGTGGGCCAAGATATCCTTATTTCAATGGGCGACCATTTTTCTGTAACTGTTTCGACCCATTATCGCCAACTCCCTCTTAACCACTATTGGACCCATTTTTCAGAAGTTATACTCTTCATCAAAGTTGTTCCCTACCTAATGGTCGTTGCGTGGGCTTTAGGTTCACCAAATTCTGACCTCCCTAAATTAAGTTACAAATTTCCTAAGTATCCTTCAATAATCTATCTACATTTCTAGCTCGTTAAGTTCATGGGCCCGAATTATACAATTGGGCCAGTGCCCAATTGGCGGTCATAACACCTTCCGCCGGATTGAAAATTTCTCTATAAGGCCTTTGTATGTCTCCGCTAACCTTGGAATCCCTCAAGGCGACCGAGCAGGTTGTACGCTAAAAACCCATGAACCGTTGTCTTGTCATGTCACTCCGAAGAAACATGACACCCTAGCCATCATAGAGCGCTATTCAGGTGTTCTGTGAGAGTCCCGTCACTGTCTAGAATTAGCGTCCAGTACAGTTGATGCCATATTTGAATTAGCGTCTGCGACAGGTGACGTGATTTCCTTCTTGCCTGTACTGTTCACAGAATTAGCGACCATCACAGTGGACACATATTCTGTAATTGGCGGCGGCCTGAGTGGACACCAATTTATCCCAGATCTTTGCACTCCATGAGTTTTCATTAATATTTACTCTAAGTTCATCTTTGAAGTTTCAAAGGTCCTTGATATTCTCAGCTATCTTACTAAAAGCTTGATTCTTGGAACTCTTGGCCATTAAATAATGTGGAATCGGTCTACAACTTAAAAGGGGCTATGGGTCCAAAAACTTGACACTCAATGCTAGAACAAAAGTGAAGGGGTCCGGATCTGATCCCATAGGTGAGGCAAAGCCTAAACGTATGCCGATATTATGGTTGATCGGGTGTGGCATTGCACCAATGAAAAGCAAGATTGATCTATGACATTTCCTCAAATGATTGACATTGGAATTCATATGTACATATGGCCAATCCTACTATGATATTCTCATGATATGCACTTGTGATAGTAAGCACCTTACGGAAATACTCGTCATTATCCCATCATGATTGTTCTTGAAATTATCTTCTAATTATTATCTTGTCTACTGCCTTTATAGTTCTTGATTATTATGTACCTTTGCATGACCAGCATCTTCATTTGAAATCACTAAATTACTTAAAGCTAGCTTGGTCCAAGACATATAAGACCTACTGAGCGTTCACTGTAAGACCCCAGAATTTTTTATGAATTATTTTTAGAATATTTAATTATTTTATGGAATTTATAAAGGCCTAAATAAATTAATAAATAGAACATTAGATCAATAAGTCATTATAAGGCCCAATTAGGTTAAATAATTAACCTAGCCTATTTAAAGATAATCTAACAGCTTAATGGACCAAGCCCATTAAGTTTGGCCCATATTCTAGAAGGTTAATTGACTTATTCACGTATTTTAAAGATAAATACTATTTTTATAGATAATTAGAAGGTTAAATGAGCAAGAGGGTTTTATTGAATTGAAACTCTGTATACGATTGGTGTAACGGTCTATCAGGCGACTGCTACAAGCATGTAACGCACCAGTCCGGATGCGTTACACTCTGACAGTTCCATGAAAGAAAGAACGAGCAAAAAGATTAGAACTTTGAGATCTTATCTACAAGAGATCGACTTGGAAGAGCTTATAACATTACTAAGAACTCTTAGGGATTAGGTTCTGGCAAATTAAGGACTCTAGAATCAATCTAATCTTCAAAACCCAATAAATAGGACCTAGTTCTGAACTGAGCGACCCTTACTTTTGGCTCGTGAAGAATCAAGGTAAGGAGATATAATTTCAGGTAAGTTCTTTAGAATATTTTGTTTAGTATACTTTAGACTAATAGTTCTCCAAATTTCGTGCTAGGAAATCAAGCAACCAAGGAGATTGAAGCTTCCAAAGTTGCTGGTTCGATCATAGTAACCCAAGAATCAGAGCTAAGGACCCCTGAAGATCAAGAGATTAGGACGTTTAAACGAGGTAATTAGAATTCAATACTTTAGAACTTTTTGTTCACCTTAGTTTCATCTTATTACCCTCAAAATTTCACGTCCTTAGGTCAAGAGGCTGAGGAGCTAGGGCAGTGTGAAGTTGCTGAAAAGTCACAAAAAGAGAGGAACTAGGGCGGTCCTTGAAAGCTCAAATTAGAAGTTTAAAGCCTAGTTAAGCGGTAGGTTATCTCATGATTGGTAAAAACATCTTGTTAAGGATAAAAGCCCTCTGATTGTGTTTGATTTCATGCATTATAGACTACGAATTTCATGTTTTAGTGGGTTCATGCATATAGACATATCCTTAGCCCTAATCTAAGATCAAAGATATAATCATGTTAATTCACTGCAACCTATGCATCTAGATAACCTTTTACTTCGTTTTGTCATGATTGGGGTAGTTAAATCTTTTTAAAACATAGCATTGTTTCAAATCATAGTCTTTCTATTTTATTATACTGTTAGCAGGGACTCTGACGCATCATACTAGGACCGTAAGATGACTGTAACAGTCTTACGATAAGCCGTCACAACCTTTGTTGTATTTAAAGTTTCTCAGTTGTCTCCGATGCACCATAACATGAGCGTTACAATACTGTAACGGTCCTATGATAAACCGTCACAGCCCTGTGACGTGCCCATAGTAGAGCGTCAGAGTGCGGTTTACTGTCAAATCGAGATAAGACTGAGGACAGCCAAACTTACTTACGAATAAGCCTAGTTATCTAAGTTTTAACCTTATTTTCATGACTTTGAGTTTCTTAATTGATTCATGATAGGAAATTATATGATTAAAGCATTTTGAGTTATTTTAAGGTATGCTAATTTCATTGGCTAAACTCTATTGGTTTATATTCTAAATCATGATTTTCCAATGTTGAATTGACGGAATTTTATCTTAGTTTCACAATTTTACACATACTTTTCTATCTATAGAGTCATTTCTTTAAGTACATGGCGTATATTCAGGTATATGTCCATTAGTTTACACTTTGCACTATAGGAACACTATTCTTGGACATGAGGACCTGGATATTCCTTCCAATGGACTAGGAAATCTTCTTTCAAGACCTCCGTAATTCTCCGCGAGCCTGGGATTCCCACTAGGAGTTGGTTGTACCATTAAAACCCAAGTGATTAGAATACACTCTTGAGGTTTCTGGTTATCAGTAGTGTAACGGACCTATATTGGACTGTCAGGCATATGTAACGGCCCAATATACAACCGTCACATTTAACTGAGTCCAATTACTATTTCTGGATTTAGTCATTCTAACGCATCAACTCTAGACCGTCACGTCAATGTAACGGCCCAATACTGGAGCGTCACATCATGTAACGGCCCAGTACACGACCGTCACACTGCTTGAGTATTTTAACCCAAGATTTGACCAAGGGTTGACATTCCAAAGGTTTCTAGATGGACTCTTGAAGATCTAGAACTTATCATATTGATCAAGAAACATAATATAATGAATGGAAGATAAAGAATGTGCCGTTATGCTACCAATTTATTTCCATAAGCATAACATAGTATAAGTCATTCTTGATTTCTCATGATTCTTATTAAAGCATTCATTCATTAAATTATTGTTATCAAGAGCTTGTTGGAATTGTACATTCTTGGCCACACTTTATTGTTACATGCGTGGAAAAAGCTTGATTTATACTTGAAGATGCGATCAAGCACTGATTGTGTTCAAGGGCTCTATGCTAGTCCCCTCGGCTGATTGTCGGAAACATACTATTATAAACCATGGGGTATGATGCTACTGGCGTCACATTGCGCTGGGAGTACTTTCTTTATAAATAAGTGAAAATCCACAACACAACACAATACAGCATGATTGATACTTGACTTTCTTGATATTCCACAGAAATTCACGAAGTACTTGCTCATAAGCAAAAGATACTGGAGTGATGATTATGTGGCTTGCTAGTATATTTTTGTTACCTTCTTGTTCATGAAAGGCCATATCATGTTCTTATAACATTCTTGCTAGTTCATACTTGCTCTCATTCTATCTTACATACTTTGGTTTAATCGCGTGTTTGATCGCATTCGCATGATTTTACCTTATTACTTTAGAGCTAAAAATGTTAATTACTTTAATGATGCCTTCATGTTGATGCGAAGATACCTACTGGGCAAGTGTGCTCATTATCTATTTTCATTCTTTTTCAGGAAATGGAAGTGATTCAAATTCGGATTCGGGTTACACGAGTAGCGGGTCCGAGAGTGAATGAAAGTATTGTCAAAGATGAGAGTGAAGACTTAGGAAAGTCTATATTGTTTAGATTGAGTCTATATAATTTTCCTATTTCTTGAGTCTGATAGATTGGAATAAGTTGAATTAGTGGTTGTATTTGAATACCTTATTCTTATGAAATAAAGTTGGAGTTTGAGTAAATATTGTGCAATTGCATTTATGTGTGTGATTGTCTTGCGCTCTGATCATTCTTGCTTGCAAGAGGCTTACCATGCCGGCTGTTCGCGTTCCTCGAGCGAGTCTTCCGCGGTAATAAAGGCTCGGGGCGTGACATTCACTCACCTAGTATTTTTCCCATGTTTTTCAGGTAATAATAATGAAGATGAATGCAACCAAGATGGACAAGGGAAAGAGTGAAGAGAACTCTGGTCACTTAGATGATCCCTTCAAGACTTATGTTAAGTCTAGAATTGTCAAGAGTCTATTGTAATTTTCATTTATTGAGTCTATTGGTTGGAGTCAAAATTGTAATAAACTTATATTTAGAATTTCAATAAAATTATGTTTTTATTTAGTCATATTGTGCCTTTATGTTTGCTCTGATTGACACGACTGCATCGCTGCCACGTTTCGAGCGTGTTTCCGCCGCTATCGGTTCGGGGCGTGACAGCACTGCCAGACCTAAAGAGGCCAGGTGATGCCAGGAGGAAAGATGATCCTCGCTTCCTCCCGTACCATCAGATGCTCGGGCACCCCATTGAAGACTGTTATGTTTTTAAGGACGTCATTGAAAGTATGATTAAAAAGGGGGAGCTGTAGATGGGCGAGTACAAGGTAGATCTTCCACGCCCGCAAGGAATGCCCACACTGGGGGCAACCATCAACATGATATCATTATATCAGTAATTGCCTGAAGAGGTATTGGAAGCTTGCACCAAGCACACCTATGAAGCTTTTGTGCTGACCCCAGCAAAAGACCAGGAGGACTGGCAAATGGTCCCTACAAAGGTGAGAAGAAGACTGGCATCCCACCCTACTCCAGGAGTCCGAATTCATGGCATAACACCCCATCCAGCTCCACCTACTGTAACCCCAGTCTGGCACGATACGGCCCCTCGAATGGTCATCAGAAGGCCAACCGATAACAAGAAAAAGCAAGCCCCATTGCGGGTACATCAAGAAGTCAGCCCAGCAGTCAAACGGCTGCAGAAGATTATAAATGGGTTAGATGAATATGAACAACCCAAGCTTCAACCAGTACAGCTAAAAGAATATGTTCATTGGGAACATCTAGAGTCCCACGGGCTAGAGTAAGAAGCTGAAGATGAATTTTGGGGAGGGTTTGCCCTAAAAGATGCTCCACGTGAGCAGATGCCAGCTGAGAAAAGAAAGAAAAAGAAGAAATCAAAGAACAAAAAGAAAGGTAGCATCGTCTCCTATAACACTTTGTCGGCCTTGTTTAGCATGGCCGAAGGCTCTGAAGAAGGTGATGAAGAAATCTGTTTCATGCCAACTGAAGCAAACGAGTCTGAAACTTCCACCTCCCATCATGCCACCAGGTCTGGGAGGAAGTGGGGACATTTGCCCCTGACTAACCACAATATCATGTTCAGGGGTTGTAATATTCTAGACCTTTTGGATCCTTCTTCGTGGGTCTCGGATCTTGTTTCCCAGAGTGTCTGGCTCCGTTGTGTCCGAAATTTTGTTTCGGACATCTTTTGTGTTCGGGTCGGCCCGATCCGGAGCTGTTTCGGAGGCCCGCAGTGCGTCCGCGACTTTTTCGCGTGTGTTTTCTGATTTCCGGTGTGTGTTTCGGTAATTCCTTCGGAACCTCGTTGCGGGTGAACCAGGTCGTTCACCTAGGCGAGAGTGGTACCGTTGCGATCGGTGCGTTCTGAGGATCGCGGAAATGTAATTTTTAATTTTTTGGTATTTTCTACAATTTCTGGATTTTTTTATAAATATCACCCTTTTTCTCTCTCCCCCACCCTTCTTCTTCTTCTTCCTCTTCTTCTTCCTCCCACCGTGACCGCCCCCTCTTCCTCTCTCTCTCCCATTTCGACGCGGCGGGCCTCTCTTCGACTGCAGACGGCGGCGGGGCGACGGCGCGGTGACGTGGGCGGCGGCGAGGTGATCTCGTGGGCGTGCGGTGCTCGTGGGAAGCGTGAAGGAGCGGGGTTTCTAAAAGCATTCTTCATGGATTGAGCTCGATTTGGCGGAGCTTTGGCTCCATTGAGGTAGGGGGACGAATTCCTATGCTCATCCCGTCATCCCCCGTGATTTGTAGGCCGAATGGGAGCCGAGAGTGGTGTTTTTGAGCGGGTTAGGGCAAAACCATGATTTTGGGAGAGTTCGCCCGATCTATGTTTTTAGGCCGCCATTCGGTATTTTAATGGCTTAGAAGCATTCTAGGGGTCCCCAGGGGGCTTCCCCCTTGTTTTCCCCCTCTCCTATGGAGGCATGGGGGCGTGGTTGTGTTTTTGGGTTGTTTCCCGTTGGTTCACCGTCGGAACGGTGTGACGGTCTTTCCAGAGACCATCACAGTCTGTGACGCACCAAGGTAGGTGCGTCACAGGCTTGTTTCAGCCATCTGGGCGGTCCGTGGGTGTAACGGTCCCATGATAGATCGCCAGGGCATTGTGACGCGCCTAGGTTGGACCGTCACATGACGATCTAACCGTTGGCACCCGACCGTTGGAATTTGATTGTTGGGAGAGGGGTCAGGGATTGTGACGCACCAAGGGTGGTCCATTACAGCCTGTGATGCCCCGTGAGGTGTGCGTCATAGTCATTTTTTGCTCGCCTTGTGACGCACCAGGCTGGGTGCATCAGGGCCTGTGACGCACCAGGGTAGGCGCGTCACAGTCATTTTTACACCGAGGGGCTGACGCCCCTGTGTTGGGCCGTCAGGTGGCTGTGACGGTCCAGCCTTAGACCGTTAGATGCTGTGACGCGTCTAGGGTAGACCGCCAGGCTCAGGGTTGCCCTTGGTGGTTTGCAGCCCCGTTTCTCTTCGGACGCGAACATGGTTTTTCGTTGACTTGAGAGTCTACTCCTTTAGTAACCCTCCACTAGTCATAGCCCACTAGTATGCGTGTGCTGGTCTCACGTGGGAGTAGGTGTACGGGCTTACCCTGAGGATGGTTTTAGACTGGTTTTCATCGGGCCCCACGTCTTGCAGCCAGAGTCCGGTTGAGGGGAAAACCGGTCAGAGGGACAGACCAGGGACGCGCGGCCTGTGTGTGCACAAGTGGTTGGGGGCGGTTGGACCCACGCTGACGGGCGTGACCCCAGCTAGTCACTTGTTTGTGGTTACTTATACGATGTCTCAGTTCCCGCTAGGCCGGAGGGAGACACCTGAGGCGTGGACTAAGACGTCAGTGGATGCATTCCACCTTACTTCTAGTGGGAGGTACTCCTGTCGAGTCGGGAGAGACAGACTGTTAGTCATTGCGACTTCGACCTGTGGGTTTTTGTCGTGTTGGCCGTGGTGTTTCGGTCATTTCACCATGGCACGTGTGTCAGTCTTCGTGCTGTAAGACCGGTGTTTTGTAGATGGCATGGCTTCCTTTTCCGAGGTACTCGCTTACTGCTAGCGTAGCGGTTTCTCCATTTGCGAGGTAGGGTTCGAGTGATCCCTACCGAGTCTTGTTCTAAGACTCATTCCTTGCGTGTTTTCACCGTGTTTCAGGCGAGGCGCGGCTTCAAGGGAGCGCGTCTGAGGCTCAGCGTGGTTCAGGTGCCCAGCGTAAGTGCCAGAGGTCAGAGCCGGTGTATGCCCCGTGTAGCTGTACTTTTCTTTTTCTTTCTGTACTAGTTGTAGACTACTACTACTGTTGTTATTTCATTGTTATTTTGTGGACCATGTATCATGTAAAATGTTAATTTATTTCCTGCTTAATTATATAACTTTTTAATTTTTGCAATTATTTGTGATACTTGTGTAGTCTCCACACCATCTTTTTAACCCTTCGGAGTCTTCGGACTCGTGGGTGGAGGTGCGAGTCTCGGGTTATCGGGCCTTCCCGATAATCAGATTCTCAGGTCGTTACAGCTGGTATCAGAGCGCGGTTGTGGAACTATACGAGAATCATAAGTAATTGTAGTGGTCCACTAGTCCACAGCGATGATGTACAGTTGACACTGGCATCGGGCATCGTGTGTTTTGCTTAACCTTGCTGTTTCCGTGTTTCCTATCGTTGCTTCAGGAGCGAGCATGGCGTCGAGGCGGGGCACTCGCTCTCGGTAGGGACAGTCGGCTGGAGGTCAGGAGATCCAGCAGGAGGTTCAGCAGGAGAAGGAGGAGCAGAGTAGAGTGCCACCAGCAGCCACGAGGCAGCGGATGCTACGAGGTTTTTGGGGGCCGAGGATTTCTTCTGTGCCATGTACTAGCTTATGTCGCAGCAGTTCAACGGAGAGGTTGGTGAGGGCTCGTCGACCAGGGGTGGGCTAGGCCGAGCAGTGAGGGATTTCATGCAGTTCCATCCACCTTACTACGGTGATCAGCCGGACCCTGATATGGCTCGGAGTTGGCTCGACGAGATGGAGCGGGTGTTCAGTTCCATGCGGTGTACTGTAGAGGACAAGGTGATGTTGGCCTACAACCAGTTGCAGGGTACGACTTGGGAGTGGTGGTCTTCCGAGTGGAAGACGTCTTTCTAGCTTCATCCAATTGAGCAGATTGCATGGAGTGACTTTGTCAGTGCTTTCGAGCGTACCTAGTATCCAGAGTATATTGCTACGTAGCAGATGCATCAGTTTTTGGAGCTGGTTCCGGGTGACATGTCCGTGTTGCAGTATAGGGCCCGATTTGTTGAGGTAGGTCGGTATGCACCTCATATCATGGAGCATGAGAAGGTGAAGACCGCATAGTTCGTACAGGGCTTGAGGCAGGAGTTGAGGCACCATTTGATCACGAATGTTGCCACCGATCTAGAGACAGCTTCTCGTGTAGTAGCATCCTTGGAGATGGATATGCAGAGGACTCGAGGACCGATCAGCCAGGGGCAGTCTTTGTCAGGTCGCAGCCAGTAATCAGCTACCCAGCAGTAGGGTTCTTTTCAGCATGCATCGGGTGGTTCAGGAGCGCCGACACTGGTAGCGTCGGTGACAGGATCTATGTCATTTGGCTCGAAGGTCAAGAAGTTTTTCAAGAAGGGTTTCGGTAAGAAGTGCAACGACCAGAGGCAAGCGTCATCGGGCAGTGTACAGCAACCGGTCCCGTTTCAGCGTCAGGGATCAGTGGATGGATCGCGAGGACCATGTCCATGGTGTATCGAGTTCCATCCAGGCAGACAGTGCACGACGCCGATAGTTTGTTTCAGGTGTGACCAGCCAGGGCATATGGCGCGTGACTATCCTCAGATGCAGTAGTAGCATCAGTTTCCTCAGCAGCAGTAGTTTCCCCAGCAGTAGAGGCCACAGCAGCAGCAGTAGCAGGGGCAGTATCCGCCACTACCCAGGTCAGTGAGTGTGGGAGGCAGGCAGAGATCTCGAGGCCAGATTACACACATGACCAGGGTAGAGGCAGTGGCGTCGCAGCTCGTGGAAGGTACCGTTCAGATTTTGGGTTGTGCGGCTCAGGTTTTGTTTGATTTTGGCGCGTCTCATTCGTTTATTTCGGAGGACTTCGCGCTGAGTATCAAGGAGTCGGTGACCCATTTGTCCTGTGATTTGGCAGTGGAGTTACCTTCGGGTGATTTTATGATCACTCCGTATTGTTTCGATGAGGTTCCTGTGTGGGTTGAAGGGCGGAGTTTGCCGGCTAGGCTCTATGCATTGCCGCTTCAATACTTTGATGTGATTTTGGGCATGGATTGGCTCGAGGCACATCATGCTTTGGTGGATTGTGGCTCGAAGAGAGTTTACTTTCGGCGACTTCGTGGACCCACCTTCTATTTCCAAGGTATCAGGTCTTCCTCTTCCCGCTTTCTTATTTCTGTGATTCGAGCTCGTCGGTTGCTTGACGCGGGTTGCCAGGGTTTTCTCGCCTCCGTGGTTGTGGCAGACCGGATGGAGCCGGATGTCGAGGACATTCTGGTAGTGTGCGAGTTTCCTGATGTTTTTTTGGAGGACTTACCTGGATTTCCTCTCCAGCGGGAGATTGATTTCATGATCGAGATTGTGCCTGGTACGGTACCTTTGGCGAAGGCTCCCTACCATAAGGCCCCCGCTGAGTTGAGGAAGTTGAGGGCGCAGTTGCAAGAGTTGTTGGCCAAGGGGTACATTCGTCCTAGCTTTTCCCCTTGGGGTGCGCCTGTGTTGTTCGTGAAGAAGAAGGATGGTAGTCTGAGGCTGTGCATTGACTACCGTCAGTTGAACGAGGTAACCGTTAAGAACAAGTATCCGTTGCCACGGATTGATGACTTGTTCGACTAGCTTCAGTCTGCTCGAGTCTTCTCGCGGATTGATTTGTGGTCCGGTTATTATCAGTTGCAGATTCGAGAGTCTGACGTGGAGAAGACTGCATTCAGCTCGAGATACGGGCATTATGAGTTCTTGGTGATGCCGTTCGGTCTCACCAATGCCCCCACAGCCTTCATTGACTTGATGCAGAGGGTGTTTCATCCGTACTTGGACCAGTTCGTGGTCATATTTGTGGACGACATCCTTGTGTATTCGCAGTCTGCCGAGGAGCACGCGTACCATTTGGGTGTGCTGCTGCAGACGTTGCGAGATCACCAGTTGTATGCGAAGCTCAATAAGTGCAAGTTCTGGCTTCGTGAGGTGCACGTTTTGGGGCACGTGATTTCTGGTGATGGTATTTCCGTGGACCCTGCCAAGGTCGAGGCAGTAATGCAGTGGCCGAGGTCGAGGTCTGTGACGGAGATCTGGAGTTTCTTGGGGCGTACGGGCTATTATCGTCGATTTATCCAGGATTTTTCTCGCTTTGCAGCCCCGATGACCAGGCTCACGTGGAAGGATGTGCCTTTCATCTGGTCTAATGAGTGTGAGCAGAGTTTCAGGGAACTGAAGAGATTGCTCACCTCGGCTCCGGTGTTAGTTTTACCTTCTGGATCGAGAGCTTTTGTGGTGTGTACAGATGCTTCCGGGGTCGGATTGGGTGATGTGTTGATGCAGCATGGTAGAGTGGTTGCTTATGCATCTCGGCAGCTGAAGCCCCACGAGGAGAACTACCCTACCCATGACCTGGAGTTGGCGGCTATGATCTTCGCGCTGAAGATCAGGAGGCATTATCTGTATGGTAAAAAGTTCGAGGTGTTCACTGACCATCAGAGTTTGAGGTATGTGTTCACGCAGAGGGACCTTAACCTCAGGCAGAGGCGTTGGATGGAGTTTATGAAGGATTATGACTTCACCCTATCTTATCAGCCGGGCAGGATGAATGTCATCGCCGATGCTTTGAGTCGGAAGGTCGCGGTCAGTGCCTTGATGTTGAGGAAGTTGAGGCTCTGGGAACAAGTGCCCGAAGTGTCTTTCAGGCTCAAGATTCCCCAAGAGCCAGGGTTAGCAGTGCTTGCAAGTCTGACTGTCACGCCTGCTATCTATCGTCAGGTGATAGAGGCTCAGCATGCAGACTCTGAGTTGCCCCGAATTTTGGCTATGGCTGATGTGGAGCTCGGTGAGGACGGTGCGGTGAGGTTCCGTGGTAGGCTGTACGTCCCAGCCAAGGAGCATGTTCATCGTGCGGTGTTGCGCGAGGCTCATGGGAGCAGGTACACCGTACACCCGCGTGCGACGAAGATGTATCGGAACTTGCGGAGGCAGTTCTGGTGGCCTGGCATGAAGAGAGATGTTGTCGAATTTGTGGCAAGGTGCCTGACCTGTCAGTAGGTGAAGGCGGAGCATTAGCGACCAGAAGGTACTCTTCAGCCCTTGGATGTTCCTGTGTGGAAATGGGACCACGTGACCACAGATTTCGTGGTAGGATTGCCGAGGACTCTGAGTGGGCAGAACAATATTTGGTTGCTGGTGGATAGGCTGACTAAAGTGACTCAGTTATTACCGATCAAAGTCAGCTGGAGTGTGCCCAAGTTGGCTCGTCTCTATGTGGAGCGGATCGTTCCGTTGCATGGGATTCCCACCTCCATTGTGTTGGATCGGGATCCGAGCTTCACGTCTAGATTCTGGAGAAGTTTCTAGCGAGCTCTTGGCACGGACTTAGCATTTAGCTCAGCGTACCATCCTCAGTCAGATGGTCAGTCAGAGAGAACCATCCAGACCTTGGAGGATATGCTGAGATCCTGCTACCTGGAGTGGCAGGGGAGTTGGATTCACTACCTACCATTGGTAGAGTTTGTCTACAACAATAGCTATCATTCGAGCATCGGTATGGCTCCTTATGAGGCGTTGTATGGGCGTCCGTGTCGGACTCCACTGCATTGGTTCGTGGTTGGTGAGCGTGTTTTGACGGGACCGGAGTTGGTGCAGCAGTGTGTGGATGTTGTGCACCTGGTTCGTCAGAACATGTTGGCAGCCCAGAGTCGGTAGAAGAGCTATGCCGACCGTAGGCGGTAGCCTCTCGCTTTCACCGTTGGCGATCGTGTGTTTTTTAGAGTTTCTCCGATGAATGGGGTGATGCGCTTTGGACGGCGTGGGAAGCTGAGTCCCCATTATGTTGGTTCATTTTCCATTATAGAGCGCATCGGTGAGGTAGCTTATTGGTTGCAGTTACCCCCTGAGTTGGCGTCAGTGCATGATGTGTTTCACGTCTCGATGTTGTGAAAATATATGCCCGATGACTTACATGTGCTTGAGGATTCTGTGTGGCCCGAGGTGACTCCAGATCTTTCTCTCCCAGAGTTTCCCTTCCGCATTGAGGATAGGCGAGAGCAGCACCTGCAGAACAAGGTCATCCCCTTGGTTAAGGTGGTGCGGCAGCGGCACTCTGGTGGTGAGGCTTCTTGGGAACGTGAGGACGAGATGCATCAGCAGTTCCCTTACCTGTTTGAGTGAGTCTTCCTCTTCTTTCCCCTTGGGTTGTTCTCAATTTCGGAGATGAAATTCCTTTAAGGGGGGAGGGCTGTAATATCCTGGACCTTTCGGATCCTTCTTCGTGGGTCCCGGATCTGGTTTCCCAGAGTGTCTGGCTCCGTTGTGTCCGAAATTTCATTTCAGACATCTTTTATGTTCGGGTCGGCGTGATCCGGAGCTGTTTCGGAGGCCCGGAGTGCGTCCGCGGCTTTTTTCGCGTGTGTTTTCTGATTTCCGGTGTGTGTTTCGATAATTCCTTCGGAACCTCGTTGCGGGTGAACTGAGTCATTCACCTAGGCGAGAGTGGTACCGTTGCGATCGGTGCATTCCGAGGATCACGGAAAAGTAATTTTTAATTTTTTTGGTATTTTCTGGAATTTCTAGATTTTCTATAAATATCACCCCTTTTCTCTCTCTCCCTCACCCTTCTTCTTCTTCTTCCTCCCACCGTGACCGCCCCCTCTTCCTCTCTCTCTCCCATTTCGACGCGGTGGGCCTCTCTCCGGCTGCAAATGGTGGCAGGGTGACGGCGTGGCGACGTGGGCGGTGGCGAGGTGATATCGTGGGCGTGCGGTGCTCGTGGGAAGCGTGAAGGAGCGGGGTTTCTAAAAGCATTCTTCGTGGTTTGAGCTCGATTCGGCAGAGCTTTCGCTCCATTGAGGTAGGGGGACGAATCCCTATGCTCATCCCGTCATCCCCCGTGATTTGTAGGCCGAGTGCGAGCCGAGAGGGGTGTTTTTGAGCTGGTTAGGGCAAAATCATGATTTTGGGAGAGTTCGCCCGATCTATATTTTTAGGCCGCGATTCGATATTTTAATGGCTTAGAAGCATGCTAGGGGTCCCCAGGGGGCTTCCCCCTTGTTTTCCCCCTCTCCTACGGAGGCATGGGGGCGTGGTTGTGTTTTTGGGGTGTTTCCCGTTGGTTCACCGTTGGAACGGTGTGACGGTCTTTCCAGAGACCGTCACAGTCTGTGACGCACCAAGGTAGGCACGTCACAGGCTTGTTTCAGCCAACTGGGCGGTCCGTGGGTGTAACGGTCCCACGATAGACTGCCAGGGCGTTGTGACGCGCCTAGGTTGGACCGTCACCTGACGATCTAACCGTTGGCAGCCGACCGTTTGGTTTGGACCGTTGGGAGGGGGGTCAGGGATTGTGACGCACCAGGACTGGTGCGTCACAGCCTTGTAACACCCTTGCGTTGGAGCGTCAGAGCTGACGCATCCTCAACCTGTGACACACCAAGGGTCATCCGTTACAGCCTGTGATGCCCCGTGAGGTGTGCGTCACAGTCATTTTCTGCTCGCCTTATGACGCACCAGGCTGGGTGCGTCAGGGCCTATGACGCACCAGGGTAGGCGCGTCACAGTCATTTTTGTACCAAGGGTCTGATGCCCCTGTGTTGGGCCGTCAGGTGGCTGTGACGGTCCAGCCTTAGACCGTCAGATGCTGTGACACATCTAGGGTAGACCGCCAGGCTCAGGGTTGCCCCGGGTGGTTTGCTGCCCCATTTTTCTTCCGACTGTGATCACCGTGCGATGGTGCTAGTACGTGGGGTGGTCCCCGTACGTCGTCGGATGCAGACGTGGTTTTCCGTTGACTTGAGAGTATACTCCTTTAGTGACCCTTCACTAGTTGTAGCCCACCAGTACGCGTGTGCTGGTCTCACCTGGGAGTAGGTGTACGGGCTTACCCTGAGGACGATTTTAGACTGGTTTCCGTCGGACCCCACATTTTGCAGCCAGAGTCCGGCTGAGGGGAAACCTAGTCAGAGGGCCAGACCAGGGACGCGCGGTCTGTGTGTGAACACGTGGTTGGGGACAGTTGGACCCACACTGACGGGCGTGACCCCAGCTAGTCACTTGTTTGTGGTTACTTGTACGGTGTCTCAGTTCCCGCTGGGCCGAAGGGAGACACCTGAGGCGCGGGCTAAGACGTCAGTGGATGAATTCGGCCTTGCTTCTAGTGGGAGGTACTCCTGTCGAGTCGAGAGAGACAGACTGTCAGTCGTTGCGACTTCGACCTGCGGGTTTTTGTCGTATTGGCCATGGTGTTTCGATCGTTTCACCGTGGTACGTGTGTCGGTCTTCGTGCCGTGAGACCGGTGTTTTGTAGATGGCAGGGCTTCCTTTTCCGAGGTACTCGCCTACTGCTAGCATAGCGGTTTCTTCGTTTGCGAGGTAGGGTTCGAGTGATCTCTACTAAGTCTTGTTCTGAGACTTATTCCCTGCGTGTTTTCACCGTGTTTCAGGAGAGACGCGGCTTCAGGGGAGCGCGTCTGAGGCTCAGCGTGGTTCAGGTGCCCAGCGTTAGTGCCAGAGGTCAGAGCAGGGGTATGCCCCGTGTAGCTGTACTTTTCTGTTTGTCTCTGTACCAGTTGTGGACTACTACTACTCTTGTTATTTCATTGTTATCTTGTGGACCATGTATCATGTAAAATGTTAATTTATTTCCTGCTTAATTATATAACTGTTTAATTTTTGCAATTATTTGTGATACTTGTGTAGTCTCCACACCATCCTTTTAACCCTTTCGAGTCTTCGGACTCGTGGGTGGTGGTGTGAGTCTCGGGTTATCAGGCCTTCCTGGTAATCAGATTCTCAGGTCATTACAGGGGTGAACAACCATACCAAATCCCCGAACCTGATGTAAAGGGTCCCAGAGTCCCGCCTCCACCGGGCCTCTACATTGAAGATGCAAGCGGCCAAGGAGTCCCCTCATTCGCAGATTTTTTGTCAGTAAAGAAAGGCAAGTAGCTATGCCAGCCAACCCAGTCAAAGGCCAGGAACACTTCTACCTAGGCCTTGAGTATGCTATATCTGGCAGATAGCATCGCCCCTATTGCCAAACCCATCCAAATAAAAGAACCAGCTGATCAGATGAGTCGGGATTAGGTAGCTCCCGAAGAAGAAGATAGACTGCCTTCCGAGCCAACTGTTCCGGCACCAGGCTGCAGCAAGCACAACAAAGTTGAAGAAGTGAAACTGGCTAATGTAAGATCCAACGCTCAGATTTTGAAGCAACTAAAAACAATTCTAGCAAGATTCAACGTTTGGGAGATACTCTCCCTAGATGAAGAAACTCGGCAAGATGTCATTGCCGCCTTGCAAACCCTGGCACACTTCGAGAGCTGCTTTGTCAAGATGTGTTCGGAGGCGGCTATCACCTTTGCCGATGAGGATATGCTCCTGCCAATGGCCAACCACAATAGACCCTTATACATGAAGGGGCAATTAAATGGCCAACCCATAAATACAATTCTAATTGACCCAGGGGCCGTAGTAAATATACTCCATTACCGGGTCTATCAGAAGCATTATTTCAATGTGCACCTGATCAAGGTCAGGGATATGAAGATTGCTGGTTTCAACCAGAAATTTGAAGTCTCTATGGGCATGGTAGAGTTTGATCTCTCATTAGGAGATTTCACCACTAAGGTGTAGTTCCATGTCATCAACTCTAACACCTCATACAAGGCGCTGCTTGGCCAGCCGTGGCTGCATTAGAACCAGGTGGTGCCGTCTACCTTGCACCAATGCATCAAATACCCTCGGGATGGAAAAGAAGAAAGAATCTTTGCAGATTTGCACCCCTTTGAGGTGTTTGAGTGCCATCTGCTCAACGCCTCACTCTACATGGAGAAGCCAAAGTAGACTTCTCAGCCAGCTCAGAATAAAGAAAAGAAGGCAGCAGGGACCAACGACTGGTTCCCTTTTCCCCCACCCGATTATGTGGCTCAATAGGCGGTGCCGCACATTACTGAAGTCAGAAGTGCCAGAGCGCGAGGATCTGTTGGGTTATGTGAACGTCCCTCCAAGAATCACAAGATCGCTCACAAATATAGACTATCCAACAGTCGAATTGTTGAAAACCCTTGAGGTTCCCAACCCCGAGGGACAACCTACAATGTTTTACATGACTAGTGAACATCTGGTGAAAGGGGATGATGATTGTATGCTCCCCGATGAAATTCAGGACTCAGTCATCCCGATCATGGGGCTACTCAATATAACCGACAAGGTGATAAAAATGGCCAGAAGGTAGCACATTCCCTTCTACCAAGCTGAAAGGTAAAACCAGATGTTCAAAAGGTTGTGGTATCCACCCAACTTGGACAAAGAATTGCTGCAGATTATTCAGCACTCTGGCATGGGTTTCTCAGTTGAAGAGTTCTATGAAGCAGATATGATATCCATTTCTACCCCAGCTGGCGATGACCCTCTAAAAGATTCAGCTACACAAGAAGCTAAGAGCCAGGAGCAACACGCGCCTCCAAACGGTGAAGTACAAGATGAAGAAGTACACCTTTGGAGTCCATCTCCACACAAGAATGTGGGCGCGTCCACTTTTGAAGGATCGGTCCCAGCTATTCATGGTGACAGGATACTGCTGCCCCTGCCCGATGCCAGAACGAAGGATGATGGCCTGAGCTATGCTCCAGATTTCTCTCAATATAGCCCTGCCATGCTCGCATTACTATATAAGCAACAACAAGAGATTAAAAGATTGAAGATGTAGTTAACTGAAGTGACCAGAAGCCTATCTGAATTAACAAGGGGCATTATTCCCCGATAATGCAATCCCACAGCACCGAAGCATTCTCCCATAAACAAAGCGGAGCTATTTATGTACAGGTAGGGAGATGATGAACCTGTCCTGGATTACATCCAAAGGAGGAGAGGCTTTTAAGCAAGGTGCAAGCCTCCACTGAGCCAGGAGGCTACTATCCAAATATGCAAACAAGGTCTAAAGAAAGAAATTTAGCAAAGGATAATTGGCATCAAAGTCCAATCCTTTGATCAGCTCGATATGGTAGCAGCTGATGTTGAAGCCTTTCTGGCGAAGTATTACCCCACTACCGCTGCGGTGAGGCCGGAGAACAAATCTTAAGGTGTTAACCTCGATGCTTTTGAGCAAATAAGGATGAAAACCCAGGAGATGGCCGGATCTTCGACCAGTAAGCCTGTAAAGCAAATTCCCTCATTGCGGGAGAAGATGAAGAAACCCTACTCCTTCCCGGGAGAGAAGACACGGGTGATTTTTGAATGGGCTTGTCATTATGACAAGATTACTCTGCCGAAGCTCAAGAAGCCAGAGGATGCTAAAAGAAGTAATGACACTCGATTCTGCCCGTATCATCGAATGTTGGGGCATTCTATCGAGGACTATTACGTTTTCAAAGATATTGCCCAAAGTCTGATCAAGAAGGGCAAACTCCAGATGGGGGAATACACAGTAGACCCACCATGCCCACGTGAAATGGGCGCTTACAAAAGGGGAGTTCATGTGGTCTCCACCCACGATCAGACCCCCAAAGAGACATCAGAAGCTGAGCAAGGTGAACCTCAAATCCAAAAGGAGCTGTCCGGGCGGCCAAGGTCACCCATGAAAGAAAATAAGAATAGTTGCCCTTGCCCCGTGGCAGGGGCATGTACCTCTGCCTCTCTAACTGTAGAGGCAGCCGGTCTGGATGATGAAGAATGATGCGCAACATATGTGAACTCCCTCTCCACCCTGGTGAATGAAGGTCTTTCGAAGGCAGTCTGTGACGACTACCTAGATAATCATGAAGAAATCCTGCAGCTCTCAAGGCCAAGAAATATCCCAAAGCACCAACCAATAATACAATAAAGGCAAGAAACTGATGTCCCCTGCAAATGCTGGGAATTTATTATCGCAGAGGCCGCCACGGCCTTTTATGAAACCCCGCAAGGATAAGAAGTTAAGATGCTCCTTGCAGCCCTCAATGATGATTTATCTACGGGCCAATGTCCAAGCTGCCCGGAAGTTGCATTGCTAGATTTACCACTGATTTCCCAACAAAGTCAAAAGTCAGAGAAGGAAGCTGGTGATGTCCCACCACTAGGCGAAATGAGGGAAGGAAGCATCTATGATGTCCTCGAAGCCGAAGAAAATGACGAAGGCTTCATTGACTTGCAGCCGGCTCCCTCGGAAATAGAAGATGGCTGCTAGGCTAATGTTGATGAGCTGGTCGAAGTAAACCTTGGTGATAGGATGGATGCGTGCACTGCTAAGATCCAGAGGGGGGGTGAATGGATCCTAGTGAACGTTTTTACGGAATAAAAAATTAACTTACTGCTGACTGATGTAAAGAGATATCATCGCTGACTAGCAGAGTGATCTCTTCACATAAACCCAATCTCAAAAACTCAGTATGCAAGTGATTTAGCAATTATCACTTGAATGAGGAGAATAACTAACAACCAAGTACGAGGCAGAGGTATGATCAAAGATCCCTCACGCAAGGTATAACATTCCAGATTGGCGTAACAAATCTTTCCTGCCACACCCTTTTATATACCTGATAATTGAAAGTATTTACAGCTCATTCAATTGAATATGAAATCAAAATCAAGTGCTCATCGAGAGCGGCTCTAAGCATGCATCTACTCGAGACTAAGAACAGATAAGTAAACACACAAGAGAGACAGTAATTTTTTAGGTGGTTTGGTCTCAGCCTTGAGACCTACATCCACCCCACACTCAAAGTAGAGTGTGGATTCTCTTGATACACAGCTTAACGGCTAATACACAACTTCAGGGATGAATCCCTACAACCGCTGATCCACAGCTTTGGAGAATGAATCCCAGACTACTGAGCCTCACAGCTTGCTCCGCTGCACCTCACAGCTTGCTGTCCGAGGAGTTGCTCCTCGTCGCTGAGCACCACAGCTTGCTCTGCTGCCTAACAGCTTGAAGAAAAGGATAAAAGATAACACTGAATAAAGCACAACTCAATCTCGAAAAACATGTAGCTCTGATGAGCTTCTTGATTCTAGATCTGATATAAAATCAAATCAACCAACGTCGGTCTTCTCATCTGAATTCATCTTCTCTCTTCGCTGCTCTATTCTATCTCCTCCTCTCTTTTCTACAGCAGACTCTCTTTCTCTCTGGCACTAACCTCACTGTGACTCTGGCGCTCTCATTGCTCTTTTCTCTCTCTTCTTCTCATCTAGATTTTCTTCAAGATTATCTTCTGCTTTTCGTCTAATCCCACTTCACTGATCTTGCTTCGACTGAGAGTTAGCCTTTTTATACGCGCGAGCAGATTCTTGTGCTCCCACACGATTTCATTCCGGCACTTGGAGAGAATGTTCCCGCCAATTACCTTTCAGGAAAAGTGACTAAAAGAATGCCACATGGCAGACCTTAAAGACGAGGCAAAACCACGTGGCTAATCATTCTTGAGGAGCTGGCCGCCTTGGATCATGTATCTGTTTAATCTTAATTCTGGGATCACTTGATCACTTAGGTCTTTGCTGCTCTCTGTCCTTTAAGTGCTTGATTCAGTTCCTATCAATAAGATATATAATATTTCATCAAACACCTGTTCATCATAATTGCTCAGAAGAAAGCACACTTAGCTAATTACATAAAAATCAGATGCTCAGATCAAAAGAGTTTGATGATGCATATGCCTTAAGTACATGTTTAATGCACAGACCTGATGACCTGGATTCTACATGTGCACCGACCTGATGACCTGGAATCTATAGGTGCATCGACCTTGGACTCTGCATGTGCACATACCCTTCATGTGCACAGACATGATGCACAGACCTAATGGACATGATGCTCGCATGAGTGTTGGCCTGATAGAGTAAATGCATGTATATGCACCAACCTTGCTGAGCACAAGATATAATGTGCACCAACCTTGTTGAACACAGGGTACAACATGCACCGACCTTGCTGAACATAAGGTACAATGTGCACCGACGTTATATACAAATAACGTGACATGCACGGACCTAACAAATGTAAGAGGTGTATGTGCACCGACCTATCAAGGTGCAAGCACAAGCATGCACTGACCTTAAGTTCAACGAAGTACAAGGACGCATCGACCTTATCTGACTTACACGTGAACCTGCATCAACCTTATCTGACTTACACGTGAACATGCATCGACCTTATCCGACTTACATGTGAACATGCATCGACCTTATCTGACTAAGACATAAACGTGCATCGATCTCATATGACTTAGACGAGAATATGCATCGACCTCATCTGACTAAGGCATAAATGTGCATCAACCTCATATGACTTAGACATAAATATGCATCGACCTCAGTTCTGACTTACACTGTAAAGGTCTTGTAAACTTGAGTGACTAAATGTTCTTGACAGATTATACCAACCAGACTCATGAAGAATGATGACTCAAACATTCATTGTTAAGCATTTTTGTCTCAATCATGATTCATAGCGCGCCATCATCAAAACCAGGGTTCCAACAATCTCCCCCTTTTTGATGATGACAACTATGAGTCATGTACATGTTTTCACAAAACAAATGTAATTTAATCATTTACACATTCATTCATAGAAAGGCATTTTAGACAAAAATCTTCATTCATTTCACACAATGATTTTTACACAGTGGTTTCCATTCATCAACCATACATCAACCATACATCAAACTAACATGCAGACTAACTCAAAATAACATGCATACTAACTAACATGCTGACTAAAACCCTGTGTACAATAGGAAAAGTGCTGCATTGAAGTAAAAACTTCAGCACACAAATCTTGCAATCTCAACTTCTCAGATCTTCTCATGACTCACAAAACATAAAACATCTCTCCCCCTTTGGCATTATCAAAAAGCATAAGGGAGATAAGCTGTATTTTCCTGATTCTCGCTCATCTTCAGACTTCATTACACATCTGCTATAGAGCTTCCTCCCCTTTGTCATCTTTGACAAGTGGGTGATCTGCTGGAACTTGCAATTGATATACCAGGTGATCTCAATGGTATTGCTTGTGGGATATTCTGTGGAAGTCTATCAACTTTGGTACCCAAAGCAGCAAATTTTGCAGTGAACTTTTGATCAATTTGTTAATTTTGGGCTTGAAGCTCTTTAAATGTACCAGTCAAATCAACAAACCAAGTTTGTAGCATACTGCACATATTGTCTAGCTATGATGTATGTTGATGATGAATTTCTGCCATAGAGGTAAACGAACTGGCACCCTATGCAGAGATGAGTTCTTTAAAGTTGTTGGCCAAGTTCAGCACTACTTCTTGAATAGTATCAATCTTGATAAAGATGTTTCCAAGCTGAACAAATATGTTGTATGTTTCATCCAGTAAATGAATCATCTACTGAGACATATTTCTTTGTTCATTTCTAATGAGTCTCATTTCTTCTCTGATATGCTCCTGATCAGTCTTAATGTCTAAAGCATGGATGAGCATCTGAGTTATTTTTAAGTGGGATGAAGCTTGAGTGTCTCTTAATTTACTCAGAATGTATCCTACTTGATTACTCACTTCCAGTAATGACTCTAAGAAGCCAAGTAGTTTTTCATCAGGTCTATATTTATCATATGCAAATTTTTCCCACTGACTGTTGACAGTTTGCTCAACATGTGTGAGTCTAGCATCAATCCTCTATATTGTCATATTTAAACGAAAGAAGCATTCATAATCCTAAACTGATTCATCAGAAGATTTACTAGTGAAGGATGAATGTTAGAAGGATTTTGAGATGAACTTGGTCCTGCTGAGCTTGAAGCATGAAACTCTGGTGGGATCTGTGGTTCCTCATGAGATACGAGTGGCTGAATTCCAAATGCTATCATAGGTCCATGATAGGGTCCATAATATGTGGCTGGACTTAGATATATATCTTGTGGCACTTCAACCTCTACTCTTTGTTGTTCATGTTGCTCATTTTGCTGTTGTTCTTCCAGCCCTTATTGTTCCTGGTGCTGCTCAATATGTGGCTAGTCCAAAGCATGCAGCTCTGCCTGCTCCTGAATCTGCAACTATTCTTGCTCCATATCACTTTCTTGATTTGTATCATATGTTTGTAGCTCTGGCTGCCCATCTACATGCATTTCTCCCTGCTATAGATCTGGTTGTTCTTCATTCTATTCTTGTTGTTGATTAAGTTGTTGTTACTGCTGCTCTATGTGTTGTACTAGCTGATCAATTTGTTGATCTAGCTGCTGCACTAATTCCATTTCTATTTGCGCCTCTTTCTCCAGCTCTTCCAACTCTTCTTCTCGTTGTTCTAGCTGTTGCTCTACATGCAGCTCTGGTTGAAGCTCTTGTTGATCATGTTCTGCCTCATGTTGTTCCTATTGCAGGTTTTCATCATGCACTGCGTCATTAACCTGCTGTGTCTGCTCTGCCACTTGCTGCTCAGTCAACAGTGGTTGTTGCTCCCCCTCACCTTGTGCAGCCTACTCAACTTGTTCTGTCAGCTGCTCTGGTTGCTCTGCCACTTGCTGCTCAGTTAATTATGGCTTGAGCTTCATGAATTTTGTAATAAAATTCATGTTATACACGTTAACTTTGGGGATTTCCTTAAACTTCTCATTCTCTAAAGAAATTTTCCATTTCTTAAAAATGGCAGTAAGGTGATCTAGCACCCTGAATAAAAATAATAGAGGAATTTAAACTTTTTCCTAAATAAATAATTCTAATTGAACGCTAAATAAATTGAAATAAACCTTACTAGGGCTCCTATATAAATATACAACAATTAAAGTTCATCATATAAACACCTCGTACGGGGGTTTTCACCTTTCCAACACAAAGGGAAAGGGCGCCCCTTACCAGGGTGCCAATTACCTGAACAGGGCCCATGTGCAAGGGCGCTAATTCCCTTCACAAGGCCACTGGCCAACCAACCATCTGATATATATATATATATATATATATATATATATATATATATATATATATATATATATATATATTCTAAAGAGTTAAACACTCATCGTCTCTTTAATATCAACCAACCAGTACGGTGCTTAAAAGCCAAAGCTAAATAACACCCCTGACCAGGGCGCTATTCACAGAAGGGCGCCCCTGATCACGGCGCCATTCACATTACCTTTTCAAAAATAAAAATAAAAAGGGCCAGAAGATATAGCGCCCACATGCATGGGTGCTATTCACCTAAACAGAGACCCCTCACAAGGGTGCCATTTCCCTCAGGAACAGCCTGTCATCCAGCTCCTGCTATTCTTCTAGAACGGGGGTGACACAAGAACATGAAGTTTTCATTGGCAACGTACCCTTTTGCCCGACAACGGATTGAAGCACTAATTGCTTCTTTTTCCCTGGCAATGGACCCATATGTTTTGTTTATTTTCCATCTAATGTGAGATAGCGAATGCCGTCATTCTGCTACTCAGCAGAAGAGAATCTCTGCTGCTGAAGTGTTACAGAAGGGAACGTGAAGGCTGGTTTTCTTATTCTTTCCCCTATGTATCTCAGTGTTCATGTCAAAAGGTAGGTGTTCTCAAGATCTAGCCTAACTTGTAGTTAATATAGGATAACATGCATGCTAGTTAAATCTTCCACGTCTGCAATTTGGTCATCCCAGTTAGGGGTATATTAAAAGGCTTAGGGAGAAAGTTAGGCTACGCCTATCTGGAACACTAACTCTTGTGTGAGTAGATCTATGATCTCACCTCCGCCAAGTACCCACCTGAAGCAGACTAATCATATTGTGTATAACCTGATCTGTTGAAAATGGCACCCAAGGGGCTGCTGTTATGTTAGATGGACGCAGTCTATTACCACTGAGAGTGGATCTAGAGGGGGGTGAATAGATCTAATGTCTAATTTTAAAACACAGTTGAACTCTAATGCGGAATTAAAAAAAGCAACTGTTGAACGATAGAAGGAACACTATGAAATCACACAAACAACATGCAATCATACAGTAGACACCGATCTTTAAGGTGGTTCGATCTCAATCCAGAGATCTACGTCCACCCCACACTCCAACTGGAATGTGGATCCTGCTGACTCACAGCTTGAACAGCTGGGCTTCACAGCTTGCCAACAGACCGCTGATACACAGCTTCGCTGGGCTTTACAGCTTGCCGACCAGAGGAACAAATCCTCTGCAACCGCTGGGCGATACAGCTTAGCCGTCCGAGACCTGGTCTCACCTGCTGAGGATTACAGCTTCACCTGTCCAGTGGAAACCTCCACTGCAATTGCTGGCTCACAGCTTGATAACAAAAGAGTTTCGAAAACAGTAAAGATAGAAACAAATGAAATGGAAAACCAAAACGAATGTAGCTCAATTGAGCAGTATCAGCTCTGGTATCTAAACCAAGAGACTGATTTACAAGACTTCGAAAAGACTCTCTCAACCCAACTCTCTCAATCTTCTCTTCTCTCTTTCTCTTCTTCTCTCTGAATCTTCTTCTCTGTGGATCGTGCAGGCGCTCTCTCTCTGTTCTTTTCTCTTAGCTCTGGCAGCTTCTATTCGATCAGATTCTTCTGAAAGAAGAAACTCCATATATATGCCAGCAGCAGAAAGGGCGTGTGCTCTCCACATCTCCTGCCCAATGGCTTGGACCACGTGGCAGCATCCAGCAGGCTTTCAGTACACGTGTCATAATCTGGTCACTCCCCTTATCCTCGGATCACGTGCCCAGTCATCAGTCTCTGCAAAGAATCCCTGTCAGATAGTCGAAATAGAATTGTCAGTTTAAGGTTTAAGCGATGTATAGACTGTATGAAGGCACTGCTGAAGCAATGTACAGACATTGTGAATGCGAAGCTATGCAGTGTTCAGACTCTACGTATGCAGACCCATGGCATTGTACAGACTTAGTAAATGCAGTGTTGTAGTCTGTATAGACTTCAGATATGCAAGACTATGCCATGTACATACTTCCTATATGCAGGACTTATGCCATGTATAGACTCCATATATGCGAGCTTATGCCATGTATAGACTTCAAATATGCAGAGCTTAAGCCATGTACATACTTCAAATATGCAGAAGTAAACGTGCATCAATGTGTAGACTTAGCAAAACAAAGGATGGAAAAAGCAACACAATGTGCAGACTTCGTGCAATGAGTGAAGCAGTGTATAGAGTTATGAGTGGAATACATGAAGCAATGTATAGAGTTAGAGTGCAATGAGTGTTCAAGTGATGTACAGACTCAACGTTATGCAAGCAGACAATGTATAGAGTTGATGAAGCGATGCTCAACAAAAAGATGCCTTACACTTAGGCGTTTGTTTCAAAAGTGATGCCACTTCTGGTGGGCGTCAAATCTCGAGCATAGAGAATGTATAGACTTGCTACGGCACAAGGCAGCATAATGATGTACAGACTCTGCCAAGAGTAATGCACAATGCACATATGAATGTACAGACTTTGTTTGTGCTGTGCAAGCATGCTAAGATGCAATGTATAGACTTTGAGTGTGCGTGCAGTGCTGCAACTGATGTATGGACTTGTGTTGATGATGCAGGACAACAGCCAATGTATAGACTTTACAAATGCAAGTAATGCAGCAATGTATAGACTTTGGGCTTTGCCATGCAATGTATAGACTTGCTAGCCTGCGAGCCATGCGATGCACAAACTTGCTATGTCTGCGACACTTGCATTGTACAGACTATGCTAATCTGTAGGGCTATGCAATGAATAGACTAAGCTCATCTGGTGCGTCGACCCATCTTGAAGGTGCGTCGACCCATCTGTATAAACTATATAGACTATGCTGTATTCATTGTCCAGACTATGCAGAGAGTAATGATGCATGGATGTATAGACTTGTGACTCATAAGTTTGCTATCATCAAAACTACAGATCATCAAAAATTACAGGGGCACAACAATCTCCCCCTTTTTGATGATGGCAATACTATGAGTTACACTGACTCCAAATGCATTCTATGAGAATGCAAGTTCTAACAAGATCTCCCCCTTAACAATGAATACACTCCCCCTGGAATTCAACAAACAGACAATATTCTCCCCCTTTGCCATCAACAAAGAGGAGGGAAAGTGATTACAAGGGAAGGAACAAGAGAGATCATCTGACTGGCATTCTGAACAAGTAGTTCAGGAATTAGAATTCTAAAGCACAGAGTCTTCAGTCATATGAATTTAGAAACTGCTTTGAGATAGAATTCTGGTTTAAAGGTTATAAATTTTGAGTTCATGCACTACAATCAATGGATAAGTTTTCGGTGCATGATAAAACAATAAACCAGAATCACATTTGCATGAGAGATTTAGTTTCAAAATATCTGACTTTCATAAACTCAGTAAAAAAATGGTTAAGAGATATCAGGTCATGTATTGAAATTAAACAAAATGACATCCATGAAATTTCTTTTGAAGGAACAGCATTTTCAATATTATTTCATTAAGGGCATTCAGGTACCATTTATCTTTTTACGTAAGGGTATACGTTTATCAGACACCAATACCCCTAGATACTCAACATGATGGACCATTCTGCCTATGATCAAACTCAATAAAACTGATTTACACCTTTTTATGTGAGGGTACACGTTTATCAGACGCCAGTTACCCCCAGGTACTCAGTGAAACCACCCTACTGTTTTGATCATTTTATACAGAGATAACTGATACACCTCATGACTTAAGTATTGTCTATTTCTTTGATGGATCACTTAGTTTCTCAGTATTTTACCAGTCATTGCTCTGCCAATGTTATTTTTCAATTAATTTTTAATATTTTTCAATATCTTTCTTAGCTGTCCTTTATTTATTTCAGAATGACTTGTTTAAGGACAATACACATACTTAGCCTTCTCTAATAGGATTTTAGATGAGTTTTTAGATTTCAGATATAATTGGCTTTGTCTGACATGAAATAAGATAAGGGTTGAGAGCTTTATCAATTTTCAGCTTTCTTATTTACTGATTGCAATCTTTAAACTTTAAAGTTTATAAAATTTAAACCATTAAGTCAGTCTTCAAGCAATTAAAGTTCTTATAAATGAAGAAGTCTGTTTTCTATTGCTTAGGAGTCAGAACTGACTAACAGATTGCCATATTGTCAGACTCAACTCATTCAGGGTCAAAGAATTTAGATTTCAATAAAGTTGATGACCCCTCTGAATTTCTAACAATACTCCCCCTATCTATATGCATGTGGTTTTAGATGAGAGAGAGCTTAGACACAGTCATGACTAAATGATATGCAATGATGATCATGAGTGTGATGCAAAAAAAATATAAATGTCATGCATGATCATGAGTCTGTTGCAACATTCAACATTCACAAGGTTTATTCAAGCCATCAGAGAGTTTATTCATTATGCTGAAATTTACACAAGCCAAGTTCTCTTCTAAGAAATTTAAACCTTTCATTCCTAAGAGGCTTAGTAAAAATATCAGTAATTTTTTTTCAGTTTCAATGAAGTTCATTTCAATTTCCTTTTTATTTACAACATCTCTAAGAAAATGGTGTTTTATCTCTATATGCTTAGTCCTAGAATGATGAACAGGATTTTTAGCAAGGCATATAGCACTAGTATTATCACACAAGATTGGAATATATTCCAGTTTTATCTGATAATCATCTAGTTGGTGCTTGATCCAAAGTACTTGGGCAGCACAATTACCAGCTACAACATATTCAGCCTCAGCTGTAGACAAGGCTACAGTGTGTTGCTTCTTAGATGCCCAAGATACTAGACAGCCACCAAGGAATTGACAATAGCCACTAGTGTTTTTTCTCTCTACTCGACACCCAGCATAATCTGCATCAGTGTAGGCTAGAAGTTCTAACTCACACTTGGCAGGATACCAAAGACCTAGCTCTCGGGTGCCTAGTAAATACCTAAAAATCTTTTTCACATATTTAAGATGTGATTCTTTAGGACTAGCCTGAAATTTAGAGCATAAACACACTGCAAATTGAATATCAGGCTTAGATGCTGTAAGATATAGAAGGGATCCGATCATACCTTTATATAGCCTTTGGTCCACTGGTTTACCTTGAGGATCTTCATCTAAACTGGTTGAGGTACCCATTGGAGCAGCTATTTCCTTGAGGTTATCCATCTTGTACTTCTTCAATAAATCCCTTATGTACTTGGATTGAGAGATGAAAGTTCCATCTTTTGACTGTGTCACCTGCAGTCCAAGAAATAATTTGAGCTCACCCATTGAGCTCATTTCAAACTCATTAGTCATTATCTGAGAGAATTCCTCACACAATTTGGGGTTAGTTGACCCAAAGATAATGTCATCCACATAAATTTGAATGATAAGAATATCTGAATGACTTACCTTAGTAAACATGACCTGTCATACCAAGCTCTAGGAGCTTGCTTAAGACCATAGAGAGCTTTTCGAAGTTTATACACATGATTGGGGAAGTCTAAACATTCAAAGCCAGGAGGCTACCTCACATAGACATCCTGACTGATTTTCCCATTCAGAAAAGTAGATTTTACATCCATCTGCTGAAGATTTATTCCTAGGGAACATGCATAAGCCAATAAGATTCTTATAGCTTCTAACCTGGCTACAGGGGCAAAAGACTCTACAAAGTCAATTCTAAATTCCTAGTTATACCTCTGAGCTACAAGTCTGGCCTTATTTTTAATGACATTCCCTGATTCATCAGTTTTATTTCTGAATACCCATTTAGTCCCTATGACTGTTTCATGATCAGGAGGTGGAACCAAGTGCCACACCTTATTCCTGTCAAATTGATTGAGCTCTTCATGCATGACATTAATCCAATGCACATCCTTAAGAGCACAGTCAATGGACTTGGGTTCTACATTTGATACAAAGGCATATGCATTCAATTCATTTTGAATTCTTAAGTGGCCTCTAGTCCTAGGAGGGTCATGCAAATTGCCAATCACATTATCTACAAGATGATCTTTTAGATATCTAATGTTGACAATTTCATTATCATGATTTTCATTTACCTCCCCCTGAACTGTAGGCTCTTCTTCATTAAGCTCTTCATTTCCTTCCTCATCTTTGGATTTGTCTGTAGGATTCCCTTCTTTCAGAATATCACCATTGTCTTCATTCCTGCATTGACCAATATTAGACTTTACCAAAGATTCATCAAAAACAATATGTGGAGAGTCTTCAACAGTTTTGGAATTCAGATTATACACACTATATGTCACGTCCCGAGCGTGGAAGATACCCGGAGATGCGTGACGAGTTTATATCGATCATGTCAATCAGAGTATTAGTGTATTCGACACCAAATCAGAGATGCGCATGAATAAAGATAACCCAATCCTTTTATTCCTTCACAAAAGTATTTCTATTACAATCTCTTTAATAAAAAGAAAAGTACAAAATTAACTCAAGAAAATATAGAAAAGACAAGACTAGTTGACGCTTTGAGAAGCTCTAATCTCTTTCACTCTTGACCTTCCCTGTCCGATTGAGTCTCGTCGTCGGACTTACCTGAAAAGTAGGGAAACACTGAGTGAGCGAACGCTTAGTAGGAAATTATATCTCAAGAACTAGCAATGGGTTTAAGTAATTACAATTTATCACATGTAAATGTAATATGGCTATGCATGTAGAAATAACTAATCAATAGATAACACATCGTGTAAAACATCCAAGCGAGTCTTTAAACAAGAGATATTCATGAGAGACTTAATAGATTATTGGCTATTTCACGCAAGTACTTTGCCAGTGTCGGGCCACGCTAGTAAAGTCACGCAAGTAAAGTCACGCACGCAAGAAAGAGAGAGTGGGTGTGTGGAACGCCAAAGATCAAGAGAAAGAGTACTTCGGTGCAATGCTAGACACCGTGATCATTACGACTCCCACCAGCATCGGGCGTCTCTTTCTAGTTGAAATGTGGCTAATAGGACCTTCTCTTGGTCCGAACATTGCATGACTCTAAAAACACGTTCCGTCTCTCGGATCCACTGCTCGGCATCATCTGGATCAGTGGATCCCATGAACTTAGGAGGGTTCATGTTCTTGAAGCTTTGGTGGAGATTTCCTGCTCCACGATGTGCACCTCTTTGTGCCACTTGTTGAAGTGCCTGGGTCATGCCTTGAAGAGTGCGTTGCATGTTGCGCCATTGAGCACGTTCGGCAGCCATTGTCCTACAATTACGATAGCTATATTAGTATGTGATTGCGTTAAAAGGCTTTTAATTCTATGTTGACTTTAACCCTTGGTTCTACCCAATCTCACTGGTTAGAGGTTCAGACTTATCCTTGGACTTGGGTTTCCTAGGAATTGAATACCCTAGGCTCAGATAGCACAAAAACTGTCACGCCCCGAGCGCGGAAGATACCCGGAGACGTGTGACGAGTTTATATCGATCATGTCAATCAGAGTATTAGTGTATTCGACACCAAATCAGAGATGCGCAAGAATAAAGATAACCTAATCCTTTTATTCCTTCACAAAAGTATTTCTATTACAATCCCTTTAATAAAAAAAGTACAAAATTGACTCAAGAAAATATAGAAAAGACAAGACTAGTTGACGCTTTGAGAAGCTCTAATCTCTTTCACTCTTGACCTTCCCTGTCCGATTGAGTCTCGTCGTCAGACTTATCTGAAAAGTAGGGAAACACTGAGTGAGTGAACGCTCAGTAGGAAATTATATCTCGAGAACTAGCAATGGGTTTATGTAATTACAATTTATCACATGTAAATGTAATATGGCTATGCATGTAGAAATAACTAATCAATAGATAACACGTCGTGTAAAACATCCAAGCGAGTCTTTAAACAAGAGATATTCATGAGAGACTTAATAGATTATTGGCTATTTCACGCAAGTACTTTGCCCGTGTCGGGCCACGCTAGTAAAGTCACGCAAGTCAAGTCACGCACGCAAGAAAGAGAGAGTGGGTGTGTGGAACGCCAAAGATCAAGAGAAAGAGTACTTCGGTGCAATGCTAGACACCGTGATCATTACGACTCCCATGGGCACTAGTACTTTTGGGTGCTCCTCCTAGGATCAGATCGGGCCCTTATATGCACAACATTAAAAATATATCTAGACATCCACTCTATTTGTATAGCCAATATGGAATTTCAAGAAAAAGCTTTGTGGAAATTTTAAGATAGAGTAGAGTTCAAAATTGAACTTGATGTATAAGGACGATAATAACGTTCTAAATACGAGTATCGATAAAACTAGGTGGAGTTGGTTCCCTAATTGGGTACCATGACAATTAAGTCCATATATAGATGGTCATGTCATTTGATATAGAATTGAGGTCCACAAGAATAGCATAATAATGGCATGATTTCCACATCCCATTAAGAATATTCTCATGATATCCACATAGCATATCATGAGGGCCGGTATACCATGTTTCTATAGAGTGACATGGCAAAATAGTGTAAAGGGTTTTTTATGGTACAACCTGCTCAGTCGGCCTTGAGGGAATCCAAGGCTACGAGGAGACTTACGGAGGTCCCAATGACTAACTTGCCAGTCCAAAGGAACGGAATGTCCAATGGAGGGCTTGTATGTCACCGAGAGTTAGTGGGTAATGCGATAAATCATCTTGAAACATGGGACTATATTCACGGAATGGAAATATAGTGCCGATATATACATATATATTTATATAAAACCCTCGGTTAACAGTAAACAGTATAAAAATAATTACACAGGAAATTAGCGACTTAACATAAGTCACTACTTAATAAATTAATGCCCTGCAAGGGGTCGTTTATTTTCAATTTGACGACTTCAGGAGCAGTCGTCCATTATAAATTTCTATTTTTGCTGAAATTTTCTTAATTCTGTATTTTTGATAAAAACGTGCCTTATCCAGGGGCATTATTTCACCAAGAAACGACTTGCATGGTGTCGTTATATATATATATATATATATATATATATATATATATATATATATATATACATATATATATATATATATATTAGAATTTTAATAGCTTTCTGGTAATCTCAGGGAAATAACGACTTGTTCTAAGTCTTTAATTAAAAATAATGCCCTTGTGTAGGGCGTTACTTTCATAAAAGACGACCCACTGGAGGTCGTTAATTCATTCTTTTCCAGGATTTATCATGAACAGTGGTAATTCCCAAGATAATAATTTTTCAGGAAACAATTACATGGTCAGGACAAGAAAAATATCAGGATTCGAGATATATGATCATGCATTAAATTAGATTATAGGTTTCATAGATAATAAATTTCAAACATGGGTATTTATTAATTTCTTTAAATTGACGACTCTTAGTTCGGGCGTCAAAACATGAATTAGCGCCCTGACATGGGTCGCCTCTTTCCAAAATTTCACAGAAAACCTCTAAAACGTAGTAAAACTATATGCATGAATTACATATGATATTATCATAAATTTTTATGCTAGGTTGGGCTACAATTCTTGAGAAAACCTACATGATGATGATCTGGGTGAAGATACGTGAAGGTTGTGAAGAGAAAACGGCACTCTGTTCAAAACAGAAGAAGAGGATGTTGATGAAGAGCCCACGTTCTTCAACTAGACAAGAGAGTTACTACTTGCTGCAGGCAACCTACAGAAGAAGAAGATGAAGAACATTAATATTCTCCATATCCATAACCGAAGGAAGAGGAAGAAGAACAACCTGTTCTTCACGTACAGCAGCAGCAGCAGGCCTTCCTTCGACAAATAGCTATTAGGGTTCGATTGGAAGGGGTATTTATAGGATTTCAGGAATCCCTTAGGGTTAGAATTTGATTAGAACTCTAGTTTCCTTGATAGAGTCCTTACCATAATCAATCGAACACGTAACAAATCCTAAACTTACCCTGGATAGTCTCTTGGTTCGAATGGAACACAAATGCAATTAACGCCTTAGGTTAGGGCGTGCATTTCAATTGACGTCTCGACCTGTACCGTTTCTTTTGTAATTCGCGCCCAAGAAGAGGGCGTTTCTTTCCCTTTCCTTTTATTCGTTTTGGACGTTTTAAAATTTGACGACCTTTGGTATAGGCGTCACTTTTTGAATTAACGTCTCAGGTGAAGGCGTTTCTTATTTAAATCGCACCTTGTTGAGAGGCGTTATTTTATATTTGACTTATTATTTATTCATTTTGGTTCTTATCATTTACTTACTTAATCTTTCTTGAAATCTTCCTTTTATTTTACCAGGGTTACTACACTATATGCTCGGGTGTTTTTAGAGTAACCAAGAAAAATTCCTGGTTCACCTTTAGGTTCAAATTTATCAAGGTCTCTTTTATCATTTATATGAATAAAACATTTACAACCAAAAATCTTGAAATGAGCAATAGAAGGTTTCTTACCCTTTATGATCTCATAGGGTGTTTTCTGGGTAGAAGGTCTTACCATGGCTCTGTTAATTACATAACAGACAATATTTAATGCTTCAGCCCAGAACTTCCTTAGCAGACCACCTTCAACCAAGAGTGTACGACCCATCTCCACCAAGGTTCTGTTCCTCCTCTCCACAACTCCATTCTACTCGGGTGTCCTTGGTGAGGAGTACTTGTGATGAATTCCATTTGACCTGCAGAATTCATCAAACTGTGAGTTTTCAAGCTCACCTCCATGATCAGTTAAAATATTTTTAATTTTCTGGTTTTTCTTAAGACAGAACTCCTGAAATTCTGAGAATGCATCACTTTTATGTGATAAGAAATATACCCAAGTATACCTAGAGAAGTCATCTACCATGACAAACCCATACTTCCTCCCTGATAAGCTGACAGACCTGGTTGGCCCAAAAAGGTCCATGTGTATCAGCTCATAGGGTTTAGAAGATAGATTTTCTGTTCTAGATTTAAATGACTTTCTAGTTAACTTTGACTGAGTGCATGCATCACAGATTTTATTTTCTTTCTTAAAAGAAACTTCAGGAAGTCCTCAACCATGCTATGCTTATTCAATTTATGCAATACAGTGTAACTAGCATGGCCTAACCTACGATGCCATAAAAATGCTAAGTCCTCTCTGCTAGCAGTAAGGCATAGGTTAGAATGTTGTATATCATCTAAGTCTATCATGTAAGTGTTATTTATCCTTTTACACGAAAATTTAACAATTTCGGAATCAGGTTCAAAAACTTTACAGCATTGAGAGTCAAAAAGAACTTTGCATCCTTTATCACATAACTGGCTGATGCTAAGTAAATTGTATGCTAAACCTTCAACCAGCATGACATCTTTAATGCAATAGGTAGTACACTTACCTACCTTACCTGTCCCGACAATCTTACCCTTTGTGTTGCTACCAAAGGTGACAAGGCCTCCATGTTTCTCTGTCAGCATGCAGAACTTGGCCTTATCTCCTGTCATATGTCTGGAGCAGCCACTATCCAAGTACCACAGATTGTTCTTGGCTGCCAGACATACCTGCACACACAATCAGGTAGAGAAGTTTGGAACCCAAGTCTGATTGGCCTCCATAGCAGATGAAGTGCAGTTAAAACATGAAAGCAGACTTTTTGGAATCCACATTTGTTTAAAAGAATTATGTTCATTGGATTTTCCAGATTTCTTTTTGTTATGCTTTTTCTTGTTGACACTAGCATGATTATTTACAGATTGATTATTTCTGTGCCAGTGCCTTGGCCAGGGTGTATTCACGAAATTTTGGCCATAGTAATCATTGGGCTAGGTGTGGAAATGTTGGTTCCTAGGTGTCCAAGAGCCATACCCATTAACCCAATTTCTAGTGTAAGGTTTATAGGACTGTGTAGCCTGATGTCCATAACCTGTAAACCTTCCTTGAGTCCTAGTCCATCCTGACCTATTTGGATAGGTTGACTATGCAAAGAAGTGGGACTGGGCTCTAGTTTGGTAGAAATGTTTGGGTTGAGCTCTAAAAGCATTCTGCCTCCCCTGCACCTTGGACCTTTCTGACCTATTCATAGGTGTGTATTGGGTCTTCTTCAGAGGTGGTGGTGATGGTGGAGACTTGGTGACCTTAACATGTGGTTTATAAGATTGTGTAGGTTGACCCTAACCTGAGACTGAGCTTTGGGATTTTGCTTGGATATGCTAGCTCTACTAGGCTCACTCAGCTTTTGTTTGCCCTTCTCCTCAGCACTGGGCTTTTTCAGATTTACAGCTTTGTTCACTAAAATGTTTGACTTCATGTTGATTAGAGGTCCTTTCTCTTTTTGTGCGACAAATGAAATAGTTTTCATTCCAAAGCTTTTTGTTGCACTAGAATTAAATCCAAGGCCCTCTTTTCTGAAGTTGACTTTTGACCCTAACAAGGCATTTAGGTTATCTGAATCTTGGGTCATTCTCTCAATAGTTTTAAGCTTGTCCTCATTATCCTTTTGAATGTCTTCAATGGATTTTTTCAGCTCTGTATTCACACTTAGGACAGCTTGATATTTTTCATTCACAATTTTTATCTCACTTTCATATTTCTGAATTTTCAACTTCCATTCATTAGCTTCTTTTTCTAACCTCTCATTATCTTCTTTAGAGGCTTTTGACTCATTCTTGATTTCTTCTAATTCAGAACATGTGAGTTTGAGTTTATTATTATCAGATTCAAGACATGCAATTTTATCAGTTAGAGTTGTATCATTTTGCATGGAGTTAATCTTTCTTCTTAGATGCATGTTTTCCCTTCTAATGTCATCTACTTTATCAGCTATTTCATGATAGGCATCTACCCAATCAGCAATAGTAAAATTATCGAATCGAGAAGTTACCTCATCTGAATCCTCCTCTCTGTCTTCAGAGCTTGTTGCCATAAGGCAAATGGGCTTTTCAGATTCGGCTTCACTGTCAAAGGTATTGCTCAAGGAGCCTTCATCTTCATCACTCCAGGTACTCACCATAGCTTTCCCTTTCGTGTTCCTCTTCTTTGACTTGTCCTTGTATTTCTGATTCTCTAGACAGTCAGCTTTCAGATGGCATGTCCTCCTGCATTGATAACAAGTATTAGTTTCAATTTTCTTTGCAGGGTTATGTTTATACCTTTTATCCCTTCGACCGCCACTATACTTATTTTGGCTAAATCGTCCTCCTTCTTTCCTGAGGAACCGCCTAAACTCTCCGGTCATCATTGACATCTCAGTACGAGTTATATCTTGTTCATTCAGGCTCTCCTCGGATGATGATCCACTAGAGCTGGATCTGCTGGACTTGCTGGATTTGCTGGCACCAACTTTCAGAGCGATTGGCTTCTTTTTCTTTTTAGCTTCCTCTATCTTTGGCAGATTAATCTCATATGCCATCAGCGAGCCAATTAGCTCATCTGCCCTTGTATTTCGCAAATCCCTTGACTCCTCCATTACTATAGCTTTAGTATGCCAAGCATGAGTCAGGGAACGCAATATCTTCCTCACTACATCGTATTCTGTCTGAGCCTTCCCGAGACCTCTAAGACCATTTGTGATGATAGTTAATCGAGAGTACATCTCCTTGATGGTCTCATTTGGCTTCATCTTGAAGGCTTCATATTCTAACACAAGGAAATTAGCCTTCATCTCTCTAACCTGAGAAGTCCCTTCATGAATAACTTCCAGTGCATCCCACATCTCCTTAGCTGAGCTGCAAGCTGATACTCGAGAAAATTCCATGGGGTGCAGAGAGCATTGAATAGCATTTATGGCGCTCCAGTTTAGAGTAGACCTTCTGATCTCCTCCTTGGTCCAGACTTCCTCATTAGGGGACAACTCATAAGGTCCCTTGCTGACTACCTTCCAGATCTCATAATCCTTCGCCCTCAAAAATACTTGCATACGGTTCTTCCAGTATGCATAGTTAGATCCATCGAAGAAAGGGAGCTTGGTGGTTGAGTGTCCTTCAGCGATCATCTCTCGAGCATCCATCTGTACCTTCCTCTTCGGGCTGTAAGTCCCTGTAGAAGAGTTAGGCTCTAATACCAACTGTTATGTTAGATGGACGTAGTCTATTACCACTGAGAGTGGATCTAGAGGGGGGTGAATAGATCTAATGTCTAATTTTAAAACACAGTTGAACTCTAATGCGGAATTAAAGCAAGCAACTGTTGAACGACAGAAGGAACACTATGAAATCACACAAACAACATGCAATCACACAGTAGACACCGATCTTTAAGGTGGTTTGATCTTAATCCAGAGATCTATGTCCACCCCACACTCCAACTGGAATGTGGATCCTGCTGACTCACAGCTTGAACAGCTGGGCTTCACAGCTTGCCAACAGACTGCTGATACACAGCTTCGCTGGGCTTTACAGCTTGCCGACCAGAGGAACACATCCTCTGCAACCGCTGGGCGATACAGCTTAGCTCCGAGACCTGGTCTCGCCTGCTGAGGATTACAGCTTCACCTGTCCAGTGGAAACCTCCACTGCAATTGCTGGCTCACAGCTTGATAACAAAAGAGTTTCGAAAACAGTAAAGATAGAAAACAACGAAATGAAAAACCAAAACGAATGTAGCTCAATTGAGCAGTATCAGCTCTGGTATCTGAACCAAGAGACTGATTTACAAGACTTTGAAAAGACTCTCTCAACTCAACTCTCTCAATCTTCTCTTCTCTCTTTCTCTTCTTCTCTCTGAATCTTCTTCTCTCTTTTTCTTCTTCTGTGTGGATCATGCAGGCGCTCACTCTCTGTTATTTTCTCTTAGCTCTGGCTGCTTCTATTCGATCAGCTTCTTCTGAAGGAAGAAACTCCATATATATACCAGCAGCAGGAAGGGCGTGTGCTCTCCACATCTCCCACCCAATGGCTTGGACCACGTGGCAGCATCCAGCAGGCTTCCAGTACATGTGTCATAATCTGGTCACTCCCCTTATCCTCGGATCACGTGCCCAGTCATCAGTCTCTACAAAGAATCCCTGTCAGACAGTCGAAATAGAATTATCAGTTTAAGGTTTAAGCGATGTACAGACTGTATGAAGGCACTGCTGAAGCAATGTACAGACATTGTGAATGCGAAGCTATGCAGTGTTCAGACTCTACGTATGCAGACCCATGGCATTGTACAGACTTAGTAAATGCAGTGTTGTAGCCTGTATAGACTTCAGATATGCAAGACTATGCCATGTACATACTTCCTATATGCAGGACTTATGCCATGTATAGACTCCATATATGCAGAGCTTATGCCATGTATAGACTTCAAATATGCAGAGCTTAAGCCATGTACATACTTCAAATATACAGAAGTAAACGTGCATCAATGTGTAGACTTAGCAAAACAAAGTATGAACAAAGCAACACAATGTGCAGACTTCGTGCAATGAGTGAAGCAGTGTATAGAGTTATGAGTGGAATACATGAAGCAATGTATAGAGTTAGAGTGCAATGAGTGTTCAAGTGATGTACAGACTAAACGTTATGCAAGCAGACAATGTATAGAGTTGATGAAGCGATGCTCAACAAAAAGATGCCTTACACTTAGGCGTTTGTTTCAGAAGTGACGCCACTTCTGGTGGGCGTCAAATCTCGAGCGTAGAGAATGTATAGACTTGCTACGGCACAAGGTAGCATAATGATGTACAGACTCTGCCAAGAGCAATGCACAATGCACATATGAATGTACAGACTTTGTTTGTGTTGTGCAAGCATGCTAAGATGCAATGTATAGACTTTGAGTGTGCGTGCAGTGCTGCAACTGATGTATGGACTTGTGTTGACACAGCAAGACAACAGCCAATGTATAGACTTTGCAAATGCAAGCAATGCAGCAATGTATAGACTTTGGGCTTTGCCATGCAATGTATAGACTTGCTAGCCTGCGAGCCATGCGATGCACAGACTTGCTATGTCTGCGACACTTGTGTTGTACAGACTATGCTAATCTGCAGGGCTATGCAATGAATAGACTATGCTCATCTGGTGCGTCGACCCATCTTGAAGGTGCGTCGACCCATCTGTATAAACTATATAGACTATGATGTATTCATTGTCCAGACTATGCAGAGAGTAATGATGCATGGATGTATAGACTTGTGACTCATAAGTTTGCTATCATCAAAACTACAGATCATCAAAAACTACAGGGGCACAACAGCTGCCTCCATTTCTTGAAGGGCGCCCATGACTTGGGCGCCATTTCTTCAAAGGCAACTTTGCAGGCAGTCGTCATTTTCAATTCATGTAAATTGATCCATGTTTAAAAATCAATATATATGAAATTAAACCTAAAAATGTTTGCATGAGCATGATCTTGCAATCCTGCTATTTTTCTCTGTCTATCCATGTCCATAGATCCTGATTTCCTGAACCTTTGATATGGTGAACAATGTTTTGTATCTCGAAATCAACCACAGTAATGGGCGCCCTAGGCTAGGGCGCCATTTCATGAATGGAGACCCCTCAGGAGGCGCCATTTCCTAAAAAAAAGAGAGAAAACCAAAATGGGCGCCCATCTGAGAGGGTGCCATATTCTAAAACAAAGGCACCCTAAGGGGTGCCATTTCCCTATGAACAGGAGCTCTGCAAACCCATTTCTGAGACCGAAACCCCTGAATCATGTATGTGAACTCACTACTAAAAACCTGGAAGTTCCCATTACTAAGAAACCTCGCGAATCCATTTCTGAAAAACCTAGAAAAGACTATTACGGAGAACTCTATAAACCCAATTCTGCAACCTGGAAAACCGTTTCTTAAAACCCGAAAAGCCATTACTAAAGACTCCTGGAAACCTAGTTCTGGAAGGCACTTGTGAAAAACCGATTTCTGGAACCCATTACAGAACATTGAGAAAACCATTTTCAAAAAAAAAAGAAACAGGGATATAGCGCCCCTGACCAGGATGCCATTTATCTATGAAAAAAAAAGACTGAAGATAGGGTGCCCTTCTGCAAGGGCACCATTTTCTAAATAGAGACACCCTGCAGGGCGCCATTTCCCTCTAGTCTAAGATTTTATGGCCTTATGTCCAGCCTTCACCGTATGATCCTTGGCCTTCCCTGTTAAAAATATGCAGTCCTTAACCCTTAATCCCCCTTGAATGCCATGTCATCTTCCTAAAGCTCTGATTTTTGAAAACTTTTATTTTGTCCACATAATGGACCTTACAGATTTAAACCCCACAGATAAGGGAGCCAAATTCCACCAGACTTTCCTATGTGTCATGCATTTTAAGTAGCTTAGTCATAATTCATCATTTACATGTGATATGTCCTTGAACTCCAATCCTGAAAATCTACCTTATGTTCCTACAATGTATAAATTTCTTAAAGTTCTATATTGGCAACAAAATGAGAGTAGATGTCGAACAAACATGACCAATGTTGTGCGTATAGGATACGGTCTGGTCCTAGAAGGAGCACCCGAAAGTACTTGTGACCATGGGAGTTGATTGACCACGGTGTTTAAGTATTGCACCAGAGTACTTGCTTGCATGACTTTAGACATCCCACTCACTCTCTCGTGACACGACTTATTTGACTTGACTTGATTTGTGGTCCACAGAAGGGCAAAAGTACTTGCTTGAATGAAATGAATGAAATAGCCAATTCCATTATACGTACTTGATATTACATGTGCTTGTTGTTACTTGCTTACTTTCTTGGAAAAACTTGTGCAAATACTTGCTTACTTTCTTGGAAAAACTTATGCATTTACTTGCTAGTAACTCAATGATACATCTTATTGATACCTTGAATTCATGCGATATCCTTTTTATACAATTCTTGATATCTTGTTCGTCCACCATGCTTCATTTTACCTACATTGAACATGTAATTTACTTAAAGATTGTTAGAACTTGAGAGATAATTCCTACTGAGCGATTCGCTCATCCTGTTTATTCTAACATTTTTTAGGAGATTTGAATGGCGACCACCATCCAGATGGGCATGAGATCTAGTGAAGAGTGCTAGAGTCACCGGTCGTATACTGCCAGCTAGTTGTGTCCTAAGTGTCTTGAGTGCTTCCTTGTATTTCCAACTATGATGGGTCGAGTTGAATGAAACTTGCTTGTAGCCTAGTAGATGGATTTGAATAATGGATGTCATGGACTAGAGTTATCGTTAATGGATTAATTGGATAATCGTCATCTTGGACATTTGGTATCATTTAGAAATTTAGTATTTTGCGCACTCTGTTATTTGTCAAAAAAAACACATATATATATATAACTTTACTGCTCTGATTGAATGGTTCAATATAAAACTCGCCGTGCCATCGGGTATCTTCCGTGCTCGGGACGTGACAGCTTTTCATGGCATTAGAGCCTAGGATTTCAATTTCCTTTGAAACCCAAGTCTAAGGATAGGTTTACTCCCTATACCCAGTGAGATGGATAGAGCCATGGGTTAAGTTCGATAATGACACCCTACCTTATAATTAAACCTGATATTTATTGTGTTTAAATCTTCTTGTAGGATTATGGTCGCTGAAAGAGCACAATAGCGCGAGATGCAGCGCATCGTGCAAGGTCTTACGCAGGTGCTACAACAAGTGGCGCAAGGCGGAGCTCACCGCGGAGCTGGTGACCTTCATAGGGATTTCCGCAACATGAACCCACCAAGGTTCACGGGTTTGGCTGGCCCCGAGGATGCCGAGAACTAGCTAAAAGAAATTGAAAGAATTTTTTGTTTAATTGAATGCACGGATGAAGAAAAGGTTTTATTGGCCACATTCCAACTGGAGCGGGACGCTCGATGTTGGTGGGAGTCTGTAGAAGCAACATTGCCTGACGACTATGTCACATGGGCGGAGTTTGTTGAACATTTGAACGATAAATATTTCTCTGACCGCATTCAAGAAAAGAAGGCCGCGAAATTTGTCGCATTAAAACAACGGGCCTTGAAAGTGGCCGAGTATGAGGCCGAATTCTCAAGACTGTCCAAGTATGCACCCCACTTGGTGTGCACGGAAAAGATGAAGGCAAGAAGGTTCCTCAACGGGCTTCGACCCTAATATATCACCCAACTTGCATCGATGGACATCCAACTCTATTCGAAAGTAGTTCGGCGTGCCCAGTTCCTAGAAGACACCACTGAATTTTCTGAAAGGATTCGAGGCAGGGACAAGAAGGAACCTGTCACAAGTCTGGGAAATTTCAAATCATCATTCAACAAGAAGCGATCTTACAACGGAAAGGAGTTCTCCAAAGAAAAGAGATTTCAAAAGAATAACAAGCCATTCTCCACCATAACACCTTCTAAGGAAGTTTGTAAGTATTGTGACAAAGCCGGCCACAAGACTGAGGAATGCTGGAGGAAGCTAGGAGTCTGCCTCCGATGTGGGAGCCGAGAGCATCGAATCCCAGACTGCCCATTGATGAAGGAGCAAGCCACTAAGGATGAGAAGTATCCGGTGAAGAAATAAGACCATCTACAAGCTCTCTAAGAGATGGAACCCAGGGAAGGTGGAATTGTGGAAGGTATACTAACTGTTTGTTCTAAGACTGCTAAAGTTTTATTTGATACCGGAGCAACTCATTCATTTGTTTCCAAGAAATTCAATACTTAATTTTCTAAGAAACCTGAACTGTTAGATTTGGTCATATCTACACCTCTTGGGAATGAATCTGATATTACACATCACTACCCAAACTGCAAGGTGATGGTTAAAGGAAACAATCTACCTGTCAACCTGATATGCCTAGATATGAAGGGATATGATGTCATACTAGGTGCCGACTGGTTATCCACGCACCAGGCTACTATATATTGCCGAAATGGTAAGATCACTTTCGTGGATTACCCAGAGTTGGTTTACATTAGCCCTCGGAATAGATCACCTCTTATCTCAGCTCTCTGAGATAGCAAACTCATAAGTAAAGAATGTATGGCTTTCATAGCACTTGTGACTGCCGTGGAAGTCGATGAGTCTAAACTTGAGGACATCCGTGTAGTTCATGATTTTCCTGATGTTTTTCCAGGAGAATTTCCCGGCCTACCCTCGGAAAGAGAAGTGTCATTTACAATCGACCTTGTCCCTGGCACTGGTCCTGTTTCAAAGTCACCTTACAGAATGTCCCCCGCTGAGCTGATGGACCTAAAAGAGCAGCTAATGGAATTATTGAACAAGGGTTTCATCAGGCCAAGTACTTCCCCGTGGGGAGTACCCGTGTTATTCGTCAAAAAGAAGGACGGATCGATGAGACTATGCATTGATTATCGGCAGTTAAATCACCTTAAAATCAAGAACAAGTACCCGCTACCAAGAATTGATGAACTGTTCGATCAATTATCTGGAGCTAAATACTTTTCCAAGATTGATCTTCGTTCTGGTTACCACTAAATGAAGATCAAAGAAGAAGACATTCATAAAAGTGTATTCTAAAGTAGGTATGGGCATTACGAATTCACTTTTATGCCTTTCGGACTAACAAATACCCCTACAGCTTTTGTGCAGTTGATGAACAGCACCTTTAGGCAACATCTGGATCAATTTATTGTGGTCTTTATTGATGATATCTTAATTTATTCAAAGTCTGAAGAAGATCATGAAGAACATCTGAGGAAGGCATTGTAAATATTGAGGGAAAAAAAATTGTATGCCAAATTTAGCAAGTGCAAGTTCTGGCTCGAGGAAGTATCCTTCTTGGGCCATGTAGTTTCAAAGAACGGAATTTCTGTCGACCATTAAAGAACTAGGATCAACCAACAAGTGCAACAGAGATTCGAAGCTTCTTGGGACTAGCTGGTTACTATCGGCGTTTCATCAATGACTTCTCCAAGATCGTCATTCCTCTAACCAGGTTGACTCGTAAGGAAGTGCCTTATGAGTGGAATGAAGATTGTGAGAAGAGTTTTCAAACTTTGAAGGATCTTTTGACCACTGATCTAGTCTTAGGATTACCAATTGAAGGAGAGAAATATGAGGTATATACCGATGCTTCTGGTATTGGCCTCGGGTGTGTATTAATGTAAAATGGAAGAGTCATTACATACTCTTCCCGACAATTAAAGAAGCACGAAGAGAACTACCCGGTGCATGACTTAGAGCTAGCTGCTGTAGTATTTGCCTTAAAGATCCGGTGAAACTATCTCTACGGAGAATAATTCACAGTATATTTCGATCACAAAAGCCTCAAATATTTATTCTCCCAAAAGAAGTTGAACATGCGACAGAGGCGTTGGCTCGAATATCTCAAGGATTTTGACTTCACCATACAATACCATCCTGGTAAAGGTAATTCCGTAGCTGATGCCCTTAGTCGAAAGCCGAGAGCATTAATGGCCAACAACATGATTCAAGAATGGAAGTTGTTGCAAAAATTTTCTGAACTTAATATAAGTACAAATGAGAAGAACAGGTGTATTATTCTATCGCACATGAGTCTACATCTGGATTTGCTTCATGAAATCAAGAAGCTACAAGAAGAAGATCTTGCATTAGTGGAAATAAAGGACAAGCTGGACGAGAGACTCGACTTCAAGTTGGCACCCGATGGTAGATTGCTATTCCATGAACGGACATGTGTACCCGACTATCCCGAAATGAATAAGAAGGTTCTTGAAGAAGCTCATAAATCAAGGTACACGATCCACCCTGGAGCCACTAAGATGTACCAAGACTTGAAAAGAACTTTCTTGTGGCCTAATATGAAAAGAGAGATAGCGGACTTCGTATCTCGCGGCCTGACATGCCAACAAGTGAAGGCGGAACATCAGAAACCTGCTGGAAAATTACGTCCGCTAGATATTCCCAAGTGGAAGTGGGAAGACATTGGCATGGACTTTATCATGGTCTTGCCCAAGTCTAGGGGCGGACACGATGGAATTTGGGTAATCCTCGACCGTCTAACTAAATCGGCTCATTTCTTGCCCATTAAGAGCCGATGGTCAGTTGATATCATTGCTGCCTTGTATATCAAGGAGGCGGTTAGATTGCATGGAGTTCCTATGTCGATCGTATCTGATCGAGACCCACATTTTACTTCTCATTTCTGGAAGAGCCTACAACACTCTTTGGGGATGAAACTTAACTTCAGCACTGCTTTCCATCCCTACAGATGGACAAACCGAAAGGACAAACCAAGTTGTTGAAGACATGTTAAGGGCATGTATTATAGACTTTGGCGGAAGCTGGCACGACCACTTACCCCTAGCCGAGTTTACATATAACAATAGCTATCAAGCTAGTATCTAGATGGCACCTTTCGAGGCACTTTATGGCAGAAGTTGTCGATATCCAATATGCTGGGATGAAGTCGGTGAGAAAAAATTCTAGGCCCAGATATGGTAAGAGATTCAACCGAGAAGATACACCTCATTCGAGAAAGGTTAAAGATAGCACAGTCCAGGCAGAAGTCATATGCTGACAATAAAAGGAGAGATCTGGAATTTCAAGTTGGGGACCATGTTTTTCTCAAGGTATCTCCCGGCCGAGGTATTAGAAGATTCGGCGTTAAGCGCAAGCTTACACCAAGGTTTATTGGTCCATTTGAAGTATTGGAAAGAGTAGGTGAGGTGGCTTATCGCATTGCGTTGCCTTCACAATTATCAAAAGTGCACAATGTATTCCATATTTCTATGCTGAAGAAGTATGTGCACGATCCCCTCCACGTCATCGACCATAATGACTTGGTGATACAAAAGGACCTTACTTATGAGCAGAAGCCAATGAAGATCCTCGACCGAGAAGTCAGAGTCTTAAGGAGCAAAACAATCCCTATGGTGAAAATCTAATGAAATCGATGCTTAGAGCAAGAAGCTACATGGGAAACCGAGGAGTCAATGAGAAGAAGATTTCCAGAGTTATTTTTGGAGCTATTCATGTCTGTAAGTACTTACCCTCTCTATGTCTCCATATATGCAGTTGAATTTGGGGATCAAATTCTTTTAAGTGGGGGAGGGTGTAGCATCCTGAATAAAAATAATAGAGGAATTTAAACTTTTTCCTAAATAAATAATCCTAATTGAAGGCTAAATAAAAAGAAATAAACCTTACTAGGGCCCCTATATAAATATACAACAATTAAAGTTCATCATATAAACACCTCGTACGGGGTTTTCAGCTTTCCAACACAAAGAGGAAGGGCGCCCCTTACTAGGGCGCCAATTACCTGAACAGGGCCCATGTGCAAGGGCGCTAATTCCCTTCACAAGGCCACTGGCCAACCAACCATCTAATATATATATAGATATATGTATCTCTTTTAAAGACCCCACCAACCAATCATATATATATATATATATATATATATATATATACATCTAAAGAGTTACACACTCATCGTCTCTTTAATATCAACCAACCATTACGGTGCTTAAAAGCCAAAGCTAAATAGTGCCCCTGACCTGGGCGCTATTCACAGAAGGAATCCCCTGATCAGGGCGCCATTCACATTACCTTTTCAAAAAAAAAAAGGGCCAGAAGATATAGCGCCAACATGCATGGGCACTATTCACCTGAACAGAGACCCCTCATAAGGACACCATTTCCCTAAGGGACAACCTGTCATCCAGCTCCTACTATTCTTCTAGAATGGGGGTGACACAAGAACAGGAAGTTTTCGCTGGCAATGTACCCTTTTGCCTGACAACGGATTGAAGCACTAATTGCTTCTTTTTCCCTGGCAATGGACCGTTATGTTTTCTTTCTTTTCCTATAATTATTTCCCATCTAATGTGAGATAGAGAATGCCGTCATTTTGCTACTCAGCAGAAGAGAATCTCTCCTGCTGAAGTGTTACAGAAGGGAACGTGAAGGCTGGTTTTCTTATTCTTTCTCGCACGTATTTCGGTGTTCATGTCAAAAGGTAGGTGTTCTCAAGATCTAGCCTAACTCGTTGTTAATATAGGATAACATGCATGCTAGTTTAATCTTCCACATCTACAATTTGGTCATCTTAGTCAGGTGTATATTAAAAGGCTTAGTAAGAAAGTTAGGCTACGCTTATTTGGAACACTAACTCTTGTCTGAGTAGGTATGTGATCTCACCTCCGCCAAGTACCCACCTGAAGCAAACTAATCATATTGTGTATAACCTGATCTGTGGAAAATGGCGCCCAAGGGGCTGCCTCCATTTCTTGAAGGGCGCCCATGACCTGGGCACCATTTCTTGAAAGGCCACTTTGCAGGGAGTCGTCATTTTCAATTCCTGTAAATTGATCCATGTTTAAAAATCAATATCTATGAAATTAAACCTAAAATTTTTTGCATGAGCATGATCTTGCAATCTTGCTATTTTTCTCTGTCTATCCATGTCCATAGATCCTGATTTCATGAACCTTTGATATGGTGAACATTGTTTTGTATCTCGAAATCAACCACAGTAAAGGGTGCCCCAAGCTAGGGTGCCATTTCATGAATGGAGAACCCTCAGGGGGCGTCATTTCTTTAAAAAAAATAAGATACAACAAGAATGGGCGCCCCTCTGAGAGGGCGCCCTATTTTAAGACAAAGGCACCCTAGGGGGCACCATTTCCTTATGACCAGGAGCTCTGCGAACCCATTTCTGAGACCGAAACCCCTGAATCCTGTATGTGAACTCACTACTGAAAACCTAGAAGTTCCCATTACTGAGAAACCTCATGAATCCATTTCTGAAAAAGTTGGAAAAGACCATTACAGAGAACTCTGTAAACCCAATTCTGCAACCTGGAAAACCATTTCTGAAAACCTTCAAAGCCATTACTAAAGACTCCTGGAAACCTAGTTCTGAAAGGCATTTGTGAAAAACTGATTTCTAAAACCCATTAGAGGACACTGAGAAAACCATTTTTAAAAAAAAGAAACATGGATATAGCGCCCTTGACCAGGGCGCTATTTCAATAGGGCGCCCTGGACCAGGGCGCCATTTACCTATGAAAAAAATGTTGTGCCCCGGACTGTTTTGACGAAGATTCTGAATGAAATGTCATGATTTCGAGTTCAATGAATTTGCATGTATATAGGGTTAATGAATGATTGCCTTGAAAGAAAACTTGCATGATTGATCTTCATTGATATACATATTTGATGAAAGGTGAGGTTGATGAATTTCAAACTTGAATGCTTGATTAGTAAGAATGCTCAATTTGAAAAAGGCTGATCCGAATCAACTTGATTGAATGTTGAATGTTGAATGTTGAATGTTGGCGTGAGCCATTGTTGATTGAGATCGAACGATGGACATAACTAATGAGTGAATACATCATTCGGTGTATTGCAAAATGAATGGATGTTTCAAATGTGGAAGAATCTCAATTGTTAAATTGAGTTGTTAATTTGAATGGGAAATTAAATGCAGGACTATTGTGAAGCTTGTCACTCAATCTCTCAAGGCCAAGGTATGAATACTTGACTATTTGGATCTTGTGTGAATGGACTTATCCGGGTAAAAATTCATGTTTAATAATGTTTATCTGAGTTGTATGAACTCCCTTGATCAACCTTGATATATGTATTTGATTCTACTGAAGTTTTGCTGCTGTCAGTAAAAGTGTCGACCCCAGGGGTCGACACTTATTTGTAGAGTCTCTGCCTTCGTTGAGATATAGGACGCTGGCAGATTGTGTCGACCCCATGGGTGGACACTTTCACTAGGAGTCTGCAATTTTTCTAAGGCAGAACTCTCGTGAAAATGTGTCGACCCTGAAGGTCGACACTATCAGGTAAAGTTTGTTCAATTCTGTGAAAATAGAATGTTCGTGAAAAAGTGTCGACCTCGTGTGTCGACACTTTTCATCACGAATGTTTTGTTCTTTTAACAGGCCAGAACACTTCGTAAGAAGTGTCGACCCCATGGGTCGACACTCATGTCGCGATTTTGCTTTTATATATATTCTGGCTGAACCTTCAGGAAAAAGGGTCGACCCCATGGGTCGACACTTTCTCTGAACTTTCGAATGGGCTTTCCGGATCTGTTTTGAACCCTAATAAGGTGGATCCAAATGGCATGGCTTTTGACCATAATGGGCTTAGGGCGACCTTTGCATCTTGTATGTGTTATGAAGGAGGTTTGGGAAGGGCTTTTAAGTCCCTTGGGGCTTCAAACCCCTTGGTTTAAATAGCCGCCCCTCTCTTCCGATCGAATATGATATTCCATTGAGCTTCTAACGTTGGACTTTTTACCTTGCAAGAGAATAAGGTGCTCCCATCTGGTGGAGGTGAAGGAGAGCTGTGCCAAGGTCGTTTTCCATCGAGCCCGAGCCAAGATCTGGAGGTCGCGGACTGCATCCTCTTCATCTGGAGCCTTGGGCGACTACACCCTCTACACCGGCTTCATCCAACCTTCGGTCCATTTGTTCTAAGTGCTACCTTCTCTATTCTCCTAGCTTGATTAAGGTTTTGTGGGGTAGATCATCTCGTTTATCATTCTCTTAGCAGATTTGTGGAGTAGATCATCTTGTCTATCTTTTTCATAGTGATTTGTGCTTAGAACGATACTCTCATAACTGGGCTTGTATTTTTTCCATTCTATTTCATATATCTAGATGATTTCGAAGCTTGCTCCGAGTGTGTGTGGGTTGTCTCGTCATCGTACGAGAACCCACGTGTGTGGGCCATCGAGCCCATGTGTGTGTGGTTGCTGCCGTCGAGCAGCGTTTATAGTGAAATCTTCTCGAGGTGAGAGGGGTGGACGTAGGACGACACTTGGTGCATCCGAACCACCTAAAAATACTGTGCCGTGGTTTGCTTGTCTGGTGATTGTTGATATCTATTTCTCCGTTCACTATACGAGTGTGAGTCGGTGAGGCGTGAGTGTTCTCAACTGTCCGTCCAAATATTGATGTCCGAGTGAGTATACCTGTGCGCTGGAGAGGTGTGAGAGCTTGCTTGATTTAATTTCGGTTGTTTTAATCAAGCCTCTGTCTTAGATTTTCTCCTCATATCCGTGGCTTGTGTGGGTTGTTTTTATATTTGCGAAAAGGGTGGGCAATCAATTCACCCCCCCTCTCAATTGCCTCCTAACCCGGCCAACAAAAAAGACTGAAGATAGGGCCCCCTTCTGCAAGGGTGCCATTTTCTAAATAGAGACAACCTGCAGGGCACCATTTCCATGCAGTCTACGACTTTCTAGCCTTATGTCCAGCCTTCACCATATGATCCTTGGCCTTCCTGTTAAAAATATGCAGTCCTTAACCCTTAATCCCCCTTGAATGCCATGTCATCTTCCTAAAGCTCTGATTTTTGAAAACTTCTATTTTTGTCCATAGAATGGACCTTATAGATTTAAACCCCACAGATAAGGCAGCCAAATTCCACCAGACTTTCCTATATGTCATGCTTTTTAAGTACCTTAGTCATAATTCATCATTTACATGTGATATGTCCTTGAACTCCATTCCTGAAAATCTACCTTATGTTCCTACAATGTATAAATTTCTTGAAATTCTATATTGGCTATAAAATGAGAGTGGATGTCGAACAAACATGACCAATGTTGTGCGTATAGGGCCCGGTATTGTCTTGGGAGGAGCACCTAAAAGTAATTGTATCCATTGGAGTTGATTGACCACGGTGTTTAAGCATTGCACCGGAGTACTTGCTTGCTAGACTTTAGGCATCCCACTCACTCTCTCGTGACACGACTAGTTTGACTTGACTTGACTTGTGACCCGTAGATGGGCAAAAGTGTTGCATCCCTACGGTTTTGATGATGTCTCACACTATAAATCAATCTGTATATCTCTAGATCAATTCATGCTTCATCATTTAGGACAGTGCAGTTCATGTGGCTATTAGTGAATCATTTAGCAAGTCCATACATCACTGCACATGCCTTCCATCAAGTCTGTACAGCGAGAGTGGCTTTCATTCATGTGCATAGTCCAAGCATTCTCATAAAGTATATACATTGGCATATGCACACACACATAGCATAGTCTGGACAGAAGTGGGTCAACCCCCCCTTCCAGATGGGTCGACCCCCCCAAGATTCCCAAGTATGTACATTGCCCTCATGCATACACAAGCATCCAAGTCTGTACAGAGTCTTTTGCATTCCTTAATATCAAGTCTAGACATCGTGCATACCTTCATATGAAGTCTATACACTACATTGTCAAGTCTGCACATCGGTTTCCAAGTCTGTACATTGCTTGGCGCTTACCAAGTCTGTACATCGCTTCAAGCGTTCCAAAGTCTATACATCGCTTGCATCATTAAGTCTAGACACTGCACTGTAGCTTGCTTAGTTGAAGTCTATACATTGCTGATCGAACGTAAGTTTATACATTCCAACTTTTTCCTACGTTCGCTGCTTTAGCTACACCCTAAGTCTACACATTGGCAAAGTATATACATCGCTTATGCAATTTTGTACAGCCAGCGCATTCATTGATATCAAGTCTACACACTGCATATAGGCAAAGTCTGCACATTGGTTAAGTCTATACACTGGCTATGGCTTGTTCATGCATAATTCTTCTCAAGTCTGTACACTGCCTTCCCATGCACGCGTTCATCAAGTCTATACACTCGCTCGTCTCTCCAAGTCTTTACATCGGCGCACTGTTCATGCATCAGTTCTCCAAGTCTTTACATCGGCACACTGTTCATGCATCAGTTCTTCAAGTCTTTACATCGGCGCACTGTTCATGCATCAGTTTTTCAAGTCTATGCATCGGCGCACTGTTCATGCATCAGTTCTTCAAGTCTATGCATCGGCACACTGTTCATGCTTCGGTTCTTCAAGTCTATACATCCTTCAAGGGCCAAGTGTATACATCGTTCACAGCACACACGTTCAAAGTCTGAAGTCTATAAGCCTTGGCATATGCGTTCAAAGTCTATACATTATGGGGCTTCGGCTCTTCAAGTCTGTACATTCTTCAAGGGTGAAGTCTATACAGTGGATAGGGGTGTGCATCGTGAAGTCTATACACTGCTTGTGTAACTCAAGCCTTTACATCAAAGTCTATACATTGGTTAGGCTTTTTCATGCATCATTCTTCTTTACACTAAAGTCTACACATTCGATTACTTCATGCTTTACACTAAAGTCTACACATTCCCCTCTTTCATGTTAATGCAACATTCTGCAAGTCTATACACTAAGGTCGCATGAAGGCTTTCAAGTCTATACACAGAGGTCGCTGAAGGGTTTCAAGTCTATACATTCTCACGTTGTTCATACTTGCTCATTTGCTGCTTCGAAAGTCTATACACGCTGTGTTAATAGACTGAACTAATTCGATACATTCCTTTTGTCTCTGCCTGCAGATGATTCAAGCTGATGATTGGACATGTCATCTGAGGTGGTACCTGGCACGTGATCTGAGGTGCTCTCTGGGCGGGAACCTGAAGGACACACGCCCAACATCTGCTATAAATATGGAGCATCTTCTTTCAGTAGAAGCTTGATCGTGAAAGAAAGAGCAGAAGGCATTCTTGTGAGGCTGCACGATCCAGAAAAGAGAGAGAGCAGAGAATTCCATTTCATCCAGATCTGAGAGAAATATATTTGAGAGAGAGAGAGAGGTGTCTGTGGTTTGAAGAATTGCTTCTTCGGAAGCTACATTGTTTCCTATTTTCAGAGAGGATTTTTATGCTTTGATTTTCGTGTTTTCGTTTTTCATTTCATCTTCCTTATCGAATATTGTTACCCTCCTGTGATCGGAGGAAGGGAGGATTGATCCTCTAGTTTGCAAGTGACAGGGAGTCGCTTGTGGGTTCCCTCCTGGGTGGAGGAAGAGAGACCTCGGTCTCTAGTTTGTTAGTGACTGTTGTCACTGGTTGTATCCCTCTGGTGTGGAGGAAGAGGGGAGGCTGTTCCCCTGGTCAAGCTGTGTGGCAGCATTTTGTTCGCAGACTGAGTCTGTAGTTTCTAGCCGTGGCTAGTGGAAGCCTCACTCTAGTTGGAGTGAGGGGTGGATGTAGATTGTGGACTACAATCGAACCACCTTAACAATTCTTGTCTCCTCTGTGGTTTGCTGTTATCGTTCGTGCTCTCCATCTGCTTGGCATTGTGTTTGACTGTGGACAGCTCGTTCAATCGCTCTTACTTCTTATGTCTTGGTTATTGACTGCGTTAGCAATACTCTTTGTGCTGTTTCTGAAGGGCTGTAAACCGTTGATCTAATATTCTGCTGAAGTTTTTTAAAATCGGGAGTGATCTATTCATCCCCCCTTCTATATCACTCTTCGCTGCGCTAACATTTGGTATCAGAGCAGGTTTACATCATGTGGGCAAACGGTCAGGGAAATGCTAATGGTCCTCGAAGTTTCATGCATGAAGGTCAATCCATTAGTCGCCCTCCATACTTTGATGGTAATAACTATCTCTTTTGGAAAAATAGGATGGAGGTGTTCATCAGGGCACAGAGTCACAAGCTGTGGAGGGTAATCACTACTGGGCCGTATAATCTGCCACCGAACGAGGACGCATGGACAGATGAGCATGTCAAGCTATCCTCACTCAACTGGACGGCGCTGAACATCATCTAGTGTGCTGTTCACCCAGATGAATATGCCCGCATATCTGCCTACAAGACTGCCAAGCGAATGTGGGACGAGCTGCAACTAATCTACGAAGGTACAACTCAAGTGAGAGCCTCGAAGGTAAATCTCTACACCTCTGAATATGATTTAAGATGAAACCAGAGGAGAACATCACTGAAATGTAGGCCAGATTGTCTTTGATCACGAATACTCTTAAGGAGCTAGGGAAAGAGATGGCTGAAGTAGATATAGTTAGGAAGATTCTTAGATCTCTATCCCCAGCATGGCACACTAAGGTCATCGTGATAGAGGAGTCAAAGGATCTGATGACTTTGACAGTAAATGAACTCATAGGATCCCTCATGACCTATGAGATGAATTTCAAAGGAGGTGGTGAAGGGAGTGATAGGAAGGGTAAGAATGTAGCTCTCAAGGCATCCCGCAACAAGAGTAGCAATAGCAGCAGCAGCAGCAGTAGCGGTGAGTCCGATGGTTTTTCCGATCTCGACCAGAAGGAGCAGGCAATGCTCACTCGACAGTTCAGTAAATTTTTAAGGAAAAAGGGGAAGACCTTTAGGAGAAAGAAGCCATACTCCTTTAGTAAGAATGTTGAATCTAGCAATCATAAGGATAGAAATAATAAGAGATTGACTTGTTTTCATTGTAACAAATAGGGACACATGAAAGGGGAATGCCCAGATCTCCAGAAGAAGGGTTCCTACTTTCAGAAGAAGAGCTCAAAGGTGCAGAAAAAGAAGAAGCCACAGGCAATGGTCTGCACGTGGAGCGATGAGGAAGAAGATCCGAAAAGCACTTCCTCAGAGGAGTATGATGAAGGAATTTGCCTAATGGCAAACAGCGAAGAGGAGGTAATGTTTTTGAAAATTTTTCTATTGATGACTGGGAAGATGCCTATGCTGAATTATTAGATAAGTTCAATACACTTAGTAAAGAGCATAGGGTTCTGAAAAGAAAATTCAATACCACTGTTGAAGAACAAACCCAAATCTATGTAGAAAATCAGAAACTAAAAGAAGAATTGGAAGAAGTAACTTCCCTAAGAAAAGATAATGAAAAGCTCAAGGGAGAAAACCAGGACAGTCAAAACTAGCTCAATGAACTCAAAATAAAAATTGAAGAAAGCCTGAATGAAAGTAGAGTGAATTCAGAAAAATATGAAGCTGTTAAGAAAGTCAATGCTGAACTTCTAAAAAATTCTGAGTCTCTTCAAAAAGAGCTGGAAGACAAACAGAAAGTTTTAAAAAATTTTGTCCAAGGAAGAACTAGTCTGGGTGCTATACTAGGGACTAGGGTTAACTTCAATAAGGAGGGTCTAGGCTATGACCCAACTAACAAGATACCCCTACAATTCAAAACCATCACCTTCTGCCCAGAGAAGGGAAAAGAGAAGCTGGACACACCATCCAGCTCAAACAGTAGTCAAGGAACTCAATGTCAGAAAGAAACTTTAAAAAACAGTGTTGGTCAACCATTTAAAGTGGGAATGAATTTTGTGAAGAACTTCACTAAGCCCACTCATCAAAACAAAAATGGTAGATGGACCAAGCAAGAGGATCAGAAGAAAAGCTAGAATTACTACAATCAGATAGGTCCAAACAGGACCTACTGGAGAAATAACTATCATCTTAAAAAATATGTTAATCAAAAAACTTACAGGAGATATCCTAGAAATGGGAAGACTAATGAATGGAATAGAACTTATTTCTCCAGACCAGCTGGACAGAACCCCGGCTATAATTACAATAAACCAGAAGTAAAGGTGCCAGAGAAAACTATGTTAAAGCAAATCTGGATTTCTAAACATTTGATCAGAGATTTGAACAATGTCTTTGGACCCAACTCATCTTGGGTTCCAAATCACTTTGCTTGATTTTGTTTGTGTAGGTCATCCTCGCAGCTGAAGACAACAAGTGGCACCTCGACAGTGGCTGCTCCAGGCACATGACAGGAGACCGATCCAAATTCAGCAAGATAGAGATGAAGGTAGGGGGTCTGGTCAAATTTGGAGGAAAGAATAGAGGTAAGATAATTGGAGTTGGCACAGTAGGTAAGTCTTCCACAAACTCCATTGAAAAAGTTCTACTTGTGGAAGGTCTTCAACACAACCTGATCAGCATTAGTCAGTTATGTGACAAGGGTCACAGGGTTGTGTTTGATGATAGTTCGTGCAAAATCTTTGAAATAAATTCTAAAGTGATTAAATCTGTAGCCAACAGGATTAATAATGTCTACATGGTAGACTTAGATGCAGAATCTGAATCAAATCTTTGTTTATCTGCTAATTCTGAAAATGATGCTTTTGAATGGCATAGACGTCTAGGTCATGCTAGCTTCTCTACTTTAAATAAATTGGTCAAGCACGATTTAGTTAGAGGCATGCCTAGAATTAAATTCAATTCTATTTCAAAATCATGTGATGCCTGTGCTCTAGGCAAACAGACCAGGAATTCCTTCAAGCTAAGATCTGAGCCATTGTCCACTAGACCAATGGAACTTCTCCATATGGATCTCTTTGGTCCTACTAGAACTCAGAGTCTTAATGGGAATAGGTTTGGCTATGTGATTATTGATGACCATTCTAGATATTCATGGATCTTTTTCTTAGCCAATAAACGTGATGCTTTTCAAAAGTTTAATCAGTTCTTCAATAAGGTCAAACAAGAAGGAAAACACAAAATTTACTCTATTCAATCTGACCATGGAGGTGAGTTTGAAAACTCCATGTTTTCTGATCTTTGTGAAAGAGAGGGACTAACACACAAGTTTTCTTCTCCCAGGACACCTCAACAGAATGGAATTGTAGAGAGAAGAAATAGAACTATTGTGGAGATGGCCCGAACCATGCTGATTGAAAGTCAATTACCAAGGAGGTTTTGGGCAGAGGCGGCCAATACAGCAACTTACATAATCAACAGGGCCATGGTAAGACCCATTCACAAGAAAACACCCTATGAGCTACTAAAAGGTAAGAAACCAAACTTGTTTCATTTCAGAATTTTTGGAGCTAAATGCTTTATTCATAACAATGACAAGAAAGATTTAGATAAGTTTGAAGCTAAAAGCTCCCCTGGAATATTCTTAGGATACTCTGAAGTGTCTAGGGCATATAGGGTCTTTAATAAAACAGACCAGAAGGTTGAAGAGTCTCCACACATCATTTTTAGTGAAACGATAGGTGTTTATAACTTTGAAAATTTTGACAGGGATTCCAATCATGATGGGGAATTCCTAGAAGACCAAGAAGAAGAAAAGACTCAGCCGAGTGGAACATCAAATCCTCCCAACCAGGAAGAACCAAGAGAAACAGGTGAGTCTTCAATAAATGTTAGATTTCTTAAAGACCATCCGATAGATAATGTCATAGGCAACCCTGAAGATCCTCTTCGGACTAGGTCTCATTTTAGGAATGTGAATAATGAAGATCTAATTGCTTTAGTCTCACAAATTGAACCCAAATCTGTAGAAGAGGCCTTGGCTGATCAAGCTTGGGCCAATGCTATGACTAAGGAGTTAGGTTAGTTCGAAAGAAATAATGTCTGGGAACTTGTTCCAAGACCAGAAAGTGTTAATATCATAGGAACTAAATGGGTGTTTAAAAACAAAATGAATGAAGATGGAATCATTTCCAGGAATAAGGCCAGACTAGTAGCCAAGGGCTACTGTCAAGAATTTGGTGTAGACTTTGAAGAATCCTATGCACCTATTGCTAGGATGGAGGCAATAAGAATATTGCTAGCATTTGCATGCTCTAAGGACATAAAACTCCAGCAAATGGATGTGAAGAGTGCCTTTTTGAATGGCATCATCAAGGAAGAAGTGTTTGTTGAACAACCCCCAGGTTTTCAGTTTTCTCCTCAATCTAACCAAGTTTTCAGGTTAAACAAAGCCTTGTATGGTCTAAAGCAAGCCCCTCGAGCTTGGTATGAAAGACTGACTGAATTTCTGATCAGTAAGGGCTACAAGAGAGGTAAAGTTGATCAAACCTTATTTACCAAGAGTACAAATACCGATCTCATCATAGCTCAGGTATATGTAGATGACATTGTGTTTGGATCAACTAGCTGTGAATTATGTGCTGAATTCTCTAAAATGAGTCTGCTGAATTTGAGATGAGTTTGGTAGGTGAACTAAAGTATTTTCTTGGCTTACAGATACAACAATTAGAGGATGGATGCTTCATCAACCAGACCAAATACACAATGGAACTATTCAAGAGGTTTGGTATGATCAACCTGAAGCATATAACAACACCTATGAGTACCAACACCTCACTGGATGCTGATGAGACAGGTAAAGAAGTAAATGCCAAACTCTATCGAGGTATGATTGGTTCTTTACTCTACTTGACAGCTTCTAGACCTGATATATAGTTCAGTGTAGGTATGTGTGCAAGGTATCAGTCTAGACCCACTGAATTACATTTAGCTACAGTGAAAAGAATTTTTAGATATTTGTCAGCTACACCCTCACTTGGTCTATGGTTTCCTGCTACACACTCACTAGATTTAATTGCATACACAGATGCAGATTATGCAGGATGTAAACTAGACCGAAAAAGCACTAGTGGTCACTGTGAATTTTTAGGTGGGTGTCCAAGAAATAACACTCTGTGGCCCTCTCCACTGCTGAGGCTGAATATGTGGCTGCAGGGAGTTGTGGTACACAAGTCATATGGATTAAACACCAGCTTCAGGACTACCAAGTAGACCTGGGGTACACACCTATCTATTGTGATAATACCAGTGCCATCAATCTTGCCAAAAATCCTATTTTGCATTCACGCACCAAACACTTAGAGATAAGGCATCATTTCATAAGAGATGAGGTTTCTAAGAATAATTTTGATCTGATTCATGTAGGCACTGATAATCAGATTGCAGACATCTTCACTAAACCTCTGGATAATGAAAAATTCACTACATTGAGAAGAGAGTTAGGCTTATACAAGTTGTCTTAAATGTGATATCTGTTCTTTTTGTGAGGGGGAGTTGTGTATGTCTGCTGCTTAGCTTTCAGTTCTGCTATGATTAAGGGGGAGCTGATTGAGCTATGAGAGGGAGAGTTCTTTGACAGATTCAAAAGGATTGACCAGATGTGTGTCATTGCTGGTTTTCATGACTAAATTAGTGTGGTTCTCTCAGACAGTAGAATCTCACTCATCTCTTAAGTCTATAAGTCAGTGATACTAAAGTTCAGCTAGAATATTTTCTCTGGTATTCCTTCAGAGATTTGGATTAATTATATAAAGTATATCTTCTACATTGCCAATGATTCTGGTTCAGGCCAAAACCTGTATGTCTTGATATCTAACCTAATCAACTTGAAATCAAAACTTCAAGATTCACTTCAAGAAATAGTCATTCTGGTATTGTTTTCAATCATTCCATCTCCTCAACACAAGGGCGTAACTGAATAACAATGTCCTGTTTTGGTCATTGAGAAACTGGGACCTTCATCAATGAAATGAAGTTTTCTCCTATGTCATGAGGTGTCAAATGCTTAAAATGAATGAAAAGACATGACAGAGCAATGGTGGCTAGCTGGTGAGTAACTGGGGACTCTGGCCTCTAATCAAGGTGTTTCCTCATGTCAAAAACCATAGTTACTAACTCTGTTCCTTTAAAAAAAAGGCTCACACTGAGTAACTGGGGATTCGGGCCTCTAATCAAGGTGTCTCCCTAATGTCAAAAGAGTGAATTACCAACTTACTGTCAAAAGGTACTCACACTGACTACAATCGAACCACCTTAAAAATTATTGTCTCCTCTGTGGTTTGTTGTTATCGTTTGTGCTCTCCATCTGCTTGGCATTGTGTTTAACTGTGGACAGCTCGTTCAATCGCTCTTACTTCTTCTGTCTTGGTTATTGACTGCGTTAGCAATACTCTTTGTGCTGTTTCTGAAGGGTTGTAAACTGTTGATCTAATATTCCGCTGAAGTTTTTTAAGATCGGGAGTGATCTATTAATCCCCCCCTTCTATATCACTCTTCGCTGCGCTAACAAAAAGTACTTGCTTGAATGAAATGAATGAAATAGCCAATTCCATTACATGTACTTGATATTACATGTGCTTGTTGTTACTTGCTTACCTTCTTGGAAAAACTTGTGCAAATACTTGCTTACTTTCTTGGAAAAACATATGCATTTACTTGCTAGTAACTCAATGATACATCTTAATGATACCTTGAATTCATGCGATATCCTTTTTATACAATTCTTGATATCTTGTTCGTCCATCATGCATCATTTTACCTGCATTGAACATGTAATTTACTTAAAGATTGTTAGAACTTGAGATGTAATTCCTACTGGGCGATTCGCTCATCAAGTTTATTCTAACATTTTTCAGGAGATTTGACTGGCGACCACCATCCAGATGGGAATGAGACCGAGTGAAGTGTGCTAGAGTCACCGGTCGTATACTGCCAGCTAGTTGTGTCCTAAGTGTCTTGAGTCCTTCCTTGTATTTCCAGCTATGATGGGTCGAGTTGAATGAAACTTGCTTGTAGCCTAGTAGATGGATTTGAATAATGGATGTCATGGACTAGAGTTATCGTTAATGGATTAATTGGATAATCGTCATCTTGGACATTTGGTATCATTTAGAAATTTAGTATTTTGTGCACTCTGTTATTTATCAAAAAAAACATATATATATATATAAAACTTTACTGCTCTGATTGAATGGTTCTATATAAAACTCACCGCGCCATCGGGTATCTTCCGCGCGTGGGGCGTGACAGGTGAGCAGCATATGGCAGGTGTCTTCTGTCTTCTTTTACACAGCCCATTATCTGTATCATGACCTCTGGGAGACACACTCTAATATTCTTAAACAAGCAATAAAGTATGAATCTCTGTGTCTCAGTAAATCTCCCTCTACCTCCATCTTGAGGGGTAATCATTGTGGTAATCATGTGATGTAGCAACCTCTTCACTAGTGAAAATTTATTGGCATTAAAACTAGTCAACCGAGTTTGCCTATGATCAGCAAGGTTACTTGGCTGGTTGGTCAGAATAGTATATGTCTCAAACTCATCATACTCAAAGTCTATTTCACACACACCTTCCTCAGGTATCCTGAAGATTTTGTTAAGGGAATGTCTTGTTAGCTCAATTCTTATTCCCTTAACATATGACCAGATTTTGGACACGTCTGGGTCATACTTCAAATTCCCATAAAATTCAGTTACAAGCTTCGGGTAGTAACATCTATGCTTACTCATGAACTTTTTCCATTTTTGAAATCTGATCAGATTCAATAACTCAGGGTATTGACTAAGCATTTCTTGATCGTGGAAGTCTACATACCAAGGAAAGATGATCTTGGCTGACTCAACCGGAGACTCTGCTTGCACAGGTGCTGTTCCAGAATCATATTTTTCTTTAGCGAGTGTGTGAGTTTCTTCTTCAGCCGAAATCCGACGCCGCTTTGCCGGTAACTCAGACATCTTCTCTTTATCCTTAACTGATTTTTTTGCAATCCTGCCTGAACTAGACTCCTTGTCATGCAAATGCCTAGACCTCCCCTCCTTGCGTGGTGTATCAATAGCTTTCTCTCTTTGACTGTCCACTAGGTGTTGCTCATCGGAGATCTTTCGTTTCCCTTTGCTCTTTGTGACCGGTGACAACATGATTGATATGGGAGACGAGAATAAACGGCACAGATATATGGAGTGAGAGGAAAGTAGAGAGCAAGGAATGAAGAAAATAGGATCGTGCAAGTGGGGGGATGCACGAGCGACTCCACTGCGTCTATGGGAGAGGGTTTTGTAGAGAAGAAGCTTCGACCTGGATAGGTTAGGCTTCGACGGTAAGGTAGAAGCTTATTAATAGGGTGGAGTAAGATATAAAACTTTCAACTTTACCAATTCCAAAGTGAATGACCAAACTACCCTTTTATTTGAAATAAAATACACTTCCTTTCATGTATGTGGTTTGCGGTTTATTAAAGGTTAAATCTTGATAATTAATTTTCTAGAATCAATCCTTTTGATGCAGACACAATGGAGATAAAATAATCAAATCAAAGTACTATGCCCAGTCAGAAAACCCATCAATCTTACTTATCATTTTCATTACACAAAGCTGATTTTAAATCTACCTTATATGGAAATTAAATAGTTTTAAATTTCTGAAAAAGACACAGAGTCAACCATATTTTTCTTTATCTTTTTTATTATGAATTCAACATTCAAGTATGATCACAACTTTTTTACTCAAGGAGACATGTTGATCAGACGCCTGAATACCTGGTTACTCAGTGTAATCAACTATTATGTTACATTTTATGAACAGAGTTAGTATCTTTTATCATGACATGACCTTTGAATTTCATTGATACAGATGGTCAGTTTCTCCAAAAGATATGCCATAGCTATGCCTTTTTCTTATTTTTATACAATGGCGTATTCCCCGGCCTTATATCAGATTTCACTTTAAAACAGCTTAAGAACAATATAAGTATGTGATTTTCTACCAGGATGTCTCATTACTTATAATGTTCAGATTTCAGAAGTTCAACTGGACAGTTCCATTTTAATAATGTTTTAAAACCATTGTAAGCACATTCAAGGAAAATCTTGAAAATTTAAGGTTAGGTTTAATCTCCATAAACAACAGATCACATTTCTGTAGGATCAAGCAACTTCTTTTAGATCTAGGTAGTTTAGTAATAAAGTATCTTGATTAGTAAAGATAACAAAGTTTTATAAATGACTCCCCCTGAATGACAGACTCCAGTAAATTTTCAGGAGTGAGAAAAACTCGTCATGGATAACACATATGAGAGAACATGTAATACCATGATTTTTCGAGAAATTAATTAGTAATTCAAAATTAATTAGAATAATTCCTTAATAAATAGAATAAGTCATATTTCGACCATTTTATAAAAATCCATAAAAATTTTATTCTTGTAGAGGATAATACGTTTAACAAACTTGTCTTCTGTGGCCAACCCAAATAAAATCTGTAAATAAGCCGAATTAGTGGATTAAGTCCAAATTGAACACTTAGTTAACTATACCTTGAAACGCCAAATTCGAGCCCAATACTCCATCAAATGAGCCCAAATCGGTGGCAAATGAAAGGCCAAGATGAGAGGATCATTTACTCTCTCTTAATCTCTCGAAACCCTAACCCTAGGAGATGCATTCGACAGAGTTTGGATCGAGTCAACTATTACGGTGACGTTCACATCGACCCGACTTGCATGGACAAATACTCCGTGCATAGAACCCTCCAGAAGGTGTGTGACCTATTAAAATGAAGCTCTCTAACCCTAGAATCGTTTAGAACCAGCGGTGGCTGTAGAGGAGTTAGATCGAGGAAGATCTCCAGCGATTAGTGGCTACGTGTACCGGTGTCTTTGGTCGTCTTTCCCTTTTCTTATTCATCCGATTCAGGTAGGTGATAGCAAGCCAAACCCTGCAAAT